>OU862872.1:41200000-42400000 GCA_917880715.2 Matsumyia berberina
CACCCACTCCGCCTCTTTTGATCCGTCAGTAAACCATTCCAAACATCCTGGGTCTGATACGGGTTCTCCATAAGACCAGTCGACACGGCTTCCGAAACTACTCCCGTCGGGAATAGCCCAGAACATGTCCGTACTTGAAATTAAATGAAGTATTTTCAGATTACCTGTTTTATGCTTGTATTCTAGCTGCAGCTTTATAGCGCGGTCTTCCTGGTGAAGATATGTAGGGGTGTAAGTCCGATGACAGCCTCTATAGCTGAAGTAGGGCAGGAGCGCATAGCGAGACAATTCTTTGTACCTTCTCAAGCATCATTGCCGTCGTTCGTTCTAGAAATTTTGGTCACCAAACTATGGCCAAACTATTATGGTCTAATTATCGAAATGTACAACCAATGTATCATTTTGGGACTAAGACCCCAAGTTCTGCCGTAGAGACGCCCAGTAGCCCACAAGGCTCTAGTGGCACGATCTATCGCAAACTTGATATGTGCATTCCAATTTCAGCGCCTGTCTAAGATAACACCGAGGTTCTTCATCTCGTTGGAATAGCCTACAGTGGTGCCTTTGAGGACGATAAGTCCGAGATTGATTGGTTTGCATTAATTGCATTACTGGCTAATTAGCCTCAAAACACCATATCTACCTAACTGCATATCAGCCGGTGAAACTAACTAACTACTCTAACTAGGTGCAAGTGACGATAATGGCCTCATCTTAGTGCTGTTCGACGAATGCTTGAATGGTTGTTATAAATAAACAAAAAGCCGGCGCGACAGCTTAGGATGAGCCAAGGCCTACCTTCTCGCATCCATTCATGTTGTACGTGTTTCACTTTCGCACTTTATTGCCGACTTTGAACGGCGAATTCAGAAGTTCTTTTATGACAGATTATACTCCCGAAGGCTTGTCATTCCCCAACGAGAGGTGGTACCGCGAAAAATGTTCGGTGGACAAGGGCCCAATTCAGAAAGCGTGTGTTTACTGAACCCCCGCCACTCGCACAGCAGCCACGGCGACCACGCTGCGTCAAAGGTCGCATACACTCACCATTCCGTCTCCTATAAAAATTCATATTTAAAGATGACTGCAGGTACCGCAGGTTTATGGCCATATCCCTACCATATGCACTTCTTGATTGCCCTGGACAGGTTGCGTCTCATAAAAATCACCCCCTACACTGCGACCTATAACAAAAAAAAAAAATACTTCCCCATTCCAAATCTTTGAGCAACCTCCAAATGAGTCATTAATTGTCAATAAATTAAACGAATTTATCTCGCTCGTCAATCAGCTGACATGGTTATTACGTAGCTGATTCCATTGAGATACCTACATTTCCAAAAGCAGCATAAGCTCTCCCAATCAGTCTTCGCGGCTAGCCCAATCAAAATGGATTTATTGAGCCGGACAATAATAGGCATTGTTTTGACGATTATCCTCGCCGGCCTGGGACCATATGGCTACTCATTCAAAAGGCAACGTTTTGAGGCATTCGCCATCACCACAATTTACACAATCGCGGTTATAGCGATTTTTTGCATGTTTTACGTAGGAGACATTGTGCACGACATCAGCTCGGGCCACTTTGATATCAATAATGTTGGAAAACTTTACTCCTACATGAACATATCAGCTGGCATAGTCTCCTACTTGACGCACTGCTTCCTTATTCGACGGCATATTCGTTTCCTGAACGTTGCAAAGGAGCGACTTTACGAAATCATCCTTTACTTAAACGATGGGGAGATGTATCGAAAACAAATTATCATGGTATTGATAAAAGCTATGGTATTTCCAGTTCTGCTGCAGACCACTCTGGTAGTTCGAGCGCTTCATTTTGAACCAGACAGAAACCTCCTGTGGACCATTTACTCCCTAATACCGTACATAATTCGTACAATTCCGGCAACAAGTGTTTATGGAGCAATGCTCCTATGTACAGCATTTATCCAGTCAGTCAACTTGCGCCTTCAGATGATGGTGGACGAAGTGAATCGAATGCATACGCACAAGGAGTGGCAGTTCAAGACGCCTTATCATCGAATGCAAAGGTACTGCGAACTAAGCGATGCAATCGATGCTCTTAATGAAAAATACACAGACATTATTGATATCACCAAGGAACTTCTGGATTTTTCTTCGCTGCCCTGGCTCAGTTCGATGCTGTGCAATGTTGTGGGGATTATGTCGGGATTTTTCACTCAGTACATGACTATCGCCGATACATTGTTCAATGGGAAGGAGTATGACTCTTACAATGTCATGACCGATTCAGCATTCATGCTGATCTCTTTCATGGAGATCTATACACAATCAAAGATTTGTTCGAGCAAAATTAGAGAAGTAAAGAATTAGAGGTGTTCAGCAATCGACTAATCACCTCTTTACAGATTCGTCAAACAGGAGTTATTCTGCAAAGAGCCGACGCTTTAGAAGCTGATATAAGACTCCGGGAGTCAATTGATTTTTTCTCATTGCGCATCCTCCAGAGGGACTATAAAGTCAAGCCGTTGGGACTGTTTGAAGTTGATTTGTCACTTATTCATGGGGTAAGTTGTACTATCAATCGGTGGTTCTTAGGTTGCTGTTGTTGAACATAGGGATATCATTTGGTTAAAATCAGTGTGCTGCTGACGCATTAAGAAACAAACCCCTGACGCCAATAGCTCCAAAAATGATTACAGGACCGCTGTTTGTCCGGTAGAACTTGTCCAGCAACACATTCGTTCAGAATCCTGCAGCAACGCTGTAAAAGATCAAAGTTCAACCGAATTGAAGTTGTTCATCCAACAATTCTCTTCTCTTTTTGACAGAAGACCTACAAATGAAACCTAGTTTTCGACTGCAATCTGAGAATGTTCGCTAAAAGCGTTGAAAATGTTCTGAGACCATGTCTATCGTATATTTTTAGGTGTTCTCCACAGTGACGGGCTTTCTTTTGATTCTTATTCAATCGGACTTGTCCAGGAGATTCCTACAGTGAATTTTATGTATAAACCGTTTGAAAACCAAATGTAAGTGTATGTAAGAATAAAAAAAAAAAGGAATTATGCCTCCCGATCGTCTTGCATCCTATACCATACCAGTTACAGGTACTAAGGCAGTAAAAACTGTAAGGTCTCTTCCACTCGTGTGTGAAAATATAAAATGCGCATGTTGCGCAAACTTAGCTCTTCTCGGACCGCTGCGCCAGTTATGATCTTTCTTTTATTACATTCAGCTTGAGAACTCATGTGAAGGACATGAAGCGATGTGATCCGTTCAGAAGCCCTAGTGTTAGTGCAAATCTCTCCATGTCTCCAAACAACTAAAAGAATTCGCACGAAGCATATTTCAAGCAGGGACTCATGCGATCGATTGATTCGACCAATTCATCACGAATGATGTTGTCACGGGGAAGACATTTCAGATAACGAGGCATTGCACTCTCATAAACCACATATAAACTGGTGTTAGAGTGCCTTAACGAAATAAACTTAACTGGGTACCAGACCACGTGAGAGTAGAGAGAAACCAAGCAACTGACGAGCTACAACAGAGGGCCGGAAGGATCTCCCTAAACTAAGACAAGCCAAGTAACTGCGCGGAAACTTCAGGTTCCATAATGGGTCACTGCCTAAGGAGCATCACGAACATCGCAAAAAATTGAGTATAGACGAAAACAGAGAGTGCTGATTTTACAGATAGAAGTGACCTGGGCAGCGGAGATTTTTCTAGAATACATACTACTGATGTGGATGTCTTATATGCCCTCTAGGGTTTTAAATATAAAAATCCGTAATTTGGTCTGCGTCATCATCTCCGATCATCAGCAGCCTACAGAGAGCCCGACTCAGTATCGGACTTTGTAGCTGGATTGTGCTGATGCTTAAATCGCGTGTCATAAACTCGACAGTAGGAAAAAGGTCTGCAGAGGAACTCCTCAAGGAGGAGTCCTTTCTCCCCTAATATGGCTTCTTGTGGTGGACGAGATCTTGGAATTACTCAGAGACAATGGCTTCAATGTGACGGCCTATGCCGACGATGTGGTCATTCTGGTAGCAGGCAAATTCCTTCCAGTTCTAAGCGAAAGGATCAACTATGCGCTACTACTAGTCAATACTTGGGCCAGCAGCAAAGGGCTGGGAGTCAATCCCACAAAGACAGAGGTTGTGCTTTTCACCAAGAAGAGATCAATCCCTGATTTCAAACCTCCGAGGATCGGGGGTGTTGAACTTAGCCTTGCGGGATCAGCACGCTACCTGGGCGTTAATCTTGATTCCAAACTAAATTGGAAGGAGAACATCGATGAACGCATCAAGAAGGCATGCGTAGCCTTCTACTCATGCAAAAAAGCGTTCAGTAATGCCTGGGGGTTCAAACCGGCTGTGGTACACTGGCTGTACACGGCGATTGTGAGACCCATTCTTACATATGGCTCACTAGTCTGGTGGAAGGTGCTTGAGAAGCAATATCAGCTTTCAAACCTCACTAAGATTCAGAGGGCAGCCTGTATAGGAATCTTAGGATCAATGAGAACAACACCAACACCGGCAATGGAAACCATGCTTAGTCTCGTTCCGCTGGATCTGTACTCCAGCAACACGGCAGCTAAAACTGTCTTGAGACTAAGGGAGAGCCGACAGTGGAAATCAGCTCCCTACGGTCACGCCTCAGTGCTGTCTCGTTGGGGGAATGCCGACAGACCGACAGAAACAGATCACATGATCCAGACTCTGGCGTTTGACAGGAAATTTAATATCAGAATTCCTGACAGAGAAGACTGGAGGAACAACAAAGTTAGTAATAAAAAGGAACTGGCCTTCTACACCGACGGTTCCAAGATGGATGTTGGTACAGGCTCCGGGGTCTACTGCAAGGCCCTTGGAATAAGCCAGTCCTTTAGATTAAACGACGATTGCAGCGTCTTCCAAGCCGAAATTACAGCCATCATCGAGGCCTCGAAAACTGTCAGAGACAGGGGCATCACCGCGAGGACAATCACGATCTATATCGACAGCCAGGCAGCCGTTAAGGCTCTGGAGTCTGCGATAACTAGGTCAAGGCTTGTAAAAATCTGTAAAGAACATTTAGATGAGATATCGAGAGCCAATACAGTGACTCTATGCTGGGTACCGGGGCATATGGATATCCCAGGTAATGAGAGAGCTGATAAATTGGCACGAAGGGGGGCAGCGCTGCATGCCTCACAGGCTCTCCCCTTTGCCAGAATTCCAATAAGCTTGGTAAAAAGGTATATTGATGACGAGGCCATAAGTCGAGCCAATGCACGTTGGATCCAGCTAGATACATGTGCAACGGCTAGGAACTTATGGTCAAGTTATAATAAGAAGAGATCTCTGTCTCTGGTCAAACTAAGTCGTCGTGAGGCGAGGATGGTCTCTGGCATCATTACGGGGTACTGTGCAATTGGTATTCATACGGAACACCTCGATATCCACCACAACGACTATTGCAGAAGCTGCAGGGATGAGGAGGAGATCGAATCTGTTCGACACCTGCTGTGTGAATGTCCTGCCCTCGCCAGTAGAAGAATGAGGACTCTTGGTAGTTACTTCTTTAGGGAACTGGAAGACTTGGGTGATGTCGAGCTGAGGGACCTCCTGAGATTCATTTCTTTATCTGGGTGGTTTTAAATCAGCGGTTTCCAACTCCTCTTCTCGTTACAAGTTCCCGGAGTTAAATTGGAAGATGGGCACAATGGACCCTTTGTTGGTCTAAGTGAGCAGTGACACTGTCACAAGGCACCCATTAACCTAACCTAACCTTACCTGGACTGCGTCATAAACACAGCTCGCACGCATCTTCCAGTATGAGATATATGGTTTAATGAAAAAATTTACTTATCAACGGAATTTATCTGTGCAGCGTATGGTAAGACGTTACAAGCTGCCTTTCACTAAATTGGCAAAGTATTGGGAACATTGGCAGAAGATAAGGTTCTTCGGCAGACTTTATGATTCATATTTGCTAATGCTTTCTGTGTCATTATACCCCTTACTTCTCCTAACCTATTGTATTCTCCTGAAACTGATAAAACTAAAACATTACCCCCCTTCCCCCCCCCCCGGCTAGATTGCGTGCTCTGTAAGTAATTCAGCACTTGCAAGACACCACACGCCATCTTAGGTTCTATGGCTAAAAAATAGCATAACTTACAGCTTCTCCGCAAAGTGGCATCAAGTCCTCCGACTGCAATAAAAAGATCAAAACTTAGTCAAGGTCAGCAAAAACATTTTATCATACTTACGCGTATATGGCTTAGGTCGGGATACTCATGCGACTGCCTATTAGAAGATAAAACAAACAAATTTGTAGAAAAAAAAATTAACACCAACGAACCTTAACTAAAACCCTACAATTCAATCGCGCGACCCTATACGAAATATTGATAAACAACCATCGATATTAACTACATCATACAAAGATAGTGAAGGTATGTATGCATTGTACTTACGATTCGCAAGGAACCGGTGAGAACTCAATCGCTTGAACGGTGGTATAAATATGATCGTCGGCACTTCAAAGAAAAAGAAAAGAAAAATTCTCAACTTTGGTACAAAAACGATAAAAATAATTCAACACAAAAATCAGCATACTTGGGAGGAGAGCACAGCATATGATCGCGGTGCATATTGTTAATATGTGAAAACTCCTTTCCCTTGGCGAATTTGTCTTCACTATTTACTTGTTTTCTTTTTTTGCTTTTTCAGATGAGGGTCTCCTCTACCGAGGGGGCTCTATCTGCAAATATTAAATTGAAGGTTATGTTTGGGGAATTTTTCAAAATATTCAAATTATTGTGCAAAAATTGATAAAATCACAATTTACCATTCAAATAACAAAACTGCTGCTGAGTAAATGCTCAAGAGCAATAATATTCCCTCCAATTCTAGGGTATTTTCTTCTTTGTAATGAAGTGGTTGTGCAAAAACCGACTAAGATTGGCTGGGGAATTTCTGGCGTTTCGCCTCAATTTTACATTGAATTGATTGGTGTATTTGGATACCTGCACTTTGCTTGACGATATCATATATTAATCTAATAATAAAACACTGTATTTATTAGTGAAAACAAAAATATTTCAGCAGCGATTTGGGTCACAACCGGACTTTTAGAAAACACGGAAAATTCGTTCTCTGCTGTTTTAACGTACGAGGTACAACAAATTTAATATGAGAAATTGAAACTGTGGCGCTGCAGACGCTAAAAGGAAAACAACATTTGTACGACAGGGTGAGCATGTGAAATGTGAAATCAACCTGCGTTGGTTGTAATATTATTCATGCGACTTGTTTCTGAAAACTTTTTTTATGAAAAAACCAAGGAAGTTAAACAAATATCTGACGGTTTATCACACGTTGAACCAATTTCTACATAATATGAAAGTATGTGCAAGTAGACATATCAATTCTTTACACTTGCATATCTTATTCGAAGACTACTACAACTGGGGCTCATTTCTTTGACGAATCTCTGCCGGTTAGCTGGACCGCGGCTTTAATACTTCTATTACCTTTCTTCCATTAGCTTTAACGAGGGTAAAAGTATTACTACTGTTGCATATAAAAAGATGTGGAATTAAGATTTAGTTGTAGGGGTGATGGTGCTGTAACCAAGCACCGCCCCCAATCCGTTGCGTTCCTTTTTTGACGTGTTAGGATGCCTAAAAGGGAAGAGAAGTGGGTTTACTTAGTGATCGGAGACTTCGCTGAACCATTTAAAATCCAAAAAAATGTTGATGGTTCTTCAAAATAGTTTTGGATATGGTTTCAAAGGCCGTCGTTCTGATCATTCTGAGGCTTGGACACTAGGATAGGAAGACAGTTGTTGCTTTTTCTGCGTCTTTATCACCTTTCCATAGATCTATGGTACTGTGCCGTATTCTTTTGTTTTCCTGTTGCTAAAATGTGTCCATAGTCTTGGTAAGATGCAACATGATCAGACTTCTTTAATCCATCGTCTGAATAAAGCCTTATGTTAGCTTTAAAAAGTTCCTTTGAGATTAGAACTAAGTGGTCTACCAGAGTATTGTTTGGTTCGTCGGCCCTCTCGTTCCCAGAAATACTATTTTTCCTGGAAGTTTACCGCCTTTTGGTATCTCATTACTTGGCTTGACTTTATCACTGTGAGCGTGAATAATATGGATTTCATCATAGTATGGCTGCCTATGTGAGCATTCATATCTCTTCTTACGACTCCCCTGTAAGAGCATACATACTTTTGCTTAGAACACGCTGTCGTTCTTTGAAAGCTTACTTGGCCGAGCGATGGGTGGTTCGTTTCAGAAAATAACAGGCCCGGTATCATGTGCCACTTTAAAATAGTCTGTGAGTATGCGGTGGGTTTGATTCTGAAAGTCAAGGTATGGTGATATGGTATGGTATTGTCAGTTTTCGTTTTAAATTTTAGCCACTTGCCTAGGAATGGATTTGAAGTATGCTTTTAGCAGCAGTTTGCTATGTGCTTAAGTTAATCACACTTTGTCTCTTTACTACCTCTCTCTCTCTCTCGCTCTTTCTCTCTATCTTTCTCTCCAGCTCTCTCTTGATCTAACTGAGCCGACTACCTAATATCATGCCGCCTATGGCCAATACTGAACGAACAAGACTGTGCTATCCTAGCGGGGTTACTGACAAGACATTGCACGATAAGTGCCCGACCCACTAGACTATGAATCAAGAACGTAGGCATGTTTGTGAAAAGACCAGCCAGTTGAAACAGTACCCAAAACAAAATGGAGTACACAATTAGCCAAATGGCTCCCATTTAAGCACTCTACAGCGCACTTCTTCCCCAACCTAACTTAACTGAGGTACAACTTCAACGCAGGTACATACATCAACCCATAGGTAACTGGAATTTTAGGAGTTTATTCTTAATGCTCAAAGTTGGTGGTATATTCATGGTTTGGGGGATATCTGAGTGCCTATTAGTACCCAAGAGGTGATCTTTAGGGACCCAACTGAAGTAGCTAAAGCCTAGGATGGTGGGTCAAAGTTACAGAGAAATAAGACCGATGTAGGTCCGTTGCGATACCATGAAATCAACAAGGTTTTCGCGGCTGCTCCTAGGGAAGAGATGTTAAAACCAACAGGAACTAGCTAAGTTATCTAGATCATGTAAGAAGCGACCTCCTTTTGACAAGCTCTGACAGGACATAGTTTCCTTCTTCCCTTCAAATCTGCTCCTACATATAGGCCTATTCGACAGTGTCCTGTCCAATAAAGCTGATTTTGTATCTCTTAAGCAATATAAACCTATTGGATGCATATGGGTCATGCTTTGAGTGTTTATCGGTTATCGTCAAATGAGATGTATTCTGTGAATTAGATTTTAATACTTTCCGACTTGTCTAAGAAATCATTTAACAAAAAAAAAAAAATACTCACGCGAAGTGCACCGCCCTGTTATAGCACCGGAAAAAATTAGTATTTCATCATCCTTCATTGAATTTCATGCTCCATCCGTCGATCCATAGGTTTTGTTTCGATGATCAGACCATAGGAGGTGCATACGCAACGCAAGTATGTATACCAACGATTGTAGAGGCAAAATGTATTCCTCCTCTTCTTTCCTTGTACTTACTACTGCATAAGAAATTTTTCCATGACGTAAGGGAACAGAAAGATATCGAAAGCTGGTAACAGTTCTGACACTATGTACATATGTATCAATCGCATATATGTACTTATCATGCCTAGGAATATACATGTGATAGACATATGTATGTATACGTAACATAACGCTTTAAAACTGATATTAGGTTGATGAACGACAAGAACTTAAAATCTTGGGTGCAGTGCAGTGCAATTGCTGGCTGTTGTTCATTTGGCGAAAGCCCTATAAAGAGGTCAGGAATCTGCGAAGGATTTCAGACTAATTAGCTTGACCTCTGAAATAGTAAATCCTACATAGCTTGGTTTCCTTCATACTTAAAGCCATGAAAGGGTATATTAGACATCCAAATAGGGTAGATTCTGGGACAATCTTTGTTTTCCCAATATGAACGTGCGTTAGTTTAAAAGGAGTTCCACAGAATCAGCTCTCCAGAAAAGTAGCAAGGCGAAAACAGCATTAAAGAGGCTGAAAGGCACAATCTCTGGAAAGAAAGTTCGTCTAAGTGATGATACAATACGAATCTCTATCCGGAACTGCCGCCGACGAAGCTAATCGCAAGAAATGAAAAAAAAACTTGCAATGCAGCGAAGGACAAGAAACGCACATCATCCACCAATGAATTGGTGCAATGGGAAAACGTCAGATTGCGCGTATATAAAGTTCAACCGTACGAGACGATTGTACCACTGCTCTAGGAATCATGGCAACCGCGGTTCTTCAAGATTAAGGTCGTTTTAGGAAGGGGTTTCTATCTGAATCTAGCCTGAGCCTGACAGATGCAAATGAAATGTGAGGGAGTTTCCTACTTGTAAAGTTATAACAGCTACGGCAGTGGGTTTAGCAGATGATCCCCAAATTTTAATTCGGTTGCACGTGACCAAATCTTCTAGGACATCCACTTGAAATTTGGTTCTAACCGATCCCAGACTGGAGACATTCTTTATCAGTTCGTCAGCCCTTTAATTGCTTTCACCGCTCCCATAACCTGGAACCCGTATAATGTAATGGGTAATGCAAAATAGTTCTGCACCAGACTGATCTACCAGATTAGAGCTTCTGATCATTGAGCTTGGAGCTTTGATGGAAAATCGCCTGACAGGAATACCTTTTCTGCACCTAGGTTGGTACGTAGGTGGGTAGATTTCTTGGCGTCGTTTTTAGAACGACAGCATCGCGACAACGGCAGACAATGACAAATTCTAATGGGTACAATTTGTCAGAAAAAACTTTTCGATCACCCATTCGAAGTAAACAGTCGGTCTATTCCATTCCTGCAAAAAATTTAACATGCACAACACGGCTTCAATGTATCTCATCAAAGTTTGTTAAGAAGTTTCTCTACGCCACGCTCTAATAGAGCTTCTGGGATGGTATTTACGCAGAAAGTTCAAAAAATGCACTTGCCGAAACTCTCCAGAGCTAAACGAACCTATATAGGGCTTCCTTCCTTAGTACACAAAGGAAGGCTCATTAGACTTTTGTCAAATGGTTGTATATTTTGTCAAATTTTTGAACTACAAAACCTTACACATGTACAACTCTTCTGACACTTCCCCGCATCGGTTGATGCTTTATTCCTTGAACACAATCTTCTCTATCCAATCCAAGTACGCATAGATTTTAGTGTAAACCCCGGGCGCGTTGGGAGCTGCGCAGAATTTTCCAAACGATGTCAGTCCAATGACAAATTTCACGCAGTTAAATTCCGGTACCTCGGCGTGCAATGGCCCTCCCGAATCACCTTGACAAGTGTCCCTTCCGCCCTCCATATAACCCGCACAGAATTGCTCATTAATCAAACCTCTTGGCAGTCTCCTTTCGGTGCGATAAATGTCCCGACAGACTTTTTGATCGATAATATTCAAATCCACCTTTTGCAGATCGTCGGACCTAGAGCCCATGAACTCTGTTCGGCCCCAACCCACTGCTGTTGACTGGGGAATGTTTAAGCTCGGCAGTTGCCATAGACAGGCGGGCTGTATTCGTTCCGTAAATATAACCGGTCTTGAGATTTTCGCCAGCGCGATGTCATGGTAGTACATCGAAGCTCTATACTTGGGGTGTAGGATTATGATTGTGATTTTGATGTCCTGTGTTTGGTCAGTTGTGGAGTTGAGGTAGTGGGCTCCAAGCCGGACAACATCGGGTGGTTTGCTGAGGAGGTTACAACTTTAAATTGATTTTGTCTAGATTGGAACTAGTTCTGGTACCCACCCACCTGATTCTGTGCAGTGAGCTGCTGTGAGGACATACTGCTCACTGATTAGAGAGCCTCCACATCCCCAACGCGGCTGCTTATTTTCCTGGGACCAACCTAGAGCGGCCTTGAACAAATTACTTATATTGGCACAATGCTCTTGTCGATGTGTTGTCCTTACCATGTGTGGATACTCTCCGGTGTGGGTTTCCTCACCGCCGACAATCATTGGAATACTTCGTACACAGAACTTGCCTGAGAAATCCCGTTTCGTTTCGAATTTTGTACCCTTGGCAGCCTTATGATACTCCTCACACTCTACAAAGACGATGCTAAGTGAAAGTAGACACAATTCACTGCTCCACCTTACTCCTTGCACTTATTCTCTTACTATTGGGGTCCTCGACATCCTTAGCAGCTAGTGGACAGCAGATAATTGGAATATTCTTACGATATGTACAAATGTCGATTTTGACGCCATGTAAGCGATACTCACGGACTACATGCAAGCATTGATAGGCCAGTAGGCAGTATCCACTTTGGTTGTCAAAGCTGCGACGACAAAAGGATCCTTCATCCAAGTATTTGCGATTCACTGCGCCTGCATCCGGTGTTGTGGCTTCTAGAGTGAGAGTTTCTTGGAAACTATTGAAGATATTGGGGACGTTTTGGAACTTCGTTTTGATGGATTTGTTAGGAATATACTTTCCGGTCCACTTCGGTATGGTGAACTTTGTTGTTTGATAATACTGAGCCAATTGGTTGTAGTAACGTGCTGAAAAAGATGGCAAAGCGATAGGAGTAGGTACCTACTACTTCGACAATTTCCCTAGCAAGAATTGTGTAAGTGTTCTGAATTAGTTCAGAAGAACATGAACTTTTTTAAAATTCTTGGTCTACGAAATCTTCGCTTGACGAGTTGTCCTAGCAAAACTTGCGTATGGTCACGTTCACAACGATCCATACGGCGCAACAGCCTATTGAGGAACACGAAAGGAAAAAAAAGGGATGCCCTTCAATACGCGCTTCCGTAGTCAGAACTTAAACAATATTCGTACGCTTCATATCCAGCTCTGGCTGGAACTGGGCAACTTATAAAAGGCAAACCAATCTTTAACGACTTAGAGGAACAGTTCAGTGTCAAAATAATCAAAATTACGCATTAACCACTAGTGTGTTAGCAGAATGAAGAGATTGTCAGATTGCATGCAGAAAGCCACCATGAAAGACAATCCTCCCAGAGCTGAATGGATTACTATACCCACGGTGAACTCCGCTACAAACTAGTAATCGCAAGAAAGAACCCGAAAAAGGCAACAAGGGCAAACAAAAAGAGATGCTTTACTCAGACGTGCAATGAAGCTTACCAAAGCCCGTCAAGATGCACAAACTGTTGGGCGGCAGAAGAACGTCTAGGGTACAGGAGAAGACTGCTTCTTACAACTGTATCAGCGTCAATAATGCTCCCGGCTCCAAAATATAAGCCAGTGTCATGAGTTTCAAAAATTATAGAAGGAACTGGGAGACGGTTTACTTTGCAAACGTAGTGTCCGGCGGCACTACGGTGTGTGGTGCCTGACATGGAACCACTCGACCTTCTGGTAAAAAAAAAGGCTGGCAATACGATCAAGGATAATAATTTCACATGAATGACAGCAAAGATAGGTTCACTTTGGCAATGCTAGACGTATGGAATCACCTCGATCATCGAGGCGTTGATAAACAAACGACATTGCGAACAACATTTCTATCTGCCACAACTGCTTATAGGCCATGGACGTTTAAGGACCTAGCTAGATATGTGTGTATGTATATACATACAGGATTCGCTTCGCCGACAACTCCCATTGCCCAAGAAAGCCATCAGAGACACGGTATGTTCCATCTAATGCCCTCGGAAGTGAGACTGGTTGAGGGCTTTACCACAGACAACACAACCAGGCTGAAGAAGAAGGTTGGAATGCAGATCATGAGTGTGTAAACGGCTTCAACAGTTGGAGGAGTCTACATATACGAACGAGACGTACATGAAAGGATGGAACCTTAGAGCAAGACCAAGTGCCAAGTTTGTTTAAGTCGATACAAATCCGACACTCTGTTGAATGCCTATCGGTGAGCAAATATACACAAACTTACACAATTCGAATGAACACAAAACACTCTGATTAAACAATGAATAAATTAAAAGAATTATTAATTTAATTTTTAAGTTTAAACTCATTGCGAAACATTTTATTGACGAACTGTCAAACAGTTGCTCCTTCACTATGTTATCATTTCAACTTGTTTACTTTTACTTACTTACTGACTGTCAAAATCATTGGAATTGTAACTGTACCTATTAATAATGAAAAACAAAATAAAATACAGATAGTCACAGGTACTTTCTAACAAATGAAGCGTTCAAAGCTTTAGCGCGACACGCCTTCTTCATTTTAATACTCCTGCAGGCCGTCAGTGAAGCATTCGTCCGAGGTATCCCCAACGCTTTGCACATGCTAATCAGGCTAATAGTCGTTGAAGTGCTTGAAGATAATGTCTTTAAGGTGACGATATATGTATACATCAATATGACAAAGACTTAACCACGCACTGCCACTAGCATACGACTGGGAGTTATAACCAGAACGACCAGGATTTAAAAGGTAGTTTGGTTAAGAATGCCAGGATTGATGCTAAATCTGATTCCAGTTGACATTTACCGCAGTAACGTGAACAAACAATACCCTCGCTCACGCCTCCATTCCGACTCGCTAGCCTCTCTTTGGCAACATTATCCCTGCTTTAATATTAAAATACCAAGCAGATAGATCTAGCTTGACTCACAGCTCAATAAAAAGCTGGCCTTCAGCACAGATGGATCAAAACTACACGGTGGAAAGGAAATTGTTGTTTTCTGTGAGCCCGGAGGTATAAATCGATCCTTTAGAATCGGAGGTGAATGCAGCATTTTTCAATTCGAGGTCACCGCCATTTCACAAGTCGCATAAACTTCCTAGGAAACTGTCGGAATTACATCTCGTTTGTAAGCTGCTCTGTCGCTACTGGATTGTCGATCTATGTAGAGAAACCATAACCACGGGTAGTACACGATGGTGTCACCTAGATACAAAAAATTCAAAAATCTTATGAGACATAATTGAAAAGAATCACTGCAGGTGTCCCTAATAGGGCACCGTTTGAAAGGAACTCCTGGAGACCGACAAAGGAAATATAATCTGTGCTCTGCACCACCCACCA
The DNA here is from genome assembly GCA_917880715.2 of Matsumyia berberina. Classification (NCBI taxonomy): domain Eukaryota; kingdom Metazoa; phylum Arthropoda; class Insecta; order Diptera; family Syrphidae; genus Matsumyia; species Matsumyia berberina. Next base: position 41,215,059 of record OU862872.1, read on the forward strand.
GAACACTGAATATCCTTCGTAGCACATCCTTTTATGGGCTGGAGGACATTCAAATTATTGATTTCGGGAAACTTCAGTCGATCCTGGGCTGTTATGCTAGGCTAGGTTAGGGTGGCGTCTGAGCCTCACATAGACCAGTGTAGGTCGATAGGGATACCACAACACTATAGAGTTAATTATTTATCAACATTACAATTATTTAGATCAAATGATTTTGTCCGTTGTGCGAAATTGATGAAAAGGAGTTTTGAGTTAGCCACTCCTTTGAGCGTGTTGAAGTGAACTATCGCCTTATACTGTGCCTCATATAAGGCAGTGCAGGACAATCGCACAAAAAGTGTTTTAGTATATCATTTCAATGGCCTCCGGTTCATTGCAGTTTCTGCATATGTCCGTCAAGAGTAATTCTAGTTTGCGTGCGTGAAATCCGAGAAGACAGTGTCCGGAGATAATGCCCAGAGGTATGTTACATTCCACTCTAGATAGCGTTAGAATGTATTTAGTTAAGGTGTCCTGACGATCACCTCAACATACTTACCGCAACAAAGCAGCGTGTTTCACATGCCATTGGACGGCATTCTTCTAAAGCACAGCTTCAAACGGAACTACTAAGTCCTCCCGACGACGACTGGGAAAAGTTCAAATCCCGTACACGACCATGGTTTATGGAGTGTTCTGAGGCTGTAATATTTGGCGAGTCGTCTAGCACTACAGTTTACATACATACTATACTCAACTATCTGATAGATATATATTTGCCATCAATCACTGCATAAGCTTGCACTTGCTTTCTAACAACCGTGGGAAAACCATCTTTATCTTCTGTGACAGTCAAGCTGCCCTAAAACTACTGAACTGAGACACAATAGAATTAAAACTAATTGTAGAGACAAACAAAATACTTCTGGAACTAGGAAGGAACAACTTGGACATACAACACTGAATCCTTACACACAAAGCCCACATTGTCACCGAAAACAGCGGACTCACTGGCCAAGATAAGTGCAACTGGTCCCGAACCATACTGCAGAGCAAGCAAATGCATTTTCAAAATCCACACGAGGGAATAAACCCTGCTCAGATCCATTGTCATTTGGATGAAAAGTACACGACAGAAATGTACCAAATACTTTTTTCGTACTCTATACCAAAAGAAATCCAATTTTTAAAGAATCTGAGCTGCTATTCTACGTGACAACTGCCTATTAAAACGGACCCTACCTGTGGACTAAGCTCTCTCCACATTGTCACAGGATGATATGCTCTTATCCATGGAAGAAAATGTGCCCTCTCAGACTCAGACTTCCATTCATAGTATAAAAATCAAAAGCAGAACTCACGTCACCATTTTTTCCAGAAACCTTGGATATCAACGTCAAGGCAGTTTGTTTAATCGATCAGCCTGAACTAATAAAAAAGAAAGTAATTTCACACAAAAGTTTGCTAATATGTAGTGATGGCTGGAAAAGGTAAAAAGAAACGCAATAGCAAAGACTCTACAGCTCAAGCAACCGGAAATGGTGAACCAAAGAAAAAAGGCGGTAAAAAGAAGGCTGCCTCGAAGGGAAAATCCTTTCAATGTGATATATTTAATGATGCAGCTATGGAGAATGCTTATTATGTGTGTCACAATGTTCAGGTTAGTAAATCAATGTAAAAATAGACGTTTCATAATTTATTTCATATTTTAGGACGTTCTTAAGTCTCGAGGGTTCGCTTGGCCTGAGGCGCAAAAGAAGAAGAAGAAGGGAAAACGTTAAGGCTTGAACTGCATCAGTACTTTGAAGTTCTAAGATACCACAAATAAAAAAAAATGCCAATAAAATGCGTTTGTCTTTATCCTTCGTTGCCAACTAGATTTAGGAGCTGCGATAATAAGAGGTTATGAGGTCGAAACAACTATTCAACGTTTCCTTGCTAGAGGTGGACTAATGGCTCCCTGGTCTCATCAAGAAGCCGGGTATGGATGGGCATCGCGAGCGTGGTTGCAAGGATGTCTTAACTTAAGTCCTGAATCTACCAACTTTGTTGTCGATAATTCAAGGTTCAAGGTTCTATGGTCCCCCCATTTTTGACAAGCAAGGACCACTTAGGCCATACGGCAGTTATACAGATTAATCTGAAACGTAGCATTGTAACGACGATCAGAGTGCGATACCATTATCACCTCCATCTCTGAGGCCTATAACAGAAAGGTTGTTTTCATGAAAACAAAGGTTATTTAGATCGTTAACCTCACCCTCTCTGTCACCTGGTGAGGGTTGGGAAAATCACTATCCATCTCCATGTCCGTTGACGTAGATTCAAAAGTAGGAGAGATATTACAGCTGTTTGAGAACTGGAAGCAGATTCTGAAGCGGACCACGCAGGAAGTAACTGATACAGTATCTACTGGTTATAGACTTTGAAACGTCTTACTCCGATTCCCTAACAAAAGAGCTAAGATCATAGATTATTAACCCCCTTTGAGATGGCTAAGGAATTTAACAAGTTTTCATTGATGAAAATGATGACTTCTCTGCAGTTGCCCTTTGTCTCTTGCAATATAGGTTAAAAGCACGGCATTGCTGATCCAGATCATATCCAGAATCACCCTGGTGCCAAAGAACTCAACCGCACTTCATGCACAAGTTCTCGGTCCGTTTTTCACCATCTCGAGTTGCGCTCCAAGGCAAACATTCGTCATTTTAAAGATTGCTCAGTTTTAAAGGTCTTTTAACGTTTGGTTAGCAATATTTTAACATATCCAGATGCCAGCCACCATCACGACAAGAGAGTGCAAGTCCGGGGTAGTCCTTGAGAACCTGGAGAAAATTAGTCGCAAGTTTTTCTTCTATCTTCCCCCGTTTCTCAGCCGTGATACTGTCATCTCGAACCGTCTGGTCAAGAGAGGTTAATCTGGATAAAGGGACCGATTCGTCCTCCGTGACCTTTAGAGTCTGGAAGTTTAGTCCCAAATCATTTACATAATTTGTTGAGGAACTGCGCGAGTTTTGTGGCCTAGTCTATAGAGATCTTCTGCTTCTCTGTTATCTCAATTTCAAGGCGTAGCTGAATGCGCTTGATGAGTTTAAGGACAACGCGCCGATCCTTATAAGAAGCTTGAGAGAGCTACTTTTCACAAGGCTGAGAATGGTTGAAGGGGACAAATTGCGACCAGGGGCCAAATTGTCTCTTCCGTGATCGTATATTCCATCACGTAAAAAGAAGCATTCTGGAGCCAAATCGTCTCGTTTTCACGTGGCGTGTTATGCGATCACGGAAGCGACGATTTGATCCCAGGTCTCATAACCGACGCTTTATTCCTTGACATGCCCGAAGTTTTTACAATGTCCTTGAAAGGGGTACATTTGGCTCTCAAATTCCTAGAGAAAACGATACAAATCGCGCGAGGTTTGTCACTCCCCAAGGAGAGGTGCTATCGCAGAAATTGTTTGACCGTTCTCAAAGCGGTCCTAAAAAGTTAGAAGAAAATTGTGGGTCGCCACTTAAATCTGTTGGTTTAGAAAATGTTGCCTCCTCCACTGGCCTTTTTTTTTTTCTTTCTAACTCTCCTCTTACCACAGATGGAACATAAGACGGCGAAAAATTTCTTCCGTCCCTCCTGGTCTGCGGCTAGATATTTTAGCTGTAGCCACGTTTTGTGATCGGAGACTGCTTCTAACGCTACTTTCGAACTTTAGCTTTTGGCCGTATTGACAATCTATCACCATTTTGGCTGTCTACGTCCAACAACATTTGACCCGTTTTAAATCATTCTTAATTTGACATCGTTTGCGGCCCTTGGATCTTTACAATGAATTGCTGACAGCCAGTAACTAATACCTGCAACCTTCGCGAGATGTACCTACTAAGTATAGACTTTCAACTTGTTAAGAAAAAATAGCTCGCGCAGCAGCTCGGGATGCCCCAAGGCCTTCCTTTTCGCAAACATTCATGTTATGCGTGCTACATTTTTCCCACGAATGGGAAGGACCTACAATCTATTGCCGACTCCGAACGGCGAGTTGAGAAGCTTTTTCATGATTAATAGTACTCTTGGAGGTTTGTCATTCCGTGACGAGAGGTGGTGCCGCGAAAAATGTTCGGTGGACATGGCTAGGGCTTGAAACCACGCAGCTCGCACAGCAGTCCAACGTACTAACAACTTGCTGGACCAATGTGCATTCAGTAACCTTGGGAGTACAACTTTGTTCTGAAACTCTACAAGCAAAGCTTATACCGAGCGTTGAAAACAATGTACTAGACAAGGTCACCTAGATTTCCTACTTGCATTCACTTCAAGTTACAAGAAGAAGAGGAAAGATTATGGCCCAAAAGTCATTGTTCCAAACTTCTCCAGAAGAAAAACACTTGTATTTCTTTTAATCGCTTCCCAATAAAACTTTTTTCTTGCAAGTTTGCCCCATCGACCACTGGAGAAAAACAACAATTTCACATGCCTACCCTGGAACACACCTTTTACAGTAAACCCCAATGCATTCAGAAATTCATAACATTCTCATTGCGGGCGTGTGAAATTCTTTAAATAGACCCGAAAACATCTATGTATCTATAAAAACAAACTCAAACGAACAGACGAAAATACCACCCGATGTGAATAATCTTACATTGATGACATCATGGAATCACAACACTTTCTCGCATTTTCCATTTTATTAATAACAACCCATTTCTGTCCGAAGGAGCAGCATCGTGCAACGCCTCAGTCTTCCCCCCAACCCCAAAGATACTTTTAAAAAAAAAAATTTTTTTTGATTTAATGTTGAAGAAAATTCGAAAACAATTTTCTGCTCTCGATATGTTTGGCCCGCATACCGTGACAGGATGTTGAGATTTTCCATCCCAGTATCATTATTCGCGAATCCAAACAATCAGCTCACGAATCACTTTGCCCACCTACAGATACATTTTTTTCGTTTTTCCAAACATAAAATACACAATTCCGCTTGAATAGATACTTAGTCGTTTTTCGCGATCTGTTACAGACGGACGGTACTCGTACTCGATTCAGTATCTGAATGTGAATCAATTTTTCTCACAGTGGTGCTCCGAGAAATACTGTCGTGTGTAAACTCAAATTAATCCCAGTTGCCCCGCAGTTAAAATTGACAAGTAAAACCAATTTAATTGAAGTTCGGAGTACTCCTTCTACAAATAAAAAAAAATATATTTTTTAATTGTTGCGTGCAGTAAGCTTCAGGTTAAGTGATCTGCAAGTGATTGGTGACTGTCATCGATTGTCTGGTTCTAAATTTTGTGGTTTTTGTTTTGGAGAAAAAAAAAATGGCAAAGACGGCAGCTATTGGAATCGATTTGGGCACCACGTACTCTTGCGTTGGAGTTTGGCAGCATAGTAAGGTGGAGATCATTGCCAATGATCAGGGAAACCGAACTACTCCCAGTTATGTGGCTTTTAACGATACGGAACGTCTGATTGGTGATGCTGCCAAAAATCAGGTGAGATATGGATATTTGACTTGATTTTTTTCTTTTTATCATGGAATTTGCCTGAGTCAACATTGTCTCTAGGAAGCCATTTTTAGATTTTAATGTTTTCTCTCAGTTTCGATGGGGGTGGTTTGTCTTCGTTGTGTTGCTTGGATCATATCAGTGAACGTTTTGCTTCCTTGACAATTATTTCAAGAATTCATTACTCGACGCAATGAATCACTTTCTATTACTTGGTCATTATTTCTAAAGCCTCAAAGGGATCAATTTAGAATTTCACTTAAGGCTTAGTGAGGCATCGTATTCGGAAACGGATCTTGATCATTATCGAATGGTTGTTCTGTTTCGAAATACATATGCGGTAATATCTTTTATTCCTATTGAAACCAAGTGTTTGATGCAATACACGCCGTGTGATTTGTAGATCGACGCATAAGTCTTACATGCTGATGTCCAACGACTTTACTGCTTTCAGCTTTAGCTTTAAGGAATCGAGATGGCACTGAGCGAAGTTACTAGTATTACAGTATTGGAGCCAGTCAGGTGTTTGACCTATAGATCTTAATTCATAAGCCTCTATAGGCAGCTCGATTCCTAGCAGGCACCTACTCCAGTTTCGCAGGCCAATCTGGTTGAAGTCTCTTTCCGCTGGCGGTCTTTCTCTACTGCGCCTTCAGTTCGGTGAGAAGTCGAAAGTTTTTGAGTCAAGTTCTGGTGTGCATCCGATTTACACGTCCAGTCGCTGTATTTGGACCCTTATACATATTTAGGTTAGGTTAGGTTAGAAGTGCCAAGTCGATGACTGTGGGTTCACGGGTCTCTACAGGTCCATTGTGTTCCCCTTTGAGTTGTGGCCTTGTTCCAAACTTGAGTCCTAATTGGCTGGTCTATCACAAAATCAACCTGTACTCTTAATAAAGTGGAGTATGTTCGTTATTGGTACTTCTGTTAAGTTTCCTAGTTCTCCAAACAGCCTGTTTTCCATGTCTCGGAGTCGGCGATTTTGGAGATTAGGACACTCACAGAATCAGGTTTACACCTCAATTGCCTTCTTAACCCAAAGAAATTTCAATTGAAAGAATCGAGGGATCTTCTTTTGATCTCAGCACCTAACTACCTTCAAACTATATATACGTACATACTCGTATATATTATGACTACAACGTCGATTTTAAATTCTAGTCTTCTCCAGGATCGGCTGAAGTGAAAAACAATTGTACGGTAATAAACTGATATATTGTAGATCAATCAGGTTGTTGACGAACGATTTGGGATGCTCACACAAACGGCAGAAAAGATTTTGATCACGATATCTAGAGGCTGATGCCTCTTGTTGAAGTTGAAATTGAAGCAATGTAGAAGGTCTCCTTTCTTCAGAAGCGGACAAATGATACCGAGATTCCATTCATTGGGCTAATAAGTTGGTGTTCGAGTATATACCCAGCTAAATCATCCCCACTCCGAAAGCCTCACAGCCACATCGGACTACCTAACCCCCTATAACGATTTCAACACTGATTTTCCTATTCTATACCCAACCCGAGAGGACTGGGAGTCAAACAATGTAATTAAAGACCACGAAATCGCGATTTACACTGACGGCTCAAAAATGGAAACAGGAACCGGAGCCGGATTTTACTTGGAAACCCTAAAAAAACAGGAATCTTTTGGATTGCCTGAAACCTGAAACACGCTGATCACCATAAGGCACCATACTGTCAAACTCTGCTGGGTTCCTGGACATAAGGACATAGAAGGGAACGAAAAGGCCGACGAATTGGCAAGATTGGGGTCGGCTATGAACATTAGCGAAGCAGACACATCTTTAATGCCACCGATAGGGAGATTACATGGGATAATAGATAGCATAATAGAGAAAGAAGCCAACTCCCTCTGACTAGCCAGGGAGGATTGCGCCACCTCTCGGACGCTATGGCCGAAACTAAATAGAACTAGAACAAGGTGCCTCCTGGCACTGGGCAGGTCTTCTATCCGCATGCTTACTGGAATAATCACAGGACACTGCGCCATCAGTCATGCTCCGCAAGTGGAGAATCGAGTCAAACGCTTTATGCAGAAGCTGCGGAGATGAAGAGGAGGTAGAATCAATCCAACATCTGCTGTGTCACTTCCCCGCCCTGCAGGAACGACGACTACGCGCTTTAGGATCAAGGTTCTTTACAAGCATAGCAGAGGTAACAGACCTACAGTTAACGGACCTACTCCGATTCTTAAAGAGTACTAACTGGTTCACAAAACAGCCAACAATAGGATAGGTCCTTAGGCTGTCGCGAGACCCGCACTGCTATTCCCACAAATTAAAAGGGTACTCACAATGGACCTTCAGGTCTCCGAGTGAAAGTGATGAGGCCTATCCATCACACACCCTTCTAACCTAACCTAACCTAAATCATTCCCACCGATCTCCAGCAGCCTCTTGAGCAAATGAGAAAATGACATGACTATCTCCACCTTATTCGAATTCTACGAGTACGTTCTGTCTGACATCGGTATCTTAATTGTCGTCAGTATGGCAGACTTGATTTTTCCACTTAGCATCGACCGTGAATCTGATACTCTTTTTACTTTCAAGCTTCTGTTCGTACTTTTTAGCCTTGTCATGTTCTTTGGACTCTTGATAAAACTCTTGAACGCCATTACTGCTGCAACATCTTTCAGCTCTCTTGATAGATCATTTTTCTTGTGTTTTTGTCTTCTCTGCTTGTAGAGTTCGCCAGAGTCTTTGTGAGCATCCTGCTTACATTTTTTATCCAACTTGTGATTTTGTTGTGGGTTCCTAAAGAACCCAGAGCTTCAGTAGTTGCATCTGTAGTGGCGTTTTGGGAGTATTGCAACTGGTCTTCTGCACTTGACGATATGACATTAGGAAACTCATCGAGAAAAGCACCAACTTTACTTGTTTATTTAGGTGGTGCTTCAGTTAAGGATGAACCTGACCCTCAACCAACAAGCCTCTCCTGTTAACTCCGTTCTTAGATAATTGCCTCTAGTTTTTCACTACAAGTTCATCGAGGTCTCCTTCTTGTCCATCCGGCTTAGATTCGAAGACTATAGCAGACCCTACGATGTGAATTTTAGGATTATCTAGTCTGGAGCACTCGTAAACATCTTCTCTACACGTCCCAAACATCCTAGTCGTTGAATTTGGATTCTTCTGAATAGATCGATGTGGCTTTACAGCGTTAACAGTTCATTGTTGTATGCCGTACTTCTCATTGACAATGCCAAAAGATTCCCCGAGAATTGTTGGCTTATAAAACCAACCAGGAGTGAAATTACGAACAAGCGTGAGCAAATCGATTTAAGAATAACCTCAAAGTACGTTTGATATAATCTTTCCTGGAAGACTTGATTTATTGATTAGTTGATTAATACAGGGTAACACTCACTGCGACCAGAAGAACATTTATTGGACCCCAACTGGAAACAGTCGATTCGTGCTGAATCTAGTATTTCAATAGATTAAGGTTAGGATCGAGTGAGAAAATCGACTCGGTATTAATGGGGTAAGCCCCTAAATAGTTTCTTCTATGACGGAATAGTGTCTCGCAGTTTGCGATTTGATGATGATTTGGAATTTCATGCTCGTAGCTGCAATCTACAGCTTCCGCTAGATCAAATTCGTTAAAATGTTTGTTTAGCCAACATTGCCCAGTAAGAAATCCTTTTAGTATTCTAAGTCTATTTCTACTCAAGCTTATGCATAGTTTGAATCTTCTTCGGTTATGATTCCCGACTAGGATCTTAGATTGCTTGAGCCTGGGAAGTTATATATTCTTGCTTTCGTCTCTTCTTCCCTTTTCTGTAGTTGTTCACGAATGACGATGTTGCTAATTTCACAGAAAAGCATTGATCCCAAAAGATGCCACTTCGTTGTCAGTTTATCTGCCTCTTCCTTTCCGCCCACTCCGATATGACCTAGGGTGATCTTGTCTTTTCGCCTCGACTATTCATTTTATGTTTGGAGCGCTTTGAAAGTACATGCCTTGACAGTTCTTACAAGACCCGGTACTGTCTGTTTCGCAGTTTGATTATTATTCATAGCTGACATTCCAATTAAATTTTCTTTAGTTACAACTAAAAAAACCTTGACAAGCTCAAAGACGACACCTCAAATCAATTGACAATAAATCGAATTTCACACATTAACTTCACCACAAAGCAGAAACGAAATTCGCACCTAATTCTTCGGTCAATCAAAATGTCTAAAACTCAATTCAAATTGGATTGTCAGATATTCAATTAAACGTAATAAATTGTGTAAATTGTGGCTGCATTTCCAAGTAAAGCGCACGAGCATTCTCACATCTTTCTCATGCCACAATCAAAATTCTCCACGATCGAATCTAAAGAACGAAAATTTTAAAATTATTCTGAAACAACATTTTAACTTTTTTTTTTCCCCAAAAATGGAAACATTTACAATTCAGAGACATAAGTTTACACCATGTCGTTGCAGTAGCCACTAACCAATTTGGCTCGATGCACTTAACGTGACCTGCTGGTGTTCCAAGTTGATTTAGCTACATACTCGTACACTTATGGAACTGGAAAACCAAATATGCGAAAAATATGAGTTGAAACAAACAGCACCCTGTTGTCCAAAAATGGACGCAACATCGCTAGAAGTGCTTTGCGCATTCAATGACTAATGTCAGCAACAATAAACGAAACAATAAATCATGGCGACATAATTTTGTTGGAGATAATTTAAAGTGGAAATCTTAATCTTAAATAGTTTACCTATACCTACAGTGTTTGTATGGCTTTTAAATTTCACTTATTTTTGAAACAAGACTGCGGTGGGAGTGTTGAAGTAATTCATATTCAATGCTGTGAACGCTCGGGCAGAGGGGACTGCAAAAATTAAATAAAATCTTAAAAATAGAAAACGCATATTCGGGCGATGATTCCAAAGGTCAGACGGTTTTGAGAATTTAGTATTTTGTACGAGTTTGAAATTTTAAATTAAACAACTAAGTTCTCCTTTGCATAAGCATAAAATATTTGGAATGAAAGTCAACGAAACGATATGTATCTGCATCTACAATTTCATAGCCATTGACGTAGAAGTGGTTTAAGTGGCAGATCGCACTCAGACTAAGAGAGTGGTTCTTAACGTCACACTCTGTCTACCGGAGCACTGAAGCATCGGCAATCCGGGAAGCAACAAGCAGGCCCTCTCTGTGCTCCATAGATATGAAAGCTATCGTCCTGTACATAGACAGTTAGGCAGCTATAAAAATCCTGGAAGCGCCTACAATAACAATGCCGAGATTCTCTTAAGGAGATTGTAGACAGAACTATACTGATAACAATGAGGTATCGGCCACTCCTCTACAAACTGTAACAGTCGTGAATCTATCCTGTGCTAGACTCAAAATCGGAAATAGTTTTCCCATAAACAGAAAGAGCATCAGCTCCATTATACGAGTCATCACCGTCTACTTTCTGATAGGCAGACATGCCATTCAAATAGGAGTCCCTTTCAATGACTTCTGTAGAAACTGTTGTGACGAGGAAGAAAAGGAAACCAACCTTCAGCTCTTAGGCACGTGCTCAGCACTAGTTACATTAAGACGCAACATTCTAGGCAGATACTTCTTCGATGACCTGCACGATCTATCAAACATCGGCCTACGTAGCATCAGCAAATTTATCTTTAGGTGGAAATGGTTTAAATTAGGGGTTCCAAAAGTGTGCGCTGCGGCGCCCTGGTGCAGTTTGGGAACCCCTGTTTTAACTAAAACCTAAAAAGATCACTTCGAATTGCCTAGGAGCTTATTACTCAGCTATATAAGGGTTCGACTGAGCCAGTCACTTTTGTAGTGCTCCACCCTTCCTTCTCCACTCCTCCCTCCCTCCTCCCTCCCTCCTTGTACTGAGACACTCACCCCATTATTCACCTACAACGGCAAATCCCCTGTCCCTGCCCAACTAAGATTTCCTGCAATAGCTATTTACAGACCCTCAACTCTAAGCAGGCTAAAGTCACTCAACAGTAGCAAAGGTTCGATTGTGTCAGTCAATCTTCTACTTCTGACTTTCCGCTACCAGCCTGAATGCAGTCGAGGTTTAGTTGTATCAATTAGCTTTTCTGTAAACAGACGAGGTATCCATAGATCTATAACCCAGTTTATACTAGCTCCGTTAGAGAAGGAATTCACCGTCAATTTTAAAGCCATCCGTGTCCTTGATCTGAACGACGCGGTTTGCACTTTTTTCAGTAATCCATTGGAGAGATGATTACTGAATTAGTCCGCTGGAAGCAGTATTTGGGAAGCAAACTTGGTAGCAGGCAACTAAGCATATTTAGATTAGCATCAGGAAGACGTTTATAGGCAAATTTCTGTTTCTGTTTTTAGGTTCATAATGGTTGATCGTAAGCAGAGACTGTCGGATTTCGCAGAATGTTATGGTGACCTCGGACCCACCAGAGTGCAACGCAACATGGCAGTCCTTCCATTGTGCCGAATACAATAGCTCTGATCGCACCTTGACTATCGACATGAATCGCAATATATAGGCATGGTATTAGGTTTATCTTCTGCTATTGACATTCAGCTGTAACCTTGGTCTGAAAAACACTGCAGTGGGTAGTAAGATGCCAGGGTCTTTTAAAAAGACAGCTGCACCGTTTCAAGAAAGTGACACTTAATTTCACATTACCTCGACACCAGGTGCTGCTTTCCGGTATTTTATAGTTGTAGCCCCAATTGAAGTTAGTTTCAGTGGGCATCATATCGGTAGGATTGGGAAGGGGCGCACAACGAACAAGCATTAGACTTCTGACTTGGCCCACTTTTGTCTTAACCCATTGATGAGTATCTCGTAGCCTCAAATCGCTTTTATCCATAAACAGGACTTCGTTTGCGGTCCGAAGTAATAAATTTGGATGAAATATAATAGGGTACGAAGTGGTACGCTGGTTTCGAAACCACCAATCCAACAACCAATTTCTCTTAGTCTGACTACGCTGCATGACTTGGCATGTTAGTCGAGAGGTCGAAAATGCAATTGTACTGTCAAAATTTCCGAGGGCATGACCTAAGTTCGCGTTTTTAGTGTTGCAGTCTGCATTTTGTCCAGACCACCATGCTCGTGCCCAGCAGTGTCGTTTCTGGTAGAAGTCCTTATTTGTTGCCGGACTCCACTTCGGACTTGAAGTCCTACGACACATTTTAACTGCCCTAGACATAATAGACGCCAGTCTTCAGGAATTCTTTTTTTCTAGGCCACACAGAATAATATCCCCGTCTACGATGTAAAAGAATGAAGGCAATGAAGATTGCTTAAACCAGATCACTGCGTGTTCTCTCCAAACCCTGATTCGTCCAAGGATTATTTTGGCTATTAGTTAAAATCCCTTTTAAAAATCTGATGATAATTTTTCTTGAAGAAATGTTTACTTTTCCCTCGAAGAATGTGGATATACTAGACTTTGCATAGAATGGCTCAACTCGAATATCGTTAAGTCTTGTTTCTCTTTAGTGTATTGATCGGTGTTGAAATCGCTGAAAAGTCTATAATTTTACACTTGAAATAAGTAAATAATTCACTTGCACTTTTCTGCAGTAATTCGTGTAAGAAAGGCATTTACGCAATGAACTTCACCTACAGGCTTCATGAATTTGAAATATTTATAAATGAATAATAATCATCCAGACGAATGATAGCTTATAGCGCAGCGTGGTAAATTAAAAGCCATAGGATTTCAATCCGAGGAAAGTGTAATGAGACAGCGTTTGCATGAAACGACTTAAATATACCAAATGATCATTTGAACCCAAAGACACAAACGTTTCCATGACCAGAGAAAAAAGAAGGTTTCGTAACGCCACTTGCTATGGGAGGTACCCATTCTTCACAGAGACTGTGTCTATGTACTTGAGGCAGCTAGCTAAACATCGAACTGCCGATGTTTTTCTATGTTATTTCTCCAATACCCCCGAAAGCCTGCGTTTCCCACCTAAGACTTACCTAGATTTTTCGTAGAACTTTCGAATGTTTCCATCTTCCTTCTCTTCTTCCAGCTTCCTTCCATGATTGCACCTTCATAAGCTTACATTAATAAAACACTTCAATCCACTTTCAGGTTGCAATGAATGCTGTCAACACAGTGTTCGATGCCAAGCGTCTGATCGGTCGCAAGTTTGACGATCAGAAAATCCAAGAAGACATGAAACATTGGCCATTCAAGGTGATAAGTGACTCGGGTAAGCCCAAAATCGAAGTCGAGTTCAAGGGCGAAAAGAAAAGATTCGCTCCCGAAGAAATCAGTTCCATGGTCTTGGTAAAGATGAGGGAAATCGCCGAAGTGTATTTGGGTGGAAAGGTAACAGACGCAGTCATTACTGTGCCGGCCTATTTCAACGACTCCCAGCGCCAAGCCACCAAAGATGCCGGCTCAATTGCTGGCCTTAATGTCCTGCGTATTATCAATGAGCCAACTGCTGCTGCTCTGGCTTACGGCTTAGATAAGAATCTAAAAGGTGAAAAGAACGTCTTAATCTTTGATTTAGGTGGAGGTACCTTTGATGTGTCCATTCTATCCATTGACGAGGGTTCCCTGTTTGAAGTCAAGTCAACAGCTGGAGACACCCATCTCGGTGGGGAAGATTTCGACAATCGTCTGGTAAATCATTTTGTTGAAGAATTCAAGAGGAAGAACAAACGTGACTTACATGGAAACATCCGGGCTCTGCGTAGATTGCGAACAGCATGTGAACGAGCTAAACGGACTCTATCATCCAGCACTGAAGCTTCAATTGAAATTGACGCTCTTCACGAGGGCCTCGATTTTTACTCAAAAATTAGCAGAGCTCGTTTTGAGGAGTTAAACATAGATCTATTCAAGTCTACCTTGGAACCAGTGGAAAGAGCACTAAACGATGCGAAACTGGACAAGGGTGCCATCAACGATGTTGTTCTGGTGGGAGGCTCGACACGTATTCCGAAAATTCAAAAATTGCTACAGGACTTCTTTGGTGGCAAACAGCTGAATTTATCCATTAATCCTGATGAAGCCGTGGCCTATGGTGCCGCCGTACAAGCTGCTATTCTAACCGGTGTGGGTAGTGCCCAGATTCAAGACGTGCTCTTGGTTGATGTTACCCCATTGTCGTTGGGTATTGAAACCGCAGGCGGTGTCATGACCAAACTAATCGAAAGGAATGCCAGAATTCCCTGCAAACAGCAACAGACCTTCACGACATACAGTGACAATCAAAATGCCGTCACTATTCAAGTTTATGAAGGCGAGCGAGCTATGACCAAGGACAACAACTTACTGGGTACATTCAACTTGACCGGAATTCCACCAGCACCCAGAGGTGTTCCAAAAATAGAAGTCACATTCGATTTGAACGCCGATGGTATCCTCAATGTCTCGGCCAAGGATAACAGCACTGGAAAGTCCGAGAAAATCACCATCACCAATGACAAGGGTCGTCTGAGCAAAGCTGAAATCGACAAAATGCTCTCCGAGGCTGAGAAATACCGTGAGGACGATGAACGGCAGAAGGAGAAAATCACCGCCAGGAATGCCCTAGAGAGTTACATCTTTAGTTGTAAGCAGGTAAGCTATCGATAGACATTTAGAAATGAGAGAAAAAGATTAATTTAGGATTTCTTTTTGCGAATTTTAGGCCGTCGACGATGCTCCAGCAGGCAAGCTGACAGATTCAGACAAGACTACTGTCCGCGACAAGTGTACCACAGAAACATCGTGGTTGGATCGCAATGCTCTTGCAGAGAAGGACGAATTCGATGATCATTTGAAGGATTCTCAGCGCGTTTGTGGACCAATAATGGCTAAAATGCATGGACAACCGGCCGGAGGACAACCAGCCGGAGCACAGTCTGCCGGTCGAGGTGCTGCTGGGCCCACCGTCGAAGAAGTTGACTAAATTCTCTTCAGTTTATAAATTTGTATTATAATTATCTTTTTCTTTTCAATTAAATATTAAACACTACACAAATTATTAATTCTTACAAATTAATCTGGTTGATGACAGAAAGACGGGTGTGCACGCATTAGTAAAAAGATTCACCACGTAGTGTCTGTTTCGTCCCCCTCTGCCTTCCTGATGACTGCAGTGTATTCCAAGTGGAAACAGTGGCGATTAAAGAAGCATTGGCCAGGGGCCAAATCGTCTATTCCGTAATCGCATGACTCATCATGTAAAAACGAGTCGATTTGGCTCCCCAATTCCCGGAATGCAGTGCTTCGATCGAGCTAATCACATCTTCACTCTACATAACTGAGGACAGCAACAGCGCCACAGTTAAAACATTCCCACCTTTTTAAAAAAAAATCCTCGGATGACATTGAAACCAGTAATACCATCTGAGTTTCAAACCACTGGGCCCCGACTGCGCTGCGTGGATGACATAATAAGGGTTAGGTTAGATAAATATGTAGGTGACTTGTGACATTCGTTACTGCTCACTTACACCAGCAAAAGGGTCCATTGTGCCCATCTTTTAATTCTACTCCGGGAACCTGTAAAGAGAAGAGGATCCGCTGATTTAAAACCACCCAGATAAGGAAATGAATCTCAGGAGGTCCCTCAGCTACCAAGTAACTACGAAGAGACCTCATTCTTCTACCGGCAAGGCGAGGGCAGGACATTCACACAGCATGTGACGTTGTTGATAGTTGTTGTAACGTAAACATAGGCGCTCCGCATGAATACCAATGGCGCAATGTCCAGTAATGATGCTGGAGACTATCCTTGCTTCGTGACGACTAAGGGCTCTGCCACACAGTGAGCGGCAAGCGGCAAAGTGGCAGAAAATATGCTCATAAATGACGCTTGCCGCTCAACGACTGCATGACCACAACCATGCGATTTCATACGTTTTAATTTTACCGCTTGCCGCTCATTGCGTGGCAGGGGCATAAGTTTGACCAGAGACAGAGATCTCTTCTTATAATTATTCATCCATAAGTTTCTAGCCGTTCCACATATGTCTAGCTGGATCCAACGTGTATTGGCTCAACTGATGGCCTCGTCTTTATTTCTTTTTAACAATATTATTGGAATCCTTGCAAAGGGGAAAGCCGGTGAGGTATGCAGCGCTGCTCCTCTTCGTGCAAGTTTATCAGCCCTTTCGTTACCTGGGATATCCACATGCCCTGGTACCCAACATAGGGTCACCGTATTGACTCTCGATATCTTATCTAGATGCTTTTTGCAGATTCGTACAAGCCTCGATCTAGCTATCGCGGACTCCAGAGCCTTCACAGCTGCCTGGCTGGCGATATATATAGTTTTCGAGGCTCAATGATGACTGTGATTTCGGCCTGGACGACACTACAGTCGTCGTTTCATTCAAAGGAGTGGTTTATTCCTTTTTGTAACTTTGTGGTTCCTTCAGTCATCTCTCTCAGGAATTCTGATACTAAATCTACTGTCAAATGCCAGAGTCTGGATCATATGATCTGTTTCTGTCGATCTATCGGCATTCTTCCATCAAAACAATAAGGAGGCGTGAGCGTAGGGAGCTGGTGTCCCCTGTCGTCCTTCTCTCAGTCTCAAAGCAGTTTTAGCTGCCGTGTTGCAACAGTACAGATCCAGCGGAACGAAACTTAGCTTGGTTTCCATTGCCGCTGTTGGTGTTGTTCTCATTGATCGCAAGATTCCAATACAGTCTGCCCTCTGAATCTTAGTGAGGTTTGAAAGCCCAAATAGCGTGCTGATCCCGCAAGATTAAGTTCAACACTTAATCTGGTGTCCCCTGTCGTCCTTCTCTCAGTCTCAAAGCAGTTTTAGCTGCCGTGTTGCAACAGTACAGATCCAGCGGAACGAAACTTAGCTTGGTTTCCATTGCCGCTGTTGGTGTTGTTCTCATTGATCGCAAGATTCCAATACAGTCTGCCCTCTGAATCTTAGTGAGGTTTGAAAGCCCAAATAGCGTGCTGATCCCGCAAGATTAAGTTCAACACCCCGATCTTCGGAGGTTTGAAATCAGAGATTGATCTCTTCTTAGTGAAAAGACCAACCTCTGTTTTTTTAGGAAAGACTCCCAGCCCTTTGCTGCTGGCCCAAGTATTGACCAGTAGTAGCTTATAGTTGAGCCCCTTGCTTAGGACTGACTTAGGTCATAAGGGTACTCATGACCTCTTGAGCGAGAACAAATTGTAAAAAAAATCAACGTTCCGATTTGATGCCGACTAAAACCTAAACGACTAATTGATAGCAATAGCTACACAGGGGTAGACTGTTAGAGGACTTTGAGGTTCGAACGGCTACATACTAAACCACCACTTCTTTTACGTTTTACCTAGTGATAGTCTGTGGTGTGGTGATATCCAATGGATCCTTATTGAACGAAATTGTGGACTTGCACTAGCTAGCCCGGTGGCGCCGAAACTAAGCTTTAATTAGAGTCGATGCTGTTTCATGGATCAGTTTCTGGAAGTTGATAACTAATGTCACAAAAAAGATGCGAAACTTTGTGAATCGCTATCTTAGATACAAACTACAAATGTTCTGACCGATCCGAACTACAAATGGAGAAATGTGTGAGAGAAAGGGTCAAGAACGAACAGAGGCTAAAGTAGCAATAGATTAGTCACGAACCAGATTGTTCGTAATTCTATAGAAAACCTGTATTACCCTTTGCTTACGAGCGAAGAAAATTGCTTTCATTTGCTGCGAATAAATGCGACTCTCTCACGGAGACAATCGAAAGCCTAGAAATGACATAACAAATACGCTTCCAAGGTACACACTACAAAGAACTAGTTATGACTTAAATTATCTTGTACCCCATCAAATCAAAAACAAGCAAAAAAAACAGTAAAAATGTGTTTTTTTTTGTTTGCAATATAAACACAACCACAATAACAACAGTTTTACATACATTTTAATTGCATTTCTGGTTGCCCCCTTTAAATTTGAATTTCAAATGACACAACACAAGTCCGAAGGCACCATAGCACTCTCTCCAACACCCCAAGCAGTACGTGTTTAGTTGTCGTGAATCGTGCAAGCCCTACAATGGTTTCGTTGAGTAAACTTCTCGATCTAGGTTTTAGAGATGCACCGTGCAGCCAAGTCTATCATCCAGGACGAACTTGTTTTGAATTTCAATTTCGACCCATCCCATCGTACCTCATTGCACCTATGAAGTTCTTCCTACCTGTTGCTTGTGTGAGCCCATCAAACTAAGCCGACCGTTGTTTCTTTAATAGTGATCTCGGTTTTATTCATTTTTCAAGATGTCTTTACTAATGAAGGGACGAAAAATGCAAAAGAAACACGTTAAGGATTCGTTGCTATATTACGTCGAGGCATTTATGACAGCATTCGCGGTGGCACAATCCCTACCGATAACTTTTTGTGGACTGAGGTGAATAAATTATTTAAATAATGTGATGGATATGTGTTTGCTTTAATGACTACTGTGAACATTTCAGGGCATTGTTCGGATCATTCCATAAATGTCGTCTTACATATGTACCGATATTGATATCGGGTTGGGTGATGTTCGTCACGTCTGGCCGAGTAGCTCGGTTGTATGCGGGTTCAACCTTCCAAGTGGTAAGATAATTTAAAATCAAATTGTTGTCAAAAAATGCAAAACTGTTTTAAGTTCTAAAAACAAATTGTTAAAATGCCCATGGATCAGTGGTTAGTGCTCTAGACTGCTGTGCGAGCTGGGGGGGTTAAAACGCAGCCATATCCACTGAACACTTTCGTGGCGCCACCTCTCGTCGTATCCACATTTGGGACCCACAATCATTTAAGACCAACGTGAATGGGCATCAGCTCCGTCTCACCTCTCACTTTCATAATGCCCGTGCGTACGTTTAGGGGTAGTAGTCATAATCACTTCAGTATGTGCCTATTATAAAAAAATTGTTTGGAAGGGATCTAGAGAAAGTGCGAATAACTATAGAGTTGACACTAGTATGTGTGTGGCAAATACTCCGGCTTCCTTAGTGAAAGCCAGGATGTCACTGATTCCTTTATTCATGACATGATACAGGTTCGATATCTACATAAACCGCAAGGTGTTCTGCCCTTCTAAGGCTGGACAATGAGAGGAACTGTTTGAAGTCCCTTTCTTCTTCTTTGGAGTTTTTATAAAATCAAAAATACTGTTTTGTTGTATTGGCTTGGTAGTATTGCATGAGAAGTCCGACTCTTCCTAAAATGTCAAGGACTTCTGCTCGGAAGACTGTGATGGAGTGTTCTTTGTGAATTCCTAGTTCCACCGGTGGATTTTTTGCAATATAGGTAGGTAGCTAGGTAGGGTGGCTGTCTATGCGAAGCACAGACACACGTTGGCCAGAAGTACACTTTGTGATGTAAACTGGGATCTATATATCCTGAAAACGCCACTGCCTTCATTGAAACTAGTTGAAGCTCTTAATGAAGCTGAAGATACTTTTGACATCAGTATGCGATAGTTCGCACAAGTTGTCGAAGTGATAGGCTCCTAGATAGAGCTTCTTTCGTTGGGATAGGGCAAGACAAGTGCAGATAATATGGAGGATAGTTTTCTTCTCCTCTTCGTCCCTGCAGTTCCTGCAGAAGTTAGAAGAAACCCATCCTTTTGACATGAAGGCCAATTGGACAATGGCCAGTAAGAACCCCAATGTCGGTGCTTATGAGCCACCTTTTGAAAGAAATCAAATTTTTAGATCGAGTGAGATTTAGGAAAGGGCAAGTACGGCACGTGGTTCCCCATCTTTGGTTTGTCTTACTGATCGCGTCGTACTTCTCCGTTCCGGCAGGATGTCCAGAGTAGTACCACGCTTGGCAAGTTAATCGGCGTTACAGTTCCCTGAAATATCCCTATGACCAGGTACCCAGCATAGGTGAATGTTAAAATGTTCTGCCATTTCCATAAGAGAAGAGCGACAATCTGAAGCCGTTTTTGATATACATGTTACTGATTCCAGGGATTTAATATGTAGAAGCCTGGCTATCGGTAAAGATCGTAATGTCCCTGAACGATATCACACTATGCCTAAGCCAGGATAAAGCTTCGTTGATCGCCATGATTTTCGCCTGAAAAACGCTACATTGGTCAAGTAGACGGAAGAGGATGCTCAGGTTAAGCATATCGGAGTAAATACCACCTCCCACTCCTTTCTCGGTTTTAGAGCCGTCGGTATAAAGATGAACGGAGTGATCGTCTTTAACGTCAACACTCTCCCAATCCTCTCGGGAAGGAATGGATGTCCGAAAGTTGAGGTAGAAATTCATCTTGGACGGAATGTAGTCGGTGTTTTCTGGAATAAAAGTTAGAGAATCTAAGATCGAGGAGTGGTTATTTGGCCATTGGGAGAAGGTTTTCAGTCTGATAACTGTGCTAGCATCTAGAGCAAGTAGATGCAGGAGCACATCAAGTAAATCTGCTCGCTTAGCTCTGATAGTTAGTTCTTCCAAGTTGTTTAGCTCTTAACTAGTATTAGGCCAAGGTACGTAACCCTGTCGTGGATTTCGCTTTGTCTGATCTTCTTTGTGAAAAGTACCAATTCCATCCAGCGTATAACTATTTGGAGTGTGTCTTCCATAAGCTGTTTAAGCTGATCTGTAGTCATCTCTCGACAGTAAAATCATCTCCTCAAAACTGAAAGAAAACATGGCTTTCTTTCTTTAATTCTTTATGTTTGCAATTATGGATACCAAACGTCTTTATTCGTAGATTATGTGAAACCAATCTTTTCATGCCAACTACATATATACTTCCGTCAGGTTGGTACAGGTTACAGGGCAAAACTCGGAAAATCGGTGGACTGTGCGCTGGCAGAAATCAATCCTCCGTTGCAGATGAACAAGTAGTCATTTGTGTACTTATCAAGTCACGAAGGTGAAGGAGACTACTGCTACTGAATCCAGAAGACAAAAATCATCTTATTTTTTTACTTAAGCTCTAAAAAATTTCCTATTTCAAACTCTTCTAGGCACTTGAATCATACCTACGATTGGGAAAAAATCCAGTCTTCCGAGCAATAACCAAATCAAAACTTGTTCAAACTCTAATGTTTATGATGTTCAGCGCATTTATACTAAATTCAGTTAAAAAAAATGCTATAAAAATTTTGTGGATCGTACAAGCCATTCCCGGCACAATCCAAGGCGAGAATAATAAGTGCTCCCACACTGAATCATGCTCCAAGTCCTGTTTGAAGGAATTGCTTAAAACTCTACTGATCGGCATTCCCCTTGATTTTCTTAAAACCTTTTCCACTGACATTCCAAAAGGGAGCACCTTAACAAACGTCCTTAAAGAGAAGCTACTTCGGTTGGATTTTCCAACGACCTTGTTTCTGTCATCATATACCAGCATTTATAGGGTAAGTTACGGTACTCTGTTGGCACTTTCTTTCTTTCTTTCTTTTTTTCTAACCTATTTTTATGCATTCTAGCTCACCTCATGCTTACTTACTCGTATCTGGAGGGCTAATTCGGAATTCAAGCACCTCATTGCAGCATTTCTAGGAGGAGTCTCGTTCTATTTTTTACCTAAACTAGCAATGCTATGCTTTGCGGTGACAGTCAGCATTGAAATCAGTTGGGAACTGTTTAAGCGGCATAAATTTGAAAACTTTAATGGACTCGTTGAAATTGTAAAGAAGATTCCATTCAGTCGATTCTGTTCAATCCTAAGCGCAGCTTATATTGTGGAAATATACTTGTGGCATCCGCAAATCCTGAACCCTATGGGATCGTCAATTATATCAGCAGTTACTGGCAACCAGTAAGTTTTTAGAAGAAGCCTGGCTGAAGAATATGTTTAAAACTCTTTATATCTTTTCAGGGGTATTCACACTAGAAAAAGCATTTTAACGTATTTGGGGACTTTAGTCAAGTGACATGTTGAACATATGAATGTATGTTTTTTAATTAAACTTGTCAATGATAAAATGATAAAGCTTCTAAATGAGCTCTTCCTTTCAGTCATATGTTAGTTATAGAACTTTACAAGTGTCTAGATTCCGCACTACTTTATTAAAGACAAGATACAGTAACGAATATTCCTAACAGCGCAAAGACAAGGAAATAGTGTGAGAAAGTTTACCGTCAGACGGCTGCAATCTCAGGAGCTCTTTCCGATCATACCCCCCTAATCTTCTAAGTGTTTCTATGCCGGCATGTTCAAGTACCGCCGAAAATACCGTCTCTGATACTCTGGCAATCCCTCGGGCACTACAACGTAATTTCTGATTCGACGAAGAAACCCAGCCAACATATGCTGCGCAACAGCAGGCATGAAGAGTGGCGCGGGATAGAAGGAACAGACAAGTAGAAAAAAAGGAGCATAAGCTGCGCACGATCTAGTTCGACACTTTTATCATCACGTTTTTATACGGCAAGGCTACAAAGGCTACTTATCTGGCGACCGTATCTACGATCTTATTGCCCTCAATTCCCCTGAAGGGCACCAAGAGAAAGGTCTAATCCTTTTAGATTAGATGACGTGGGTTAGCTTTCCGCGTTACCAATACAGCCAACGAAACCTACTTTATGAATCGGACGCTGACAGCTTTTGTGTATTGTAGCTATTCAGGTCTAAACTAAATAGTTCGGTTCAACTGGAACTGTAGACGGTGATTACACGCTGATTGAGCAGCTGCATTGAGCACCCGCATCGTGTTTCCACAGTGTTCTGGTTGTGGAACATGGTACAATTGGAACCAAGAAAATACAACAAAGAAGAGATCCGTTTTGGAAGCAGCACCGCAAATTGGAAATGTTTGCTGTTTAGGGGTTAAGCTCGTACTGAGAAAATAACAAAAAATGGAACATTTGGTATGGAACGTGATTGCTCACCCCGATTTTTCAATTTGGCTCGTGAGTATCGCCTATCATCCACTCCACATTTTTCCATACAAAATTTTCGTCAATAAGCTTGCTTAATCAGCGTGTAATTACCGTCCCACAGTGACTTCATCTGGAAATTTCCTTAGCTGCCGTCTAAGAAAGAGTTACCCCCTTCTTTGTATAGCTACCTCAACAACTTACTTACAGCATTAAAAGTCAAAGGTTTTTTTTAATCACAAGACTGAGCCTATCAAGAAAGAAAGCGTCAAAACTAAATTCAAGTCTTTATACCCTTTTCCCACCGGAAGGAAAGCTGAGTTATTAAATATTATTAGAGCTAGTATCCTGGATTGGTGTAAGAGAACTGGAACTTAAATTTTACATGTGATGCCCTGCGTTTTTAGTAAACCGCCATTAAAATGCAAACTATTTCAAATCTCAGTGGTTCAAATCAAATCGCCGTGGCTCAGTGGTTAGTGCGTTGGACTGCTGACCAAGCGCCGTGGGCACCACCTCTCGTCGGGGAATGCCAAGCCTCCGGGAGTATAATCTGTCATGAAAGAGCTTCTCAATTTGCCGTTCGGAGTCTGCAATAAATTGTAGGTCCCTTCCATTCCATTTCTAGTTTCCGTGTTTACTGGTGATCACTGAACGTAAGTTAATTGGGATCTTAAAAAAGAAAAGTCCAGAATGCACTTTTTCGAAAATAGAAAACGAAAAAATTTGAAACAAACTGCCCATAGGTTTTGAAAAATATTATCAACCAAACAGAACTGAAAATCAAAACTGGCGCGCACATGTTGCTGTCAGACTAGATTCAGTTTTTCCTTCTTCGAACTGCTTGTGTCATTTTGATGCATCGTTTATTAAATAATTTAATTAATTCTTGAATAACAAATGTTTAACCTAGTGACAAGAACATTTACTCATAGCATTAAAAAATTGTGCGTGGTAAATCAGATTTGCAATCATCAATTAGTCAATTCTCTTACTAAGTCTGCACCCAGCGTCACAACAATGGGCAAGGAATCATCAATAGTTTGGATGGACTTAGAAATGACCGGACTCGACATAATTCACGATAAAATATTAGAACTTTCCTGCTTAATAACCGATAAAGACCTGAATTTAATTGCCGAAGGTCCAAGTGTAGAAATCTATCAGCCCAATGAAGTTCTCGAAAACATGAACGAATGGTGCATGAAGCATCACAATGAAACAAAACTCGTGGATAAATGTAAGAGTTCGACTATTTCTATACAAATGGCTGAAGATATGGTACTTAAATTTCTAGAAAGTCATATACCAAAAGGAAAATGCCCATTGGCTGGGAATTCAGTGTATATGGATCGATTGTTCATAAATCAACACATGCCCAAGGTGGACAACTACATGCATTACAGAATAATTGATGTGTCGACTGTTAAAGAAATTTGCAGAAGATGGAATCCAAATGTTGCTGCTGGGTCTCCCAAGAAGAAGCTAATACATCGAAGCTTGGATGACATCAAGGAAAGCATCGAAGAGTTGAGATATTACAAGAAATTTCTATTCAAATAGTTTGATACATAAAATGTTTAGTTCAATAAACAATCACAAACTTAAGCGAGCGTTTGTAGTTAATTATGTTGTGTTAGCGTGGTAATATCTTAGAAAAGTTGGTCACTATCACTACCTTTTACGGTTAAACCAGATAAAGCTAATAACATAACAAATCTATAGATCCTATTTCATTTGTCGTGATAATTGGAATGGATACTCGATTCAGAAGTACTTCCTGGACATGGGTGTTTAGATATCGATACCGTCTCGGAAGATACGTGTTTTTCTTTGTAGCAATCTCGGGACAGCTCTGAGCATGAGCTCAACCGCAGCTTTGGAATCTCTCGACGAAAGTAACTCCCTTTGGTTGCTGCCTTGGCGTGCCAAATTATTTTAGTAGTTTGATCTGAATGTGCAATGGAGGCATCTGGAGATGGGCTGCATAGACCTTCAGTTGAATGACATAAAACATCACCACACTTAGTTAACCTTCCGATCAGTGAATCAAGACGACGCTATACAAGGTACAGGATCCCGCGGGACCTTGTACAATTTCTGTACAATTTTTCAAAAAATTTAGAGTATTGTCTTCATTCAGTTATGCCTTCATGGTTTTGTGTGTTAGCTCATGGTTGTATTAAGTGCGTAAATGCATATAGAAGGAATATCGAAAGAGATCCCCAGGGACCTTCTCACGCATCGGCGGGTTAAGCTTTCAATCCAACGCCAACCGTATTAAAAAAAATATCTGGCACAGAAATACAAATATTTCGGCAGAGATTTCTTGTCCCCAGTCTTAATCAATTTAGTCATGAGGACGACCTTTGAATTCCTATATGACCTCCGACGAATTCAAACTAACCAACGCTAGCGTTGACATCACAAATAGCAGTTAGGGAAGAATTGGGGACGTATTCGTGGTTTAGGCTGGGACACCTGGCTGAGAGCAGTCGTCAAAGATAGACGAAATGGGACCAAATGAGCTGGTTTCTTTTTTCATCCATGCGGCTAATCAAACATGATTGCTTTTATTCTTAAGCGTAATTTGTGTTAAGTAGTGCAAGTAACAAAAGTTGATCGTAGGCGGTTTACCAATAAAAGATTAAAAAACCCATAATCAGCTTTCATATTTTCAGTACATTTAGTGTAAAAGTGCCCTTAGCCCAAATAATCTCAAATTAAATCAAACAACTCCTTTAAAACGTCATTCCACCACTGTCACTGTCATTGGTATAAAATAATTTGTTTTCTTGGGTGTTTTGATGGTTGACCGTAGCAAAATTAAATAAAACAGAAAATAATTAAAATACTGGCAATGTCCGAAGAAATTATATTCGATTGCTTGCATTCGGAAATTGTCAACTACTGCCTTCTGGACAACAAAGTAACAAAACTAAATTCCAATTCAATACCCAATAGATAGAGTAAATTTTTTTTCGACAGGAAAATGATTTCTCCACTCTGGAATACATTGGGTACTCAACGGGCTATCGCCTCATCGAACGACTGACTCGAGAGTGGCCTCGCTTTAAAGATGAACTTGAAACGATGAAATTCATTTGCACAGATTTCTGGACTTTAATTTATAAAAAACAAGTGGATAACTTAAGAACAAACCATCAAGGTGTCTATGTGCTACAGGACAAAGCATTTCGTTTTCTAACACGAATATCGCCTGGTTCAAAGCAACTAGAACATGCTCCCAAGGTACTGATAAAACACTTCAACCGCCCCTACTTGATTCAAAAAAATTTTTATTATTTCAGTTCGTCGCCTTCACTTGTGGACTCGTGAGGGGCGCCTTGGCGAATTTAGGTATCAACAGCACTGTAACGGCGGAAGTGCAGTCCATTCCTTCGTGTAAATTTCACGTACAAGTAAAATTAAGTTAGACTTAAGCCTACGATTATTATTTACACAACTGTTGCAATAAAACTAGGATGACCTTAACCACTAGCGTTTGCTTCTCGACTGAGCGTGTAGAAGGCTATTATGTCATCATTGGATATGTTAAAGAACTTCCATAACTTCCATCTTGAATCACAGAAATCTGCTTGCAGTGGAGCTGGATCTGTGTGTATACCTGCTCCTGGCGCGGGTCCAATTATTATCACAGTCGATCCCTTATACAAGCGGAGATACTCCTGGAAAGCCTTTCCATTGTTGAAAAAGCAGAACAGCAACGCAAAGTTCCATTTTTCTGTATCACAGCAGCTTTGCAAAAAGTTCGATTGCATGCAGCCATTGTCAATGAAATTCAATTTGATGAAACTAGTCGGGGAATAAGTGCTTTCCCACCATGAGCGATCGATTTCAAGGCCATACACCGAGAGTCCTTTCAAAAAAACACAAAATTCACTT
Organism: Matsumyia berberina; assembly: GCA_917880715.2. Classification (NCBI taxonomy): domain Eukaryota; kingdom Metazoa; phylum Arthropoda; class Insecta; order Diptera; family Syrphidae; genus Matsumyia; species Matsumyia berberina. Next base: position 41,242,220 of record OU862872.1, read on the forward strand.
TAACACGTAACAAATGTGATTCACTACTACTTACCGATGCTCTCCTGAAAGATCCACTCGAGGAGGCCGGTGCCACAACCAACACTTAACACATTCTGTATATCTAATTCATGTAGAGTGCATTTTAACTTGTGCAATGCATCTCCTGTTGGCCACGTCCAGAGATATTTGTTTTTCTTCTCCAATGGCAAAGTTTCACTTAACTCGAGAACTTCTTTCCATCGCTTTGCGGCCGTTAGAACTCGCAGTTCCTCCTCGAATGAATCTTTAAACATTGCTAACGTTATGTGACATCGTGATTGGTGTTTTGGGTTGACTAGAATCTCCTCCCCACGCAAGACCAATGACGGTGGCGAACGCGAGACCTAAGTGGAATTGGGCATTTGCCAAAGATATTTCGTTCAAGTTCTATGCTAATGAACGGTTGGTGTGGTGTGGTTTGTTCACTTGCTGTCCCTTATGTTGGGAATGATTGACGCCAATGTTTGCGTATTTTGTATTGGACATGTGGTATTATTCGATAAAAATAAAACTAGGAAGAAACGATGAGGTATCTGCACATACCAGAGTGACGGGTTGTGCCTCTTATCGCTCAATCATAATTTTTGAGACGGAGGCGGGTAAGAGGGTTAAATTTAGAATTGTTACAAAATCGGTTAATCAAGTTCAGGGACACTAAATCATTTTCCTGTTTTTTAGCCTTGAAGGTGGTATAACCCACAATAAATCACATCTAGCCGTGATGTTTAGTAGGTGTTTTGCTTAAATAATGACCAAGTGTTTGGCACTGAAAAGTCTTACAAGCCGATCATTGCTTATGCGGTCTTCGCAGCACTTGTCCTTTTCGTCTAAAGTCTTGGATTTCGCCTGCACGTTACATTAGAGACGGTTAAGCGGTCAAGCGCACTTGTGTTCACAGCCAGGAGGTGATAAAGCCTCTCCCAGCTGACGACACAATGGTTTGTAGAACTTTAGAGGTGATTCTGGTAAAGAGAGGGCCGATAAACTATATAGAACTGCTTTGGAACGGAACAATTCACTGGTGGATTACTCAACCCTAGCTCAAATGTTTTAAATAAAAACTGCCCAACGTTGGCCGGTGATATGAAGATGAAACGCGTTTCCGACATCCCGCACCTCACGATAGCTGGAGACATAGAATCTCAAGACCACAAAATACTTTCTCGCTTTAAACAAAACAGCTTTCAAATGCGCGAAATTCAGGTGAATAAAAAAGCTCTTTATTGATCAGTCCCAGTACAAAAGTCAATCGAATTGTATCTGATAAGTGTATTTGAAGTTCTTCCTCCAGTGTGTCTCAGAGAAATTCGATTGCTGTCCATTACACAAGACCGATGTCTCTTGTGCCAGTTTTGCTTGATCAATCACCGAATTTGTAACATCGCTCATGCTGTTCGTATCATTCTCCTGCGTACTGTCATCGTCTAAGAGAATTTTCCGATAAATATCGCATGGGTCGTATTTCTTTTTCAACTTTTTGTGTGTCGTAGCTGCTGGATGAACTACCACAGGAGGGACCTCATTTTCTTTCGGTTTTGTGATCGTTTCTAGTTGATTTTCTTGGGGAATTATCACAGGCTGAACGTTTCCAATACTTCTGATCACCGAACTATTGGCTACAATCTTAGGCACATCTCCATTATCCAAATTCTCCGTCACACTATTTGTTACTGATAAGTGTTCGAGTGGAACATCATCATGACAGTCTTTACTTTCAAAGTCATTTAGCACTTCGGTGATTTCTTCGATACAATTCTTACCCTCATTTGGATGCATATTGCGTATATGCCGCGTAATATTATCCTTTCGGATGCTTGTCGTATCACAGAGGGTGCACTTATACTTTGATTTTCCTACAACAGTTCGAATATTTATAAAAGGTTACGGTAGTGATAGTTGAGTATGACTTACCAACATGAATTTTACTGTGTCGCATTAAAGATTTCTGGTCAATAAATTGTTTAAAGCATTCGGGACAGCTATGTCTTTTTATCTTGGTGTGTCTCAGTTTGTGCAACTTAAGAGTTGAGTTCCTGTCGAACTTTTTCTCGCATTGGTCGCATTTGAACTGCTTAGTACCTGTAATAGATGAAATTTCCTGTTAGTTAGACATTCAAAGAGAGGAGACAAGATATTGAGTCCAAATTCAAACACGAATCAGATGGGCAAACGTTAGAGTATGGAAGAGAAGTTGCCTTTTCTTCTCCAGTCATTATGATTTAGTCTTCTTGCTTTAGTAAGTCAAACTATACCGAGCAAGCTAGCCAGGGAAGTCTGTTGGGTGAGGTGCAAATCCAGCAAAATCCGAAATGCAGGGCCTGTCTCCAACAGTCCGTAGTTCAACAGATCGGAGACAAACAATATCTAAAAAAAAACAAAATCTACTTACCGCTATGAATCATTTTATGAGTCCGTAGCGTTGATTTTAAAGAAAATTTCTTTTCGCACAAGTCGCAGCCGTAGGGGAATATATTCTTATGTCTCTGCAAATGAGCAGCGAAAGCCACTTTGTTTCTAAGTTTTATGCCGCATTCCCTACACTCCTGAGCGACGATGGTATGAAGTTTTTCATGTTTTCGAAGGATTTGTAACTTCGAGAAAGTTTTACTACAAACCGTGCATGTGAAGGACTTTTGTGAATGCCCGTCCATGTGATACTTCAAGTGAGAGGAAGTAGAAAAGGTCTGCAAAGTTTTAACATTAATTCAAGACATCATCAATCCGTGCTTCATGTTAGATGTTTACCTTGAAACATTGTTCACATTTATATGGTTTATTAGACGAATTATTACAAAATATATGATAATACTGTTGGGTACGACTCTTGAAACGCTTATCACAGATTGTGCAAAGGTACACCATTTCGTTGTCGATACATTCCTTTACTATATGCAAAGGAAATGTTGTCCTACCACTTTTTGGTTTCTCTTGACAGCTAACATTGGAAGACAGATATTTATCTTCAATAATATTTATTTTTTCTTTAGTTTTTTCCTTTAGCGTTGGAGTTTGATCATTTTGTCTGCATTCGTCACAACCGTTCTCTTCGGATATTAAACATTGACGACATTTGGAGTGACCACAATTTTCTGTTATCAGACGGTTTCGGTTTGTTAATTCGTTTTTACACTTTGGACATAAAATAGGTGCTGCCATTTCTTTTAAAGTGAAATAAGTAATAAAAGTAAAATGTTAAGAAAAACAAACAAAAGAACGAGATATGGCTACGGCGTACTCCATCTACGCCGGTGGTATAAATTTTTGTAAACAAATTTGACAAGAATGAAGTGTCACTCTTACCCATGAGAACTGTTTGTACGGAATAATTGGTCTAAATTACGTGTTGCTCCAATTGGATTATGCCAATAGATATTCAAACGTACTCCAGTCTCGAGCTAGTTAATTAATAGAAAAATAATTAAAATGTCTTACGTCTGAGAAGAGAATTACGACTGAATTAGACTCTCCCAGATTGAGATATGAATATAAGGAAGCTCCTCAACTTAATTGTCGAAGGAGATGCCGAAATCAAAAACTTGCTTTAAGCGAGACCTTATTACATGCTTCCCTTCCCTGCAGCTTCTGGAGGAGACATTGTGAGCAGCTCTAGGTCTATCCGCATGTGTCCGTTTTCGTAAGAAAAGTTATTATTAAGTTATTTGCCCAACTGGCTATTTTTATCAGAGATCATAAAGGGATATTCGATAATATCTGATTTTTACTTGCAACTTCCTATCAAAACAAACAGAACTAAAGTATACATGTCATCGATTTTGTTTTTGCAAATTATTTTTGTTTACTTCGCCCTATTTTGTGTTTGTTTGGTTTTTATTGAATGAAAATCATTAAATACAAATGAAAATCCAATGATGGAACATAATTTAATCCACTATACGTTTGCGTTAATAATTTTCTGCCTGATTTGCTACTATCACTCCCTCCGAGGAACATTTGTGTTTGATGACACCGTGGCTATAGTGAAAAATAACGATGTAATCAAGACACCACTCTCGATTCATTCTGTGTTTAATCATGATTTCTGGGGATCAAATCTTACGGATCCCGATAGTCATAAGTCCTACCGTCCACTTACAATTCTATTATTTCACTTTGAATACAATACACTACATTTCCGAAGTTATCACATGAAAATCGTCAACTTGGTGCTTCATTACTTAAACAGTTTGTTAGTGTTGACTTTGTTTAATAAAATCACTGAAAACAAAATCACATCACTTATTGGAGCGTCCCTTTTTGCAATTCATCCTGTTCACACTGAGGCTGTATGTGGAGTCGTTGGAAGAGCTGAGCTGTTGTTTTGTTTGTGTTTCTTGCTGGCGATACTTCTAATCGATTCAATCAAAGATGATCACCACAATTGTTCCATGGATGGACTCAAATTTTTCGGAATCAGTGTACTGGCAGCTGTGGGACTTTTGTGCAAGGAGAACGCTATAACAATACTGCCTAGCTGTGTATTCTACGATTTCATCAAGAGAAGATGCTACAAGAGAAGGCTTCAGTTCGATTTGAATGCTTTGCTGCAGGCCAGGTATCTTAATTTTACTGCTTTGACTGCAATTTTATTGTACTTTCGACTATGGATACAGGACTTTGAGGGACCTAAGTTCAAAGCAATGGACAACCCAGTAGCCGCTAGCGACAGCTTGCAAACAAGAATTCTCTCGCAAAACTTTCTTTACGCTCTGAATTGTTGGATTCTTATCTGCCCCATGTGGCTGAGTTTCGACTGGGCCTTGGGCTCGGTTAGTCTTGTGTACTCACCAATTGATCATCGTATTTTGGGCATTGTTCTAGTTTACGTATTTATTTTTAAACTAATGAAAACAAGGTCAAAGACGCTGCTGATCGGGATTGGATTGCTGGTGATACCATTTCTCCCGGCTAGTGGAATTCTTAAAGTCGGATTTGTGATTGCTGAGCGCATACTCTATGTGCCGTCGATTGGAATTTGTCTCATAACAGCGTATTCTTTTCAAAGTCTCTCAGACAGACTGTTCAAATATAGAAAAGTTCTTCATGTTGCAATGATTGCTGTGATGATACTATTCATATTCCGAACACGACAAAGAGCCACTGAATGGATGACAGAAGATCGTTTGTTTTCCTCGGCCCTATCCGTTTGTCCGGACAATGCAAAGGTGCACTACAACATTGCACGTTTGGCAACTGATAAAGGTGACAAAAAGAAAGCTTTCCATCACTATCACAAAGCCATAAGCTTATATGCTGACTATGAAGCTGCATTGATGAATTTAGGCAATCTCTACAGAGAAATCGGTGACTATCAAACTTCGGAGATTTACATTAAGAGCTCCATCAATGTACTGGAGGAATTTCCGGCGGCTTGGATGAATCTGGGTATTGTTCAGGCCTCACGGAAAAAATACACCGATGCTTTACAGAGTTATCGAACTGCGTTAAAGTATCGTAGACACTATCCGGTGTGCTACTACAATATGGGAAATCTATTTCTGGAGATCCAGGAATTCTCAGAGGCTATCAAGCATTGGCAAGAATCGGTGGCATTGAAACCTCATCAACCCAAAGCTTGGGCAAATATTCTAACCCTTTTAGATAATCAGGGACTCTATGATGACGCCATACGGATATCCAATCGAGCGCTGCATTATCTACCAAATGAAACATCAATAATGTTCATCAGAGCCAATGTGTATGGCAAAATGAGGCACTACGTGGAAGCAGAGGAATTATATAAGCGGGCTATTGATGCAGAACCTCTGAATGCATTGTATCACACAAATCTAGGCGTTCTCTACCATCGTTGGGGTAAAATAAACTCGGCCATTAACAGCTACCAAACTGTCATTAGAATTGATCCAAAGGCGAAGACTGCAGGCGATAATCTTAGTAAATTAATCAATAGACGCACTAACTAAAGAAAGAACAGAGTTTTGTATTTGTTTTAGAAATAATTGTGGAAATAAATGACTTTTTGTAATTTATGTAATTAAAACTTTCTCATGTGTTGTTGGTCTTGATTCAGTTGTTTATATCACCATCGGGATTTTGTGGAGCTAAGAGGACAATAGAGTATGAATAAGAACGTTAATACCCTCAAGAACTTTTTGCAGCTTAATGTGAGTAAACGCCAAGCTTTCACATACTCCCGTAAGCGCTTCCCACCACCTCCCAGACTATACTTTATCTGCAATGAACCTGTGCCCCTAGTCACCTCATTATCTGCGACCGGGAACTCAATTTTCGGTCCCACATTGATAGCATTATTCGTAGAGCCAACTCTGCGCTTGCTTTTGTAAAGCGTTGGTCCAAGGAGTTTTCAAACCCGTATGTCACGAAATCCCTGTACATCACTTTCGTAAGGCCTCTGCTTGAATACGCTAGCCAAGTATGGTCCCCTCATTATGATATCCATATCAAGAGAATTGAAGCCGTTCAGCGCAGGTTCATTCGCTTTGCCCTACGTGGTCTTCCCTGGGTAGAAACCCACAACCTGCCACCCTATAGAGACCGCTTGAAACTGATCAATCTGGAATCCCTTGAAAAACGTCGCGATGTTGCCGATGTTCTATTCGTTCATCAGCTTTAACCGGCAACATAAATTGTCTATCGTTACTTCAAATAATTTCTCTTAACACAAATCCCCGCAACCTCAGGTCTGTTGCCCTCTTTCGTCTTGTCCCCCACCGTACCAACTATGGTTTGCATGAGCCCATGTCCAGAATGCTACATAAAGCGAATAACATGCATGATGACGCTTTCAATTTCCACTGCAGCAGAATAACACTGCGAAATGCCCTTTAAACCCCCTCTACCTCCTCTTAACCCACTCTCATCTACCCTTCCATCTCTTTTCATAGTTTTGAGCTTTTAATTGTTGGTTAATAAGATCTTGGCTCATCCCGAGCTGTCGCGCCAGCTATTTTTTTTTAATAAGATCTAATAAAAAAAAAATTATACAACTTCCTTCCCTTACCTTAACTGCCTGTTTTTCTTAGATTTAAGTACTAGCTTGTATTAAGTTGATGAATAAATAGGTATACCAAAATAGGTAAGAAACTGTGCTACCACCTCTTCAACCTAGTCCTTCATAAATTACTTCTGGAACTAGATAATGCGGGTTCTGGCGTGGTTGCATATGCGAACAACGCTGCCATGTCTGCGCACGCAATATGAATAGTTGAAAGAACCTGCCTTTGCTCTCAATGGGCTGTCGCGCCAGTCCTTTTTATGTATTTACAAGAAGATGTGGCGGCTTCCTGTTTATAAAACGGCCAATCAAACTGAGTTAAGTAGAGTATTGTGGCCGTCCGAACTTTCCGAGTCACCAAGATCTCATTCAAGAAGTTCGTGCAATTACTTGTGTGTTCGCGAGTGTGGTAAGCAGAATTTTTACATATGGGTCCGAGCAGAGAATACAACATCACTAAACTAGATCCGAATCCAGAGAACCGCTGGTATAGGAACCACAGGTGCAATATACTCACGTCCGATGGATGCACTAACGGTTATCCTAAGCTTTCTACCCCTCTACCTTCAGATTAGAAAGATGGCAACCTACAGTGCAATCAGACTTAGGAAATTTGGGTGCTGGTCGGCCAGGACAGGTCATAGAGTCATCAAAGGGAACGAAATGGCAGATGAGCTTGGCAGGTAAGGGTCGGCCCTTGAGATCTCTCTCGCAAGAGAGGTTGTCATCCCACAAGGAGCTGTCAAGGAAAAAATCAACGAATACCACCATTCAGTAGCCAAACACAAATGGAACAAACTCCAAGATGACTTGGCCAATATACAACCATATGAAAACAAACAACCTCATTAGCAGAACCCGAACACACATTGCGCGCTTAGTTGCTATCTGTACGAGTCACAGGGCTGTAAGTACCGTCCACACTCATCTAACAAACCACTCACGAGAACTGTGGTAACAAAGGGGTCCATTTCAGCGTTATTTGAGTATCGGGCGCTTTTTGCCTAATTCTGTATTCTGTATGAGGGGCCCTAAGTGCGGCTCTTGGACATATGCACAGAATATATTCAGCGGTCTCTTCCTGTTCTCCACAAAGCCGGCAAATATCGGTATCTCAACTCGTTTTTGGTGGGATCCCGTAAAGTCTTGACCTTGTATAGGTTGGGGTTGATGAACTTATTCGCTTTTCTAAGACCCCGAAGGTTGGCCCAGTAGTCAGCGTGTTTATTGATCTCCCATTGTGTTATCATGGATTACACACTTTTGGGTGGTACCCCAAAACTGGGTTCGCGACCAACAAGTGGGCGGCAAGCCCCTCTTCTCGCCAGACAGTCAGGCCGTTCGTTACCCTCGAAACCTCCATCTCCTTGGTTACAGGCTACGGTAACCTTATTTACCGATGCAAGGCTTTCGAGGAGGTTCAGATAGTCCCAGACATACTTGGACCTTACCGTATAGGATCTAAGGGCTAACAGTGCTGCTTGTCTGTCCGAAAAGATGTAGATGCGGGTTCCTCGGGTTCTTCTCCGAAGGCATTCTCTTGCACACAATTCAATTTTCCCTGATATAACCACTTAATCCATCCCGAACTGTAGCGCCACCTAGGTAAATGAAAAAGCCCCTCGAACAACATCTAAACAAGTAAAACTATGTATTTAAATATTGATATATAAATATGTTATTTTAATTTGTATGTAATTGTAAAACATTTTTAAATCATTTGTCAATGAATAGTTTAATATTTAATGTACTTCGCCGAACATTTAGCAAAAATATGAATTATAATTTATACAGTGGAGATATATATATATAACTTGTTTATGTGTTGTATAATCTATGCACATATGTAAATATTCGCAACGAAAGTATATTTGAAAACGGTACAAAAAAAAAAGAAGAAAACGAGACAAAAGTTATGCGGAATCATTAATTTTGTCAACAAAAATTGACGGTTTCCTTGAAATTATTTCAAAAAATGAGATGAACATGAGAATGAGACACTTAAGGGCTAGAGATAAACTAAATTACGAATACTATTCAAATAACTCAAGGGCAAACCGCAATCAATTGTAATACTCGCCTGCTCATTTGTTAAAATGTTTGTTTTCGCTTTTGACTGCGCTTAGGTAGGTAGAGTAAATCGATTAGATGGGAGAATTGGAGGTAGAACGCACAGCAAGCATAGCTAATTACAGTATTACAAACTCTTCGGTTTCGCCATCGTCATCATCAGCGGCATGGTGATCACGGCCTCCACACAATTCATGTTGAAGTTGAGCTAATTGGAGTTGTAATGGTTTGTAAACAGATTCATGGGGTTCGTCCTTTTCCTGATCCACACAACTGCCACGAGAGAATGTGAACATTGGATAATTCATCTCAGGGCAAAGTGATGGGCTGCCTTCATGAGTTGTTTGCGGCGAAGCAAATCGTATTGGATGTAAGTACTAAAATGAGAATAACATACTGTAGAACACAGACGAACAAGAGATGAGAGTTAACTACTTACCATTTGAACACTTTCGACAAAATTATCGAAATCCGTTTTGGTCTGGCAGTAGAAACCGATGCAGCAACTCGGATCCATTTTTGCCGTTTTCAATTTACGTGGAGATTTGCAATGGAAAGAGTTGACGGGGAAGTTCTCCTGATTCACGTCCACCATTTCCTGACAATAGTGTGGATCCAAGTGTATAAGTTTGTCCTCTGAAAGTGTTAAAATTTGAAAAAAGAGAAAGCTAGGATTAGGATTAAGTTTTTGATGTCACTAGGCACCTATGACACAGATGATGGTGCGAAAAACGTAGTCTTCATAGTCACAGATGTGCCACAAGGTACGGTTCTTGGCCTCACTTAAGGGAACATTATGTATGACGGCATACTCTGACTCTTCATAGCAGAAGAAGCCAAGGTGATAGGAAGAAGACTACAGTTGTGGACGCGAAACTACCAAAGGAAATTGTGCAAATCACCAGTGACACCATGGAAGTGATACGTCAGTCAGAAATAAGCCGATTACAAAACAGAAGCGGAAGAAACGCCATCAAATACTTAGACGTTATGGTCGACTCGAGACTGGTTTAAGGAGCACCTGGCGTATATGAGCTAGTGAACAATGCAAGAATTATCCCAAAAATTGGAGGACTAAGGTCACTAATAAGCAGAATTACTGACTGACAAAATGCCATGGCCTAGAATATTTGTGAAAACCACCATTACTTCTTTCCGCTAAAACATGTCTTTAGTTACTGACGAAAACTCGTTGTCCTCTTGCAAATTCAGGGTTCTGTCATCTGATGTCGTACATTACGGGAAATGGGGTCTCCGCCTTTTTAAGAATGCTAACTTTTTTGTGAGAATTTTGCAGTCTCCAATCGCCTCGCTGGTATTTGCGATCGAGTCGCAGAATTGTTCATCGCGGACATAAGTTTGTTAACCTGCGTCGATTTGGAATTGTAAGCAGGAGATTTGCAAGTGTATGTTAGGTAAGGATAGTTCCTCTAAATTCTACTGACATGTTTTCATATGACTCGACGCCGCTTTCACTCTTTTATTTCGAGGAAACCTTGAAGTTAACACCACAAACCGCCTACATTCTTCTCAGCAAAAAGTCATACACTGACCCGAGCAGTAAAATCCCACCGCGATCACCTCAATTTGTGCCACGTGAGAGAGGGCATACGGCTTTAGTCTCTTCTTCATTGTCTATAAAGCTCCCGATGACGGCAACGAATTTACTTTAAATCTTTGAAACTTTTTCACCGATAAAACTGTTTGCTTGCACTTTTACAACCGGCAGTTCATTAGCAACTAAAAAATACCACTAAACTTGTGACGCACTCTGTACTTGCCACTAAACAGAGCAAACATTTAAAAACAAACTCGTAATCAGCAAATTCCAAAGTACAAAGCATTACTCAATGCCAGTGCCCACCCCACCTAAACTTTTTTTGTAGGCGAAATTCTTCCATTAACCATGTGACCACATTTACAATGCCAACGAAGTAAGAACTTCACACTTAATCTCAAGTATTTGTTACTTTCGGCGCTAAACATACTGTAAAATTAAATAGGCTTACCTTGGAATCCAACAAAATAAAGGGAATGTTTCGGCCTGCCACCAATAACTCCTATACAGTACTCTGTGCTCAGGAGTAGCTTCAGACAATGCGCGTAGACGGGATTCAATTTCTCTGTTCCCAAGCGCAGGGGAATGAGGATAATAAGAGATTTCCAATGCACCTGCTGTTGCTGGGGTTGCTTTCGAGAATCGTCATGTTGCTTTCGGTGCGTTTGCCATGGAACGTGCTTTGTAGTTTTGTCCGGTATGCAGCACTCATCGTGTATGTCTTGTATGTAAACTAAAGAGAAAATGGGTAAGAAACGAATACTTTTAGTCGAGAATTGAAATCGCTTGTACTTGTACAGTCCTGCGCCACATAAATCACTATATTATCAAAGTCAGCGTTTTCTTGTGCTGCATTCTTCACTGCTTGTCTGAAACATGAATCACATTTAACCTGTTAGTCATTCATAAGTAATCCTATGTAATACCTTAACAGATAAGAGACCGAAGCGGGCCCATACCAATCACCTGGTTTTTTGCCCATTTCCTGTCCCAAATTAACAAGGGCGTGAATCGAAAATGGACTATTCTTTGAGGAGCTATCACCAAACCATTTGATTATCTTCCGATGCATGTTGTCCTCATAGGTTGAGTGTAGTTGCGTCTCAGGATCCCAACGCCAGCCTGTGAGAGAAAATTTGTTACACAACAATCGATAAGAATATATTGTCAAACTCACTCCTTCCGAGGAAATGACAAAGCAATCCCTGACCCAGTAGCATTTGTCCACTGCGCAGCATACAGCCCCAACCACAATCAGAAGTGTAATTGGAGCCGTTCATTATGGGGAACTCTCGACGATAGGTCATCCAGAGGCGGCTATAAAAATCCCTCTTAAAACCTTCGATTCCTTCTTCCCAGGGCGTTTCTGCGGCTTGATTCTCAATAGCATCCATTCCAAGTTCTTGTACAACTTGGCTTTCGTCCACTTGGATTTCAATTTGACTCACAGCTGTCACACCGGCTTTGTATGGTTCTAGATTCGCAGTCAGCTCAGCGGAACTCTCCATTGATGTCGGCGGAGTATACTTGCGATGATAGCACCGACCAAGCAGCCAAACAGGTTGTTCCTTTGAGAAATTCGAACGTATCTTACTATTCCAGCCGTACTTGACATTGTGCCACATCGAGAGAAGCTTTGATTCCATGCCTTTCGTTGGTGTTCGTCCCGCAGAATTACTAGGCGATGGATCATCCTCTGTTGCAACCACCGGTGGAGGAGGAGTAGATGATGCTGAATGTGCTGCCGCACTACCACTACAACTACCCGCATAGAACTGACTAAAAGCGCTCATAAAACGCGACGTAGATACCTTACGCAGGGGAGTGGAAGCTTCCGACTTAGATCCCCGTTGATGAGAGAAATTATTTGCCGACGTCGATGCGGCGACATCATGTTGGTCCGATTGTTTCAATTGATGCGGCGGTTCTTCCACAGAAGCTGGCGGATGGTAAAAAGTCAGCTTTTCGTCGGTTAACTGGGACAGCAATCCATCATAGCTCATCTACGAATAAACCACAGGATTACTCAACACTGAGGTATGAGTGTTGCCCCAAGCACTTACCGTTGAGTAATTTTGATAATCCTTATCTTTGTAATCAGTATTGGGTTTGTTAATAAATATTTACTCATCAAAGGAAAAAAAAGCACAGAACTATACGAGAAGAGAAAAATACCACCCTCAGCTGATTTTCTAGTTGACACTTCCCAAGGCGGGTGAGGGAAAAAATGAAATAAATGTCATGAGAGATAAAATTCGCATAATATACAGGGCTGTTCATGCGGGAAGTTGAAGTGTAAAGATTTTTTTAAATTTGTTTCAGACGTTGAGTAACGTTTTCAATTATTCAGAAAGATAATGGAAAGAAATTGATATGCATCATGTACCGCAGGAGCACAGTTCTGGAGCAGCTAAGGCACTACTCTGCTTAATTTAGAGCAACTTTTCCTGTTAGACGGCGGAACGGTTTACTGGCAAGCTCTAATTAGAACATAAACACAAGTTTTGTCGTCAATACAATTACAATTACAATTTACTTTATTGAGACAAGAAAAAAAATCAATACGATTATTGTTTGTACAAACGTTGTTATAATACGGCCGACTAAACATAATGTCTGGCTAAACAGATACAGGCAAATGTTTTTATACATTTATATCAGAATTCCAATTATATTTAATATTAAAAACGTATTAAGTGTATGCTTGCTCCCGGCATACATAATCAACATGGCTTCTTTGGGCACTTAAAAACTTAATAACTTAAAAACTAAAAAACTACAATAATGACTAGAAGGGGGAAAGGAAAAAAAAATAATAATAATAATTATAACAATAACATTTTTTATACATAAGGGTATAAACACATACAGAACAAAAGCAACAGTGTTTTTAAACAATGGTCTATGAACAGTATGAAACTCAAAAGAAATGTTACCCGCGTAAATTAAGCAGGGATGCTTTCTCGTAGAAAGGAACTAAAAGGCCTCTATTTGCATTTGGTCTTAACACGGATAAAGATCCAGCGTTTAATAAATTAAAAGGTGAGAGATAGTAGTGGTCATCTATAGTCTCATAAATATTCGAATCCAATAAAGATTTGACTGCCGAGTTAGGGTGATGTTTTATACGCTCCAATCTTTTTAACAACAGGTCAATTTGGTAAATCATTAGAGGAATAACTTTTGTTTCTTCGTATAGAATTTTATTTGAAAAAAATGTTTTATCTGGTTTTCTGAATTTTCCGCAACAAAATCTTAGTATCCGTCTTTCAAAGATCTGTAGTTCTTTGGCCGCAGTGGGTGAAATTGTGAACCACGTACAGAATCCGTATGTTAGAATAGGTCTAATTAATGTTTTGTAAATAAGTATTTTTGTATTCGCCGACATTTGCTTGGCCTGCAGTAAAGGTTTTAAAATGGCAGTTACCATTTTTGCTTTATTTAGGGCTTTTCTTGCATGTTTATTGAATATAAATCTTATATGAGCGTTTATGCCTAGATATTTCAATTCATTTCTCAAAGGAACATTTTCTCCATTTATTTCTAACTTAAGGGCTTTACTCTCTTTAACTGCAAGGTAATGTCCTCTCCCACTTGCATTTCTGAAGCAAGTTATACCACATTTTGCAATATTAATTTTTAGACCCCACTTAGTAAAGTAATCTATTAAAATTGGTAATTTTTCTATAATTTTGTTAAGGGCGTAGGATGGCCTTGGGTCACTTGCCAATATGAGAGTGTCATCTGCATACAAAATAGCACCGGGTTCGTCTAACATAGGACTTTGAAATGGAAAGTCGTGAATATAAATATTAAATAAGGTAGGACCAAGTATCGAACCTTGCGCTACCCCAGAGCGAACTGGGAAAAGCTCCGAATGCTCGGAGCCTATACAAATCGAACTACATCTATTTTTTAGAAAACTATATATAATGCGCGTAAGCCAAGTTGGACAATTAAGCCTAATAAGCTTAAAAATAAGGCCTTTATGCCATAGAGAGTCAAAAGCTTTTTCGAGATCTATATCTAAACATACAGTACATCTTTTATTTCTTAAGTTTTGGACAATTTTATTTTGTAATGTAAGTAATGCGTGTTCCGTAGAATGACCCCTTTTAAAACCAAATTGGTTGTTTGGAATGACATGTGACTCCTCACAAAACTTATTCAATTGTTCAGCTAGTACCCGTTCAAATAGCTTTCCTATATTAGATAGTAAAGATATTGGTCGGAAGTCGGTTACATCTTTTGCATTTTTTTTCTTCGCTATAGGTAGTATCTTAGCTTGTTTCCAAATTGCAGGAAAGTAAGCATTATTAATGCAATGGTTAAATATTGACGATAAGACAATATCCAGAGAGTGAGGACATTTTCGCAAAATGAAATTAGAAATATGGTCGATGCCAGACGACCTTTTATTATTGAGGGCTATTCTAAAAAGATTAACAGCAGTCGGATTAGTAAACGGTGGTAAATTTGGGTTGGTTGCAGTGTTTAAATGGTTAAATGATGTAAGCGGTTGAATGAGCTGTGAATCAGAGAATTCATTTACTGCTGACAGAATTACAGTTTCATCATTGTGATCGATTGCTGGTTCTCTCTCTAAATAAACGAGAGAGTAGAAGTCTCTAAAAGCGTTTAGTTTATTTTGAGGACCCACCAGCTCCTGTCCGTTATGAACCAGAACATCCTTCAAGATATCAGTTCCGAAGTATTTTCTTCCTGTTATCTTGTCGATTTCCTTAAATGCATGAGGAGATGGCTTTATTTTTTGTAATCTCAACTTGAACGCATTGTTGGTGTCAATCTTAACCCTCTCTCTAATGATTTTACTAAGGCACTGAATTCTAGAGTTTAGTTGACGATATTCGTCATTAATTTGATTGAGATGACGATGATACAGTCTTTTTAGTTGTGTGAGCCAAGTATTTCGTAATTTCAATAGCTTTTTAGTGCAATCCGAGATGTTTTGGTATTTTGAATTTTTAGTAACGCGAATAAGAGAATTAGCTTCCACACTAGAAGAAATTCGTTCATTTGTCTGAGATATCAATGCATCTATTTCTAAATTAGTTATGTTCCTTTCATTAGGAATATTAAGGAGCGAGACGCTGTTGTGGAGTCCAATTCTAAAAGCTTCCCAGTTGGTTTTTTCAAAACTAATGTATGTAGCTGGTAGTTGCAATAGAGGAAAAAAGTTCATGGTATTTAGTTCTAACAGAATTCCAAAGTGATCAGACGGTGTAGCAAATGTTGAGCAAATAGATGGGTTTGTCACATTATTTGCAAAGTTAAATGAGGAGGAAATCAAGAAAAAATCCAACACTGATGAGGATCTAGGAAACGTAGGACTGTTAGGAGCTACTAAATCCAGATTAAGAAACGGACCATTGTTAAACCACCTGTAAATTCGGTTCCCATTACTATTGTGGACAGTGTCTCCCCATGTTTGGTGACGCGCATTAAAGTCTCCCCCGATTAATGCCGCATCAAATGAATTTATAAGGGTATAAAATCTATCAAGTTCCGTGGATAGACGAAGCCCAGCATTAGAAGGGATGTATATACTTCCAATTAAAATTGTCCTTAAGGACCCAGTAGAATTACGTGAAGTTATAGTTACTAGACACACTGAAAAGACATCGCTAAGAAAGGAAACTGCGTTAAATTTGTAATTTTGTTTTAAAATGATTGCCGTACCTCTACCGGAATCATTTCGAATTACGTTATAGCCATCAAATGAGGGCTTATGCCTTGCGCCAAGTCTAGTTTCCGAAATGAAACAGATTTGAGGCTTATAGTTATTTAAGATATTAAAAAGCGCGAGTCTTCGCTCAATAGATATTATGGAGTTAAAATTTATCGACATTATATTCAATTTTTGGGGCTGCATTATACAACGATTGAAGCGACAAAGTCTAGATAAGCGAACATTTTCTCTTCTTTAGATTGCAGTTGCTTATACTTGGGCCAGAATTGTCTTATTTTGAGTAAGAGATCGTTAAAAGGGATATTGAAAAGATTATTTGCTTCATTTAAAAAATTATTTATATCGCTTGAATTATGGTTAATGTAGCTTGGAGAACTAATTTTTATGTTTGCACTTCTAGAGGAAATAGATTTCACCTTGTCGGCATATGAAATGTTTGCATTGGTAAATGTATTTACAGTATCTTGTACTGCAATTCTGTTTTTGCTGGCTATTTCCCTTGCCCGTTGAGTTAATGTTGCTCGTTTTTCTTTGTATTTAAGGTAAGCGGGACAACCTTGGTAACTGGCAGCGTGACCACTTGCATTGCAATTGATGCACTTTGGTATAGGAACATCTTGGTGGGATTCTTTGAGGACTTTGAAAGATGTGATACAAGATTCGGAATCATGAGAATCTCCACAAAGAACGCATCTACTATTGTAAGCGCAACATTCACCGGAATGCCCAAATCTCTGACAACGATAGCACCTCATAACCCCTTTATTGATCTTTTTTTCCCAATAGATTCGTTGATGGAGCAAATACCTAATATTAATAAGGTCTTTAGTGGACTCACCTATTTCTAGCTGTACAGTAAAAATATTTAATTTTATGTTCATTTCTTTAGATTTAGAGGTAACAAAAGGTGTAATTTTACTTATTTGGGTGTTAGGAGCTGCTGCTCTTACTGCTTTATTTATTACCTCTATTGGAGTATCGCCATCAAGACCTTTTAACAAGATAGAGACCTTTTTTGTTTCCTTAGGAGAAAATGAAAAGGCTCCTATACCTGTTCCACGTAACCGATCAATGATTAAAGCATGAACTTTTGCATCGTTAACATAGACCTTTGTTTTTCGATAACTCATATTAACCAACTTATGTTTTAAATCATGAACTTTACATTCTGTAGCGGCGAGTTTTATAACATCACTAATAAGGTTACAATTAGCACCAAAAATGAATATAGGTGGACAAAAAGGTAAATTATTGATACCATTCGGTGAAGCACTTGTATTTACGTTAGACATATTTATAGCTTGAATTTCGGGCCCAATGCTCTTAGACGCATTGGTGATTGGGTGATTCCCTGATGGTTCAGGCACTTGTTGGTCAATATCTGCTAATGGTGAAAATCTGTTATTGGACAAATTAATTTCGTTAGGTGAAGATGTTTCAGTAGCTAGGTTCCTTCTTCTTTTCCCCGCGTTAGATTGGTAATTACTTGCAGCTCGTTTAAGATTGCCGATGACAGTTGTCCACTCATTTGAACTAGAGCAGTTATTGTTTATATTCATACCTAGCACGTTGTTTCGATCATTTGAATTGATGTTCTCCTCATGTGTGTGCACAGCTGGTTCGAGGTCCATGACTGTGCATGAGCCTGCTGATGTTACAGCACTTTTATCTGGTATC
Organism: Matsumyia berberina; assembly: GCA_917880715.2. Classification (NCBI taxonomy): domain Eukaryota; kingdom Metazoa; phylum Arthropoda; class Insecta; order Diptera; family Syrphidae; genus Matsumyia; species Matsumyia berberina. The sequence goes on from OU862872.1 coordinate 41,260,229, forward strand.
TGCATACTGCTGGACATGTATAATGCGTTCTCCTCTAGATTCTTAGGTTTGCGAAGGTTCATGTCATTAAGAGAAACACGTACATCTGCATGCGTTTTTATTAAATCATTGTTTTTATTTCTCAGCAATAATGCCGGAATACCACTTTTGGCTTTTTCACCAATTTCCACTTTATTTTAGTTAAGAGTCACTATCTCAAAAAAGTATTATACGCAGAAGCCGCGAAAAGAGTTAGTATGGTAAGGCAGTATCGCCAATGAAAATCACAGAAAAAACACAATCCAGAAAAACGTGACTTCGAAAATTTCAATAAAATATTCAGCAATTAATAAAAATGCCGACTTGTTTAGTAGAAATTTCAAAGGCCACTCAAGTTTTGTCTTACATTCAAGCTGTCTTACAATCGATCTCATCATGTGCGACTTACTTACTTAATTAAGATGGCGCTCCAGTCCAGTGTGGACCTGGGCCTCAACCAATGAGCCAGCTGTCTCCAGTTTCGCACAGCAAGTTGGTTGAGGTCCCCTTCCACTTGCGTGCGCCCCCTGAGTCGCGGTCTTCCTCTACTGCTCCATCCCTCGGGTGTGGATTCGAAGATTTTCCGGGCCAGAGCGTTGGTGCCCATCCGCTCTACATGACCCAGCCACCTCAGTCGTTGGACCTTCATTCTTCTGGCTAGGTCGATGTCGCTGTATAACCCGTACAGTCCGTCATTGTATCTCCTCCTTCATTCATCGCCTATACAGACGGAACCGAAAATCACCCGAGGAATTTTCCTCTCGAAACAGCCAACAGCAACCTCGTCCGCTTTTGATAGAGTCCATGACTCCGCGCCGTAGAGCAGGACTGGGATGAATATGGTCTTATACAGGGTAATGTTAGTCGTTCAAGAGAGGGCTTTGCTACTCAATTGCCATGTGTAACTAGATTTGTTTAAATGTCGGCTGTACTAGTGTATGAGTCCTCCAAAAGCGACATTGACTGGTCAAAGTTGTTTACTTTATCATTAATTATGATACCAGACGAGACGGGATGGGTTCTCTCGAAATTTATCGAGCATTGGCAGGTCCTGTTAGGATCCCTTCCTTGCTAGTTTATCCGCGATTTTGATTCCGCTGATACCACTGAGTTCGTCGGGATAGCTTTTCACCAGCTTTGGCTTTACTCTTGTGACATGAAAATTACTTTAATAGCAGCTGGACTGACCGTGTAAATATCAACGATTTTCCTAGAACTAGACTTTCCTAGACAGCTTCATAGATAATTCTCGGGATTCTCTTTTCATACCCTTACCTAGATCACCTTGACCTAAAGCACACAAAAACAAACAATTTACTTTCATCTTTGTATCTTTTACTCTTTTGACTGCGGCACCGATTGCTGAGGCGTGTAAATTTGCCTTTGCTCTCTGATCAACACCAAAATATACTTTACAATGAAATCTATCGCATAGGGCTGAGCAATAGCAATAGATTTCCACGGGAGACTTTACAAAATGTATCATTGTAAAGCAAGTCACTTTTTCAAAGGCTTGCAAGTTTCCTTTACTAACCATTTTTACTAATTTTAGTTTAATTGTTGCACTCGCGGTTCCCTTATGGGTGCATGACACCTTAAATGATAATTGAATTGATAGCAAATATAAATCAATGGAACTGCAGATCCGCTGTAATTTGAAAACAAGACCTAGGCAAATCACTTAATTGATGATAGTTATAGTATAACACATTTAATTATTTCCAATCACTTCATTTCGCTTAAACAATAGATCTACCAGAGACAATTTCTTCAAAGTTGATATTTTGTGATCCTGGTCTATTCGTTTTCGACTGGAATACCTAATTCAGCATTTGTCCACGATGATGGATCGGGATATTCGAATTCACCCTAGAAAATAAAACAAACTCATTCAGAACTTGACCAATGATTCCTCGCCAATCTTACAGTAATATGTTCGTGCTCAGTGAAAATGTGATATAGAATCCACCACCACATTAAACCAGCTACAACTTCAGCACCGATTCTGGTTGCTCTCGAAGGCGGTGGAGGTCCCATACGGTAGTTGACTCTGAAATAAACAAAGTCATTTAATTATGGAAACCCTAGTCAGAAGAGTCTACGGGAGCTACTTTCATTATATAATTCTTGTTAACCTCAATGGATTCTCTAAGAAAATTGTTACTTTCGATGTAATTTTACTTACGCATGACTGCTGCGAGTATTTTGGATGGTGGTAGATTTAATTGGCTGCCGGGCAATAAGACCACGAAGGGCTCGTCCAAATAGAACTCCTCGAGAGGCTAACATATTTCCGTGAGGTTTTACCGAAATTTGTAGACAAAACAGAAATGTATTTTTTTAAGTTTAATTTTCTACTGACACAAGAAATGTCAATGTGACATTAGAATCAATTATAATGGTGTGTCATCTGTTGGGGAGTAGAATAAATAGAGGGTTTAAGCTCTTTTCTGAAAGAGTTGATGTGGTGTGGTGGTGCATTTTGGAGTTCCAAGATCGGTCTAAAATTATTATCAAGGAAAAGGAATTGTATTGGTAAATGAAGATATCCTGAATCAGAATCGATGTCCAACGATGTACATTTTGGTATGAAAAACGTTATATTTAGCTTAAAACCAAGTTCAAAGTATGTACAACAATTGTAGCTTTTCCAAATCATGGGGGTGCCGCAGAACTTTGATTTTAATGGATCTGTTGCAGTGGTTGCAGTTCTGTTGTAGAATGGAAGGGAAAAACACCTGATAAGAAAATAAGAAAGAAGGGGTAAGTCGTTTTTGGTAAAATGCTTGTTTGCTTGAAGTTCTTTCTGAAAGAATTTTAGCAGATTGTGTTGAAAAAAAAAAAGTTTTCCAAAGGCCTTCTGGTTCTGTTTGGGATTGGATATTCATGAATTAAATGAGTGGGATCCATAAAGGAGGTCTATTCCATTTCCCACGACCAAGTTCTTGGAAATCTACGTTTATATATGCGTCGAAGGAATGAAGGGATTGCGCCCCATCTCAGCAAACAAGTCCTTTGAAATTCACGCTAACGTTGGATTTCCTATAGGAAATGGGGATGAGGACTGTGTGTACATTTGTACAACAATTTGTTTGAACTTCTTTTGATCAATTAATTTTTCCGCGGAATTCTTAGTCTTTATAGTTCTTTGGAAGCCTGGTCTGTGGCGAGAAGATTTGGCACCTAGCTAGTTTTCGTACAACCATTTGTAGCCAAAGAAAGGCGAACGGGCTGAGATTGAGAGTAAAAACTTGTAAATTATTCAATTTTACTTTTCACTCATGGCAACATGTGGCATTTTAGGGAAACATTATTCAACTGGCTCGTTGGTCTAGGGGTATGATTTCCGCTTAGGGTGCGGGAGGTCCCGGGTTCAAATCCCGGACGAGCCCAAGAAGAAGTCTTTTTTTGTCGTTTATTTTATGCTCCTTGGGATTTTATTTGTCTGTGGAAACAAAAGTGCATCACAAATTTGTACAGCGGACCTTCCGAACCGAAAATGTGGGCGGCCGTTGGTCCACTGCAGTTGATTCAACTGCTTCTCGCGATCGCGACTGCTATTGTGTTCTCAGTGGTTTGATTTTTCGTGCTCCTTCTCTAGTCACTTCGTGAACTTTCTCATTCCCCGTGCTGGTTCATGACTTGGTACCCAGACAAATCCGATTTCTAGTTGCCAAGCAGCCTGAGTTTGTTTTTATATTGTCTGACCAGATGAGATGTGGACATTAGTTTTGCGATGGCTGAAAGTGCTACTGCGGATTTAAGGCTCATTTGGCGAATTTCGCCTTGATGCAAATTGTGAACAAACTTCCTAAGCTCAAGAAAAATCACAGCACTTTATTTGCCTTCCGCGCGGACATTCTTATCTCACTTCTTCGCGGAGACGTCTACTTTATAGCGGACTAGGTCCTCTGCAAGCTGTACAGTTGCACGTGGTCTAGCATTTCACTAACATTATCCGATAAATCATTGAGCTTTTTTCGCATTGCTCGGGCCTTAACTTAACTTAAGGTGGGCCTAAAGGAATAGACTTGGGCCTAGAGTCGTCAACAGTCAAAGCATCCTATTCCGAGGTTTGTTTGTGAGTCCTCACGGCCTTTTTCTATTTCTAAAGAGATTATGAGTTTCTGTTTGACGTTGGTGGACGAAGTCATGCCAGCAAATTGTTGGCGTATTGGCAAATTTTTCGACATAACCTTATTTTGAGGATAGGTAGGTAGAGGTGGATGTTCAAAGAACCCTATTAGCGCTACGGCCCCGTTTTGATTCCACAGTTCATGTGATGTGATGTTTATATGAGTGTAGTGAGTGAGGACCAGTTTCCCGATTCACTCACTTAAAGTCGTCGAAGAATGATTTGCCTAATGTGTTTTGTCTGGATCTACCCAGAGCCTGACATTTACAGAGGGAGTGAACAAGGGTTTCTTTCTTATTAATATCCTAGCATCAGACGAGGTGTAAAAACCACACAATTGTGTCATTTTAACGTCAGTGTGGGTATGGTACGTATGTGGTTTTTAAACGTCGGCTAATGCTAGCTTTATAACTACGACAGCGTGCTGTAAGGGATACCAGACTTCGCTGCATGTTTGCCAATTAGCCAGTGACCTTCCAATCTGGCGACATCTAAGCGGGTCCTATTAAGGAGCACTTTGATCCTACTCTTGTTGTAGGTTGACCACATCGCTCTGGGTATTTTGCACTTATGCAGTGGTTTGTTCTGCTTCATCTGAGGTTGTGAATGTATGTAGGTATATTGCCCTTAATAGGGTTATTCTTTTGGTAGAACGTCCAGGATGTTACTGTAACCAAAGGATTTGGCTGTAGATTTCTTAAACCTGATTGTGCTACACAGTGCATTATTTTTTATATGACGGTCGAGGGTTAACAGGCGCAGGAGGACGGATAGGGCATTATCGCATAGCTCCTATGGTGCCTAAACCTTGACCTCTTTTAAGTTTTTTAAGATTATATCCCTTACTCAGAGCGGGCTACCAGACTTGTGACCCATAGTTAGTTAGAAGTGGCCCTTCGAGAGGAGATACACTTAGACCAGAAAGTAGGTCCATTGTGATGCCACTGATTACAGGGGTACCCTGCTTACTCCTGAAACCATTTAGATTTCCTAACGTAGCTGTTAAGGTCGGCCATGTTGGCGGAGTTCAGGTCATTAAGATCGTTAAAGAAGTATTGGCCCAGGATGACCTTCCTGATATGGGCTAGTGCGGGACACGTGCAGAGGAAGTGTGCGGTGGACTCCTCCTCTTCCTCATCCCTGCAGCTCCTGCAGAAATCGTTGCATGCTATCCCCAGGCGTTGAGCATGCCTTCCTAGGATGCAGTGCCCCGTGAGGACGTTGATGAGTTTTGAGAGCTGGTCTCTTCTGAGTCGTATTAATGCTTTCGATCTTTTCAGATCCAGGACAGGCCAGATTAGCCTGGCATTATTGCAATAATCGAGATGTTGCCATCTACGGTTTGCTTTCGACAGAGCGTCGGTGTGGGTCAGGTGTTTAGCAAACGACATAGGCGCTTTGACATGGTCGAGCTTCCTGCCGTCTGTACATTGGGGGCCTATTCTAGCTAATTCCCGCACAGTTCCCTTGAATGTCACAGTGACCAGGGACTCAACAGAGTCTGACGTTATACTGTTTAGCGATCTCGTTTAGAGACACGCTGCAGTCCTCACTGCCCTAGATTTTATAGTGTTGGATACGAGGGACCTGATCGCAGCCTGGCTGTCGATGTAGATCGCAATATCCCTGGGTGATATTGGGTTAACCTTTAGCCAAGCGGCGGCTTGACTTATAGCTGTGACTTCGGCTTGAAAGACACTGCAGTGGTTGGGAAGACTGACGGAGTGGTGAATGTCTAGGTCTTCTGAGAAGACACCGGCACCAACTCTTTCGGCTGCTTTAGAGCCGTCCGTAAAGATAGAGATGGACTCATTAAAAAGGACTTCGCACTGACTCCAGGCGCTTCTGTCCGGTAGTTTGTGTTTGTAGACCATGTTAAAGTCGTTTTCGGTGGGCAACGTGTGTGTTGATTGGGGAAGGCTGCGGTGAGTTGATAGGATTCTGGTATGTCCCACCTTCTTTTCGCAGCATTGGTGGGTATCTCTTAGCCTTAAAGCCGCGTTAGTGGCCTGCTGCATGCCATAGATGTCTATTGGCAACAAGTAGAGCATTGTTTGAAGGGCAGCTGTAGGAGAAGTCCTCAGCGCACCAGTAATCCTGAAACTCTGATGCTGGTCTGTTTTTCCAGAACCGGCCACCAAACCATTATGCCATACGTTAGAATCGGTCTCACTACTACCGTATATAGCCAGTGCATAATTTTCGGCTGAAGGCCCCATCTGGAGCCTACTGCTCTTTTGCATGAATAGAGTGCTACCAGGGATTTCCTGGCGCGTTCTGCAATGTTTTCCAGCCACAGAAGTTTACTGTCTAGGATGAGTCCTAGATATTTGGCACTGCCCGAAAAGTTCAGAGGAGTGCCGCTGAGCTTGGGTGGTACAATGAATGCGATTTTGATTTTCCTAGTGAAAAGGTACAGCTCCGTTTTAGTCGGATTGATACTAAGGCCACAGCTATTTGTCCACGTAATAAGCTTGTTAAGAGCATGTTGAAGAATGTCTGCCAGTGTTTGGGGGTATTTGCCCGTCACGGCGATGGCGACGTCATCTGCATAAGCTTGAAGTTTCTATAGGCAGTAAAATTGAGTGATGGGCCGTTTCGACAGACTTACCTCTCTGATAGGCGTGCTGTGATTTGGAAAGACGATTGCAATCTACGGTGTCCTTCACAAAGAGGTCGAGGATTTTCTCCAGCGTTTTCAGCAGAAACGATGTCAGGCTTATCGGCCTAAAGTCTTTAGGGAGTGTGTGAGAGGCCCATAAGGTGAGAATTGGTCGTACAATGGCAGCGTGCATTCAAAGGGTTATCTTTGACTGGATTTCCCATTTCTTGGCAAAGGCTCTGCTACAGGCATACAAATAATACAAAATTTAGTTTCTACCTTAGCTTTGGGTCAGGGCTGATATCAAGATATCTTGCGCTGGAAGCGAAGTGAGAGAGAGGTTGACCGTTCAGGCATGGAAAGGTGAAGTCCGTTATTTTGGTTTTTATAGTGAAGAGCATTAGTTCAAAATTGCATGGGTTGACACCGAGTCCGCATCCTAGGGTCCATATGCTAACCTTTTTCAAAGGGCAGGTACCGTCGTCTGCATACACGACCACCTTAGCCCTATCCCTGTTTTAGTTACTTACTTAAGGTAGCGCTACAGTCCGGAGTGGACCTGGGCCTCAACCAACAAGCGTCTCCAGCCAGCTCGATCTTTAGCCAGCTGCCTCCAGTTTCGCATGCCAAGTTGGTTGAGGTCCCCTTCCACTTGCGTGCGCCACCTGAGTCGCCGTCTTCTCTACTGCGCCGTCCCTCGGGTGTAGATTCGAAGATTTTCCGGACCGGAGCATTGGTGTCCATCCGCTCTACATAACCCAGCCACCTCAGTCGTTGAAGCTTTACTCTTCTGGCTAGGTGGATGCCGCCGTACAGCCCATACAGTTCGTCGTTTTATCTCCTCCTCCATTCACCGTTTATGCAGACGGGACCGAAAATCACTCGAAGAATTTACCTCTAGAAACAGCCAAGACATGGCTCTGTATAGCTCATCTCTATAGATGCTGTCATTCGCGGCCTTAAAATCGATGAAGAGGTGGTGGGTATCGATTTGAAGTTCCTGGGTTTTTTCTAAGATCTGCCGCAGTCTGAATATTTGGTTGATGGTGGACTTTCCTGACCTGAAGCCACAGAGCAGGTTGTTGACGAACAGCTTCAGGTGTTCACAGAACACGGCAGATAAGATCTTGTAGGTGATGCTTGTAGGAATGATACCTCTGTAGTTGGCGCAATTGAGGGGGTCTCCTTTCTTGAGGATCGAGCAAACAATGCTGACGTGCCTGTCATCGGGCATACTTTCCTCTGACTATATTTAACACATGAGCTGGTGCATGATCCTTACCAAGTCATCGCATGCCGCTTGGAACAGCTCGGCAGTTAGGCTGTCAGCACCAGCAGCTTTGGTGGACTTAAGCTTAGATATGGCTGCCGTCACTTCGTCCAGGTCGGGTGGTCGGAATTGTTGGTTTTCGTCGTCCAAGTTGAATGGTTCATTCTGCCTGACAGCAGGATTTGATTCGTCGTCGCCGTTAAACAGTCTGCAGAAGTAGTTCTTCGATATCTTCAGCATCGACTGCGATTGTACTACGATGTTCCCTTGTTCATCCTTTCAGGCTTCGGTTCGGGCTTTGTACCCTTGACAGGTTCTTTTTACGCTTTGGTAAAACTTCCGAACCTTATTCCTGCAGTAACATCTCTCTATTTCCTCGATTACGCGCTTCTCATGCTCTTTCTTCTTCCTCCTGAGAAACCGGTGTTCGACGTCTTGGGAGATTGAGAGAGACTCGATCGAAAAAGGATCTGGTGATCTCTTGCGATTGCAGCCGTCCAACGTCGAACTTCCTCACAGTATTTCCTTGTCTTAGGGGTAATTCGGGATATTCGCGGCAGTACCCTGCCTACAACAAGGTTGTGGTCCGAGTCAATATGGGCCCTTCGGAACGTTCGGACAACCATAATACTGATCGATCGCAGTCACTGCGTCGATCGCAAGGCACTCCTCCTGTCTAGTTTCTTTAAAATTTTATTTATGACCAAAAGCCCGAGAAGAGGTGAGATTGTCCCATCTTATGATGCTTTCTAATTGGCAATTTTGGTTAAATGGCTTTTGCCTCAATAGTTCTTGTTTTTGGCATGAATATAATCCATCCTCTCAGATAATACTCTATCCATAGCTCGGTAAGAGATTCTTTAATACCTTCAGGGTACAAGTAATGCAAGGTCCCCTCTTTGTCTAGGAATATGGCTAAGGTACATAAGATCGAGCACTACCTCATTGAGGGCTATCTCCGTGAATTTAGACTTAAGGTAGGCATGCTGGGATTTCTAAGAATAACTTGCTACGACCTCCGAGACGCATTATAACCTGTCTTTTCAGCTTACCGTTAAATTCCACTCTGAAGTGCAGAGTCATAAATCGTTGGATTTGTTTCAAATGTTCTGAAGTTCAACCAGAAACGTTTGCGCAGGTCTGACGGTTTATCTCCATGTGTGTAGCCAGATTTGACATTTGTCCATCATTACATCCAGCGGGCCCCACGAAGAGGCGATAATGTGACATAATGTCCACTTAACCTCATCTGTGACAAGATTTCTCTGAACACAGCCCATATCCAGATCCTTATAGCTGGTGCTGCTGCTAGCTAACTCTTCCTTATTTCCTCAACGTGATTTTGCTCCAGAAACACAACCGAACGATACAGTTTTCGTGATGCAAATCCGAGTCCGACGTAGACCACCCGTTACAACGAGTCAACGCCATTTGTTCCTATTAAGAGATCAAAATATGGCGCGCATTCACTTCCTATTAAGCAATTATCATTTCCATCATCATTACATTATCGGAGGGCCCTCCACACCGGCGTATCCATCTATTATATCATCTGACTCCAACGACTCGGACGACTTCTCTAACCTTATCGTAACCTTTGATACGAGTCGTCCGCCACCGCCAAAGTCTGGCTCTCTTTCTCTCTCTCTCTCTGTCTTAGCAACGCGAGGAGGACCTCTCCTCTTGAAAGCTGAAAAAGAAACCATTTCTCCACTCTCAACGGTAATGGGACAGCACCACACAATAAAAACAATAAACCAACAACCAGAGCGATGCAATCGTTAAATGTAAAACAGATTCCTGTGCCGAAAGGAAAAGTGCATATGGCCGCGGTGGAGAGAGGTGGCTCAGACTCTGTCGAAAAGCGTCCACCAGACTGTCGGGATAAGCGCACGATTGCTATGCTAAATTAAATAATGCATCCGCGCACATGTAGGACTCTAGCGTGTGGGGCGGTCCAGCGGCTCAAGAGCCCAGAGCACTGCCACTGTGCACTAGACAGCAACTGCCGAAATGGCAGCGTAATAACTGATAACCGCGCGAGTATCTGAAGGAATGTCGGCGGCCATTTCATAACTAACGTAATCGAACGACAAGTTGATTAATTAGAAATCGGAAGCACAGTCGATGGACAATCAGCTTTTAGGGAGGAAATTACGCTTGGATATTGTTTATCCTTAATGGTCGCGGGGTGGAGAGGCAGACAATGCACTAGAGGGGCCCCCTTCACAGCAAAATGGTTGTAGGATCTCGATGAAGCATTGATGCTGATGGTGTCTCTAAATATCTGTTCAGAAGCTACAAATGCGGAATGATCATGTCGGCTATGTGGGGTGTTCAGAAGCGGTTGAGAGTGACACAGGGGCTCAATAGATCTACCTAGGTCGCAGTGCATATATTATCCTACCATATCCTCAGTTTTTTTTTGTTCTAAACAGAAACTTTTTGACCTTAACCAGGATGTCTTCTCAGCAATCGTATGTAATTCGCGTCGCAAAAGGCAATGAAAGTTCTGATCAGAGGTATTCTTGAGTCTGGAACTGGTCACGGGTATCAGTGACTCTGTAGGTAAAAACAGTCCTATCAGGTCAATGTGCCTGATTCTCAATCAGTGCCGAATTGCATTGATCTGTTAGCACAATTATCGTGACCGGGTTGTTGAATGGGTTGGTTTGGATGTCAACAGTTACGGCTGTTGGCCTTAAATTCATTCTGTGGAGTTCGTTGAGGTTGTCGAGGAAAGGTTAGCTCAACACACGATGTCTTGGTTTGACAAGTGCGGGGAAGCTGCAAGGGTTTCCTTCACATTTATGTCTTTGCCGTCATGGCAGTGTGAGTTAAAAGGGATACCAAGCATGGCTGCATGGAGTCTTCATCATTATCATCATTTTCAATAACCCGTTTATCCACTATGAGGGTCGGTTATGCCATCGACTCTATATCATCAGGGGCTATCCCCATAAGGGTAGAGGTCAGATTTCGGATTTGGTCCAACCACCTCATCCTAGGCCTACCCAGGGGACGCCTACCTGATGGCCAGGATTCCATGCCACGTCTTGGAAGCCGAGTTAGGGACATGCGTTGAACTTGCCCAAACCATCCAAGTATGGACCTTTCCGCTCGAAGAAGTAGCTGCGCGAAATTGAGTGCCTCGCGTATTCTGGTGTTCCTTACCCGATATCGCTCCAGCAATACACCCAAGAAATCTCATTTCGGCAACCTGTGTCCACGATCTTATTCTGTCGGTCATTACTTAAACGTCATGGCCATAGGTAAATAATTGAGCAAGTTGTCTCAAAATTGCTTCAGCCTGACCAATGCAGGATAACTCAGTATTGCTCCTACCATCACTCGTGAATAGGACCCTCAGATACTTAAACTTCTCCACCTGTTTCAATGGGACTCCACTAACATGCAGAGGGCATTGAACATGCATTTGTGAAATTAACATTGCTTCTGATTTGTTCACGTTTACCTCCATCCAAGCTTCAATACAGACGGTGACGAACCTATCTAGTGCGCGCTGATGTTCGGTCTGGATGAACGTAAGGATGATCGAGTCATCTACGAAAAGCAGATGGCCAATGACCCGATCATATTTACATACTTACTTAAGGCGGCACTAAAGTCCGGGGTAGACCTGGGCTTCAATCAACAAGCGTCACCAGCCAGCTCGATCTTTAGCCAGCTGCCTCTAGTCTCCCACGCTAAGTTTGTTAAGGTTCCCTTCCACTTGCGTGCGCCACCTGAGTCGCGGTCTTCTCTACTGCGCCGGTGTCTGGTTTCGAAGATTTTCCGGGCCGGAGCATGAGTGTCCATCTGCTCTACATGACTCAGTCAACTCAGTCGTTGGACCTTCACTATTTTGTTTAAGTCGATGTCTCTGTACAGATCGTACAATTCGTCGTGGTATCTCCTCTACATCCCGTCTATGCAGACGGGACCGAATATCACCCGAAGAAACAGAGTCCATGCCTGTGCGACATAGAGCAGGACTGGGACGATTAAGGTCTTATACAGGGTCACTTTAGTCGTTCGAGAGAGGGCTTTGCTATTCAATTGCCTTCTAAGCCCAAAGTGATTGGCGACACTGATATGGACCAATCAGGTTATTGACGAACGGCTTTAGGCGCTCACACAACACGGCTGATAAGATCTTGTACGCGATCTCAAGAAGACTGATGCCTCTGTAGTTGGCGCCCGATCATACGCTTTCTCCAAATCTACAAAACAACTGTTTGGCATACTCTGGTTTGGCATACTCGCAGTCCTTCTCAGGTACCATTCTAAGAGTGAATGCCCTTCAATGTCCCTGTGATCTTGGGCCCATACGAGTAATAGGGAGGATCGACTCTTTAGGTGTGCAAACTTGGTAAATGATCAGAGCTTTGAAGGTTGCCTGGCTATCGGAGAAATTGCGCGACATTCTCCATGAATTGCGAGTATTTCAGCTTGAAAGACACTGGCGAAGTTTGGAAGTCTTTACGACCTTGATATCTTTAGAGCCGTTAAATAGATTCCCGAACCTATGTCGCATTCAATATCAATTTAGTTAAGGGTCGAGAATGATGATCAAATAGTCCCATCCTAGCTAGCTCGTCGCCATTCTCATTCCCCCCTATGTTGCTATTGCCAGGAACGCAGAGAAGACTGATCTTGAAGGTGGGGTTGAAGCTGAGTATCTTGCATTCTTCCCTGATCCCTAGTACTTCCACTAGCGGAATCGGAAGGCGATACGTTTTGGAGATGCTCAGCTCAACTGAGTAGTCACCTAATCTAACGACGTATACCCTCAGAAGACATACATACGTCCGAAACTGGAACACAGAATTGATCCAAATCCCAAGATTGACGTTCAGACCAAGGGGTTTTATTTCAGAGAAGTAAAAGTCTGGCTAAGCTCCAAATAAAATTTTTTGGCTTGATTACCGTAGATTCTAAAGAATTCTTTACCTAGTTTTGCAATTCTTTTCAGCTTTCTTCAGCTCATACCCATAACCATGGTTCTTTCTTAACTGTTCTGAGCTACCTTTACTTAAGCCCAGTGTTTTAACTGACAGGTGAATAGCTTTGAATAATTTACCCGTCCATTTTTTTACTTCTGTTACCCACATCAAGTTAGGTGCCACCATCAGTCTTGTTAGATAAATTCGCAGTCGACTTTCTCGACATCCATTTCATGTGAGTTCGAAAGGCTATGATCCCTTGTGTTCGCCGCATTGATCTTCAGTCCTCTTTTGCCGGTATCGGCTTCCAGGTTGTGAGCCATTCGATGTTACGTTAGGTTAGGTAAAATATTTGTTCTCCTCCTCATCTCTACAATTTCTGCTAAAATCGCTGAAGAGCGTTCTTAGTCTACTAGCATGCTGACTTATTAGGCAGTGACCTGTTATGATACCAGTGATCGTGCGGATTTCTTAAAAGAGGTGATAAGCTCCTTCGACTTTCAGTCATTTATCCCAGGCTAGAAAAGTCTGGTGGAATGACACGTATGACCGTTTTTCTACTTGGATTTGGCGCAACTTGTTTGGCTGGAAAATCCAGACGTGGGTGGTTCTAGGGCAGCAGAGGGGATGGATCCCAGTTATGCAGAAACAGGCAATTCTTGGAACCTTGATCATAATGCTGAGGTATAATGATTTTCTCGTGTGCAGTCTACCGTAGTGTAAAAAAGTATGGGTTTGACTGTTGACTTATGGAGCCAATAAGAGACTTTTTGGGCGTGTAGCCCCACTCACGACTGATAGTTCTCATGGACACGTAAAGGGTTAGCATAGGTTTTTTCACTCGATCTGTAATGTTGGGCTTCCAACACAGTTTCAAAGACACCACGGAATTTGGCTTCAATAGAGAGAGTAAGCCTTGTGGCGAAGAGTTTTTGAGGTTTGATTTTATTTTTTTGAAGAACGTGAGGATGGTTTTCTGAGACAGCTGTAGCAACATCATCTGCATATGCAAGCAAGCGATTTGTGTGATGGCTTCTGTGCTCGCTTAACCGACACTTGGGGACGCCCTGGGTCGTCTGGAAAGTACTTATCGTCGGCTATGATGTCTATCTTGCATAATCTTGAAAGTACAACTTGGAAACAACAGAATCAGTCTCTGAAATTCTCGAGCGTTCTACATACATTTTTTTCGTCATGCTTCGACAAAAAAGGGGGCTTACGGCCTAAAGCCCGAGCCGCAACAATTGGGATATTGCCGGTTCTTAAAGAATCCCGTCCAAGGGCTTAAGCACACGGTCTCAAGATCTCAGTGTCAGTATTTTTATCGTGCGTCAGCTTTTACCTAAATTCTGTCAAAAAGAACGAACTCCGCCACATACCTACCCAGAGGCTGCTTAAATCACTTTGATGCAGTTAAAATTAATCGCGAGGAAGTGTAATACTTGAAGAACATTTTGACATTTCAAGTGGACACAGTCCTCTGGTTTAAACATAGAATACGACTCTCAATGTAAAGCACCTGCTCTCCTCGAAAGTTTATGTCAAAATGCCTGCACTACTCAACGCCCGATAAGAGAATACATACCTTGGTGACCCACTTTCCTTCGAAAATGACATGCCTCAGCTAACAACTTTGAAATGACAATCAGTATACAGCGTGAATTCGAACCCTCCCATCGAATCTGTACGATCTCGTGAAAACATTAACCAGTTGTCCTCTTTCACACTGTGGTCCTCCGATCGAAGCATATACATTCGGTTGTAATCTGCCTGAGATATCACCAGTGAGTCCACAAGTGAATCCAACACAACATTCCCGCAAAACGCGGATAATATCGACAATGAATTTCATTTCATTTCATTGCAGCCCAATGAAATGTGGCAGAGGCAGAAGCTTGAAGGAAACTTGACTTCCAACACAAAAACAGTCGGAGCAGTGGCTAAGTGCGCAAAGCCTGGAGCTGGGAAAATGTCTTTCAAGTCCGCACATAAAGTCCAATTCGCAAGTAGGTGAGGAATAGAGAAATACCCGGCTCTCAATGTGGGATTGAGCGGACACAAGTGGTTAAAACCCATAGAGCGCCGCGCGCACTCTCCAGCCAGCCGCGTTGCGATATGTTTGACTTAGCTGTGTCTCCCTAACAGTTTATGGCCAATTTGTTTCATTTAGAAGTGGAGGCCAACGATGATCGGGCAGATAGTGGTGATATGCTGGTGCCAGTGCTAATGATGTTGTGGAGGTTGTACGGAAGGAGAAATTGCGTTGGCGCAATGACCATGACATTACTCCGCAAGGAGTATCCCAGTTGATTGTGTGCCAAAGAGAGCGCCCACCAGCAATTGACCATAAATCGAGTTCAGTACGGAAGCCTCGGGATGAGATATTCGCAGAATTGTTTAGAATACTGAATTGAAAAGCGAATGTGTGGATATTTTGAAGCCGCATGCGCGCTAATGAAGGGGATTACAAGTTTGGCGTAAGCTAAGCTGAAGACATTTCGGGTCCAGTCCTTAGCTGTCTTACCAACAGCCAACTACGGGGAGTTTCAAATCCAAGCAAACGCAAGAGATTGCCAACACTTTTGCTGGAAGTTTAACACTGTCCAGAAGTCCAAACATGCCAGCATAATGGCTTGGATGGACTTCAGTAAATTTCCAAGTGCGCTCTCATTCGATTTTGACAAAGTCCACCTTTTTGCATCAGTGATGATGAGAGTCTTGTATAGAGTCTCTGGTGCTTCGCGATAGTGCCTTGTTAAATAGTTGTTTCGTTGACGTTGATTGTCAGAGTTGATAGAGGAGACCTGGGGTAAACGAACCCCTGCACTATCTCGATAGTAAGAGTAGCCTATCGCTAGCCGAGACGTATTTTGTCCCGGTGTTTACTGACAGACCCATTGTAGCAGCTTCTGATTCGATGTTCGCCAGCAACCAGCAACTGCTCGCTTCGATCTACCGATGAGGTCAATGTCGTCTACCTAACCAAGCGGCTGTACTCGTTTATGGAAGAAAATGCCTGAGTTGACCTAGGAACTTCGCAGTATTTTCTTCAGCACCAGATTGAAGAAACTGGATGGCAGTACGTCGTCTCGTTAAATAGAAGACGGGTATCGATTCGATCTGGAACCCTTGGGTCTTTCCAGAATTTGATGTAAAATAAGAACTTGGTCAGCCGTCAATTTTTCAGGCCTAAAATCGTACTGGTTATTCCCCATTAGCTCTTCGACTTATGGTTTCAGACTAAGGAGCTAAGTAGATTTATACTACTTGGCTCAGGTGAGATCGTCAACTTTCTTATAAGTGGGGTTCCAACCATTACCTTCGACAATATCATACAGATGAGTTGGAGCATGTGCCCTATCAAGTTATGTAATCCAACTTCGTTTCGGACCGGGCGGTGGTCGTCGTAATCCATTGTAAAAAAAATAATAAATAGCTGGCGCGACAGCTCGGAATGAGCCAAGGCCTAGCTTCTCGTAACCATTCATGTTGTGCGTGTTTGTATTGTTCGCACGAATGGAAGGGCGCTACCATTTATTGCCGACTCCGAACGGCGAATTGAGAAGCTCTTTCATGACAGATTATACTCTCGGAGGCTTGTCATTCCCTGAGGAGAGGAAGTGCCGCCAAAAATGTTCGGTGTTCCTGGCGGGAACGCACGCGCTCGGTCAGCAGCCCAAAGCACTAACCACTGAGCCACGGCGACTCACCGTAATCCATTGTCCTTCATGTTAAACTGTCTGACAGCTTTCGGCGCCATTTAGCAGTCGTACAAATCGGATTTATTCAAGACCAGCTATCCGTTTCTGTCCCTGCAGTTGAATGACAAGCCTCCTTGGATTGGCGTCTTTACCCTTTTTTTTCGAGTTCCTTTTCTTCCATTGCATCTCTGCCTCTTCTGTTTGTCTTGCCGTTTTTTTTGTTTGTCTAACTACTTACATATTTCTTGTCTTGCCTTTCTGCTCGGACAACTTTCTTTGTCTTTTGCAGCGCCTCTTCGTTGGTAGCCCTTTTGCCTGCATTTACCAGGTGAAATCTAGTACATTATTCCTGACGGCTTGCTGTTAGTGCTGTCACTGGTCTTCTCTCCATGTTGTTGCTGCTGGTGGACTTTTCGAAAGCTCTCGGGGAAACTCGATCAACAGAGACTGTTTCACCGCTATATGTCTTCACCCTGGTGGGCCTTGTCGCAACATTACTGAACCAGGTAATAGTCCGAGTTTATGTTTGAACCTCGAAATGTACTATCATTCCATACACTGGAGGAGTGTCGAGTCGAGGAGTGTTCGCGGATCGCAAAGTGATCAATTTAATTGGGGATCGTTCGATCAGGTGATCTAAATTCGCCCTCTGATTGGTGAGATGTGGGAATGTCTTGCCACACACTACAATGTTTTGCCTTGCAAAGTCGATGAGCCCTAATTCGTTTTCCGAAAATCCTCTCGTTCGGGTTATGTCTTAGGATGTCGATCTTGACGTTGAAGGACGATCGAAACAGCTTGTAGCAACAATCTTTGATTGTATAGATTTTTTCCCTCTAAGGATGCGTGAGGACAGTTAAGAGTGATGTTGCGAAATTGAACTGTCATCACTCGGTCCCCTATGTGGCGGATATATCATATGTAAGTAGGTAGGTAGAAATAGCGGTCCAGTAGGAACCCAATAAGCTTTAACTTTAGCTGGTTGTTTGCGGGCATTGATAAACGAAAATATTTAAACCCAGCCTGTAGAGTTGAGGAAGAGAATTAGTTCTCCAATAATTTTCTCGGATATCTCGTGGAGGTTGTCGAAGAAGAGTTTGCCTAGAGTGAGTTGTCTGACCCTCACTTGGGTTGGACACTTGCTTAGATAGTGAAGAAAAGATTCCTTTCTGTTTTTTTTTTTTTAAATATTGGTATACCCCTAGGACAAAGTCCCGGGAAAGATAGGATAGAATTTTTGGTGCAGTGGTCGCTGTTAACCTTGCAACTATGGCAGGAAATGTTGTATGGGGTACCTAGCTTCGCTGCGTGGTCTATGTACTATTGGCCAGTGGTCTGTGCTGGTAACTACGATCCTTGCGATATCTTGCCTTGATCTGCTTAGTAGCTTGTTTGTTTTTGGTTTGTTTTAACCAGGCTTAAGTCTTTCTTAATATGACGGCTAAGCCTATTCCACGTTTGGTTGGCCAACTTGTAAAAGTGTTGGTGAATGTTGCCCTTTACAGTTCCAAGCGAAACACTGACTCTTTCTGCTACTGAGCCATCAAGACCTGACTTTCGGCTGGGGAATTTGTCAACTATTACGTCGGTTGAACTATTGGGTCCTAATGTTGCCTTAATAATTCGGGTTCTTAGCGTGGATACTATCCAACGACTAATGTATTCCTCTATACCTCTGTATGTACTCGGTAAAATGTTCTCGAATAGCTTCAATGTGAACATTCTTAAAAACACCTTTCATGTCTGAGAATGTTCCACTGTATGTCCTTCCTCGTGAAGAGTCGGTATCTCTGTGGATTTACATTTGAAATACGCGTGCTGGGAGATGGAAAAGGGTGAAACTATTTTACGGATGTGATTGACTAAGATTCGTTCGGAGGTCAGACTAAAACGCCTAAAGTACTCGGGAACTCATGCCATCGATCAACTTTGGGAATGAAGAACACGTCTCCAGCTTTGGTTTTGTCGGCACTAATCAATAAATTACCAGGCCTTGCATATTTTGCAGCATTATGCTGTCAAAGTCAGTGGATTTATATGGAGCGAAGCTGTTTATGGTTTACGTGCCGGAAGTTCAAGATTTTTTTGCTAAAGTCTACCTCTGACAGTAAAACTGCATCCATTTTTCCTAGTGGTAGCAGTCACGATGGTAGATGTCGCTAGTACTTGTTTTCTAAAGATCCTGTCTAGCACTTCCTGAAGATCCGTTATGTTCACGTTAGGAGATGTCTGCTGTCAAACTTTGTAAAAGGCGGATCTGCTATGTCTAAGCCGTATTCTTCCCTCACAGCGAGTGTTTTTAAACACTACGCCCTTAGGCGCCATTGTATCGAGGTTGTGCCTTCACTTATTGCCCAACTCAGCTTACAAATTCTCCACTTAATCATTCGGACACCTACAGCTCGTGTCTCAATCAGGAAACTGAAGTCTCCTCTAACAAGCAACTGTCACATAAATTGCCCATCTAATTAACAAGCTAATTGCATCCATGTTCACTTCCCTGCAGGGTACTCCTCCATTCGAACAGTCACCAAACCATGGGTAACAACAAACTGTCAAAACATGTTTTAATGCTGCCGCCGGGCTGGGTTTCAATGGTTTTATGGCTTTGTACCAAAAAAAAGCTACAACCGATTGCATAATTAAATCAAAACGATCGATTTTAAGAGGGAAAATTTAAAAGAGAAAATGAAATTGCCTTACAAACCTAAACGACACGACGACCGACGACGCGACGGGACAGGAAAAGAAGCTGAAAAAACGGTTTCCTTGACAAACGAGAATAAAAATGCGACGTCTTCACTTGAAAATGAAAAAGAATTTCCTGTCAAAAGATAAACGACAACGAAATCTGAGTCATCGTGGTTTTCTGCGCTCGGGACAGGTGAATTCGGGTGGTTTTGCGGCATCAATGGTGAACCATAAAAAAGAAGAAAAAATGGATCACTAACGGATTGCGGTGATTATACCAAAAGGATGAGGTTCCCTTAACCGTATTCCTTTGAGTTAAAAAAAAAAAAAAAACTCAAACTCTTCTGTCTACCTTCGATGGGAGCACTTGAGATGCACAATGATGATGCTCCTCCGTCTTCCCCCGTCGGAGACTCGTCTCAGGTGGGATTGAATTTCAAAACATGTCTGCGAGAGATTTTGGAACCACATAAGATATATACTCGTAAAAAAAAAAACAAAGAAATCCCTTTTCACAGGAAGATAACTTTAATGGCGCAAATAATGCAAGTAAAAGGGTTCTCTCCAGGAATGGTAGCTTAGCTTTGCTTTACTTTTTGCGCCCGCGTTTTGGATTCCACTCCAGAGACGCAGCACTGATTTTCACAAGTAATCCTCCGATGTGTTGACTTGTCGGTTTTGCCTTCGAAGATTTATGGCCGAGTCGAGGTTCATTAAAAAAAAAATAATTGCTCCTTGGGGGCTGGTTTTTAGGTTATCCTCTGAACACACTCGTAATTGTTCCAAAAATAGCTTTTTTTTTTAACATAGCGTCAGCTTTCAGTTGAATTCCCTTGGAGCACTATCTGACAGGCCTGGAAGCAAAAAAAAAAGACCGAAATCAATCAAACAAATGGCTTTTGACACCAGTTTTTGGAGATTTTTAGCTGAAAACGTCGGTTTTTTATGACGCGTGTCTCATAAATGGCGTCACTTGACTGCTGACGCAGAAGAAAAGAGCTGGGAATGAGGTTGGAAATGGTCAACTACCTGATAGATAAACATAGAACACATTGCGATCTGGAAGCAGGATTAGAGCACGTCCTTTAGCGAATCTAGAGGAGAGAGATCTTCTTTTAAGACCCAGCTACTTAGATGTTCTTTGACATTGTATTGCATACAAGTCCGTTAGTAAATTATGGGCAGCAGGTGAACTAGAAAAGGGTCGGTAGAGCAACCCATAGGATCAGAACCTTTTTGCGGGCTAGATCCTTATACTTAAGCGAAAACCTGAGAAATGGTTTTGGACTGAACTCAGTGGTTCGTGGCAGGCTTAGAAATTCTTTGGGAATTACAACCGAAAGAAATACACCAACGGTATCTACATGATAAAGAATAGGCGTATGAGTTCTAAGATGAAGATGAAGAAACCCAATATGTGGACATTTTTCGCAGCCGAAAGAGTCATCTAAAGACATATGTATGTACTACCTGACGAAGATATACCGTCGTTAAGTTCACGTAAGACACTCCAATTTTTCAGAGTCATTGGATTTGAAGATAGGCTCTAACTCAAGCATATATTGAGCAGAGCCCCTAAGTAAAGGAGCACAATAGATCTATCCTGTAGCACTCCACATATCTATAACGCTCGTATACAATCTACAATCTAAGATAAGAAATTCGACGACGGGAGACAAATAGTAGAATAAAGGTCTGTAGAGGACTATCTCAGGGCGGCTGTCATTCGACTGGCTAGTCTGGTCGAAGTTACTTCAGAAGCAAAACCAGCTTTTAAGCTGCAGAGGACAGTCTGCATCCGAATCATGGGATCAGTAAGAACTACACCTACTGCGGCAATGGTAACAATTCCACTGGATTGAACCAGCATGGGGGCTAAAACTGCATCAGCTCCTTACGGTCACGTCTCTTATCTCGATGTGACACTGCAATCAGGTCGATAGAAACTGATTATATGACTCCCATGCTCGCATTTGACACGAGATTCACGATCAAAAATTATGACAAAAATATCTTGAGGAACTGACAAGTCACTAATTAAGAGGAAGTGGTCTTCTACACTAGCGGTTCTTACATGGGCTGTGAGTCGAGGGGTTTACTGTGAAAGAATTGTACTATTTTTCAAGCCAAAATCATGGCCAGGCTGTAACAATTATTTGTGAAATCTATATAGTCGGAAGAAAACTACATAGTCATTCCCTGGCTTAGACTTGCCATTCATCCTCTTGTCCTCTAGGACTGTCTTCGTTTAACGGACGTCCGAGATTTTTACGAAGTTGCGATTTTATTATTATTCTTAGAAACCCTACCTACGTCACTTGAAGAAATGGTTGTGACGCGCAAACGAAGAAGTAGATGGTTGTTGGCGCGAGATGTGTAGTTCAAAAATATGGACACAGCTGCTACTCAACGTCAATAGTGATTAACCTCACAAGACCCTCACTTGCCAACCTATGTACCTACTTGGTCCCAAAATCATTCCTTGTCTCTTAGGTAGAAGTTTACTCAATACTTTTCACCTCTGCCATTAAAATGTGTGCCAATATCAATCTCGACTATGAGATCAAGGGTGCAACCATCAATATACTCAATGATCACACATTTGGCTCTCAGTACCTTCGTTCAAAAACCGTCAACGGCTGCTTCATTTATCTCCAAGCCTTATCTAAGTGAAGTAAAGTTAAACTGGTGAGTGCCGGTACAAAGAAGCAGCTGTTAAAGCCTTGAAATCAGCGACAATACGATCAAGGTTGGTAAAGTAATGCTGCAGATCTTTTAACGAGATTGCAGACAGGTGCAATGTAACCTTGTGCTGGGTTCAAGGACACATGGACGTTCCAGGCAACTGCAGAGCGAAGGAGCTGGCAAAAGAAGGTGCAGGTCGGCATCTCCCCGAAAACCTAGGGGAACCACCTGCGCTTGTCGAATTGATCAAATTCCTCCTCGATACGCATGCCTGGCAACTGGCAAACCATAGCTGGAACAATATCAGCACTTGTATCTTCTCAAAGCAAATCTGACCCAAGCTGGATTTAAAAAAAACACTTTGACACTTTTATTCATTAATTTTTAATGACCCGCTTATCCACTATGAGGGTCGCGGGGTTAGTATACTTAACTGGACCCTCCACATCTCCCGATCTTTCACCATTGACTCTAAATCATAAGCGGCTATTCCCATACGGGTAGAGGTGAGATTTCGGACTTGGTCTAACCATCTCATCTTAGGCTAACCCAGGGGACGCCTACCTAATGGTACGGATTCCATGGCACCTCATGGAAACCGAGTTGGGGACATGCGTTTAACGTGCTCAAACCATCGAAGTATGAACCTTTCCTCTTCGAACTTCCAGCCTCAGTTTCATAGTCGTGATTTTCTGAGGTCCAAGTTGTCGTCGATTTATGTTAGAATTTTAATATCAACTCTAAGCTCAATCAAAGCTGAAGCACTTACATATTCCCTTTCCTTTTTATTATCAAATCTCAATTGTATTTGAATGCAAATATACCGTCACTTCGCTTTCATAATGAAATTCACTTCGGCTTACCATTTTGGGTTGCACACCGCGCCTCCTGAGATGGACAGACAGTTCACCCCCGAGATACGCACTCATTCTCCTGATAAATCACAAAAAATCTAACTCCTGGTGAGGATGCGAATGTATGTTCGTCCCTCCCAATGATGCTCTCAAGAAGTCCACAATTAAAATGACTTATAGCCCTGTCCAGGCAAATGGTTTGCCTATCTACAGCGCGTTACATGCACATGAAAGCGCATGTTACATCTCAAACAGATTGTCAGATCGTTTACCGGAGATCTCTGCCAGGTGAATAAGAATCAGATAAAAGCCGCAAGAGTAATCTCTGCGCCGTGTACAATCTAAGAAGCCCAAGAAATCCCAGAACAATCCCGCATAAATCACATGGCAGAGTGTGCTTCCACTATTCCAGCAGCGGCAACAGCAGCAACAGCAGCTCCTTCCTCAAATGCTCGACGATGGGGCGTTACACCGAGACGTGCAGCTGGTTGCTCGTGGCCATTTCTTGCTCAGCATGGTTAAGCATCCAGAATTTGCATTACAATGCAAATATCCGGCTCTGAGATCTAATCCCAGAGTTGGTGCACATTTTCCATGTGGCGCCATAGAAAAATTAGAAGAAATTTATATCGTACGCCCCCTGCAGGCGCGAAGCGCAAACGCAATGGCGAATGTGTGCGCGCAATTTGATATCTGTCCACTTCTGTCCGCAAGGTCAATGAGGCAGATTTCTCAGCGGATTTCTCGTGTCATAGATACCAGACACATAGACACATGGACATATCCTCGACGGGATTAGATTTATCTTCCCTCCACGGTGGATGCGTGTACCGAAAAGGTGAGGTGGCCCTGGAAGAATTCACGTTTCTTCGCCTTTTGGAACATACCGAATCGAAATGGCAGTGCATTGGCAGAGCTGGAAGCGTCAAGTAGCTAGCAGTGCGCTTTGGTAAATAGTCAATTTGTCAGCACAGCGGGTGGCAAACTTTTATGGATACCACTTGTCCGTGCCATTAGAAGTGTTGGCAGGTGATAGACACCAGCAAATGGTGTTGTATGGCGTTGCAAGCTGTGTACGCTTAGTCACTCGGGGCGAAGTATTATTTTGATGCTTTTGACGCCTTAATGAAAGGAACCACGCAGCAAACGGGCTTGTGTGAAGGCTGCGTGAATTCAGCAAAGACCGCTTAATCAGCGGAATGATTAATGACGTTTAAGAGTAGCCGTGTTGCGGTTTTCTTTTCGCCTGAACTGAGATGTAATATAAATGACCGTCGGAAGAGACCCATACGACGTACATAAGTCATTTTTCAACGGGAACTGGCCAAGTCGAGTTTAATTTAATTTTTTTTAACAAATTGGAGAAAACTTTTGGCAGCTATATTTCGTTTTGACAGGACAACACCACTGAGGAAGTAACGAGTTTGAGGGCTTGGCTAAGGGAAGACTGTTTCTTTTTTTTTTTTAAATCCGTTATGAGGTAGTTACACTGTTGTGACAAATCGGAAGGTAAGATCTGTCAGAATTAATTTAAAGTAAAGGTTTCAACAATTAATGTTGTGGTGTAATGAGAGAAGAGAGTATTTGTACGGAGTAGGGTTTGTGACTTCAGTAAGTGACCTGACGTACAGTTGATATTCTTATTGTAAATGACATAATTTTCTTTGGCACGAAACAAACCAGAGCATTGCTCTACGTAATGATGTTTAGCTGCTGAAATTGACTTACCTTGATGGTCATAGGCAAAACGTACAAATCGTCTTTTGGTTAGGTTAGGTTAGGTTAGGTTAGAGAAGCTACCGACATAGCCGACGCACTTAAACCAGCAATAGGTGCATTACGATGCCTCAGGATCTAGAAAGAATTTTCCTTCCAGTGGGAGCTTTTAATAAAACGAACTAGGTTTCCGATATCTTGTTGTGCTAGGTCGCCAAGATTAAAAAGAAGGCACCGAGATGGAGTCACGTCGCTCAATCTTCCTCGTCCCTGCAACTTCTGCAAAAATCATTTGGACGAACGCAGAAGCATGTCTGCCTGTGAGGCAGTGTCCTGTAGTACGATTCTTGGCGAGTTCATTGACCTTGCATTTCCCTGGAATGTCTCTGTGTCCTGGTACTTAGACGAGGAGTTTTGCCGTCTCTACAAGAGACGAGTGACAATCTAGAACAGAAACTTCTAGAGAAACAGAGTTTCTCTACAATGCTCTGGAAGACGAAAGGAGATCTCGAGGTTTAGATCATTAGAGAACACACCTTCTCCCACAGCATCTTTGGTTTTCGTAGGTGGTTTTGGGTTTTCGCCGAATTCTCTTGTGAGCATAGCGACATTAAAGTTTTTCTTAAAAGAATGCCTTGCGATGGTGAAGTCTGTGTTTTCAGAAATAATAGTGTATTGGCTTAGAATTGAGGCATGGCGAGTTAGGTTAGGTTAGGTTAGATAAAAGGGGTGGCGGCTTGAAGTAAGGCACCGTCTCACTCGGATATTCAAGGATCCATTGTGTTTTCGGTTGTGGAACCTACATTAATGTACCTGTTGGGAAAAGAATGGATTACGCGGCTGGCCACCAGACCAGACACCCAGCTAAAATTGCCTTAATGATGGCCGTATATAGCCATTGGATTATGGCTGGCCTTAGCCCCATTTTCTCTCAAGAATTCTGTTACATGCTTTCTTTGTTCTTTCTAAGATGTTTTCCTTCCAACTCAGCTTGCGAGGCATGGCCAGTTAGTCTACTAGTCCACTATGGATGGCTCCGAAAATGCGGTGGGAGTTGTTCACAGTACAACGGTAATACAAAGGCATGTGGATCTTTGCACCTTACCTAAAGTGTTCCGATGTATTGCTTTATCCACCAGATGATCACGGAAGTATAGGCCTGATAGGACAGCGGTATAGAGGCATCCTTTGTCAGCGTTGGTTGGCAAATTTCTTGGCTTCCGTTGTTGCCATTTATTTCTAAACTGCGGCTTTCCACTTCAAGCTATACTTTCACTCTTCTGGGAGCCTCTCCGGTTACTTCGAACTAGGAGGACGACGGGATTGCCTTCTCTGTACAGTGGCCATTCGCTTCTTGTCATTTTCTTGACCGAGTGCATCAGTCTAGAACCCGTATCCATGCAGGAGAATGGTATCCGTGATTGATATCAGAAGTTTTCGCTTGCTTGCCTCATACCTCATACGCTTGTCTCAAGTCTGTGTTGTCTCAACGACGAATTGATCTTTGCTGCCCAATCAAATGCAAGCTTGATCCGATACAAAAAATTGAGCTGTGACAAGCCTCATTTTGAAGAATTTTTCTGTTTCCTTTGTGAGTTCTTACTCTCAACTCAATTGGAACTCTACAATCGTGGGGATAGATCTCTTAATTGGCAAAACTGTCTCTGCCTTGTTCGTCGCCAGGCTTCAATCGTGATCTTCTATCCAAGAGCGCATGTTTCTCATCACTTGTTTTAGGCTTCTCTGAGTGTCTTTCCTGCTCCGTGTGATGATCGCTCTGGCATATAACTTCGCTAGTCGACTAGAAACATGCCTTCGGGCATTTTCGAAGAATCCTGTCGTAAACGAAGAAGAGATCAGCTTCCAGAATTGAGCTTTGTTTTATCCTCAAGCCTTCTCTGAACGTTATTATCGCTGTAGCAATGTCCTCCGCAATGTCAACAAGGAAGATATCTTCGTACAAAGAATGTCATACCACCTGTCAGCACTGAAAGTGTTCTCCAAGTCTAAAGTTGGCCGCCCCTCGTCTGTCCTCTGAAATGGCTTCAGCATGCTTCCCGAAAGTTTTCCCACTGTGTCCAGAATGCAGGGATTTTTTGAACCGAGATATCATAGCATCGCACGCTTGACGAAGTAGTCACATCGTGGTGTCTACTGTCCCGTCACCGGAGCTTGTCATTTTCAGAATCGTTCCTCCCATCTATCACAGATGCAAGAAGGTCTCCATTGTGTTTTAGCGTATGAGTTGCATCGAGGGATCAAATGTCGATTCGAGCGAGTCCGTCGTGTCTAGGGTTGCGTCCTTTTTCCTATCTAGGCATGTATGCTCTTTGTGGAGTTTTGGCGTATAAGTCGCATCTACTGTTTCACCAAGAACACCCCACTGATGCCTCGGGCTCCTCGTTGCCTAGGCGTATGAAACATTGTGGTGGTTATTGTACCTTCGGAGACGCCCGTCATTTCCAGAATCGCATCTAACTCCTTCTACCACGGATGCCAGGAGCTCTGTGATGAGTCTCACCACGTTCCAGCTATTTAGGTGGTTGCCTTTAAATTCCATTGAGAATGTGCCTTGAGCATTGTGTTGGTGGTTGCTGCCAGTGTAGTGCTTAACGACCCTTCAGTTCGTTACATCAGAAGCTATGGATTTCGATGCTAATAAAACGTCAGGGATCGGGTGGAGGTGTGGGAGATCATTTTGAGAATCTGAATTCCTTTTGAGTCCATAGTGGTCATTCCTCTCTCTATGGCCTTCACGGAAAAGTCGCCAGAGGCAAAGACTGTTTACCCATCCTTTGGTTTGGCGTAGGGTACCGCCTTACTAGTGTCACTTCACCGCATCTCATCGAAACGAATTTTTTATTGCTCCGTGGTTCTTCAGAGAGAGTCTACTTGTGTTCAAAGAGAGGCTGTGCAAAATACGTCCAAAAGCCGATTCAGGACAGTGGTGACCACAAACTCCATTCGAGAACACTGACGTTCATTTGGTGCCCGTGGATATGACCTGGGATATGATGGCACCGCTCCTCACCATGTCAGTCAGCATTCCATTGCGAAAGATGCACAACCGCCTATCATGACTCCAGTCATGCAAGGACTACATTTATCGTGTATTCCTTCTCAGACAGAACTAATTGCAGCGTTTAACCCATCACTCATGTCAGTATTCCATGCAAATTGAGCCATTCGATCCCACAGTAGGGCACATCCGAACAATTCCCATTGCGTGTCAAGCTCACCATCATCTCATCGAATCTAATTATTTTAAAACGTCCACTTTGCCAATGAAATCTATTTTGCCTGCCAAAAGGATCGTTCCAGCCTCGTAGCGCGTAGAAATCAATTACAAATCGAGCTCGCAACGCAATCCATTTGCGGCATGCAATACATTTCATGCATCAATCATCTTCAGATTGGTTCACCCGCTCGATGCATCACACAACATTCGTGGCTCAGGGCACACGGCACAGGCTGCAGCCCAAAAGCAGAATCAATCAGCATCAATAGTTGTTGACTTACAGCAATCGACTCTAAGAGTTGCATTAAACGGATTAATACATTAGACATCGTCCTGATCCTGACGGAACGTAATTAAGAAATGGCAATGCAACTCATTCGTCATTCGTTTGTTTTCCTCTGGCACATCGCTTAAAACTCGATCAGGGACGAGGCTTTTACGAACAGGATTCAAGGAATCGAGACACGAATAATTGGACTTGAATTCCATGAACTGGTGATTAATGGAGCGAACGGTCCAGGAAACCAAAAAAAATACCCGAAAAGTTGTGCCAATAAGGATGCCACCCGCATGTGAAGCGTCATTAGTCGCTGTGAGTTTATCGCTGATGCGCAGAGTCACGTTTGAAGACTGGTGGGGAGGGGTGAAGAACCAAAACAAGGAACAAGATTTTGCCCAGATGTGTATGTGTGCCGGGAAGCGGGCCACAGAAATAAATCATCGGAGGACGTTGAGTCACGAAAAGAAGCACCTAACAGATTCGTTTGCGTC
The DNA here is from genome assembly GCA_917880715.2 of Matsumyia berberina. Classification (NCBI taxonomy): domain Eukaryota; kingdom Metazoa; phylum Arthropoda; class Insecta; order Diptera; family Syrphidae; genus Matsumyia; species Matsumyia berberina. Next base: position 41,288,856 of record OU862872.1, read on the forward strand.
TCATTTTACGAAAATTTCTCAAATCAGCTCTCAGTTGGGCGGATGGAGAATGTTTTTGGCTTTGATTTTGGATTCTAACGCAGAGGACATCAAAGAACATTAGAATGCGGTTGTGTACGTCTTTCTCACTCATCAAAGAGGGTGATTCAGGATGGATTGTGTGCTTATCAGCTTAGTGGTCGTGAGAAGTCATTTCCAACGTCGCGTCGTCGTAGTCTGATGCCATGTCGATGTTCCCAGTATTTGCTGTCATTTACTTTTACAATCTTTGCTTTCCTTCAGAAACTCGGTGCTTTTACGCACATATCCCTAAGCCAGGTTAGGGTGTCAGCCTGTAAACACACAGCCACACCTAGATCGATGTCGGTCCTTTGCGATACCACGGGATATACTATTTTCGGGATAGGTAGGTAGGAAAGAAGGTAGGTAGAGGTGGCGGTTCGACTGAACATACCACGACTCGTGCGACCTGGTTGGTGATGTGTGTTGTTTGAAAAATGAAATGGGAGACAGCCGGGAGTGCCTAGATCCAACCTGTGGAGTTTAGAAAGCGAATTAGAACTTGTAGCCATTTACCCGAAATGTCGCTGAGGTCGTTGAAGAATGGTTGGTTCAGTGCACGCAGTCTGGCTTTGCAGAGGAAGTGGAAAAGAGTTTCCCTCTCATTTTCATTTCCGCAGCTGCAGCCGTAGGGGTTGTATGGAATACTTTGTCTGGCCGCATGGTCTCCAATTGGCCAATGCCCCGTGATCATTGCCGTTTTTCTGGCAATATCTGGGCGGGTTCTGCTTAGGAGATCCCTTGTTCTAGTCGTATCGTAGGTCGGCCTTATCTTCCTTGAAAGAGCGCAGCACTTCTGTAGGAAGTGTGAGTGGATTTGTCCCTTAGCCACTGCTAGCAAGGTATGGACCCTTGCCGCGAGTGAGTCGTGTAGAGCTGAGCCCTGCCTGGCCAGCTCTTCTGCACTCTCGTTTCCAATTATGTCGCTATGCCCTAGAACCCAGAACAGTGTGACCCTGAATCGTTCGCCCAAACGGACAAGCTCGTTCCGGCACTCTAGCACCACTTTGAAGGATCTAGTAGCCGAGTCAATGGGTATGATAGCGGCTTGACTACCTATGAGGATAGCAATGTTTTGTTTGTGTGATTTGTCACACCCGAGTTGCGTGCAGGCTTCTCGGATTGCCAGTAGTTCCGCCTGGAAGATGCTGATGAAATCCGGCAGTTGGTATGTTCTTCCTATTTTTAGTGATTCCGAGTAGACATCGGCCCCCATATCGCAGTTCATCTTTGATCTGTCGGTGAAGAAGACCGACCACTTCGTTTGCCTTCCACTGTGCTCTGGTGGGGAATCCCACGTGGAAGTTAAGTTTGGGTGGGATGTAGTCGGTTGGAAACGAGACCATGCCGTTTGGTAGCGATTCCAGGATGTTGCTGTGGCCGTAGGGCCGTGCGGTCCAAGACCCAGATTCTTTGAGTCTGACTGCACGTTTCCTCAAGATACCTCCAGAATCTACAATACCAATCAGTTCCCTAAGGTCCTCCTTGAGCATGCAGTGACCTGTTTACATGCTTATAAGGATCCAAAGTCGGTTTTTATTAGGGCTTAGGCAAGCTCGGCTCCTCTTTTGGTTGTATTTACTCAAAAATTCCTTGGCATGTTCTCTTTCCTAAGCTCTAGTCAACAGAATGGTTCTGGTCCTAAAAACGGAGTTTGCGAGCATTTCTTTGCTAGGTTAGGTAAGGCTGTGGCGGTCTGCCGATTTGATTTAAAATTTTACACATGACATTTCCAAAGTGCGTGCTTTGTCAAATTTGTCAAATGAAATTAAAATCGAATTAAAATAAAATTTATTGTATTCTTATGAAATTGTTAAATTAATTGACACGAGCAATATCAATGTGCGATGTCCCAGAGCCAATCAACGACCCTTGTGTGACAGTGACGTACACGTAGGTAAATGCATTCCATTTTGTTTGTTCAAATTTCTGAAACGTTGATTCATTCTTTTCCTGAAGGTATGACGGTAACTATGAGGAACCAGAGGAAGAAATGGGAGAAATCTGCAAGATTGTGACATTTTCTTTGTTTAGTTCACTTGTGTTTGCTTTCGTTTGTTTCGGATTTTTATACGGACTCGCAGCTTATTTGACCAGAAATTGGGAAAAAATCAAAGAATGATGACACAAACACAACCTGTCATAAGATCTAAGATTTTTGAAGTTTTGTGATGGAAACGAAAGGAAAGTAAATTGTTAACGAACACCCCCTTCTTGCCGAATGACAGCGTTGTGGATTTGTCATGTCAGTCAAATGTCAATCGTTGGTGTTGTCTAGGTGTTATACTCGAGGTATTTAGAGACTCAAAAGTTTGACCTGACAATACCAAACGTACAACTGGGGGAGTCTGTAACTTCTAGAGAATGGGTCTCAGATACAACAAACTAGTTAGTTTCCTTCCCACATAATCGAGTACTGGGCCTTATGAGACAGACGCAGCATTTGTACTCAAAGAGAGTGACTGTAAATGTCGTCTGTTCGCCATTTTTTTTTCTGTGAAGAGGAAATGCTTGATGCTTTTTCAAGGGTGAATGATGGTCGGTCTGTACATTGCCGTTATCAACCTGAACAATCATACTTACATGCTGGGACTGATGCCGTCTAGTATTTACCCGGGATATGTGGAAAAATAAGAAAACCTCGAGCACTTCCTTTGCGACTGGCCCGAAACAGTGGCGTTAGATACTAATTCTTGGGAAGACACATCTTTCAAGAATGAGCTCGGTTAATGAATTTTAGTTTCGGGAAAATCCTCGAGTTCATTGGACATACAGGACGTTTTCCGGATCTGTGAACTCCATGTAGCCCTCTTTCCTCAAGCATTAACCCTTTCACTTACATCCTCCTCTCCAACAGTTTCATACAGAGGGAAACACACAGGGGACTCCAAAACAGCGGCTCACCTAACAACCAACCAATCAATTCAGGATTAGTGAAAGGTCCTGTGGTAGCACGGTGGACAATGGACAGCAATTCTAACGCAACCTTCCCTCACCTATTATCCAATTCTCGTCATTTCCCCTTGGGACAAACTCCTCCATCGACTGCTACCAACGTCTAACCATGTGCCGGGCCAGATCATTTCTAAAAATAAGTCAACCGCTGCCCTTATTGAAATGTTAAACCATCCGCATTATCTCAAATTTCCCAAAGCCATAACAAGGAGCGAACGACTAATGAAAACAAAAGAACACTCCCTTGCTCCTTCAGGAGGACAACAGAGGAGCCCCAACACACGCACAAGCGACAGGAGAAACTTCTCACTATCTTCATCAACGCGTATCTGATCTATGATCGCTCGTCCATGGTCCATACTCAGCCGCAGAATTCATAAACAATTCTCAGATGCAGGAAATCTCCAACGCCGAGGACGATGGACATCGGAAACCAAAAAGAGAACCCATAGACGCACTCCATCCTGTGCAGTTCCCATAAATTTCGCAAAAAAAAATTTCGCTGGACCGCCGCGACGTCGCGCTCGGCCGGAGCGGTGTGGGGCCGTAATAAAGCCGTCATTGTCTTCCAGGATAATATTCTGTGTCCCATCCGAATGTGAGTGTGTGTTTACCCACAACAGCCTTGACTAGCTGCAACATAAACCACATGCGCTTGTGGGAACATATTCACTACTTAATCGCCGTCGTCGTAGTCGGTTGTAGTCATCGTAGTCGCTGTCTCTATAGTCCAGCGCATGGTCACTCTATCATCGTAGCCACCATGATATTTATTTGGTAGTTCCAGGAGATATGAGGCAGAGACGAGAACAAAAAAGAGTTTCCACACACAATAACTCTATTTATCTATGTCGTCCGTCCATTAGGAGAGCGGCCGCGGCTTGAGATTGTTTATGTTTCACTCTCGAAGCCCGCGACAGGGTCAAGATGGACTCTCGAGGCCCCTGCGCGTGTGTGTGGCTGTGTATCTTGTAATAACATCGTTATTTATCGGAAAGTATCCGGCAATCTTTTATCGAGTGCCTTGTTATCGGTCTCGATCTCCATTGTGTGCTGATCGCGCAGTCGCAGATACGCGCCGGGCCGCGTTTGTATCCGACAGGCCGAAGAGAAACAAAACTCGTCTTGGACGCGTGTTTTATGTTCTTCTGGGCTGTGAGTCCACTGCACTCGATGGAGTGTTGCGGATTGAGAGGGTGACGCCATGCGCGACGACCGACATGACTGTGAGACGTTTTGTTTATTCGTTTAATTGTCTTGAGATTGTCATTCCGAGTTGGACAATGTTTGGATGAGGACTTAATTATTTTCCTAAGGGTATTTCGCGCGAAACTCAACTGAGAGACAGCAGTACGGTCTTTAGTGGTTAATTGTTTGTTTGTTTAGATGTGAGCAGACCTTGTTCAAGGGCTCCAAGGTCAGACGGCAACATGTGCTGGTACGTATACGTGTCTGAGTGTGTCAGCTTGGCCTTTGGTTGTTGCTGCGTTGTCATTTGTCACAAATTGATGTGAAGTGATGATAATGGAAATGTGTTGTGGTTACATGACGTGACCTGGCCACAACCCCGAAAGACGAAGTCACGGTCACGGTTAAATGAACAGAAGTCACACGGAGTATGTCCCATAAGAATGGGAGGCTCGGACTTAGCATGTTTTAGGTGGTGGGAAAACATTCTCGTCCTTGACTCTCTCTATGGGCGCTCGCTGGAAAGCGTGAATTGGAGAAGAAGAAGGCGAATAGAACACTCGTCCCTTACTCGGTAAGACGACTCTTTGAGGACTGATTCAATTTTTGCACCTACTCGTGAGGCTACAATTCAAATCTTAGTAGCGAACTGTAGGTTTTTAGCCAGGAGGCTTTCGTCTGATCTCCCAAGCAAGCCTTGCCAACCACCTACTTCCAAAAATTCAAAACCGACGGCTCAAGGCACCAAGCTTAGGAGAGGCTGTAAAAAAAACACGAATCCACCGGCACTGTCATGAAAAGACAGTACTGGTACTGTCCTCTTCCTACTAAGCTTGTGGTAAACAAGGACCCGTCAAATGTCCCGCGGTGAGATAAATTTGTTTTTGCTTCGTGTCAGGGCTTGACAGAGGGACGAGATAAGATATTCGGGGCTAAACTTGAATCCCCATAAGCGGCCTATTCCAAATTGCAGCCAATCCTGAAATGTCTCGAGCCCGCGTATATAGAAACAAACGGACATTCTCGACGGACCGCATTCTCGACAACAAACTTCACGTCTCTTCTTTGTCCCCATATCGAACTTCATATTCGACCCCGTTTCAAAGACGGTCTCTGCTTGTTTACCAAATGAGATCTCGTTCGTTAAAAGGGGTAGCAATTCTTTAGACATTATATGGCTAAAACTTATCAATGCTTCACGGGTCTATTAAGTTCCCCAAAGTGACGACTTTGGTCGTCGTAGCTCAGTGGTTAGCGCGTTGGACTGCTGACCAAGCGGCGTGGGTTCAAGCCCCAGCCAAGAACACCGAACATTTTTCGCGGCACCACTTCTCGTCGGGGAATGACAAGCCTCCGGGAGTATAATTTGTCATGAAAGAGCTTCTCACTTCGCCGTTCGGAGTCGGCAATAAATTGTAGGTCCCTTCCATTTGTGCAAATAATACAACACGCACAACATGAATGGTTGCGAGAAGCTAGGCCTTGCCTCATTCCGAGCTGTCGCGCCTGCTATTTATTTATTTTTTAAAGTGACGACTTGTCTGACAAAATTGACTGAATACAAAATCATCACCCTACAGCTCGAATCACTATTCACGGTGACTCAATGTTGACAAGTCTAACTTGTCAAAATACCAACAGCACTAACGAGCTGAGCGGCACAAGTCGGTATCTCAGACCGCTCGTAAAGGAATGTATGCACATTCCAAACAACCAATACGATTCCGAAAACCTTTTTCTTTCTTTAGAGCCTGTCAACTACACGCCCCTTCAAGAGGTTTCAACTATGCCCTGTTATTGTCTATTACCAGCATCGGCAACAAAACCACCATTAATTGGGATCCTTACTGAGTTATAATAGCGCTGCAGTTGAAGGTGAACTAGGGCCTTAACCAACAAGCTTTACCAGCCAGCTGTCTTCAGTTGTGTACCCCAATCAGGTTGAGGTAACCCTCCACTTAGGTTGCGCTCTCTAAAACCTCCGACCTTGACCGGCTAGAAATCCTCACCGTCATTCTAAATAACAATACAAGCCATGATCTCTGTTCACATTTGAGTTTGAAGTCAATAAATAGGTGATGGGTATCAATCTGGAAGTCTTCGGTATTCTCCAGGATTTGGCAAAAGTGAAGATTTAGTAAATCGTATATTTTTCAGGCTTTAAACTGCACGGGTAATTCGTCGACGTGTGGTTGCACAACGCCTCTCTCATTTGCTTGGCTAAGGCGATCCCCTTATAAATTTGACATATGAGCGTATGTTTGATGCTAAGGTCTTAATCATCGGCCATGCTTTCCTGTATCCTGCATTCTGCACACTGTACCATGCAAAGTTATTTCCCTCAGCCTTGAACAACTATGCTACTCGACCGTCTGGGCCTGCAGCCTGCAGCATTGTAGTCTGCCTATGACTGCTTCAATTTCGTTTCGATAGTTTCGATGCTTGAAGTGACTGATTGTAGTCTATGTTGAGATTGTTAGACTGCAAGTCATGATAGACGGAAATAGTCTTTACATATTATTATTTTTATTAGTGGCTAGCGGTTTGTCCACTCTAGCACTGCGGTCTCATAAAGAGGCCTATTATGCTGTTCCATATATTTAGAGTTTGTCTGCTCCAGAAGCTATCAGGAAACTAATCAGCTTCTCAGGGTGTAGCGTGGCAAGGCAAGTGCTTGAGACGAATTCACTGCCTATGGTTCGCTTTCTCACGTAAATGAGGCGCGCCATTCTGTGATAATGTGAAGAGAGCTTTCATCGCACTCCAAGCATAGTCTGTAGGGTCCGTTTTAGGCCGTTTTAGGCGCCAGTGGTCACTTAGGATACTGATTAGAATTTTAAGGTGGCTCCTGCTCAGATTTTGAAGAAACTTGGATTTCTTTTGTGATAGATTGGGGAGGAAGTGTTAGGTACATTTCTGTCCTACACTTTTCATCCAAATTGTGTTGGATTTGAGCAGGGTTTGTTCCCTCACAGGCTGGTTCAGGACCAGCGAGGGGGGTGGTTGCACCTATCTTGGCCAGTGAATCCGCTGTTTCATTGTCGGTGTGGCCTTTGTGAGCAGTGTACTATGACCAAGTTGTTTTTTTCCAGTTCTACAAGCAATGTGACTGTCTCTAGGACTAGTGGCTGAGTTCAGTGCTTTCAGGACAGCTTGACCGTCAGAGAAGATAGATATGATTTTGTCACGGAAATTAGAGAACAAGTTTACGCTTGTGCACTGATTTATGGCAAATATTTCTGCCTGGAAGATCGATGAGTATGTGCTTAGACTGACTGATAGATTAGTGCTAGACGACTCTCCGAATATTCCAGCCCCAGATCCACTGTCCATTTTAGAGCCGTCCGTATACCATACTTGGTCATGCTCTGAAGGACGGGGTATGCATTTTTCCCAGTCGTCACTCGGGAAATGACTACTGAAAAGTTTCGTTTGAAGCAGTATCTTGGGAGAATGTCATCCAACGGCATGCTGAACTCGCTACTTTGGAGCAGGGAGGAACGCATGTTAAGGTGACTATCAGGGGGATGTTCGGAGCGGATGTTGTTTAGGTTTTCTACATGGATTCAAACTGGCTGTAGACCGACAATGGCGTTAAGCGAGGCGGTGGGCGTGGAACAAAGGCAACCCGTCATGCAGATTTCAGCTAGACGCTGAATCAGTTCCAGTTTCTTGGCTGTGGTGGCCTCATTCGTGTTTTTCCACCAGACAATCGGCGCATAGCCCAGAGTAGGTCTGACGACCAAGGTGTAGATTTGGAGCATGATTTTGGGACTTAATCCCCAGATGCAGCGACAGATCCACAGTGCTTGTTTGGCTTTTCCAAAAGTCCGGTCGATTTGGGGGTTCCAAGACAATTTGCTGTCCAGGATAGCCCCGAGGTACTTTACTTCTTGCGAAAACTGAATGGTTTTGCCTTAGACAGAGGGACCTATTAGAAGACTTAGGGCTCTTCTTCTGGTGAAAGGAACTATAGACGTCTTTTTGGGGTTTACAGAGAGGCCTTCTTTGGTGCACCATTTCTGCTACTGACGATGACCACCACATCGTCTGCATAGCCGATGGCCTAGGTTCTTTAGGGGCTGAAGTAGGTTGTCAATAATGAGCGACCATATCAGTGGCGACAGGACTCCACCTTGGGGACATCCTCGTGTGGTGAGCGTCTATATTTCAACATCGTCGATGTTGGTGTGAGTCACCCTACATTTCAGCACAGCTGAACAGCTTGAATAGTGTGGGAGCAGAAATGCTGGGAAAATACCATCATCTCCGGGGGCTTTGAAGAGTTTCATGGAGGGGATGACCCATTTGGTGGCCCCAACATTGCGGATTTCTGCACATTGAGCTAACGAGCGCCGTACACACCACCTTCAGCATCGAACCAGCGATTTCTTGTAAATCGTTAATATCTTCCTTTCATGATCGATGTACGACTTGAGATGTACTTCCTGTGAGAGAAACTTAAGTGACACGGTTTTCGTGACGGTTTTTCGTGGGTTTGTATTTTCTGAGCAGATACATAGGTGACGCAATTAGTCGGCCACATGAGCTCAACACTCGTCATAAGTTCACCTTTCGATTATTCCAGGGGGCCTTACAAGGAAGGACGCGTTTCCTTTGGAGCGATATGCACGGGCAGTAAATGCGAAGCAGACATGACGAGAATGAGCAAGAAGGTCCTCCGCCACATCTACTCCTCACTTCATCTTGATCGAGATCTGTCTTGTTCTTTGGAATTGACTTGGTTTTTTGCTTGCTAGATTAATCTATCTCTCCTATTGCAAGAGATAAATGGTTGAGGTATTCGAGCTAAGGGCTCATTCGCTGAGCTTGGCTTTGTCCGCTTTCATGACCACATGTGTCTTCCTAAAGTGCTTGGTAAATGTAATTTATTTGATTTCCTATGGTATCCCATTGTTATAAATATTTTTGAAGTATCCCTCTTCCCTTGAGTAGCTCTCAATCTCAAATTGAGTCTCATAGATGATCAGCTTTCCTGTGTGGGTTGCATTGTTGACTGAAAGTCTTTTACCACCGTACTTGGCAATGCTGAAAGTAGAGAGCCTTTAAAATTTTGAATTGAGAAACTAAATTGTACTCGTAAAGCGTACCCTGATATACTCAGCTCCCGGCCCATTTCAATCAAATTTTCGGCAATAAATTTGTCGTAGGGTGTGTATGTGGGGTTAAATAGTGACAGAATCCTCAATGGCGTTACGAATGAATTATCGGCACCATGACCTGGACCTGGAAATGGGTGAAAACCAATGAAATTTGGTCAAAATCACTTGGAACTACACAGTAATTTCAAAATAATAACCGACTTCGATCTGTAAAGTGTCACATTTTGGCAACAAATACGGTTCGTGTCAAATAGGGCGGCAAAGTTCGACGGGAAACGTAGGAAGGCAAACAGGCAAAGACTTCTATCCTCCTGTATGACTGTGAGATCTGAACCGACGTCTTTCGAGACAGAAAATAATGGGATGCGAATGGTCGTCATTCAGACAATGACACTGGCGCTGAGATTTAACGAAGAATAACTCTTGCCAATCGTTGGTTCTTTGGGCTAAGAAGGCAATTGAGTAGCAAAGCCCTCTCTCGAACAACTAAGGTGACCCCTTATATGTCCTTAATCGTCCCAGTCCTGCTCTACGGCGCAGAGGCATGGACTCTGTCTAAAGCGGATGAGGTTACTCTTGGCTGTTTCGAGAGGAAAATTCTTCGGGTAATTTTTGGTCCCGTCTGCATAGACGGGGAGTGGAGGAGGAGATACAACGACGAACTGTACGGGCTGTACGGCGGCATCGACTTAGCCAGAAGAGTTAAGGTCCAACGATGGACACCAATGGTCCAGCTCGGAAAATCTTCGAATCCACACCCGAGGGTCAGCGCAGTAGAGGAAGACCGCGACTCAGGTGGCGCACGCAAGTGGAAGGGGACCTCAACCGACTTAGCGTGCGAAACTGGAGACAGCTGGCAAGAGATCGAGATCGCTGGCGACGCTTGTTGGTTGAGGCCCAGGACCACCCCGGTCCGTAGCGCCACCTTAAGTTAAGTAAGAATGGTCGTCATACAAAAAGCACGAGAACAACCACCGTGGAAAGATATTGTACAATGCGAGCCTGGTTGTAAACGTGGTTGTACGCGGGCTTAAGCTCAAGAGACCAAACGTACTTACCGAAATAGTAATCCGTTCGATTTGACAAGAGATTTCCGACTGAATACTCTGTGGGTTTCCAGTAGTCGTAGACATACATACACCGCCGCTCGCCCATACCTGCGGTGTAAATCGATGGCCTCCTTAACGCCATTCACGAACAGTACATGTGTGAACATATCTTCCATCAGCAAATACGTCTTGGCAGAGAAACTCTTTCCCCGCATATAATTCCTTCGAAGATCATCCGAATATTCATTTCTGACTCTCAACGCCTTCTCGGCACTGCAGTCGACGCAGGTGTTGTTGTAGAACAACACAATGGGGGCTAGCTCACGCCAACGTGAATTCAAAATCTCGATCAATTCCCTTCCATTCTCATCGAATCCCATGAATTCTGCTGCGGTAAAGGTGCCTTCTCTGCCAGAATGGGCAACTACCCAAGGCGCTCGAGATATCTGTCCTCGTTTTATCAAAACTCGCGGGTGTTCGGTCAAAAATGGATTCTTCACAGTTTCTGCTTCTACCACGACGCCAAATACATTGAAGGGATTATCGGTGAAATTGCTCTTCAACGCATTTGTAGCCATGAAATGCTCTTCCTTGGTTCGATTTTGAAGGCACGCCTTGATTTGGTTTCGATTTTATGAGTCACAACCAAGGAATCCAATGTATTTCTTGAATTGTTCCTTCTGATTCGGTTGCATTACCCAAGGATTCAGAGCCGTACCACTCGAGGATATCGCTGCCTTGAAGTATTTCCATGAACCAGGATTCAAGAGATGCAAATGAACACTTGCACCTCCAGCTGAGGCTCCTGTAATAACGACTTTTGCAGGATTTCCGCCAAAGACATGGATGTTTTCATTGATCCATCTAAGCGCCAGCTGTTGATCTTTCATGCCAAAGTTTCCACTCACCAAGTCAGTGCCGGAACTAAGGAATCCAAACGGTCCGATCCTGTAGTTAAACAAGACGAGGATTATATTTTGTCTCACCACAAACTGCTCGGGTGTATCGCCGGCTGCTCCGATCATAAAACCGCCGCCATATATAAATACTCGAACGGTTAACTGATGTTTTGGGTTTATGTCCGGGGTAAACACGTTCACAATGAGACAATCTTCGATGCCATTTGAAGGATCTTGGCTCCTTGAGAACTTTACACAGGACACAGGTGTCGAAGAGGCATTTCGTATGCCAGTCCACTTGTCGGTGAAGGGGAGAGGGGACTCAAACCTCTTGGCCCGGGCGTAGGGGATGTTGGTAAACGAATGGTATTTTCCGTTGTAAGATCCTTGTAGTTTTCCATTGGGGATCTCGATGATCGTGCAATGAACTGTTGTGAGAACGAGAGCTATGCAGCCTAGAAACGTCTTCATTGTGAAGCGTTGAGTGCAACTAAAGAAATTGCGACCCGCATAAGCGTTTTTATCTAGAAATTTGCGTTCTATAAAATCGATACAATGATCGTAAAATTGACATGATTTCCCGTAAAGATACTGTAATCTCGGATAACAATGGATTTTCACCAATTGTTGTCCACATCTTGTGACAATAAGGTTATTGTTCCCAAAAAAAATCTACGACGACTCGTGATCAGCTATTTACGGATCTCGAGATATGATTACAATTTTGCCCGGCCAGCGACCTAACAAGAGCGTTAGCTCTGGTGCAGGTGCATTTCGAAGAAGGTAGACAACAACTTACTTCCCTGGGGACGGTATCTATAACCAAATTCTGATCCATACACCGTCACCTTCCGTAAAAGGTCAACCAAACCTTAATAGACCCTTAAACTACAAAAGTATATACACATGTCCATAGGTAAGTCCTCCACTTACCAAACCTCCAGTCCGTTAGCAAGGGCGTAGTCCATAGAGTGTCTATAATCGTACGTGTACACTGGAGCCCTCCCATGCATCCGATGTAGGTTTACCATTTCCTCGGCTCCTTTCACGAACATGTTATCTGTAAACATTTTCTCCAGTAGTGAATACGTTGCAACAGAGAACTTTTTCCCTTTCATGTACGTGTACCTGAGATAATCCGAAAAGTCGTCTCTAGCCCTAGCTGCCTTCTCGTCGGAACAGCAAACACAGGTGTTGTTGTAAAACAGCACAATTGGAGCTATCTCACGCCATCGGCTGTTCAACACATCGATCAGTTCCATTCCGTTCTCATCCAAGGTCAGGAGCTCAGAAACGTTATAGGTACCTTCTCTGGAGGTATGAGACACTACCCAAGGCTTTTCGTATATCTGTCCACTTTTGATGAGTTATCGGGGGTGTTCGGTTAAAAAGGCACCAAGAACCGTCTTAGGCTGTTGACTGTTGTTGTTGAAAACCTTCAAGGAATTTGTAGCATCGAAAATGTCCTTCTTGGAGAGTCTTTGGAGACAGATCGTGACATTTGTTCTATTCGCAGGGTGATACTCTGCTGGGTCCCTGCATATGAGGGAAGCGAGAATGCTGACGAACTGGCGAGAAACGGCTCGGCAACAAGCTCGGAACAAGTTGACACTTCGGTGAACATCCCGTCTTGCCTTTATTCGATAGAGCTAGGACCGACAGACTTTGGCAGATCGACAGAAGATCCCTATCTACCCTTATAGGAGTGACAACGGAGTGTGTCGATGAGGAAGACTACGAGGATACAGCCCACGTCTTTTGGCATTGCCCAAGTCTCTACTATCTAAGAAATAAATTCCTCATCTTCATCTCTCTTCCCTCAACGGGTATGACATTGGATCTGAATTGACCTGAGTGTGGCGAAATAGATTTTCTTCCTTTCACCTGCACACTTACCTAACCTAACCTTCCTGGTAAGACGGCACTTCGAAGACTGACTTAATGTTTGAACCTACTCGAGGGACTACAATTCAAATCCCAGTGGCGAACTGTAGGTTTTCAGCCAGGAGGCTTTCGTCTGATCTCCCGCGCAAGCATCGTCAATCATCTACTTCCAAAAACTCAAAACCGACGGCTCAAGAGCAAGGCCTTAAGCGCAGGCTCTGCTTGAGGAACAGAGGCATGCTTGCCCAACGAGTAGTGAAGTCTGGTGTTGTAGACCGCTATGAAGGTTTCGAAGCCATCCGTGAAGATGGTACTAAAGCCCCGTCTAGGCTCAGACTCTGGCCGAAGCCAGTCCTGAAGGCAAGGAAAATCGACTTTAAATTTGTACAGCAACTGAAGTTCTGGTGTTATTGCATCAGACGGCATATCCATGGAACAAGGGTCGTAGGATAAGTGTCGGGAAAGGTCATCAAAACTCCAGTGGGGATTTTACCAAAAGCCGTCCCGTCTAAGACGATAGATGACTTTGATAGTACAGCCCATGATATAAGTATCAAGGGGAGGTATATCAAGTACACCGTCTAGAGCAGAGCCCGGCGTACTCGGAAAAGCTCCCGTGCAGCCGAGACAAGTCCTTCTTTTAAGTTGAGTGCAGTAGGCAGTTACATACTTACGCGAAAGCCCCTCCACCAAACAACCTAAGCATAAGCAAGAAATGGTCTTATCATAGCGGTATAGATCCGAAGGACCTTTTTCGGTCATAAGCCCCATGTCTTGCCAAAAGCACCCTTACACTGCCAGAAAACTGAGAGCGCCTTGGATGTCTCCGACTTGACATACTCTGCCCACAGATGTTTTTTATTCAGGATAACTCTTAGATAATTGGCTTCATCGGAGATCGGATAGTGACTGACTGAGTCGGACGGGTCACAATCCTCCTTCTCGTAAAGAGGACAACTTCAGTTTTCCGACAGAACTACTGCACCATTCATCGATCTTGTCTAAAGCCGCCTGCGCGTCACAGATGCAGTCAAAGGTCGTATTATCGAAAGCACCCTCTATGTCGATGAATATGTCCATGGCGTATTCTATCCTATCAAGGGCGCATTCAATTCTAGATTTTGAAGCGCAGTCTCGAAGGATTTTCCACACTTTTTCACTTCCTTGCAATGCCCACTCAAGTGACGGACTTTCTGCTTAAGTCTAACTCTGTCAGCAAACCCGCATCCAAACAATAACTGTACCTGTTCGAGGCAGTCTCCATAGTAGATGTCGCAAGTACTTATTTTTACGACACCCTGTCCATCCCAATCGGGACGGGCCGTTCAGCGGCATCGACTTAGCCAAAATAGTTCAGATCCAACGACTGAGGTGGCTGGGTCGTGTACAGCGGATGGACACCAATGCTCCGGCCTGGAAAATCTTCGAATCCATACCCGAGAGATGGTGCAATAGAGGAAGACCGCGACTCAGGTTGCGCACGCAAGTGGAAGGGGACCTTAACCAACTTGGCGTGCGAAACTTGAGGCAGCTGACTTAAAATCGAGAGGCATTGCAAGGAAGTGAGGATGCGTTTTCGCCCCCCTTATCTGAAAGGTACCATGTAGGGTAAAATTTCCTTACATTCTTTATCGAAGCCCTGTATTCCATGGAAAAGTTTAGATCATTGTCTCGTTTTTATTTAAATGTGGTCTTGAACTAAAAAAAAATTATTTAGACACATACTGCCAGAGCTGGGCCGATATACACAGGCAGTAAATGTGATGAAGAAATGACGACAATGAGCAGGAAGGTCCTAATCACTTCTTTTCCAGTATTCGCCATTAGCCAGAGCCAGGTATCGCATACTAGACAGACTCTTCTTCGACAAATTTGAGGAATTGAAACAGTCTGAATAATATACGACTCGACGACTTGAGTCGTTGTGTTACATAACTGGGCCGAATATCCTTTTCCAATCGAAACGAAAACTGGTGCCGAATGACTGCGATCGATAACGAGTGAGTGAGTAGCACTCGTGATCGAATGATCGATAAAATTTAATGGGAGCGGTGATGCCAAATCGTCACATTTCGTTGATGAGTCACTCGTTGTGCTGATTTGCCCCCTAAATGTTCGGCAAAAATGTTACGAAAACTCTCTGAACCATTCCCACCAAACATTGACTTGCTTTCGCTTGACATATCAATCACTTTGCCACTATCTGTGAATTTTTTGTGCAGACTAAAGAGTTTGGCTTCGATAAATTTTTGTAAATTTCAACTCGTCAAAAGAAAATAAACAGATGTTTTTGACAGTTATTTTCTCATCTGCTCTACTGAAATTCTCTCAGTTGCTCTGCTGAATACATTAAAAGGTGTATTCGCTTTGATAACCTTACCATCGCTAGACGGTTTCGAGTAGGTTTCGGCGAAAACTGTCGAAAGCTCTAGTTAACGGAAAGTGAAAATGTATGGGAAAACTTCGGTTTTGAATGTAGGTTTCGTGAGGTTTCGCGAAACCTCAGTTTTCGTTTGGGTGGTCACCAGACAACCACCACTTCTACTCCTATCACTTCGTCTTAATCGAAATCTGCCTTGTTCTTTGGGAATGACTTGGTATCTCGCTTGTTAGATTCAACCATAACTTGCTCTTAGGGTTCACTTCGTTAAACTTGCCCATTGACTTCTTAGCCGGATTTTGCAGTGACTCTGTCCATCGTAATTATTCGTATTTAGCGTCCAATACCGAAGAATTCATGTGATGTGCTCATGTGCTGAATTGGACCGTATATATGTATCTGAAAGGCTATTGCAAGAGATAAATGGTTGAGGTATTCAACCTAAGGGATCATTCGCTGAGCTTGGCTTTGTACACTTTCATGACCGCATGTGACTTCCTAGAGTGTTTGGTAAATGTAATTTATTTAATTTTCCTATGATATCGTTTTGTAATAAATATTTCTGATGTATCCCTCTTCCCTTGAGTAGCTTTCAATCTCAAAGTAAGAGTGATGGATGATCAGCTTTCCGGTGTGGGTTGCATTGTTGACTGGAAGTCTTTTACCATCGTACTTCGCAATTCTGAAATTAAATAGCATTTAAAATTTTGAATTAAAAAACTGAATTGTGTAGCGTACCCTGTTATACTCAGCTCCCGACCCATTTCAATCAAATTTTCGGCAATAAATTTGTCATATAGTGTGTAGGTGGGGTTAAATGGTAACAGAATCCCCAATGGTGTAACAAATGAATCATCGGCACCATGACCTGGACCTGAAAATGGGCGAAAACCAATGAAATTTTGTTAAAATCAGTTGGAACTAACCGACATCAGGATATCGAATGTTCACTGTGAACAGAGCTGCCTGGTTGGTTACTCACATAGGCGATAGATCGATAGACTACCTGACTTGGTGCCGAATAACCACACACTCGTTAACGAGTAACTCGTCATCGAAATGTGAAGATTTGGCATTACCGCTTCCAATGAACTAAATCGGTCATTCGATCATGAGTTCCACTCACTCACTTGTTATCGCTTGCGGTAATTCGGCCCCTTGATCTTAATACACGAAAGCTAAACCAAAGACGAAACATTGATAGCCTCTTATTATCCTTAAAATTCATCTAACCCTCTTCGCCCAAGTCAACAAAGTTTTGAAGTTTGATCGTAGTTCTGTTCCCGCAGCAACATGGATTAGAGGAAGGAATCGTGAGATGAAACAACAAGTTCTCCTCGTACAGAAAAATATGGTCTGGAAATCGGGAGAAAAATTGGAACGAAATAGTGTCTGAGATAGATGGCATCCTCAACATTACTCTGGAAGTCTGCACATTTTTGTAGCACGTTCCTGACGGAAATAGTATTCCCGAACTAGTATAAGAAGAACAGACTCTGACTCTGAACTCTGACAGGATCCGTGATCGTATAAACGCATCTTGCTTGCTGGCCAAGATCAGAAAGCGAATGCCACGCCATAGATCGTTACGGACTCTGACATAATCCAATTGTCCGGAAGAAAGATGCTTTAAGTTTTGGATCAAAGAAAATTAACCCTTTTATGGGAAGGTAGGTATTAAGAGGTGGCGTCGGTGGATATGACTGGGGATTGAACCCAAACAGCTAACACAGCGACCACCAAAGGACAAACTTGCTTTTGTAATTATTTATCTGGCGCTACAATTCAGAGTGAACTCTAGCCTCAACAAACAAGCTTCTACAGGTAGCATCCATCTGGCATCTATTTATGGGTCTACAGTCGTTATCGTCGGTAATCAAGACGTGGTTTCGACGTCAGAAATAAAGTACGTTGGCTTCGTGAAAAACGCAAAGCTATCCTCCAAATAACACCTATAGTATGCTGATGAGCTAGTGAAGGCAGCCACCTCAATGGTAAGGGTAACACTCAACATTTATTGCTTCTTACAAGAGTTTCGGCGTCAATAAGTAAGGCAACTGCTCTCCTGGCAAAAATAATGCCTAACATTGGCAGTCCAAAGCAAGCACTCGTCATTGTGCCAACTTTGGACGTGAGGAAAGCCTTCAATTCTGCAAGGCGCTGTAGCAAGCTGAAGGTTGAAGCGGAATCTTCCACGAATTGTGAAAGGATACCACAGGATCTAATTTTTGAAGGCATAGAGGAAGTCTGTTGAAATGAAATTGCCGAAGGGACTATGCAGGGCTCAATCCTGAATTTTTCTTCCATGTAGGCTATGCAGATGACATTGCAACACCGATCACCGCTTAAGGGCTGCACAGGGCTTTCATCCGTGGAACGTCTCCCTCGATGTGCATTTTCAGTAATCCACGGATGGGACACGGAGGACATCGGCCTTGACTGTGCGATTTGATCTCTGAAAAGTCTTTAGCTTTCTTCGTTTTTTGGTATGAAGATGCTCCAAGAGGTCTTTGCCAGTAAAATGTATGAGCACGTTCGTTGAAATCCAAGTGGGGAACTTGGGGGTGAGGCTGTACTTCACATTTGTTCAAATTTTGGCAAATCAGCGAAGACTTTTGACGCCGCACACGAACGCTATTCTCGTGTATGACTGTAAGATCTGAACCGACTCCACACAAGACGAAGCAATGCACGTTCTACGAATGCAGCAGATGGCGGGCAGAGAACTGAAGGCTTGCGTCGGAAATATGCAAAGCCACTCATGGACAGCATCGTGAGGACGTTGCGTAGAAGTAACGACGAGAGTCGAAGTTGAATACGCAACGTCACACCGTTACTCTGTTGCGTGACAGAAAGGTGAAGTTTGGAACTGGAGATATACGACGTCACTCTGGACAATGCGCTCATCTAGTTAAGCTAAGAAGACCGAGGATGATTAACAGCTCAATGGGAACACCACCAAATGCGGTTACAAGTTGGGCTGATGCCTAAAAAACGAGAAAAGATTAGTCAGTGTGAGTGTGATGCTTTGGGGAGGGATGACCGGTGGCAAGGAAAAAATGACTGCAGCCTGCTCTCATAAGTTCGATGCAGCAACTTTGTGCGAACCTAGACTTTTCACTCATCGGTAGCCTTGAAGGAATGAAGGCTTATTTTTGTTTCAATCGACAACAACATTTGATTGTCGCGTTCGGTGACATACGTGTAGTTTGGGGGTTTACTTCTGTTCAGAGCAGGTTGTACCCGGGCTTAAGCTCAAGGGATCACACCGACTTACCGAAATACAGATCAGTCCGATTCGACAAGAGATTTCCAACTGAATACTCTGTGGGATTCCAGTAGTCGTAGACTTACACCGCCGCTCCCCCATACCTGCGGTGTAAATCGATGGCCTCCTTAACGCCATTCACGAACAGTACATCTGTGAACATCTCTTCCATCAGCAGGTACGTCTTGGCAGAGAAACTCTTTCCCCGCATATAAGTCCTTCGAAGATCATCCGAATATTCATTCCTGACTCTCAACGCCTTCTCGGCACTGCAGTCGACGCAGGTGTTGTTGTAGAACAACACAATGGGGGCTAGCTCACGCCAACGTGAATTCAAAATCTCGATCAATTCCCTTCCATTCTCATCGAATCCCATGAATTCCGCTGCGGTAAAGGTGCCTTCTCTGCCAGAATGGGCAACTACCCAAGGCGCTCGAGATATCTGTCCTCGTTTTATCAAAACTCGCGGGTGTTCGGTCAAAAATGGATTCTTCACAGTTTCTGCTTCCACCACGACGCCAAAGACATTGAAGGGATTATCGGTGAAATTGCTCTTCAACGCATTTGTGGCCATGAAATGCTCTTCCTTGGTTCGATTTTGAAGGCACGCCTTGATTTGGTTTCGATTTGATGAGTCACAACCAAGGAATCCAATGTATTTCTTGAATTGTTCCTTCTGATTCGGTTGCATTACCCAAGGATTCAGAGCCGTACCACTCGAGGATATCGCTGCCTTGAAGTATTTCCATGAACCAGGATTCAAGAGATGCAAATGAACACTTGCACCTCCAGCTGAGGCTCCTGTAATAACGACTTTTGCAGGATTTCCGCCAAAGACATGGATGTTTTCATTGATCCATCTAAGCGCCAGCTGTTGATCTTTCATGCCAAAGTTTCCACTCACCAAGTCAGTGCCGGAACTAAGGAATCCAAACGGTCCGATCCTGTAGTTAAACAAGACGAGGATTATATTTTGTCTCACCACAAACTGCTCGGGTGTATCGCCGGCTGCTCCGATCATAAAACCGCCGCCATATATAAATACTCGAACGGTTAACTGATGTTTTGGGTTTATGTCCGGGGTAAACACGTTCACAATGAGACAATCTTCGATGCCATTTGAAGGATATTGGCTCCTTGAGAACTTTACACAGGACACAGGTGTCGAAGAGGCATTTCGTATGCCAGTCCACTTGTCGGTGAAGGGGAGAGGGGACTCAAACCTCTTGGCCCGGGCGTAGGGGATGTTGGTAAACGAATGGTATTTTCCGTTGTAAGATCCTTGTAGTTTTCCATTGGGGATCTCGATGATCGTGCAATGAACTGTTGTGAGAACGAGAGCTATGCAGCCTAGAAACGTCTTCATTGTGAAGCGTTGAGTGCAACTAAAGAAATTGCGACCCGCATAAGCGTTTTTATCTAGAAATTTGCGTTCTATAAAATCGATACAATGATCGTAAAATTGACATGATTTCCCGTAAAGATACTGTAATCTCGGATAACAATGGATTTTCACCAATTGTTGTCCACATCTTGTGACAATAAGGTTATTGTTCCCAAAAAAAATCTACGACGACTCGTGATCAGCTGTTTACGGATCTCGAGATATGATTACAATTTTGCCCGGCCAGCGACCTAACAAGAGCGTTAGCTCTGGTGCAGGTGCATTTCGAAGAAGGTAGACAACAACTTACTTCCCTGGGGACGGTATCTATAACCAAATTCTGATCCATACACCGTCACCTTCCGTAAAAGGTCAACCAAACCTTAATAGACCCTTAAACTACAAAAGTATATACACATGTCCATAGGTAAGTCCTCCACTTACCAAACCTCCAGTCCGTTAGCAAGGGCGTAGTCCATAGAGTGTCTATAATCGTACGTGTACACTGGAGCCCTCCCATGCATCCGATGTAGGTTTACCATTTCCTCGGCTCCTTTCACGAACATGTTATCTGTAAACATTTTCTCCAGTAGTGAATACGTTGCAACAGAGAACTTTTTCCCTTTCATGTACGTGTACCTGAGATAATCCGAAAAGTCGTCTCTAGCCCTAGCTGCCTTCTCGTCGGAACAGCAAACACAGGTGTTGTTGTAAAACAGCACAATTGGAGCTATCTCACGCCATCGGCTGTTCAACACATCGATCAGTTCCATTCCGTTCTCATCCAAGGTCAGGAGCTCAGAAACGTTATAGGTACCTTCTCTGGAGGTATGAGACACTACCCAAGGCTTTTCGTATATCTGTCCACTTTTGATGAGTTATCGGGGGTGTTCGGTTAAAAAGGCACCAAGAACCGTCTTAGGCTGTTGACTGTTGTTGTTGAAAACCTTCAAGGAATTTGTAGCATCGAAAATGTCCTTCTTGGAGAGTCTTTGGAGACAGATCGTGACATTTGTTCTATTCGCAGGGTGATACTCTGCTGGGTCCCTGCATATGAGGGAAGCGAGAATGCTGACGAACTGGCGAGAAACGGCTCGGCAACAAGCTCGGAACAAGTTGACACTTCGGTGAACATCCCGTCTTGCCTTTATTCGATAGAGCTAGGACCGACAGACTTTGGCAGATCGACAGAAGATCCCTATCTACCCTTATAGGAGTGACAACGGAGTGTGTCGATGAGGAAGACTACGAGGATACAGCCCACGTCTTTTGGCATTGCCCAAGTCTCTACTATCTAAGAAATAAATTCCTCATCTTCATCTCTCTTCCCTCAACGGGTATGACATTGGATCTGAATTGACCTGAGTGTGGCGAAATAGATTTTCTTCCTTTCACCTGCACACTTACCTAACCTAACCTTCCTGGTAAGACGGCACTTCGAAGACTGACTTAATCTTTGAACCTACTCGAGGGACTACAATTCAAATCCCAGTGGCGAACTGTAGGTTTTCAGCCAGGAGGCTTTCGTCTGATCTCCCGCGCAAGCATCGTCAATCATCTACTTCCAAAAACTCAAAACCGACTGCTCAAGATTAAGAGACGCTGAAAAAAAAGACAAATCCAGTGGAAAAGCCAATACTGGTACTGTCCTCTTCCTATTAAGCTTGTGTCTGAAACCTGATCCATGCAAAGGCAGGACAATCGCAAAGGAAATGATCCGAAGTAACATCGCCCTCTCCACAGGTGTCGCATGTCACTTAAGTCCCGTTAGAAAGTTGTCTTCAGTCTCTTCTGCTGAGTGACAGCAGGAATGTCGCTGATTTCTTACAAGCGTTCGGGAGCATTCATTTAGTCTGGCCGCATCCTGGAGAGCCGTGCCACACACAATTGTGTTGGTAGCAAACCCAATCGTCAATGGAGGCCCTGACCAATGACGCGGGAAGACCCAACACAGGTTCAGGTCCTGAGAAAACATCCTCTAGCAATCTCATCGGAGATCAATTCCAGAGATCACAGTGTCACCTGGGACCCAGACAAGAGTCAAAGAGTTCAGCCTTGCGACCGAATTCAGAGAGTTCTTGCATTCTCGCACTGTTTTGGAACTGGTTTAAGGGTTGAGCAAGGCCTAAGGCGCAGGCTGGCTATTACTACAGCCGCAGATGCTTCGACCCTTCCACCTAATCTTAACAATATATTCTGTGGCCATTAGGATAGCAATCGTGTCTGCTTGAGGAACAGAGGCATGCTTGCCCTACGAGTAGTGAAGTCTGGTGTTGTCGACCTCTACGAAGGTTTTGGAGCCGTCCGTGAAGATTGGACTAAAGCCCCATCCAGGCTCAGACTCTGGCCGAAGCGAGTCCTGAAGGCAAGGAAAGTCGACTTTAAATTTGTACAGCAACTGAAGTTTTGGTGTTATTGCATCAGGCGGCATATCCATGGAACAAGAGTCGTAGGATAAGTGTCGGGAAAGGTCATCAAAACACCAGTGGGGATTTTACCAAAAGCCGTCCCGTCTAAGACGATAGATGACTTTGATAGTACAGCCCATGATATAAGTATCAAGGGGAGGTATATCAAGTACACCGTCTAGAGCAGAGCCCGGCGTACTCGGAAAAGCTCCCGTGCAGCCGAGACAAGTCCTTCTTTTAAGTTTAGTGCAGTAGGCAATTACATACTTACGCGAAAGCCCCTCCATCAAACAACCTAAGCATAAGGTAGAAATGGTCTTATCATAGCGGTATATATCCGAAGGACCTTATTCGGTGATAAGCCCCATGTTTTGCCAAAAGCACCCTTACACTGCCAGAAAACTGAGAGCGCCTTGGATGTCTCCGACTTGACATACTCTGCCCACAGATGTTTTTTATTCAGGATAACTCTTAGATAATTGGCTTCATCGGAGATCGGATAGTGACTGACTGAGTCGGACGGGTCACAATCCTCCTTCTCGTAAAGAGGACAACTTCAGTTTTCCGACAGAACTACTGCACCATTCATCGATCTTGTCTAAAGCCGCCTGCGCGTCACAGATGCAGTCAAAGGTCGTATTATCGAAAGCACCCTCTATGTCGATGAATATGTCCATGGCGTATTCTATCCTATCAAGGGCGCATTCAATTCTAGATTTTGAAGCGCAGTCTCGAAGGATTTTCCACACTTTTTCACTTCCTTGCAATGCCCACTCAAGTGACGGACTTTCTGCTTAAGTCTAACTCTGTCAGCACACCCGCATACAAACAATAACTGTACCTGTTCGAGGCAGTCTCAATAGTAGATGTCGCAAGTACTTATTTTTATCGACTTAGCCAAAATAGTTCAGATCCAACGACTGAGGTGGCTGGGTCGTGTACAGCGGATGGACACCAATGCTCCGGCCTGGAAAATCTTCGAATCCATACCCGAGAGATGGTGCAATAGAGGAAGACCGCGACTCAGGTTGCGCACGCAAGTGGAAGGGGACCTTAACCAACTTGGCGTGCGAAACTGGAGGCAGCTGACTTAAAATCGAGAGGCATTGCAAGGAAGTGAGGATGCGTTTTCGCCCCCCTTATCTGAAAGGTACCATGTAGGGTAAAATTTCCTTACATTCTTTATCGAAGCCCTGTATTCCATGGAAAAGTTTAGATCATTGTCTCGTTTTTATTTAAATGTGGTCTTGAACTAAAAAAAAATTATTTAGACACATACTGCCAGAGCTGGGCCGATATACACAGGCAGTAAATGTGATGAAGAAATGACGACAATGAGCAGGAAGGTCCTAATCACTTCTTTTCCAGTATTCGCCATTAGCCAGAGCCAGGTATCGCATACTAGACAGACTCTTCTTCGACAAATTTGAGGAATTGAAACAGTCTGAATAATATACGACTCGACGACTTGAGTCGTTGTGTTACATAACTGGGCCGAATATCCTTTTCCAATCGAAACGAAAACTGGTGCCGAATGACTGCGATCGATAACGAGTGAGTGAGTAGCACTCGTGATCGAATGATCGATAAAATTCAATGGGAGCGGTGATGCCAAATCGTCACATTTCGTTGATGAGTCACTCGTTGTGCTGATTTGCCCCCTAAATGTTCGGCAAAAATGTTACGAAAACTCTCTGAACCATTCCCACCAAACATTGACTTGCTTTCGCTTGACATATCAATCACTTTGCCACTATCTGTGAATTTTTTGTGCAGACTAAAGAGTTTGGCTTCGATAAATTTTTGTAAATTTCAACTCGTCAAAAGAAAATAAACAGATGTTTTTGACAGTTATTTTCTCATCTGCTCTACTGAAATTCTCTCAGTTGCTCTGCTGAATACATTAAAAGGTGTATTCGCTTTGATAACCTTACCATCGCTAGACGGTTTCGAGTAGGTTTCGGCGAAAACTGTCGAAAGCTCTAGTTAACGGAAAGTGAAAATGTATGGGAAAACTTCGGTTTTGAATGTAGGTTTCGTGAGGTTTCGCGAAACCTCAGTTTTCGTTTGGGTGGTCACCAGACAACCACCACTTCTACTCCTATCACTTCGTCTTAATCGAAATCTGCCTTGTTCTTTGGGAATGACTTGGTATCTCGCTTGTTAGATTCAACCATAACTTGCTCTTAGGGTTCACTTCGTTAAACTTGCCCATTGACTTCTTAGCCGGATTTTGCAGTGACTCTGTCCATCGTAATTATTCGTATTTAGCGTCCAATACCGAAGAATTCATGTGATGTGCTCATGTGCTGAATTGGACCGTATATATGTATCTGAAAGGCTATTGCAAGAGATAAATGGTTGAGGTATTCAACCTAAGGGATCATTCGCTGAGCTTGGCTTTGTACACTTTCATGACCGCATGTGACTTCCTAGAGTGTTTGGTAAATGTAATTTATTTAATTTTCCTATGATATCGTTTTGTAATAAATATTTCTGATGTATCCCTCTTCCCTTGAGTAGCTTTCAATCTCAAAGTAAGAGTGATGGATGATCAGCTTTCCGGTGTGGGTTGCATTGTTGACTGGAAGTCTTTTACCATCGTACTTCGCAATTCTGAAATTAAATAGCATTTAAAATTTTGAATTAAAAAACTGAATTGTGTAGCGTACCCTGTTATACTCAGCTCCCGACCCATTTCAATCAAATTTTCGGCAATAAATTTGTCATATAGTGTGTAGGTGGGGTTAAATGGTAACAGAATCCCCAATGGTGTAACAAATGAATCATCGGCACCATGACCTGGACCTGAAAATGGGCGAAAACCAATGAAATTTTGTTAAAATCAGTTGGAACTAACCGACATCAGGATATCGAATGTTCACTGTGAACAGAGCTGCCTGGTTGGTTACTCACATAGGCGATAGATCGATAGACTACCTGACTTGGTGCCGAATAACCACACACTCGTTAACGAGTAACTCGTCATCGAAATGTGAAGATTTGGCATTACCGCTTCCAATGAACTAAATCGGTCATTCGATCATGAGTTCCACTCACTCACTTGTTATCGCTTGCGGTAATTCGGCCCCTTGATCTTAATACACGAAAGCTAAACCAAAGACGAAACATTGATAGCCTCTTATTATCCTTAAAATTCATCTAACCCTCTTCGCCCAAGTCAACAAAGTTTTGAAGTTTGATCGTAGTTCTGTTCCCGCAGCAACATGGATTAGAGGAAGGAATCGTGAGATGAAACAACAAGTTCTCCTCGTACAGAAAAATATGGTCTGGAAATCGGGAGAAAAATTGGAACGAAATAGTGTCTGAGATAGATGGCATCCTCAACATTACTCTGGAAGTCTGCACATTTTTGTAGCACGTTCCTGACGGAAATAGTATTCCCGAACTAGTATAAGAAGAACAGACTCTGACTCTGAACTCTGACAGGATCCGTGATCGTATAAACGCATCTTGCTTGCTGGCCAAGATCAGAAAGCGAATGCCACGCCATAGATCGTTACGGACTCTGACATAATCCAATTGTCCGGAAGAAAGATGCTTTAAGTTTTGGATCAAAGAAAATTAACCCTTTTATGGGAAGGTAGGTATTAAGAGGTGGCGTCGGTGGATATGACTGGGGATTGAACCCAAACAGCTAACACAGCGACCACCAAAGGACAAACTTGCTTTTGTAATTATTTATCTGGCGCTACAATTCAGAGTGAACTCTAGCCTCAACAAACAAGCTTCTACAGGTAGCATCCATCTGGCATCTATTTATGGGTCTACAGTCGTTATCGTCGGTAATCAAGACGTGGTTTCGACGTCAGAAATAAAGTACGTTGGCTTCGTGAAAAACGCAAAGCTATCCTCCAAATAACACCTATAGTATGCTGATGAGCTAGTGAAGGCAGCCACCTCAATGGTAAGGGTAACACTCAACATTTATTGCTTCTTACAAGAGTTTCGGCGTCAATAAGTAAGGCAACTGCTCTCCTGGCAAAAATAATGCCTAACATTGGCAGTCCAAAGCAAGCACTCGTCATTGTGCCAACTTTGGACGTGAGGAAAGCCTTCAATTCTGCAAGGCGCTGTAGCAAGCTGAAGGTTGAAGCGGAATCTTCCACGAATTGTGAAAGGATACCACAGGATCTAATTTTTGAAGGCATAGAGGAAGTCTGTTGAAATGAAATTGCCGAAGGGACTATGCAGGGCTCAATCCTGAATTTTTCTTCCATGTAGGCTATGCAGATGACATTGCAACACCGATCACCGCTTAAGGGCTGCACAGGGCTTTCATCCGTGGAACGTCTCCCTCGATGTGCATTTTCAGTAATCCACGGATGGGACACGGAGGACATCGGCCTTGACTGTGCGATTTGATCTCTGAAAAGTCTTTAGCTTTCTTCGTTTTTTGGTATGAAGATGCTCCAAGAGGTCTTTGCCAGTAAAATGTATGAGCACGTTCGTTGAAATCCAAGTGGGGAACTTGGGGGTGAGGCTGTACTTCACATTTGTTCAAATTTTGGCAAATCAGCGAAGACTTTTGACGCCGCACACGAACGCTATTCTCGTGTATGACTGTAAGATCTGAACCGACTCCACACAAGACGAAGCAATGCACGTTCTACGAATGCAGCAGATGGCGGGCAGAGAACTGAAGGCTTGCGTCGGAAATATGCAAAGCCACTCATGGACAGCATCGTGAGGACGTTGCGTAGAAGTAACGACGAGAGTCGAAGTTGAATACGCAACGTCACACCGTTACTCTGTTGCGTGACAGAAAGGTGAAGTTTGGAACTGGAGATATACGACGTCACTCTGGACAATGCGCTCATCTAGTTAAGCTAAGAAGACCGAGGATGATTAACAGCTCAATGGGAACACCACCAAATGCGGTTACAAGTTGGGCTGATGCCTAAAAAACGAGAAAAGATTAGTCAGTGTGAGTGTGATGCTTTGGGGAGGGATGACCGGTGGCAAGGAAAAAATGACTGCAGCCTGCTCTCATAAGTTCGATGCAGCAACTTTGTGCGAACCTAGACTTTTCACTCATCGGTAGCCTTGAAGGAATGAAGGCTTATTTTTGTTTCAATCGACAACAACATTTGATTGTCGCGTTCGGTGACATACGTGTAGTTTGGGGGTTTACTTCTGTTCAGAGCAGGTTGTACCCGGGCTTAAGCTCAAGGGATCACACCGACTTACCGAAATACAGATCAGTCCGATTCGACAAGAGATTTCCAACTGAATACTCTGTGGGATTCCAGTAGTCGTAGACATACACCGCCGCTCCCCCATACCTGCGGTGTAAATCGATGGCCTCCTTAACGCCATTCACGAACAGTACATCTGTGAACATCTCTTCCATCAGCAGGTACGTCTTGGCAGAGAAACTCTTTCCCCGCATATAAGTCCTTCGAAGATCATCCGAATATTCATTCCTGACTCTCAACGCCTTCTCGGCACTGCAGTCGACGCAGGTGTTGTTGTAGAACAACACAATGGGGGCTAGCTCACGCCAACGTGAATTCAAAATCTCGATCAATTCCCTTCCATTCTCATCGAATCCCATGAATTCTGCTGCGGTAAAGGTGCCTTCTCTGCCAGAATGGGCAACTACCCAAGGCGCTCGAGATATCTGTCCTCGTTTTATCAAAACTCGCGGGTGTTCGGTCAAAAATGGATTCTTCACAGTTTCTGCTTCCACCACGACGCCAAAGACATTGAAGGGATTATCGGTGAAATTGCTCTTCAACGCATTTGTAGCCATGAAATGCTCTTCCTTGGTTCGATTTTGAAGGCACGCCTTGATTTGGTTTCGATTTGATGAGTCACAACCAAGGAATCCAATGTATTTCTTGAATTGTTCCTTCTGATTCGGTTGCATTACCCAAGGATTCAGAGCCGTACCACTCGAGGATATCGCTGCCTTGAAGTATTTCCATGAACCAGGATTCAAGAGATGCAAATGAACACTTGCACCTCCAGCTGAGGCTCCTGTAATAACGACTTTTGCAGGATTTCCGCCAAAGACATGGATGTTTTCATTGATCCATCTAAGCGCCAGCTGTTGATCTTTCATGCCAAAGTTTCCACTCACCAAGTCAGTGCCGGAACTAAGGAATCCAAACGGTCCGATCCTGTAGTTAAACAAGACGAGGATTATATTTTGTCTCACCACAAACTGCTCGGGTGTATCGCCGGCTGCTCCGATCATAAAACCGCCGCCATATATAAATACTCGAACGGTTAACTGATGTTTTGGGTTTATGTCCGGGGTAAACACGTTCACAATGAGACAATCTTCGATGCCATTTGAAGGATCTTGGCTCCTTGAGAACTTTACACAGGACACAGGTGTCGAAGAGGCATTTCGTATGCCAGTCCACTTGTCGGTGAAGGGGAGAGGGGACTCAAACCTCTTGGCCCGGGCGTAGGGGATGTTGGTAAACGAATGGTATTTTCCGTTGTAAGTTCCTTGTAGTTTTCCATTGGGAATCTCGACGATCGTGCAATTAACTGTTGTGAGAATCAGGGCTATGCAGCCTAAAAACGTCTTCATTGTGAAGCCGGGGGGTATACTAAAGAAATTGCCAGCCGCGTGATCGTTTTTATCGTAAAAATATTTGCATGCCCGCAGATCGTGGCGGTTCGGACCGGTTTTCGACCCGTTGGCGGTTTGGCGTAAGGTACTTCAAAGAAGGAATAGAGCAGAGATTTAGATTAGATTAGATTAGAGTTTATTTCCAAATTTGAATATGACATACATAAAAGAGTTTTCGTGTCTTTTACAGCATGGCAAATGCCGTCTGCCAGATTCGCAATCATATTCTTCCTAATTAAGGTCAAATTAATTTAATTAAGTATACGGCACGCACATATTTAAATTTAAATGCTTAGAAAAAACTGCATACTTCTTGGCAGTTAATTTTGACCTAAGTGTAGCACGTATCCTCATCTGTTTAAGAATTGGGCCAACTCCTATGAAGAGCAATATATTTTCGCGCATCTCTAGGTTGCAGAGATTGCATAGTATCGGCAAATCCGGTCGATGGGGGACGAAGTTCAGAGTCATACTGGAACAGGTTAACGATTTGGGAACAAGTTAACAGACGTCTTCGGTCGAATTGAATGGTTCACACCAAATCCACTTACATTTCTGTCAAGAAATCTTTGTGGAAACTTGGAGAGATTTCAGAGGCGCGACCGTAAAGACGTGTGGGCCTTCATTTGTCCCTTGACTCAGGTGCCACTCGAGTTCTCACTTATCTTACATTTTATACGGCCAACCTCCCGCATTTCCGGAATTATGTCCGGTGAGGACTCCCATTAGTGAACCTAAGCTTTTCCGGTTAGTGGATAAATGTTTGTCAGTCTTTTTTAAATCCAAGTTAGGCCAGATTTATTTTGACAGGAGACCAGCTATAGTTTGCCAGTTGCCTGGCTTCCGTATCGAGGAGGAATTTGATCAATTCGATAGGCGTAGGTGGTTCCCACAGGTTCGTTTTCGGGGAGATGCCGTCCTACGCTTTCTTTTGACAGCTTTTCCTCTCAGCAGTTGCTTGGAATCTGTGTCCTGGGACTCAGCAGAGGGTTACGTCGGACGTGTCTGCCAACTCGTTGCCTGACTATCTATGCATACTACCATAGCGGTGGAATCGATGGCGTTTTCAAATAACGCCGCTTGGAATACACTACATTGATCCAGTGGTCGCATGGTATTGGCTAAGTCAGATACATTGGAGAATACTCCTGCCCCGTACCACAGGCACGGATTCGCTTAAAACTGTAGCAGGCTCCCAAGCTTTGCTGGAAATCCGAGTATTGCACCTAACGTTGAAGTCTGGCTGACGCCAGAACGGCCAATTGAGAAGGGGTGAAAAGTGTTCGGTGGTCATGACTGGGGTTTGAACCCACACCGCTCACACAGCAGTCCAAGGCAATGAGCCACGGTGACTACTGGTAGTCTGTTTTACTAGGAATAGTATTGTTGTCCTCGAAAATTGAGTGACCCGTTGCTGTGTTGATCAGTTAAGAGGATTCTCTGAGCTTTAATGCTGTGTTGATTGCCATTAGCTTCCCAGAGATATCAACAGGAACCAGATGGAGTATTGCCTCCAGTGCTGCAGCAATTAGGGCTCAAGCTCTTTGAGGACGAAGCTGGACTTCTGTAGAGAAAAGTTAGTTGCAAGTGATCCCTCACTGGCTGAGGAAAACCTGCACAGTAGCCTCAATCCAAATAAACATTTGTACATCCAAGGCTTTATTAACGTGGAAACTACCAGAAAAAAACATTAATTTTTGCCGTTTTTCTGATAAATCATTTAAAAGATTCCAACGGTCCTAAGAAATCTTAAACGGATGAATTGAGAATTCTATGGATACGATAGTCAGTGTTAGACTCGAGGATAAACAGACGGAAGGTTTAATGGCCCAGAGAGGAGTAAATGTTTGAAATCTCCTGAAGCCCAGATGTACATATAATCTGAGGCAAGAGTATATAAAGCTTCAGTAACAGCAAGAATGGAAGGCCAACGTTACATTCACTTTGATGTTCAGAAGGACAATGTCTACAAGACTCTGAAGTAACAAAAGATGAGCGAAGATCTACTGAGTTAGCGTAGAGTCCCTGAGACTATGTAGCTCCACCTTGGACTGTCTCTAAGGCAGAATGTCTGAGTTGCAAAGAGGACATGAACTCTAAATAAATGTTTTCAAACTGAATGAAAGCGAAGAATAATTTTCATTGTCTTCTTCGTCAAATTGAAAAATTTCAAGAGTTCATGACAGTCCAAGAGTGGCCTACAAATGTACCTCGTTGCTTCGCGAAAATGACTTTAGCCGTTAGTATGCGAACTCTGGATACCACGAGGCCTCCACTTTTATGGCAGCCTTCCTGTAGAACATGGCAATTCTCGGACTTGTCCAAATGGATGAACTTCTAGGGACGTAACTGTGGTACCTCTCAGTTCTGAGAAAGGTTGTAGTTATGAAGATCACTTCCACAGTCATTGACTCTCATAAGAGAAGATAAGAGGACTAATTTTTCTCTCTCATCGACTTGAATACTGTGTGTGAAGATATAATAAATAGGACATCTGTAGATTCATCAAAGCTTCAAGGTGGTTCGAAACCCAAGGCCAATAGAAAAGTGGCTTAGAATGGTAGCTCTACGTCTAACCGGTTCCTTAAAGTCAGCCTCACGAAGGGTCTTTATTGATCTGAGTGTGACGTCGAGGGTTCTCCCTTCTTTTACCAACCCAATTATCTGACTTAACCTAACACAATTAACGCGCTTTCAGACAAAATTTCTGTGAAACTAGGGTGAATCAGCTCCTAAGAATGTGGCTCTCATGACTGTGGACCCTTCAGAGCCTTTACCGAGTCTTTAAATGCGCGTCCAGGAAACCTGATAAAAATCTTGCTAAAGCCGTTCGAAGCAACAGGGTGTTCCAAGGTGAAGCAAATGCCATCCGAGAAGAACACTCCTTCTGGCAAAGGAGCCAGTTCTTTAGCTTAAAACACGGTTGTTCATTGTACATATTTAGTCTCGGATTGGTAAATCAGGAGATTATCGTGAGATTGGATGCACAGAACTCCAAACTCTTGACTGGAAAATAGTTCAAAGAGACACCTTGTGCTCTCCATAAGCCATCACTCTGAGTATCGACTAAGGTAACAAAGAGACATAATCGTCTATCAGAAGCCTGGGCCACATTCTTAAGATGATGGATCCAGAGCAACTTGTGACAACATCGCAGGTTCCATGGGGAAGTAGTGGCAAAAGACAAGGCGATGTTGTGATAACCCGGAATAGAGACCCAAACGTAAGGGTTCTGGAGAAAAGCCTGTAAAGAAGTTTTTCAACCTCTAGCTCCATTCAACACAATTAAGTGGTCAAGGGTAGTATCAGCGTTCATGGTCGCTTGATGTCAATGGAGTCTCTATATCCAGAGCTTAGATTCTTACCAATCCCATAAGGAGTTGAACAAAAAGTCCATCAGCACGGCTAAGTCAAAGTTTTGGATGGAGAACACTCTAGCGAATGTTGGATGCTTTTAATGAAAATTCACTTCCCAGCAAAGCCACGAATCTGCTTCCCCTCATTCGTATTACAAAATGGTAAAGCGTATTTGAAACATCCACCTACATACATACATCAGATTCTTAAAGAATTTTCGGTTTCCAAATCCCGGAGCCGGTCGTCAGCGCCGACGATTGATGAGAAAATACACGACAATTAAGCCTTTTTACATATCGAGGGTGCTTTTTACGACGCTTACACTGAAGCTGTTGAATCTCTGGTGCTTTCAACACAACCTCAGATCCCACCTTCGTCCTCGATTGACCAAACTGCCGTTGGTACAATGGACCCACTTGAGGTCTAAGTAAGTCTTTAGGACACCCACAAAACCAACCAACCAAACTGCCACCCTGACTCACTTAGCAATTCACGCCTGGTCACTCGCCATGGATTCCCTGATGCTGTTTTGGTGTCACAATCACAACTTCAGCTCCAGTTCTAGAACCCACACTTACTTATACACTCCTTCCACTGAATCACTTAGAAGCTCTGCTGCCTCCCTTAAGACCGAGCGTTAAAGTGCCTAAAGCAATTAAGGGAAGCTTGCGTGTTTTGGAACGTCTTGGAAGACGAAAAAGCATTGGAGACAATCAGAGAGGGATTCATTCGAGTGGACTAATACGACTGCCTCTGCACGGTCCAAAAAAACATGCAGTCTTACCACTTTCATCACGATTATTATCGTATCAATGCCTGTTAGCGTCAAGACGCACCCTTCTGTTGCTCTTTCGAAGAACCCTGGACTTGCTTAGGTTGCTGTTCATCCTAAGAACACAACGAAGGGTAGGACTGTGGCAGAAACTCGATATGCCTCCAAAAGACGAAGGTCCACCGTCAATTCAAAGATGGCTAGAAGTGCAACTACTTTCTCCAAGCCCAAGAAGAAGGGAAGTCTCGTCGTTCTGGAGCCTTCTGACCCAATGGTCATTTCTGGAGGTAGAGACTGCTGGATAGCTGCGTCAGAAGCTCTGGGGTTGTAATGCACTCACGTGTAATAGGGCTGAAGGGCTCCGTTTAGGGACCAAGCATCTTGTACCGGTATTTGCCTACATTTTTAACTGACATGCATACACATGTACATATATGGTGGACTACCTCGGTTTCTTTTCAAGGAAAGACTCATCGAGATTCACTTGCTGGGCTGAAAACTTTCTGCAAATGAAATTTTCGGCTACGAATGCAGCCCCAAGACTAGATGCATCGCTGTTTCCTTAAATCCCCAAGCTATTTCTTGACATAGAGTCAAGAGGCAGATTCAGCCTTAACAGGAAACCACACATAGAACAGCGTCTCAAGGACTCTGAACCAAGCATCGTGTGAGTTGTTTGGCTACTATAGGTTGGTCTTGGATATTAAAATCTGACCAAGGCTTGATAGGCACAAAGACAGCAAAAGTATACAAGTTCTTTCACTTACCAAATCTCCAGTCCGATCGATTGGCCATAATGTTTGCAAGGGAGTAGTCCATAGGATTTCTATAGTCGTACATGTACACTGGAGCCCTCCCATGCATTCGATGTAGGTATACCATTTCCTCAGCACCATTCACGAACATGATGTCTGTAAACATCTTCTCCAGCAGTGAATACGTTGCAACAGAGAACTCCTTCCCTTTCATGTACGTGTACCTGAGATAATCCGAATATTCGTCTCTAGCCCTAGCCGCCTTTCCTTCGGAACAGCAAACGCAGGTGTTGTTGTAAAACAGCACAATTGGAGCTATCTCACGCCATCGACTGTTCAACACATCGATCAGTTCCGTTCCATTCTCATCCAAGCTCAGGAACTCAGAAGCGGTATAGGTACCTTCTCTGGACGTATGAGACACTACCCAAGGCTTTTCGCATATCTGTCCTTTTTTGATGAGTTCTCGTGGACTCTCGGTCAAAAAGGCACCACGGACTGTCTTCGGTTCCACAACGAAACCGAACACATTGACTGGATTGTTGTTGAAGACCTTCAAGGTAATTGTGGCATCGAAAATATCCTCCTTGGAGCGTGTCTGTAGACAAGTCTTGACATTTGTCCGGTTCTCAGATTGACAGCCAAGAGCGCCGATAAATTTAGCAAACTGCTCCTTGGGATTTGGTTGGATGGCCCATGGATCGACGGCAACTCCACTCTTTGACATTGCCGCGTTGAAATATGGACAAGAGTTGGGATTCAACAAGTGCAAGTGGACACTGGTGCCACCGGCTGAGAATCCACTGAGCACTATTTGCGTGCTGTCACCACTGAAAATGTGAATGTTCTCGTAAACCCATTGCAGCGCCATCTGTTGGTCCTTCAAAGCAAAGTTTCCACTTATGAAGTCATCGCCAGAGCTCAGGAATCCGAACGGTCCCAATCTATAGGCGGGCAAGACGAACACTGTCTCTTTGCTGGCTGTAAAGGATTCGACTATGTTTCCAGGTGCTCCGATCATGAACGCACCGCCGTGCAAGTGGACTTGTACCGGAAACAAACGGCTGTGACTTATGTCGGGCGTGAATATGTTGAGCATAAGACAGTCTTCGACGCCATTTGTTCGCGCGTCAAATTTGGATAATTTAACACAGGAAACAGATGGTACCGTGGCGTTTCGAATGCCCGTCCATTTTGTGGTATGAGGTCGTGGCGGTTCGAACCGGTTCCGACCGGTTGGCGATTCGGCATAGGGTACGTTCCGGAAGGAGTAGTATATCCCGTTGTAGCTTCCAAGTAATTTTCCACTCGGTACCTCGACAATTGTGCCGATTATGCAACGAACTGCTGTCAAAATGAATGCGAAACTGGTTAACGACGTCTTCATAGCGAAAAACAAACCGAAACTGTGGAATTCATTGCGGGGCTAAGCGGTTTTATTGATAAAAAAAAACCGGTCGCCGATTATACATATGACACCGATCTAGATTGCATTCTATCTGTGGGGTATTGAACGATTTGCAAACAGGTAAACGGTTATTGTTTCAGCAAACATGAGGTTTTAATTGAATTGTGTTTTGATCAGTCAAAGGGGGTCGATATTTAGCGAGTGGAAGTCAGACATTTATTGTCATACTACGCTGGGAATTGAATAGAATTCGCCTTTTGTATATTCAGCATCAAGTGTAGGGCAGGAATCATGTTTTGATTTTGCTTGTGATAGACAGTCATTTGATAAGAGTTCGGCCTTTGGATGTCGTCCTTCTGTATTTCCAGTGAGCTATTCGAAGACTTTCTCGTGAAATGCTTGGAACCTCCCAGTTTGGATATTATCCCACTCTAGCCGTAGATGGCGACAGCAGTTGTAGCAAAAAATTCGTCGATTCGTCGTTGGATTGGATGTATGACTGCTTGCGATCCTCGCCTTCCAGACATTTTATACTTTTCCTGTTCGAAAACAACTCCGGCGAGATATGTCTGCTACTGCTTGTCAGCAACTGCCTTGAACCTGCTAAGTGCTCTCTGTGGTAGATGATGGATAACTCGATCAGTTTCGGCAAGTTCCCGGAATCGTCTTTGTCAATGTCGAAGGAAAACCATTTTATAGCTCAGTCCTGCTCGGACGATGGTTAGTAGTGAGTTTTGCCGATGATCACCTACAGAAGTATGTTATCCTTTAGGAAAATGCAAGAGGTAACCGAAAACACTCTGCGCCATTCAGCACTCTGGGGAAATCCCGTGGTATGATGCTGAAAATAATAAAGGACGAAGCCCATATGCAAGGGCTGTTGTGCTCTCAAAACAAATTTATCGCTTGGTTTGAAGAGTTATGCGACAAGAACAACACTCGGAGTTTTATAGCAGGTCGCTGCTAGTTTCAAGCCTTGAATGTAAGTTCTTCTACTGGATTTCTTTGGAAAAAAAAAATCACTTCGTCGGGTATTCGGTACTAGTTGCAAGCAAGAGCAGATTGTATAAGGGGGTGACGAGCTGGGAGCTTACCACAAGGAGCCTTGACGTCAGGAGATTTGATGCTGGAAGAATTGACGATAGGAGGCTTGTTGCTAGGAAAATTTTACGCCAGGGGACTTGGCGCCAGGCAACTTGACGCTACAAGGCTTGACGCCATATGGCTTGACGCAGGCAACATGACACTAGGAGTCTCAACGTTAGGATACTCGACCCCAAGAGGCTTGATGAAAGAAGGCTTGCAGCCAGGAAATTTGATACCAGCAGACTTGACTTGATACCATGTGGAGACTTGGAAACTCAACGCTTGGTGACTTGACGATAGGAGGCTTGATGCCAGTAGGCTAGGTGTCAGGAGACTTGACGTTAGGGAGCAAGAGGTTTGGCAGAGCTTAAGGGAGGGAACTTGCTCAGGATCAACATCAATGGAAGACTTCTATCAATTAGGAAAGAGGCCACGGAGGCAAGCGTTAGAGTGATGTCTCCATTGGCAGGATTTGGTTTGTAAAAATGAATGGACGGTGCTAGAGCCCGAAGCAGGCTAAAGCCTAGCATCTTGGAATCATTCATGCATTTGTGCATTTTGTTTTTCGCACGAATGGAAGGGACCGAGAAATATTATTGCCGTTTCTGAACCGCTTTTTCATGGCCAAGGCGACTCTCGAACGTTGCTCATTGCCGCTGGTAGGGTTGCACGATGACTTGCCACTAATTGCAGAAGTAAACTAGACCTCCATATGGAGTAACCTACCACTATTTACGCTCTTGGTGTGGCGCCATTTTTCTTCGCTCGCCTTTTCGATTTCCTGGTCCAATCAATTTGGACTTGCATCTGCCTCCAATCCCGCTGTGAATCGTTGAATTCCAATCAAAAGGTTGCACTTCGAGTCCTAATTCGAATGATCATCCTTACACTCGTCCCGCAGATTACCATCCGCAGTCTCCATGGAACCGCTGATTATTGCTGATCACACACCCAGCTGCGGTTGATATTTCATGGCCCAATAGAACGGCCATCCACAGACGGAACCCACTACCAACGAAAATCCACAAGCCACGCGCAAATCTAAAAATAGCGTCTAACAAATGATATCAAATGCTTTGGTCATTTCTCAGAACGCCGTGGCTCCCTCCCTTGGAGCTATTTAAAGAGTGCGCGCCATAGCGCACTAATCCCCGACTGCATGCCTCATCTATTGCGGCCGTAAACTATTGTTAATCAAATCTCTCATTTGTCCAGTTGTCCAGTACCACCTGGAGGTTGGAACTCACCACCCCGTTTCTGTTGAATGGCGCGCGAGCTCACTCGCGACTTGTGGCGTTATTCGTTGACCTTCTGCTCGACCCTCGAGGAATTTCTCAAAACGCAAATGCGCTGTAATGAATGCCACAAATCAAGGCTTCCATATTGGCAGCACCGATTCACTGGGGCCCGGCTCTGGTGCTCCTCGGCGTCTGTCTCTGTGGCTGTGTGTTGATTTTTCGATCAACAGTCCCGCAGGCCCGTTGTGCTCTCGGTTCACATTCGGTTCTGACGCGAAGTCCGAAGTGCGGATTGCCGGAGATTTATCATGTTCCGCGTGGGCATACCGTACACGGTGGAGGAACAAAGTGCCAGGTAATGGCATCAAAATCAATAACCACAAATCATAGTTTGATTATCGTGATTGGTCGGGCTGATAATAATCCGGGCATTATGTGCGCCCCAATGATGATGATGATGTGTGATAGATACGCGCCGCCGAGGCAAGCCGGACGCATTTGACTGGTTGGCACGTTGTGTCCGTAATTGATGACGGGACGTGCCGTGGATTTATTTATATTCGATTGAAAGATTTGGTGAATTCGATGAATGCGATGGATGCGTTGGCCGCAGATGGATGCGCTGGACGCGTTTGAAGCAGGAAGATGGCCGCCATGGTAGCTGCCGACGTCAATGGCTGAGGTCAAACAAGGTAGGATCCGAACTAAATATTGTGAGCCCCTCTTCGACAATAAGACGATGGAAAATCGAAGCTTCCCAAGGAATCTGGGGACAAAATGTTAACTGGAGCCTGGGCTCTGTCAATCTGACAAGAACAGGGTCTGCCTTGGGCTGACCAACTTGGGCCAAGTTGGTGAAAGCCAATGGTTTAAAAGTATATACATTGCTTCTTTCTATGCTCGTCAGGCACGATTAAGACTCCCTGTCACCTCGAAGCTGTAAGCCAGGACTTGAAGGCACTGCTGACTGCCCCTTGGTTCAGCTCTTGTGAGGATAGAGTTTGCTTTTGACTGTCAAGTTGAAGGGATCCCAGTCGGTGGAAGATTTCTACTCGAGATACCGCCACTATCATGTTTGTCGTGCTTAACCAGGTTTCCAGACGCTTGCTAAAAAGAAAACCTAGCCTTCACCGGATCACTCTTATTCTGGCAAAGTCAGAGTCGGCCTTGGACTAAGAGCGAACCAATGAAAGATTTGCGTTTTTTGAGAAGTTTCTGAAATGTCCTGACCTCTACAAACACTTGTTCGATAAATCGAAAGTTCAGCATTCGTTGTCATCTAGAATCTGTAGGCTAAAACTTGAAGGTGCTGTTGGATTACTTTTGGATCTCCATCATTCTAGCAAGGACTGAGAAGTGCCTTGCACTGAGAACAGACTTATGAAAGATACCCCAGCGATCTATGCTCGTGGAAGCATAGCCAAGATAGATTCCTTCTCCAGTTTAGAGAAGTTTTCTACTCTAGCTCGAGCCAAGCTAGCCAAGCGGCCTTATAGTTCACGAAGTACGTGTTCCGATAACGAACATACTCAACTTTATTAAGAGTACAGGGTGTTTTCGTGATAGACTACCCATCTAGAACTAAAGGTTGGAATATGGACTACGACACAAAGAGGAACGCAATGGACCAGTAAGCCTCTGTGGAAGCCCAGTCATTGGACTGGGTACTTCCCAGATAATCTAACCTAACCTAACGTGTTTCCAGGTAGTGGAACTCCTTCAGGGTAGTAGCTGTTAAAAGTTCGACGTTTTGTCCTACACGAAGGATTAGTTCTCATTGCTTGTGTTCCAGCGCTACGCAGAGCAACTGAATCAGTTTTTCGGGTTTCCGTTGTCTCTTTAAACCTCCACACGATGAATGCTGGCTTTCAAGTCAATGTCACCTTTTCCGCTTGATCTTCCTGAATCACTTTACACATGCACTAGTGTTCGATATAAGGATCTCAAGGAATTCCTCTCTCCACCTCCCCTCGAGTACCTTGTTTGCACGCCTTCACGATGCCATGCTACATTCTGAAGCCCCCATCGACAGAAGCATCGTCACTCACAGAATCCCAAAACGATGATGCGATTTCTATGTACCATCATCGTGTCCAAAATAGAACGTTACCCAGACACGACATCTACCGGATGGCTGATGGCTCCACGAGCACACAGCCGCCTGCATCTCGTCCAGAACATCTCGATACACGAACTCTCTTCCGAGAGCCAATTAAGAAATGTTTAACTTCGGAAAAGTGTTAAAGTGTGTCCATCTCCGGGGCCTGCTTAGTTGCTGGCAGAACAGGCTAAAGCTTCGATTGGCAGTCAGTCTGTCTGAGCGTGTGACGTCTACACACATCTAAGTTGTGTGCAATAAACATAAATTCGACCAGAACATATGTTTCCGTGGTGAAATTTATGATGTACATCCGTGAAACATGGAGGTTTGTGCAATTAAAACCAAAGTGCACCATGCACCGTGCATCAGGCATCAGACACCAGACACCAGGCACCAGTCTCTGGCCGAAAGAGCAGGAAGGTGTAGTAATCTTCTCTTTGCCACACACTCTCTCTCTGTGATTTGCTTTAAAGTGTTGAACACCTCTTGGGGGAAGAAATCTTCTGTAATGGGCTGACAAGTAGGTATTTGTCGGTTCTACCTCAAGGATAAGTGGTCGTGGTTAGGTGGGGAAGGTCCACAAGGCATTCTTCAAATGATGTGAAGCTACATAGACTCAGAGTACCGGCGCGTCGTTCTGATTCATTCGGTTTTCGGGAATCATTTCTAGATCTTGGAGCGGCTTTTGAGCTTTGTGGCTTGTTCACTCCAGAGCCCGAATGGCAGCCTTCTCAGATCAGGTCTGAGACTTCTGAACAGACTTGAACATTTTAGATGTCGGCGCAGAAACTTCAGAGTCCCTTTGTTAATTTAGGCTTGTATGCCTTTTACAAGTCTTGAAAGGAAGGAGGCCTTTTGGAGCCGAAAAGAATGACCGAAGCTCCTTTTTAAAGATCAATCGTGAATTCCAGGAATCTTGGTCTATCGACACGCACGCAGAAGCGTGGTCTCTATAACGAAGAAAGACTGCAGAATTCAAAGCACAGTTTCCTCACAAATTGAAAGCGCATCGGTCTAAACAGAAGCTGATTCATGGACCCAAAGTTATCTACATACATTCCTCATCAATTAACTTTAAGAAGTCCATGCCATTATCGGCGAGGACGCTATGACTTGGGACCATAGGAAGTATAGGTTGTGTCCAGAGCCTACTCGAATTAATGAGACTTTGGATGAGACGGCTTGGCACAGTACCCGAGAAAGCAAAAAAAGTTGACTACCTTTCACCTCTAAGCTGATTCATCTTCTTCTAAATAGGCCTGTGTTTAGGAGGTCCAGAGCTGGATTATAGTACCCACTAAGCTTCTCCAAAATCTGGGAATGCTACCAAAGTTCTACTGACCATTGAGGTTTGTCTTTTCGGAGGAAAGTGTCATCCTGAGGCTTATCAGCTTTGACTTCCATTTGTAGAACTATCGAAATCATAGTGCTGGTACGCCTTACCGGGAGCCGTTGATAAGTCTTCTGGCTTAGTAGACTTGTCTTGGCAGAATCTTTGGTAGATTGGAGACCTTTTTTTCAGGCACGCAAACATCGATTGTGTTGGCGTGTGAGTTTGAATCCACACCCGAGAGACGGCGCTGTAGAGGAAAACCGCGACTCGGGTGGCGGACGCAAGTGGAAAGGGATCTTAACTAACTTGGCGTGCGAAAGGGGAGGCAGCTGGCTAAAGATCGAGCTGGCTGGAGAAGCTTGTTGGTTGAAGCCCAGGTCCACCCCAGACTGTAGAGGCACCCTAGGTAATACGTACGCTAGT
Source organism: Matsumyia berberina (assembly GCA_917880715.2). Taxonomy (NCBI): domain Eukaryota; kingdom Metazoa; phylum Arthropoda; class Insecta; order Diptera; family Syrphidae; genus Matsumyia; species Matsumyia berberina. Next base: position 41,330,537 of record OU862872.1, read on the forward strand.
GCTGACTTGCCTGCGTAATACGAGCCAGTCTTGACGGAATTAAGGTCTATCAGGATTCAGGGCCAAGCTCCTTTCGAAATGAAAAGCTTTGTTGAAAAAACCCCCCTGTTTCCGCGTTGGCCTCTTAACTCCTTGAAGTTGTTTCTGTCTAAAGCTACGCGTGAAGACTTTTGGTTGGTCTGATAAAGGCTGCTGGATATATCTGTCTGGCGCCACACCTCATGGTCCTAACTTAATGATTGAGTACCAGGGTGTTTGACATAATAGACGAACCAGTGGAGAGTCCGTAACTGTCTTTTTGGCTCCTGGACTCGACTTCATCTTCAGTGTTTTACGGATCAAGGTTTCAGGAAACGATGTCACAGGCTGGATAGAGGCTACGGAGCAACCTCCTCAGGCTTAAGCGGTGGATGCTTAAATATGAGGAAGCTTCTGCATTCTGAACTTCTCCTGGTTCATGTAAAAGAACTGTAAGCAGTTCAGACTTATTGGCATCCGTGCCGAGCATTCATCCATCAAAACTGTCAAAGGTAGTTCCTTGGAAGTTTGTATCTTTTCGGCGAAAGTTTCAGTCATTAGTCGGTAAAATCTTGTTTTGTAGTCTACGAAGCCGAAATATTTACTCTAAATGTCTTTATTCACCAGGCAAGAATGCTACCCCAGGGCTACACATGGTTTAGGCATGCTATCTCCTTCAACAATTATGAGCTTGGCGTTTCCCCAAACCGACTTGGCTGTTGATGTCTGGACAGTTTCTTGTGAACTATTGTGAGCAGCCCAGGGAATTGATTTACAAACCATCATCAGGGAGACTATTTGACTCCTATATGATGGAATTGCTTGCTTTCTTTTGATGAATAGTCTCGAGATGACCGTCAAGATGTCCACCTCAACAGATCCAGTCACTTTAGCAACGAGAGGGCCATTGGATTTAATTGTTTGGTCCACAAAGTTGTCGCTTGAGCGACGAGCCCTTTTGCCAGGGGCACTTAATCTGGTTGAGAGGATCGTTTTTGGGGTATTTTTCGAACGCGGGTTCTGGCTTTTTTTAAAAGGAATCGCCCCACGACGCATGCTCAAGAAAAATCCTCTCAACCAACAACTTTCTTGGAAAAGTCAGCTGATTGAGGCAAGTGACTGAGCTCTCCTCATCTGTGAAGCTCGAATCGATTGACTTCCAATCAAGGGAACCAATGTTCCCTTTTGTGTTCAAAGTCGGTGCCTAAGGATTTTGATGATCTATTTGAAATTCTGTAGAGAATGGAGGTTTCCCCAAGGGTTTCTCAAGTTTTATTGCGATTAAGTTCACTGATTGCGATTAGGATATCCCTGGTCATCACGGTTGATAAACTTTGCTGTGTTCAATCTTTCATCTGCCAGAGAAAGTCAGGGATCTTCATTAGAAGAACAAACGTAGAGCTAGAAGCACCGAAGACAAGTGCAAGTTTTTTGTGAAGAAAAGTAAGCAGAGACGAGGACCTGAAAGTAAACTGATATCCCTGAAAACTGATAATGAGGTTCGTCCTTTATAAACAACTTTTATTAGGGTAAAGCTCAGTCATCACATACAGCTCTTAGAACTCTCAGGCCATTAGGTGTGAACCACAAAAAAATAAACGAAAACTTCTTGAATCTCTTCTTGGGCACGATTTTCATTAAAACTTCCACCGAAACATGCTCCATAACACCAACCGACCACATCGCCATACACCCAAAAGGCCAAATATAGACCGAAAGGAGCCCAAGAGGCCTCTTTCCGCTGAACAACGGGGAAACGTTCCTATGAAGCGATTGATTTAAATTTTCAACATATTGACATGCATCGCATGTTCTCATTTAACACCACACACTCAGATAAGCAGTGTACTGCGCATCTCAGAACGAGAGCCTCACGTCAGCGCAGCCTCGACCAGATGCGTCCACGAGACGCGTCCTCCGTCCGCCGGCACATAATATAATTTCCATTTCGTGTTAATTCGAATCGACTTATGTTGGCCTGTTAAGAGTGATTTTTTTTTTCTGAAAGGAGGAACTCTCGTTCCGATAAGTAGACATGGCCTAGGAATTTAGTGAGCGCAGTAGGTGGAGAGGTAGGGGGACGCATAACCAGAGCAAATGGTGGTCACAAATCGGAACGTAATGTCTGGTCGGTTGGACCGCATAAATTAGATGATTATCATCGGAACGTGGTTTGTTTTCGTATGGAACCACAGGCAGGGATGTTAGAGTGTTGGACAGCCGGAGGTAGGGTAGGGATCAGCTGGAAGGATTTTGTCAAAATTTGAAAGAAAATCGGTTGTAATTGTCATTGAAGGCATTATGACGTGACAACCTCTAACATGAGCTGGAAACTGGACGGATTTGAGAAAGATATTCCATGCCAACACCTGCACTGTTCAGTACCAGCACGAAATTGAAGAAGTCACAGACGACAGCGCATATCCTTATCGAACTGTTGCCGAACTGCAATTGCACGATGAAATCGGATTAATTTTGACGGGATCTAGAATTCGGACATCGAGTTTTCTAGTTCCAAGCTGTGAATGAGAGGCGTATTTCCAGCTGAACTTCGTCGGTCTTCACCAGGACTTTTTCAGCGTGTGAACTTAATCTGGAAGTCTCACTTACATGTGTCGATCACTGTGGTACCTAAGAGCCAGTAGACTGGACAAGATTTTATAGGCGATCTGCCCCGATAGTCCTTGCGAAGTACGCAGATCTGATAGTGCTGTGATCGTGCATTCTTTTGTCGACCCACACTTGTTCGACTCTCCTGACAGATGACCAAGTTGTCTCAAAATTGCTTCAGACTGACTAGTATTGCTCCTTTTATCACTCGTGAATACTCCACTAACATGTAGAGTGCATTGGGGAAATTACCGTTACCTCTGATTTGTTCACGTTTACCTTCATCCCGGCTTTAACAAATAAGGCGAAGAACCTACCTAGTGTGCAATGAAGTTCGGTCTGAGTCGACCCTAGGACGACCAAGTCGTCAGCGAAGAACAGATGACTTATCCTTAAGTCTCCCAATTCGAACTGTTTCTCGCCACGGCTGAGCTGTAACATCCAATCCATTTACTTACTTAAGGTGACGCTACAGTCCGGGATGGACCTGGGCCTCAACCAATAAGCGTCTCCAGCGTGCCTCCAGTTTCGGACGCTAAGTTGGTTGAGGTCCCCTTCCACTTGCGTGCGCTACCGGAGTCGCGGTCTTCCTCTACTGCGCCGTCCCTCGGATTCGAAGATTTTCCGGGCCGGAGCATTGGTGTCCATCCGCTATACATGACCCAGCCACCTTAGTCGATTGGACCTTCACTCTTCTGGCTAAGTCGATGTCGCTGTACAGTTCGTCGTTGTATCTCCTCCTCTACTCCCCTTCTATGCAGACGGGACCAAAAATCACCCGAAGAATTTTCCTCTCGAAACAGCCAAGAGCAACCTCATCCGCTTTAGACAGAGGACTTATAAAGGGTCACCTTAGTTGTTCGAGAGAGGGCTTTGCTACTCAATTGCCTTTTTAGCCCAAAGAAACAGCGATTGGCAAGAGTTATTCTTCGTTTAATCTCAGCGCTGATGTCGTTGTCTGAGTTGATAGCGGAGCCTAGGTTGACAGAGTCCTTAACTAACTCGAAGTTATATCTGTCTACTGTGACGTTCTGTCTGAGACGTCGCTGTTGGGTGTCCTTTCTTGTTGACAGCATAAACTTCGTCTTGCTCTCATTGACCGCTAAACGCACCTTCGCCGCCTCCGTCTTAATACTCACGACCGCACCAGTGACATCACGCTGCGTTCTTCCGATTATGTCAATATCGTCAGCGTATGTGAGTTATTGAACGGACTTTTGAAAGATTCATGTATCCATGTACCCAGATTTAAGTTAACGTCAAAGCTGCATTCAGAGTGTGAGACGCTGTCAGTTAGAGCCGACCTTATGGCGTCTTCTGTCCATCTTTTCATGGCCATGCAATCAATTCTGCCCAAGAATCTTCTTAGTTTGCACAACAATCTCTTCTTTAACATGGCTTTTGACGCAAAAATACAGGACCTTCGTTTGGCACACATTCGCCTTGCAACGCCCTGGAGTGTCTGTCCACTGAAAAGTCCCATTGATTCCCAAAAGGGGGCAACAAATATGAGTAGAGATACCCTCGAAGAGAGATTTATTAGCCCAAAGGCAACGTGTTCAAAAAACGGGGAAAATCCAACCCAAAAATGACCAAAGCGACTAGAGCGCCGCGCCGTGCAAGTGTACGGAACTAAATCACTGTGAAGATGCACTACACCACTGTAGCAGCTGCATTGGTCAATATCTTCCGCCGTGTAACATGCCCCCCGATAGCCCGGCCCGGGTAATTAAGCATCAATAAATTCCAACAGCATTTTTTCCCAGACGCAGACGCGGCAAACGAGGTATGTAGACGCGGTAAACACGCGGTAAACGCGGCAGAAGCGGCCGAGGCCTTAATGTGTGATATTTCGGTTCAATTAAGATAGCGTAAGTGTTTGTTTGCCTTGCCCATGCCCATTTGCGCGGCGCGTACACACCGAGAGGTACAGGCCGTGACGGGCACCCAAGCACCGCGCGATACAAGTAACTTTATCTTCATATTTAACAGTTTAATGGTCGCCTCGGCTTGTTCGTGCCATCGCAAGTGGTAGTCGTTGGCTAGGTTGACTACCAATGTGGGTAATTATCGTCGTTGCTCTCCTCGGTTCGGCCATGTGCTATGATTTTAATTGCTCACCTGGCTGCGACCATTGTTCCACGGCAAACTACACGATGTTGCACACGAGATTTGCACAAACAGACCGGGTTGACGCGAGAGGGCGGCGCCGTAAACGCGACGCGAACTCCTCGAATGCCGAGTCGAAAGTATAAAGAAATTTAATATGGTTTGGGGAAATGTTGTTGTTGCTGTAGTTGTCGAGAGGGTCTAGCGCTGAGCGCGGCAGGCGGGCAAAACATGACTTTTAGGCGGACGGACAGGCGCAGGGATGTCGGATTGGGGCTTGGGAAATTTATTGCCCGACTTAGATGGTAATTTGTAATTAGACCTGCAAATGGCATTGCAGCATTCAAATCTCGGCGGTACCGCGGATTGGCCGCGCACGAATGGAGTGCTATGTGTCAGCCGACAGTCCGGGGCGTCCAGGAGAGGGGACTAGAGATACATTTTCCAGTTTCAGATTTGACAGTTGAATAGGAAACGACCGGTGGGTATGCCAATGTCTTGGCTAACTTTGGTTTTTAGAATGTTTGTCAAGAAGGATGGTGAGGACACCCTGTGATTGGCATGGAAAAAAGTGAAAGGCTTATGCGGATGTAAGAGCATCTCTGCAGCCGGATATAGAGAGGATGTTTGACTTCCAGCCCTTACCTCATGGCTTGTCATGGCAAGAGGCTTAAGTTCGACACCGATAGAGGGTCTTGTGGCAAGAATCATGCCCAAGCTCTCGAAAAATAAGTTCCAACACCTGAACTTTACTTTTGTAGATAGAAGGAATCTCAGAAGAGCCAACAACTAAAATCAGTACTGAAGAGCCAAGAGTGATCGGACCGCTAAAGGTCTCTTGCAGTTAAGTACCGTTGGCATGAGAAGCTTTGTTGTAGAAAGATTGAAGAGTTAGGCAGGCACCGCAAAATCGGGACTCGGCTGCCTTAGAGAGGCAAAGGAGAGGTTGTTGGGAGAAGAGGAATCGATGGACAACGCGGCACAGCAATGTGGTATGAGGTTAGTAAATGGAGATCGAAGACCGACCTACCACATCCAAAGGCCCAATGATAGTCTCAATGGCTTGAGTGATAAAGCAATGGGCTATGGTATATGAAGAGAGAAAGAAACAATCGCAGAGGAATAGGGAACCTTCCTCAACAAATTTAAATTTAAGTATACTGTGGACTTGCCGCCTTTCATATCTATGGGTTATGGAGTATGGACCATCCGACTTTTTCTGAGGGTTTTCAAGGGCGCATTGGGACCGACCGTTTGTCCGAAAAGAGCTTCTAGACCGTCCGTCTGGGTCGCGGTCCGGGGTAGCTGCTTTGTTAGGGAAGAACGTATGCTAAAGCAAGAGCCCTGGATTTGAAGAAGGGGACAACAGACTAAAAGAGAAGAGAAAGGGGCAAAATGGTAATGGGAAGGGGTGGAGCGAATCGGGGATTTTGTTGGGTTATTTTGACGGGTTTTATAGGGGTTTCTCTCTTCAGATTTTTTCTTTCCACCTAGGTAGGGGAAGTATTGCAAACGGTCCGAATAAAATGTTTCGATATATGAACAGGGCTTGAGAAACCGTTTGCACTCATTTTCGAAATTCTGTCTGTGTGTGTGTGCGTTTGTGTATGTGCGTGTGATCATTATTTTCGCCTTCGATAACTTAAGAACGAAACAACGCATGATCATGCGGTTTCTTTTCTTTCATTTGTCCGCGTGAAACTTAGAGCTGATTAGAATTTGAACATATTCGGTGTAGCGGATGCTGAGGAAATTGAAGAAATGTTTTCTTAAGTTCGCGCAACAACTCTTTATGGAGCAATTAAACTGTGTGTATTCAAATCTTTCGCCTTCGATGAAAGTTTTCTTTGATTATTAAATAAATAGTAATATTACAGTTTTTGATACGACACAATCCGAGGTGGGAAGTATAGGACTGACTACCCAGTCGAATTTTTTGGTTTGTGATTATTGGCTAGAATGGACGCATCTTTGATGCACGAGTTGTTTCAGTGCGGGTGTGGTCGGAAGGCACCAACTTGGGTTACCTAACGTAACCAGCTCCTCAATTCTAAAACTTCCATAGGGGTCAGACCTTTTCTGAGGGCTCACCTGCTTACCGACTCCCTCGCTAGAGCAGTTTAACCTCGGCGTCCTTAACTCCAAAGCGATCTAGAAGGCGACCGCAGTAGAGTGTCATGGCTTGAAGAGTTGATTGAGCTGACCATGATTATAACATTCCTGTGAATTATACCAATGACAAAAACCACAAATATCCCCAGCTAGTCTGGATACAACCCTCGGATGCCATGAATCCTAGTACTACCTGCACTTCGAATCACTGCACCTCGCTCACGTTGTGTGAAAAAACATCATAAGTTTATCCATAACCACTTGATTATAAAAAAATGGAGCAGAGAGAAGGATTTCGAGGTGGTCTTCGCACTTCTAAAACCCGTTCATAGATCAGACGATTTAGTCAAAATCACAGGCTTGCCTCTCCTCATTAGGTGGATAGGGAGGCGTGCATTTTCACAAAGGCCTTGGGTCTGAAGGTCCTTTATGGCACCGAAAGCAGCGAAGGGCTTTCACCTTCTGACAAGTCTTTGACTGACCTACTCTGGTTCTCTTCCGTCTTCTTACCAAGCCATTCAAAGATGCTTGAGCATTTCTGCAGTATTTCATGTACCTTTACCTGTCCTTAGTCTCCGAGTCTGGAAGTCCGTATCATAACCAAGCAAGGAGAGGCATAAAAAGTGAGAGTTCTGTCAATTAAGTGTCTCGCTCATCTAGAGATAAGCGCAGGGTCTAAGACTGATGACAGAGCAGCAGACTTAGGAGTCTAAAAGGCAAATTTCCGCTTACCACTTGCCTTTCAGGACCTCATATCTAGAGGAGACTCCACCGAGAGCAATGCGAAAATAGAATTCACACCCTTACAAGAAACCGCTGCCAAACCATCAAAAGGTACAAAGAAAATAAAAAAACCACTTGAATCCTTGACACATTCAAATTTATTTAGTTTATCCTTATGGGCAACAATAATCTTTCATAACTGGTGGAGTTGGCTTTGGTCGGTGCCGATGATGAACTGGCACCGCTGCCTTCTTATTCACGGGTTGAGCATAAACGCCAGCACTACTGCCACCATAACCACCTCCATAGCCTCCACCATAACCTCCGCCATAACCACCAGCATAGCCTTCTCCATAACCACCACCATAGGCTCCAACATAACCACCAGCATAGCCTTGTCCATAACCACCACCATAGCCTCTAATATAGTAACGACGTCTTCCGCCTCGGCCGCCACGTCGATATGTGTAAAATAAGTCTTGAGCAGTAATTGCCACGATCAACATCAGGAAAAGGAGAACTTGTAGAAATTTCATTTTTAAGGTGCGCGATTTACTTGCAAGTTTAAACTGAATGAGTACACTGATGCTCGTTGTAAAGACTGTAAGGTAATTTATAGAGAATTAGACGTGTCATTTGTCTTGTCGACGTTCTTTGATTCTGTGTAATGACTTGTCAGAACTCCCGCTCTTGGTCTGGAAATCTCAACAACGACTGGAAGCCTCTAATTGACGTTAATTTCAGATTCATTTCATTACGACGAAAGTCTGGTGACAAGCTGTGACGAATTTAAGACAAGATGACTACTGGTTAGGAACAATAGATGACATGGTTTGGGTATAGTAAGCTGATCTTTGGCTTACAATGCGTCACCGATTGAGTTTTCACAGAGGGATGAGTTCCGGTTGGAAGGTAGATCTTCGCTTTGTATCTTAATCATCAAGCTTCACCGACCTATGAGGTCTTTTGTAGTGGTGGTTTGAAGGTAGATCCTCGCTTTGTATCTTAATCTTCAAGCTTCACCGACCTATGAGGTCTTTTGTGGTGGCCCATGTAGTTTAACCAGAGGTTATATTGAGGCTTTTGATAAACATCCTCAGTACGGCCTTAGGTTAAATTTTCTGAATTTCCGCTGGGTTGACCGAGGACCGCGTCAAGTAGAGTAGTCTTTTCCTAGCGGCTGCTGGACATACACACAGAATATGTTCAGCGGTCTCTTTGTGTTCCCCACAGAGCCGGCAAATATCGGTATCTGATACTTTCATTTTATGCAGATGGTATCTGAGTAGACAATGTCCTGTCAGATAGCCCGTTAAGGTTCTTAACTCGTCTTTGATGAGATCAAGTAAGGTCTTGGCCTTGTATAGGTTGGGGTAGATGAACTTTTTCCTTTTCTGAGGCCCCGGAGGTTGGCCCAGTAGTCGGTGTGTTTGTTGATCTCCCATTGTGTTATCTTGGAGTAGGCACTGTTGGGTGGTACCCCAAAACAGGGTTCGGGACAAACGAATGGTCGCAAGCGCCAGGCGATCAGCCCGTTCGTTACCCTCGAAACCTACATGTCCTGGGATCCAGGCTACGGTAACCTTATTTCCCGATGCTAGGCTTTGGACGAGGTTGCGCCAGTCCCAGACAAGCTTGGACCCTACCATATTGGATTTAAGGGCTAACAGTGCTGCTTGGCTATCTGAAAAGATGTAGATGCGGGTTCCTCGGGTTCTTCTCCGCAGGCATTCTCTTGCACACAATTCAATAAGGTGGACTTCTGCTTGAAATACTGTAGGTGACTTTCCAAGCGCTGTAACGCGTTGGAAGCACCTGTGCTGCCGTTTTCCAATTTTGAACCATCTGTATACCAGATTTGGGAATTTGGTAGTGTAGCAGGGCTTTCATTACTCCAATCGCTGCGGGCGCCTACAACAACTTCGAAACTTCTGTAGAATCAATATCTCTTGAGCATGGTATCTGGAATCTTAAGAATTGGGTCACGACTTTAAGGTCCAATATCTGCGGCACCCTTAGAGCATGTAGCGGCGTGAGTACTGCTCCTATAGCTGCCGTTGGGCACGTTCTCATCGCCCCGGTGATTCCTACGCAGACCAAGCGATAGATTTTGCTTGCTTCCTGCGTTGTAGTTTGTGGGGGTTTTTGGCCACCATACATACTAATGACGCGTAGGTGATCATTGGTTTGCTTATGGCGTTGTACGACTAATTCATTTTGGGGTTCAGTCCCAAGTTTTGCCGTACAGACGTTGGCACATGAACATTGCCCTAGTCACCTTGTTGGTAATCATGTTAAGGTGTGAGTTCCAAGTTGTCAAGATACTTTGCTTCGCTGGTCAAATCAATAGGGTTGTTTTCCAGTGAAACTAGTTTGAGGTTGTGTTTCCTCTTTCTGGAAAAGAATTTGGGCCACAGATGGAGTTTCAAACATCATAAATTCTACATAGAGCCTATAGATGGCGTCGCTCGATCGCCCTTAGTAGGGCGGCCATACTTCTATACGAATACACCCTCTCCTCTTGTAACAATAGGAGTCTTTTCCTCAATCACAACAATGAAGACTTCGGGACTCCTCACTTGTGCCCTATCAACTAAATTCACTACAACTTCTTGTATGTATTCTCAGATACCAATATTTAGATCATCTTAACCAATTCTTGCCTCAATTTGAAAAAAACAACTCTTTCCAACATAAACGAAGCAGAACACCTCCAGAAAATTTTTTACAAACAAATCAAGTTCAAGTTCCAAAAAGCCTTGAAATCTTACTGCCTAAGTCAGCCCGCCGATAAAATTCCCGAAAATTCATTCGAGATTCTGTCCATAGATGAGAAACATGAAGACATAAATATTTTACTTAGTCACTCAAGGTGGCGCTACAGTCCGGGTGGACCTGGCCTCAACCACAAAGCGTCTCCAGCCAGCTTGATTTCTTTAGCCAGTTGCCTCCAGTTTCGCACTCTAAGTTGGTTAAGGTCCCCTTCCACTTGCATGCGCCATCTGAGTTGCGGTCTTCCTCTACTCGGGTGTGGATTCGAAGATTTTCCGTGTCGGAGCATTTGTGTCCATCCGCTCTACATGACCCAGCCACCTTAGTCGATTGGACCTTCACTCTTCTGGCTAAGCCGATGTCGCTGTATAGCTATACAGCAGACGATACTGAAAATCACTCGAAGAATGTTCCTCTCGAAACAGCCAAGAGCAACTTCATCCGCTTTTGACAGAGTTCATGCCTCTGCGCCGTAGATCAAGACTGAGACGATTAAGGTCTTATACCGGGTCCCTTTCATCGTTCGAGAGAGGGCTCTGCTACTCAATTGCCTTCTTAGCTCAAAGAAACAGCGATTGGGAAGAGTTATTCTTCGTTTAATCTCAGCGCTGGTGTCGTTGTCTGAGTTGATAGCGGAGCCTGGGTAGACAAAGTCCTTAACTACCCCAAAGTTATATCTGTCTACTGTGACGTTCTATCCGAGACATCAGTGTAGGGTGTCCTTTCTCTTTGACAACATATACTTCGTCTTTCCCACATTGACCACCAAACCCATCTTCGCCGCCTCCGTCTCAATGCTCACTTACGCGCCAGTGACATCACGCTGCGTTCTTCTGATTATGACAATATCGTCGGCGTATGCGAGTAGTTGGACGGACTTTTAAAGATTGTGCCTCTGGTGTAGGCGCGTGAGTTTTGCACAACTCTTTCAAGGACCTCAAGGACCTAGCATTCCACATGCGGATCCGAAATTAGTTGTCGTTGGTTCGTTGGCATGGATTGTTATCAGTAAATCCTTTCGTATTGGAGGCTTGTTGTTGCTTCGTAACTCACGTTTCTATTTATGGTCGGGCAGTTAGGCCGGCGCACAACTCCCAACCTGAAGGATCAGTTCCATTGTAGAAGCTGGAAGTCGGTTGTAGAAGATGAAAAGTCGGTTGAACTGATGTCCTCCTTCGGGGATGTGAGCGCTGCCGTTTACACCTTTAGGGCTCATCCGCCACCATCTCTTACAGTTACAACATCGGCCATCGCCTAGTTAACACCAATTAGAGTCCACCCTATTACTACAATACCCAGCGGAGAGAAAGATTTCGAGGTAGTCGTCACACTGCTAACACCTGTTCATAGATAAGATCTTTTCCAATCAGAACCAAAGGCTCTTTTCAATAGACACACAAAGGTCTAGGATTTGCGGGTCCCTTGTGCCACCGAAAGCAGCGAGGAGTTTCCTCCTTTTAACGAGTCTTCACCTGAGCTACTCCGACTCTTTTCCGTCTTCTTACCAAGCCATTCCAAGATGCTTGAACATTTCATCAAGCAAGGAGAAGCAACTAGTCTCAAGGTTTAGTGTTTTGATTGATTGTCCCACAAGTAAACACAGAAAGAGTAGGTGAGAGTTCTGTCAGTTAAGTGTCTCGCTCATCTAGAGATAAGCGCAGAGTCTAAGACTGATGACAGAGCAGCAGACTTAGGAGTCTAAAAGGCAAATATCCGCTTACCACTTGCCTTTCAGGACCTCATATCTAGAGGAGACTCCACCGAGAGCAATGCGAAAATAGAATTCACACCCTGACAAGAAACAGTAACCAAACTAACAAAAGTTCCAAAGGCAATGAAAACACCACTAGAATCCATGCTACATTAAAATTTATTTCATCCTTCTCTTATCCTTATTCTTTCGGTGGGCAACACCTATTTTCCAAAACTCTGCGAGTTCGCTGTAGCAGACGCCGACGATGAACTGCCACCGCGTCCTCCTCGATTGGACGATTGAGCATTGGCGCTAGCACTACTGGCACTGCCACCACCACCACCACGACCTCTACCGCCTCGACCACCACGTCCGTGGAATCTGCCTTGAGCTGCGATTGCCACGATCAACATCAGGAAAACGAGAAGTCGTAGGAATTTCATTTTTAAAGCGCGCAGTTTAGTTGCAAATCTCTGTTTGAACTGCAGGAGTACACTGATGCTCTTGGTCAAGGCTGTACGACCATTTATAGCAAATTAGACGTGACACTCCCCTTGTTGGCCGTCTTTGATTCTGGGTAAAAACCTAACAGAATCCCCGCTCTTATTCTGGGAACTTGAACAACAACTTGTTTGCGCCTCTAATTGGCGTTAATTTTGGGGTTAGTTATCGAGATTTATTCCATTTGGCGATACGACGAATCTCTGGTGACACGCTGTGACGAATGTAAGACGAGACGCGTACTGGCTAAGAACAATAGATGACTTGGTTTGTTTACATTAAGCTCGTCTTTAACTTAGAATGCGTCGTCAGTTGAGTTCTCACCGAGAGACGAGTTTTGTTTAAGAGGGTAAAGTACCGAGCAAATCATCTGTTTTGTGTCAAGGTCGTTGGGATACCCACTTACTCAGTCGCTTTTACGACAAACCATCTAAAACTGAAACGGGTTATCGAGGTGACTTGCCTTAATTGGAACCAAAACAAAAACCTTTAACTGAGAAACAAAGGAGAATACTACGCTGTGGAACGAGTTGTCTTAGTCAGGGTCAGGGCTGACCAATCGGTGCTCCGCGGATCTTTGAAGTATGTCAAGATCAGCCTATGGCCACTGTCACGCAATGAGCGACAAAGCGGCAAAGCGGCAGAGCGTCAAAATTAGAAAGTATGAAATCGTATAGTTGTGGCCACGCAGTCGCTGAGCGGGATGTGTCATTTTTGAATAAAGTTTCGGCCGCTCTGCCGCTTTGCAGCTTGCCGCTCATTGCGTGGCAGGGGCCTGTGTTGGGTCTTACAACACCTCTAGACTAAGGGTATCGGTATAAGGTTAAACTTGATGCCAAAAAGCCACTCAAGCAAGAGGTAGCGACAGGGCGATCAGCGTCTAACTCAAGACAGAAAAAAATTAGGCCCAAGGGCTTTAAGGAGTAGTCTAGGCTACAGATTGACTGTAAGGACACTTTGGATGCTGTAAGAATTCCTTTCATCGATTTTTAAGGTTAAGTGACTTAATAAGGAGGAGTAGGAGCACCAAGTCCCCTTAGGGTTTCCGCCGTCTCTGATCTGAAGCAATTCCGCTGAGTTCAGTTTCAACCGCAGCGAGGCCTTCCCCATTGAGGGGAACAACTCCAAACACAAATTAGTGAACTCGTTCAAAACAAAGATCAGTTGCGAGTGATGTAATCGAAACAATTAGGTAATCGTTGTGTCAATTTCGCTTATCACCTGAAGTGGAATCATAAATCAAATTCCACCGTAAACGTGTAGAGATTACTGCAACTGGCATACCTTACAGCGAGCCAAGGCATTTCGTTGGATAGTAAAACGTCAGGCGTGCACGTAAGATACAAATTCACTTTGCAGTTTGGAAGATTAGGTAATTGGATGTTTGCAAATTTCCATGGCCACTGGAGTGTGCATCCACCAAGACCGCCATGAACTGGTGCCAGTGCCGTCAAACCATCGAACCATCTAACAAATTATTGGCCAATTTTTAGACGACAATAGGCAAAGCAAACTCCAAAGGCCTCCCTAAACCCATCCTAAATCACAGCGCTGATAAGAATTTCTACTTGAACCTAACAATGGGTCGCAACATGGTACCATCATCTACAGACACACACGCGCATTCCTCTGACCAAATCGAACCAAGAGCTGAGCACACAATGCTGCGGCTTTGGGAACACAATAAACCCATAAACTTTCCATTTCGATATCTCGCCGAGTGAATGGGACACCAACTAACTATGTGAGCTCTTCCCAGGAATTCTTCTCGTGGCCATTCTATCTGGAAGCTAAGCGTACAGGCCATGCGACATAAAATCAAATTTCCCGATAAGAGAGTATTTTAATGATGTCATTCAGTGGAACCCCTATAAGCCGTCTAATGAAAGAGAAAGACTGGAACCGAGCGCGAATTTTAGAATTGTCCAATAGGTGGACGTTTGTTTCTGGGGGGAAATCAACAAGCGAAATCTAGCAAACAGTGGGGGATGGCAGTTGGCAAACACTTTAGAGACTAATGCGCCAGTTCTTGTAAGCCTCGACAGAGACGGTCAACTTTCCTTATCCTGCACCCTAGATCGATAGCCAGGTAGTCAAGACTTCAACCAAAGATATGGATATGCTTCAGATTGTCGCTCATCTCTCATGGAGATGGTAGGACATTTTAACACTCACCTATGCTGGGTACCAGGTCATAGGGACTTTCCAAGGAACTGTAAGGTCGACGAACTTGCCAAACGCGGAACGACTCTAGAGATCTTACCAGGGCGGAGGAATCTGTGTTCACTCGCTACATGTAAATTACGCGATCAGCAAGACAAACCAAAGATGGAGGAATGATACCTGGTGACGTATTTCCAGGAAGATCTGGCCGATGCTTGTTCAAAAGGTCGCTCATTACGTATAGCACCGTCGTTAGGGTTCCTACCAAGCATTGTCCCATCGGCCTTCATGCCAGAAGGATGGGCCTCTTCTCAGACGACTTCTGCAGGAGTTGCAGGGATGAAGAGGAGGAATAAATGATCGTCCATTCTCTTTGAACTTGTCCTGCCATATCCCAAAGAAGGAAGCTCTATCTAAGAGCCTATCAATTCGAGAACTTGGGCGAACTGTCACGTACTGACGTCAAAAGTATTCTAAGTTTCATCAAGAGCTCCAAATGGTTTCAATAGGGTATAGATCCATGTGATAGCACAAGGCCTTCCTGGCCTACTTGTGTCTGTGCACAGCCACCCTATCACATTGTTCTGATGGATGTTGTTACAGAAGCCATTGCCCCTTAGCTCTCCGTGTATATTCTCACGTTTCGTTTAAGGAGTTGCTTGGTTTTTTAGCTCTGGAGCTTGAAAAGCTTTCGGGAGGCCCGGTAGTCCTTACTTACTTATTGAGGGTGGCGCTACAGTCCGGGGTGTACCTGGCCTTTACCCAAAAAACACCTCCAGTACGGTCGATCTTAGGCAGCTGCCTCCAGTTTCGCATGGCAAGTTGGTTATGCTCCCCTTCCACCTGAGTCGCAGCCTTCCTCTACAGCGTCGTCCCTCGAGTGTGGATTCGTAGTTTTTCCGGGCCGGAGCATTGATGTCCATCCGCTCTACATGACGCAGGCACCTCAGTCGTTGGACCTCCACTCTTCCGGCTAAGCCGATGTCGTTGTAAAGCCCGTACAGTTCGTCATTGTATCTCTTCCTGCACTCACCATCTATGCAGACGGTGCGTATCGATTCGAAGTTCCGAAATGCCTTTGCCGACCCCACAATCCAAATTTAGAGTTTTACGTCACCCCTCCGCTTTGCAATTACATTTTCGTTTAAAAGCGTGCAGTGAAAGTCTTGGGGTTTAATCTTGGGTTGACGTACTCAGTTTGGCTCATAACCAGTTCAAGCTAAGAATATTTGAGTCTGACAGAACTGCATGTTGATGTCTACAATAAGCTGGATAGGATCCTGCATGCAGGCATATACTTTCGTAGATCTTTAAATGTTTTGAAGGATCACACATTTTTTAAAAATTGATTTGTAGAGCTGGGCAAGCTCTAGTCTAAAGTTGGTTTGATATTCAGGTACTTCAACCAAAGCTCAGCTTTAAATTGTTCAAGTTCCGTCGGTCTTGTTGTTTTTTGCCCGTGACAATCTCCTGTCTGAATCTAACCTGGAGCTGCACTCAATAGAGAAAGATCTCGGTTAAGGGGGTGCTCATAAATAGAAGGAGACGTCAATTGAGGCTTCCCATTGTCTTTTTCTCTGTGCCTAAGAAGAAAGTGACGGGTCGACAATATTGACAGTCGGAAGGATTTTTTTCTATTTTCACCAGTTGAATGACAACTTTTTGTCTCCACTGTGGCCGAACATCGCACAACCTTGTCCAACTATGTTGGCAATTTAAATTCCTCCTCGGCCGGGAATATGCAAATTGAGTGTTTGTGTGAGTCTGTGTGTGCAATGTTCGCCAACTGCCTCCGGCCGAAGAGAAGACCACAAAGCCGCGAGCCTCATTCGCCAGGAAACGTGCCGTGCATAATTTGTTGTGTTAACTGATTCAGAAATAAGCGATTCGCAAAATGGCAATTAGGAATCGATAAAGGTCTTATTAAAAATTCATTAGCCAGCCAGGCAGCCAGGCAGCCCAGCTAGAGCCCAGGCGCAATGGAGTAATGGAGCAATGGGGCAATGGCAGCTGAGGTGCCAACTCTGGGAGTATGCTCAGATTATTGATGCCTGTTGGTGGGTATGTGGTGTTTGGCTGACGGCGTTGTGACACTTTCGGAGTCAGTTGGTAACTCCGATTGGAAAGCTAAAGATCTCTCGCCGCATTACCTAATGGAAGGAACAACAACAAATGAAAAGAAAAAATTGTTCCAATTGTTGAGTAAGGCCCCCAGCGGCGGACTGCGACTCCGACTTCGACTGGGTTAGACCCTAAGATGCCATAAACAGAGTCGTGATGCCACAGTGTGTGGCATTAATTATTTATTTGTTCCCTTCGCAGTAGCGACTTCCTTTTTATCAAATTAAATCATCAGCCGGCCAAATGGATTCCTTTGGGAATAAGTACACATAGCGCGCGGAAACTGGGTCGGCGGAGGGGGCACATACCCTACATAGCTCGGGCCAGGCACCTAGCAAGTGTCAAATAAGATAAAACAAGGAAACATGGAAAACTTTTAATTAACCACGATTTGTTAGGCAGGCACAGGCACAGACACCAGGGCCCAGGAGAGACGGCCTCAGTATTTTGCAATCGCCTCCGGGAGATAACGAGTGGTAATTTGGAGTTTGGCTGGCTGGAGTCAAAGTGCAGTTGCAAGTGTTTTGTCAGCGCGCCCCTAAAGAGAGTCATGAAATGTTACAAGTCACCTGCGAGGTTGACATGCATAAATTTGTAGTTGTGGCCCGCTGACTCAAGTGGTGCATTTCCGTGTGATGAGGTCAGTAGTTGGCTTGGGTTTTTCGTTAACACCGGTGATTTGGCGTTTTTTGCTGCCAAAATAAAATGTCAAAATGTCAAATCTATGAAAAGTGATGCCAAAGTGTAGTGTGATTGTTGACTAAATGGTCTCATGGTGCCATAGGGGTTGTGAGGGCTTTGCCTGCTTTGTTACATTTTACAAAAATTTTTTCGGTGATTATAATCACATAAAATTCGCTATTTTATTTTTTCCACAATAATGTATAAAATGCTATTATGACGACACCGGTCAGACGCCAATTCAACGCCGGTCCGAAGCCAGGCCGACGCCAGGTCGACGCCGGTCCGGCGCCACACAGCTGTACTCTTTTTTGTTCCCCCAGCAGGTTTCGATGCGATCCCCCATCTTTTTACTCACGGCGAGGCGACGCTGTTTGTCATTGGAGACCTCAACACCAGCACGCCATCCACCTTCCCGAGCATGTGGTCCCCAACGTTTTGCTGGTAGCGAAAGACACTGCTTTACTTTTTTTTTTCCCGGCGAGTTTCTATGCGTCCCCCATCTTTGTACTCACAGCAAGTAACGCTGCTTGATATTGGAGACCTCAAAACCAACACGCCATCCACACGCCGTGACGTGCCGTGTGCCGTGATGTGACGTGCCGTGACGTGACGTGACGTGCCGTGTGCCGTGCCGTGCTGTGACGTGCCGTGCCGTGACGTGCCGTGACGTGCCGTGCCGTGTGACGTGCCGTGACGTGACGTGCCGTGATGTGACGTGCCGTGACGTGACGTGACGTGCCGTGTGCCGTGCCGTGCCGTGCCGTGACGTGCCGTGCCGTGTGCCGTGTCGTGCCGTGCCGTGCCGTCTGCCGTGTGCCGTGTCGTGCCGTGACGTGCCGTGCCGTGACGTGCCGTGACGTGCCGTGCCGTGTGCCGTGACGTGCTGCGCCGTTTGACGTGACGTGCCGTGTGCCGTGCTGTGACGTGCCGTGCCATGTGCCGTGCCATGTGCCGTGACGTGCCAAGCCGTGGCGTGTGCCGTGACGTGCCGTGACGTGCCGTGACGTGACGTGACGTGCCGTATGCCGTGCCGTGCCGTGACGTGCCGTGACGTGACTTGACGTGCCGTGCCGTGACGCGCCGTGACGTGCCGTGCCGTGACGTGCCGTGCCGTGACGCGCCGTGACGTGCCGTGCCGTGTGCCGTGACGTGACGTGACGTGACGTGACGTGCCGTGACGTGACGTGCCGTGCCGTGACGTGACGTGACGTGACGTGCCGTGTGCCGTGACGTGCCGTGACGTGCCGTGACGTGACTTGACGTGCCGTGCCGTGCCGTGTGCCGTGTCGTGCCGTGACGTGACTTGACGTGCCGTGCCGTGCCCTGTGCCGAGCCGTGACGTGACGTGCCGCGACGTATGTGACGTGCCGTGACGTGCCGTGACGTGCCGTGCCGTGCCGTGTGCCGGGACGTGCCGTGTGCCGTGCCGTGCCGTGACGTGCCGTGACGTGACGTGACGTGACGTGCCGTGACGTGACGTGCTGTGTGCCGTGCCGTGACGTGCCGTGCCGTGTGCCGTGACGTGCCGTGACGTGCCGTGCCGTGACGTGACGTGACGTGCCGTGCCGTGACGTGACGTGACGTGCCGTGTGCCGTGACGTGACGTGACGTTCAGACTATTCCAACTATCTCGGTACTTATCTTCATTTTACTGAAGTTTACAACTCCCTTTATCAGCAATATCTTAGCAATGCGCAAGCCAACCTGATTAAAGACCCTAAGTCTTTTTTCCAATTTGTAAATTACAAAGTCTATCCCTCTCACAAGGAGAATTCCCTCAGGTTTGGAAAACCTCCTTCATAACCCCGATCCACAAAAAAGGATCAAAAAACGAAATAACCAATTATCCTCCCATCGCTAAACTTTCCCATATACCCAAACTTTTTGAAAGCATTTTGTACGATGCCTTAAGCTACCTGTGCAAATCCCTCATTTCCCCCAGACAACATGGTTTCCTGAAGGGTAGGTCGACTACCACAAATCTCGTCGAATTCGTGTCCTTTGCCCTCTCAGTACTAGAGAACGGTAACGAAGTCGATGTCATCGCAACCGATTTCAGCAAGGCTTTCGACAAAATCTCTCATAAATTAAATGGATATCCTCTTACCTGGATAACCGTTTTTACAGTGTCCGCTTTAGGTCCGCCCATTCAACCCCGTTTTTGGCCACGTCTGGTGTTCCACAAGGCAGCCACCTCGGTCCCCTTCTGTTTATATTAACTATTAATGATCTTGATAGGATCATCAAACATTCGTCCATCTCCCTTTATGCCGACGATACTAAACTTTTCAAAACAATTTCTTCACCCCAAGACTCCATCCTCCTTCAAGAAGACCTTAATAGTTTTTCGATCTGGTGCCTAAAAAACTGCTTAGAACTTAATATCGCCAAATGTCAATCCATCACCTTCTCACGTAAGCGAAACCAATCTCCTCCCCGTCTCTACCTTCTGCTTAACCAACCCATCTCCCCCGTTCAATCTCTTCGCGACCTCGGCATTTTGTGTGACAGGGAACTCAACTTCCGATCACATATAGATGAGATAATCCTTAAAGCCAACTCTGTTCTTGGTTTTGTAAAACGATGGTCCAAATAATTCACCAACCCATACGTAACCAGATCCCTCTACATTACCTTTATTCGCCCTCTGTTAGAGTATGCAAGTCAGGTATGGTCTCCATATTATCGTGTCCATATTATGATATTATTAATTAAACTCGATCGTTATGTGTGCGGTGGGAAGTATAGGACTGGCTCTCCAGTCGAATTTTTTTTTGTCTTTTTAACAATGTGGTGAGGAATCCATTGCAGTATAAAAGTTAACAGCGGAAGGCAGCGGAAGTGTTTAAAACTTCTCTCGAAAATTAAAAACCGCAAAAAATATATACGTTATTAATTAGATCAAAGTTATTAAATATATTATTATCTTCAACTTTACTTTTAACAATTAGTTTAAAGAACAAGGCTTTTAGCCATATATAATACTGGTAAAGTTACATCTACAAATAAAAAAAAATTGGTTAAATAATAACCTCACTACGTTATTAAGAAAGTGTGATCTCTAGGGCGCACTTTGGATAGGGGTTACTAATATTAGGGATCAGGTCAAACATAAAATTTGTGTTGTAATTCGTATTTGGATTTTCTTTCTCCATTTTCAAACAAATATAAGCTTCCACATTAATTTTGAAATAAACATGTTTGAGACGCAAATCGTTACTTGGGATCACAGTCCGACGCCAGATCGACGTCATGTCAGGTCGACGCCAGTTCGACGCTAGGTCGACGCCAGTCCGACGCCAGTTCGACACCAGGTCGACGTCAGTCCGACGCCGGTCCGACGCCAGGTCGACGCCAGGTCTACGCCAGGTCGACGCCGGTCCGACGCCAGGTCGATGTCAGGTCGACGCCAGTCCGACGTCAGTTCGACGCCAGTTCGACACCAGGTCGACGCCAGGTCGACGTCATGTCCGACGCCAGGTCGACGTCAGGTCAACGCCAGGTCGACGCCAGGTCGACACCGGTTCGACGCCAGGTCGACGCAAGTCCGACGCCAGGTCGACGTCAGGTCGACACGGGTCCTACGCCGGTCAGATGCCGGTCCGACGCCGGTTCGACGCCAGTCCGACGCCAGGTCGACGTCAGTCCGACGCCAGGTCGACACCGGTGCGACGCCGGTCAGATGCCGGTCCGACGCCAGGTCGACGTAGTATTTTTTCATTTTCTTTTCTTTTGTGTTGTTGTTATTGTAAATCCAGCACGAAAAAAAAAAATCGTACAAATAAAACAAAGTTTCTGGGTAGGTGAGGTAAGATACATACAGTGATGGACAAAAAAATAAATACAGCTGGTGGAACTAGCATTGTGTCTACTTTTTCGGGTAATGATTGTATTTAGCTACTAAACTGCATATGTATTACCAACCTTTGGTCACAGGTTCATGCCAGTCAATGCCCAGCCTCTTTCTACAACGTCCAACATGTATGGGGGACAAGTTGGGTATACTATCTTGACCAGACCGGATGCTCCAATGTCAGACTGCGGTGTCACTTAATTTCATCCAAGACAACCGTGAGTGCCATCGAGATCTATGTCGACAATTTAGGGTTGTAGCGATGAATCCGAACGATATGTGCCTTAGCTAGGGCTCAAACCTTGCTCACCTTGAAGATCAGTAGTCACAGGATGAAGTTCTGTCCACCTCCAATTACACTTGCCTCTCACTTAAGCATCGAATGCAACTGGCTCTCCTCAGATCCCAATCTCTGTCTTGATCTCAACCAGATAGCTGGCGTCCAAGTCATCACTGCCTTCTACACAAGAAATCTCGAATTTCATTCCAAACGATCAAAAGATCAAATAACTGCTGGCTAAGCCACTCGGCTGACAAGTCGCGGTACAAATCTAGAAACTAATTGCCGAACCCTCCACCTAATGGGACCCAATTTCACGCTCTGTCCGATCGGAGTATTGGCCTCGCGGCCTTGCCATGTCTCACGTGGGCCATTAGGAGAAATTTACGACCACAACCAAACGTCGTAAAATATTAATTACTCTCCCGTAACGACATAATGTGCCTCGGTTGGCTGCTGATGGTTATTTATAAGTGACCACGCGCATTAAAGTCGCACTGTAATCCGAGAGGAATCACTTGCCGCTTCCAGGAGGCAGCGCGCCGAAGCTATGAGCTTTAAGCCGCGGACGGAATTCTCTCTTTTTTTTGCTCCGCAGCACTTACACCACATACAAGTGTCCGTTGCGATCAATGTGTCACCATTTCTCGCATGGGACAGGTGCAGGCAGCACACAAATTTATATGAGGTACCTCCAGGCACCGTCGAGCCACCATCGCTTCGCCCGCTCCAACGCCGGAGCGCCTCCGAGCGAAATTAATAGATACAAACATTATCGAGCTCCACGATCTTAATGACTATTACAAGTTGTCAAGATGGCTATCGGGCAGAGTAACGTGCTGGACATGGACGACCGGGATGGTGGCGTTGTGCCTCGGAGCACCCAGCTTCGGTTACATGTGTGCGAGTTGCTTGGTCGGTCGATCGCTCGATCGGTGCATCTATGCGACAAAGTCCCATGTTTGGAGGTTTTTCGGTTTCTTGTTTTGGACTTTTTCCTCCTGTGTGCTGTTGGCTTGCTTCTGGCCAAAATGGAAAGGACTCATGTTGAACATTATGTCTAATTATGAGACATTAATTACCGCGCGTCGTTTAATCGACGCGCCCCTCCTATTTGGCGGCGGTGGAGGCAGGGGCCAGAGCAAAAGTCTTGAACTTGTCCGCCATGTAAGCTCAACAAGGTTACGGTATGTCAGTGACCGACGAGATGCTTTCATTGCCGTGTGGGAAATCAATCTTCACAATACTGGACCTGGGGCAGGTTTCCATCAAATCTGAATGATGGAGCAGAGCAAAAAGTACACAGGGACAAGGCATCCTGCCAATTCAATGGGATTTGGGACCGTAAATGCTTCAGCGTATTTCGAAGCGTGGATAAGTGCGAAGGTCCCTATTGCGGATGAACAATGAAGTGGCGAAGGTTTGAAGAAGCTGCAAAGGCTTATAGAAACCTTGTACAGGTGCGGGCTTATTCTTAACGTAAAACCAACTAAATCAGAGACGATCAAGGACGATATGATCACAGAATGCAGGAATTTTCTATTTCGAAACGGAACGCCAATCTGGAAAGATGGCAGCCTTTGTAGCCGGGCTGAGTCCCCGACCGTGAACACGAAGGCGGTCTTCAACGTTTTGGCTGGCGTCGAAACAGGACGTCAATCTGGAAAGATGGCAGGCTTTGTGGCCGGGCTGAGTCCCCGACCTGGAACATGAAGGCGGTCTTCAACGTGCTGGCTGGCATTTTAGGGACTTGAGGCGGATGATAGCTGATCTTGGGGCAAGGCTCACTGAAAAGGCATGCGAGCAGCCCTATGATGATCATGGGGCGCAGCACCTCAAAACTTGATGAGCCCACTCGGCGGAAAAAGATTGGGCCAGCTACTTGATGGCGAACCAATGGGGGCTGAATACATCGATGATTTTGATGACTAGAGCAAGTCCATATGAGCTGCTGTTTAAGGATACGAAGAGGGACTTCCTGGGGAACAAGTTGCTGCCCAAACTCGTTAAAAGCAGAACCAGAAGAAAAGTCGGAGAAGAGAAAGAGAGGGGAGGGGTCAGGTGAGATTTTACAAACCATCGCGATACGAGGTAGGCGATCTTTGTCTTGGCAGTCGTGACTGATGAAACTCAAGTTGGAGGCACATTACCCCCGTCTTATCTCATAGCCATGGTTCTGCTTCTTGTTCCCATCTGCATAGACCGTGAGTAGTGGAGGAGGTACAACGACGAACTGTACGGGCCAGAGCAGTGAAGGTCCAACGACTAAGGAGGCTGCGTCATGTAGAGGATTGCTCCGACTCGAAAAATCTTCCAATCCATCCCCGACGGCGCAGTAGAGGAATACCAGGACTCAGGTGGCGCTCGCAAGTGTAAGGGGACCTCAACCAACTCGGCGTGCGGAACTGGAGGTAGCTGGTTTAAACTTAAGCCACGTGTTGTTTCAAGCCTAAGTCCACTCCGTACTGTAAGCGTCACCGTAAGAAAGAGTTCTAGACAACGATGGCTGAGGAAGTCTCAGGTATGCAAAGGAATCAACGGTCACTCAGCGACGGCGTAGTAAGCTCGAACCAGATCAAGCTGTGGTGTGAGTCTTTGGATAAAGAGCTCGTTGCATCGCTGACGGAGACGTGGATGTAAGCCTCTCCAATTACCAGTGGTGAGGACGCTGACAAGTATGGGAATGTGGATTGAATATGACGACGTAAGTGATGATAGAAAGACAGTGAATACCCGATCGTAAGGACACGATTATGTGACAATGACCGAGCTGGTGTAAATGGCATACCTATACAGATTCTGGGGTAGTAATCGTCGCGTCTTCAACGGATCTGCATAGCCAAACCATTTACACCCCGTTGAGTTATCAGCTCGGCCGTCCTCACATACTCGTGTCCTTACAACCAGTTCTTCATCATTATCCTGTGAAGGTGCTGTCAAGGCGATTTCTATCATAGGCTGTGCGATTTAAGCCGCGTTGAGTAACCACTTTATGAGTCGAAAGCACGGGCCCGAATCAGGTAATAACTGCCGATAAACATACGAAAGACTCTAACGATTCGTTTCCTTTTTGACATATCGTACACCTGCACGTCTATTGCCGTCCAAAGAAGATGGAATAGGTTCGGAAGTGAGTCCTTCAGCAAATTTATAACTGACTCACAGATTCTTAGCATTCTTCCGTCAAAGACAACTGCAGTCTTCATTAATTTAGACCTCAGCGGTCCACCGAACTCGGCCACCTCCTCCACCTTGGCCGCAAAAACAACATTGTACCACCACATCCGTGAACGTGAGGGATCATGCCCCACAGGAGTTGTACATACACCTCTTCCGCCGCCTTCGGCCGGTCACTAACTCCCGCTTAATTGATTTCTTCAATTCAAGGAAACCTTCTCAGAGCCACCGTACCTAGCCAAGAAGCCTTCCTTCCCCTCACTGCGTACAAAATGATTTATGTTCTCCGAAGATACGGTATCTGGGCAACGCGATGGCCTCATTAAGCCTTGCATTTACGAAATATCGCAGCAACATCATCATCATCATCAGCAGTGGCAACCTCTCTCCTCAGCGAGGTGCTTCTGTACAGGAACTCTCCATGGACTTGCACTCCTGTGAGCTATGATAATAAAGTTGTATCCCGCTTGGACCGGCCGCAGTGTTGCTTGATTAATTTTCGATAAAATATCGATTTCACATGGGGGCTCCTCTACGATTGGACATCAAATTGGTGGCCTCCACCGCCGCGCCTTGCTATATTTCGACGTTTCTCCATTTATCTTAATTACGCCGGGACATGGAGGCCAGCGTATTAATTCCCACCATCATCAGCACCGTGTTGCACTTGGCAATCTGTGATTGCGCGCGAGATGTGCAAATTGCAAAGTGGAACCTTCCACCGGTGGCGGCCAGTGACCGCGGCAGCGGGACCATCGAACGTCAGTCAATATTTTCGTTTCATTTATCGAATTTGACCATCAGGATGCTTTTGTGGACACAAAAGGAATCGGAACTGTGCACCTGTTGCCATAACGGCGGCGGCGGATCATGATTGCCTCGGTCGATTTCACTTTTTGTTGGTAAATGGGTCGGGCTAGGGAGTGTGTGCTTTCGAAAAAAATTGCCAATTTCTGCGGATGTCTTTTCGGGGTCATTATTCCAAGGCCTCTGGAACTCTCCTCGTGTCGTAGTGTAAACAGACGTACATATGTGCGAAGATTTATTGGTTTGTTTAGACAGAGTGTTACTTTCCGGCGTTGAAAGTTGAGCGATTCGTTTAACAGGATGTGTCGCAGTTGACGTTTAGCATCAGCGCTGTTTAACTCTTTGGTGACAGTAAGTTACGCAAGGAAAGGGAGAGTTTTGCTTTTGGAGAAGCTTGGTGTTTAAACGGGGAGGTAAACAATTGATTGTCCAAATGTCACATAACTCCAGCAACAGTGCTAGCACCGAAATCATGGCATGGAAATGACGGCAGTTATGTAGCGTTTGCCTGCTTTCTTCTTTAATCACACACTGTGTTTGAAAGCCTTGAGAAGCCCGTGAATCTTGCCTCGAGCTCATCTTATCTGACTTCCTCCGTCATGGTTAGAAAAATCTGTTAATTTTTTTGCATTTTACATGCCAATTCCACGAATGCTTGGGAAATGGTCAAGTTTTGGTTCTCGCTGCGACGCCCACAACTTTAATTTTATTTCAAAAGCTTGAACACTTGAGTATAGTTGGTCAACACCCACAGCGGCACTTGAAACAATGCTGAACCTACTTCCAGTGGAAATCCACTGTAGTAGCAGGCACTCAGACTAAGGGAAGTAGGTCTCTCGATAAATAGCACCTATGTATGGTCACGCTTCCATTCTAACCCGATGGAATACTACAAAGGAGAACATAGACACCGACTACATCATTCCAACCTCAGACTTCGATAGGAGATTTGGCATAAAAATGCCAAGAAGAGCGGACTGGGATGATGGTATAGTATGCACTGAAGAAGAGCTATCCTTCTACACTGATGGATCCAAAATGGACACTGGTACTGGTGGCGGTATTTTCTGTGAGGGCTAAACCAATTCGAGATGAATACCGCGTTTTTCAAGCCGACATAACTGCCATTTTACAGGCCGCGAAGCTAATAAAAAATGACAACATTGTCAGAAAAAACATTACCATCTATGTTGACAGCGAGGCGGCTATTAAGTCACTGCAGTCAGCAACAACAAATTCGAAGCTCGTAAAGCTATGCAAACGAAACTCAACGATATATCAACGACCAACAAGGTGACCCTTTGCTGGGTACCGGGCCACAGGGATATATCAGGTAATGAGAGGGCGGACGAACTTGCCAGGAGGGGTGCAGAACTAGAGCCTGCATATACCCCTGGGGTCGCGAAGACACCCATTAGCACTCTTTACGGGGATGTAGATGAGGAAACCATGATCAGGGCTAATACGCGATGGTGTCACATGCAATAGCCAGATCACTATGGCCAGTCTTCGATAAGAAGAAGTCCAAAAATCTCGTACATATTAGTCGAAGGAAAATACGAATCGTCTCCGGTGTTCTCACAGGATACAGCGGAATAGGAATCCATGCGGAGCGCCTTGGATTGCCGTACAACGAACATTGCAGAAGCTGCAGGGACGAAGAGGAAATAGAATCTGTCCAGTACTTGCTATGCGAATGTCCCGCACTGGCCACCAGAAGATTGCGTACTCTTGGTAGTAGCTTCTTTCATGGGCTCGAGGAGATTTCTATCCCTTTCTAGGTGGTTTCCGGGTTAGCCAACCCTCCCATGAGCATACTTTTTATGGGTACAATGGACCCGCTTGAGGTCTAAGTAAGTCTCACTTAACCAACCAACCAAATACATGAGAATACAACCCACCTTCTCTGTCATTGTCCAAGCCTCTCCAATATTAGAAAAAGAACATTCGGGAGATACCTCTTCGATAAAATCGCGGAGCTATACGATGGTTTACTGTTGGATCTGTTCAAGTTTGCAAGGTCAACCAAGTGGCTGTCATCACGTATATAGTATCGCGCAGTTGGAACCAGCTGATAAAATACACACAACAGATCTATATAGACCTAAGTGAGATGAAAAGGGTTTCATTATCTTCATCAGTTAAGGATCTTAGTCGTATTGTTTCCTTCAGGTGACGAAGTGGAGGTTTAATTGTACCGTCCGCTAGCTCTAGTTCTAGGGCTGATCCCTTCCTTGTCAGTTCGTCAGCAGTCTCCTTTCCTGGCACACCACTGTGGCCGGCAGAGTTTTACATTATGCTGCGTGCTAAGAACCCTCAGCTCTTCGCGACAGCACTTTATAAGCTTGGATGTAATTTGAGTAGCAGCTAGAGCTTTTATAGCCGCTTGGGTGTCTATGAAGGTCGTGATATCCTCCCGTGATACCGCGGCTCTGATCACTGCTAGAACCTTTGAGTGGAAAACACTACTATTGTCAGGGAGTCTTATTGAGCTGCTGAGTCCTAGCTCCTCAGAAAAGACACCACAACCCGTGTTTATGTCTATCTTGGAGCTATCCGGGTAGATGAACTTTGCTTCGTTAAGAATTTCTTTGTTTTCCCACTGTTCTCCGCCTGGGAATATGCAGGAGAAGGGTTTGGCAAAGTCCAGATACGGAATCATGTGGTCAGAGTCGACACTTATGCTCGAATATTTGTCCATTTTTTGGGCGTGTCCATATAAGCTCGTTTTCCAGAGTTTAGACTGGTCTAATCTCAGAGCGCTCTTTGCTGCATATTCTTGCGTGTAGAGATCTAGAGGTAGAAGATTGGGAATTGTCTCTAACACTGTCGTCGAAGTTGATCTCAGTGTACTTTTCGTTCCAATGCAAGCTTGTCTTTCTATCTTGGTCAAGGCTTTGAGGCTTAAGTTGCAGCTTGCCACCAGACTTAACCTCCATACGTTACTATCGGTCTAAAGTTCGCAGAGTTCAGCCAGAGAATTATGCTTGATTTAGGTCCGCAGTTCTTCCCAAAAATCCTAATGCAGGTATAGAAAGCGATCGAGGTCTTTTTGAGTCTTTTTTTAACATTTAGGTTCCTAATTAGTTTCCTGTCCAGAATAAGTCCCAGGTATTTCTGTCAGAGAGTTTAAGGGGTATTCCCCAATGTGTTTAGGGCGCCTTGCAAGCAGCACAACATCATCACCGTATTGCATTATTGACAAGGATCCAGAGTAGAGGGAGTATGTCCCAACCATACTCAAACGCATTCCATTTCAAGTGCTACGCCCCTTTAAACACTGTTTCCCTCTTCACCACTCTCACCGAATAAGAGGCGTGTAAGTCTCCTTCCCAGAACCGTCCGCTTTCGATTAAGATGTCAACTGGAGTGTCCGACGAAAGTGAAAACAACACTTTCCCGCACTGGACTCATGTCAGCACATAAAACTGGCAACACAATAATTCCAAGTGTCGCGTAATTTACAATCAGGATCCGCAGCCGCCAGAGTAGAGCTCTTCCCCCAAACAGTTCACCAGCCCAGCCCAGAATTTTACTTGATATATGCATGCGGCAATTGAACCTTTCGACCTCCCCAAGTCCAGCTGGATGGACGCACACTCCATGTCGACAAATTTATGGGCGCTCCGCGTTGCGTAAAGGGCGCGAGTTGGACACGCTGTAGCATCCACCCGATTCTTTCACTTTCGTGGCCAAAGATTTATGGGAACTCCCGTTAATTGCATAATTTGAGGATGTCATCGGGTCGTTTGTTGGAGGGGCTCCCGCAGGAGCCCTTGTTCTTACGTAATCGTCCCAAAATACAATGGTGTGCTCCTCCGAGAAGATGACAAGGAAAAAAAAAATCGAAGGAAAGCCCGTCAACATCTTCGCGACATCGGAGATAGTTTCTCCATGTTCAACGATTGTGCCGAACATGTAACCCTACAAATTTCCTTTCAATTGTTGTACACATCCACTCCGAGACTGGGCGCCTGGTATCTCCTGCGCTGCGGCTGTTTAATCGATTCCCCGGCATCACACTTTTCTATCAGCACAGCGAATTTGAAGGAAAATCAATTCCCATGAGATGGAGAATCGAGATAAGGCTTGGAGGACTACCCCACCATATCGCCAGTACAAATGGCACGGAAACAAGAGCACGACGAGGACTGATTTAGCGCAGCGGCAGGAGAAGGAGAATCCGATTCGGTGAGGTGAACTGAATGTCAGCGAACTCGCTCGGCGAGTAGCATGTTCGAGGCCCTGGTGACCTCTTCATTTTTAGTGTGGTGTTCCTGGTGTCGGGGCTAGAGAACCGCGATAACCATCTGGTGGCGGTTGTTGCTGTGTGTGAGTGGCATGACAGTTGTACTAAGAATGGAAAGGAGTAGCATGGCTCCATGAGGCATGTTGAGAATGGGTTTTTGTTACTTCTTGTGTCCAACGACGTGGTCGATGGGTTGTAAGCTAGAGATTTGTGTTTGCATTCCTGGGACGACAATTCCCAAAGGTGGCCGAGGGTATTGTGAAACAAATGGCACCTGTTCTAGCAGTGGATGATATTTTGTTGAAATTTTTACACCGCGAAGGAATGGTGTAGTGTGGTGTGTAACCACTGACTTTGGCATTTTTCTGTCCAGGGCTACAAGAGGGTGCTGGTGGAGATTGACTTGAGGCATTCCACGTGCGGTGTTGTTAAATGACATCACCACCTCATTGGGGATCTGATCCTCTTACGGTTTGATGTGGGAAAAAACATTGGCTTCCCATGTCAGCGGCTGCATCACATCAGAGGTTCGGGTCTGGTTTATCGTCTCCTCCACGATTTATTCGCGAACGGAAAACTTATATTTTCTTCTCGACTTGAATAACCTAGTGCCTGGTATTAACCTCGTCTTTAATTGTGTCTTGCTCTTGACCCATCTCTTGCATTATCGTGCAGATTTGCTGTTTAAAGCCCTTGCTCCGTCCAAAGTTCCGTCTTGGTGGTGCAGGATTCACGGAGGCTCATGTCCAACTGTGCCAGTGTTCCCGACGTTTGGCTAAAAACAGCAGGAACTGTTGGAACCCACTTGTGATTCTAGATGACATACTACGCTCACACTGCTTCAGCAGAAACTTCTTAATAACAGTTGTCCAACTCAGGAAGGACTTAGAGAAGCACAAGCCCCGATTTTGGAGACAAGCAAATCAGGTTTGTCAGCAATTTTTAGACTGAATTTCCTTCGAGGGATTCTTGGGCTCAAACTCGAATTAGTGAAACAGAGTATTATGACGGGATGACGGTACTTACAGGCGGCACTCTGAGGCTGGCCTATATGCAACAACCCAAAAGTAGAGCTTGCAATTCACCGAGATCTCTTCGTCACGGTCTTCCAAGCAGAAGTCCTTGCTGTTTTGAGTGGAGCTGAAATTTTCTTGGAACATCACACCCAAAAAAGGAAAATGGAAATCCACTCGGATTGTCAAGCAGCACTTAAAGGTCAGGAAATGTAAAGACAAAGTTCACCTGCTTGACAGCCACAACAAAGTCTCTTTTGTCTGCTTCACGAAGTTGTCACGGAGAATGAGAAAGCCGACGAACTGGCAAGAGACGGTGTGCACTAGAGCTCTTGATACCCGCATAACCGGGTACCCACCCGGGTACCCGGGTACCCGCATTTTCGGGTATTACCCGGGTAACAAAATATCGGGTACCCGTCAGGTTTCGGGTACCCGTTATTTTGCGGGTACCCGCGTCATATCTTATATTTCTCGTAAATTAAGGTACATAGGTAGCTAGAAAGATGTGGTGGTTCAACAGAACTCAATTAACACTTAAATGTGCCTTTTTGTTACCAAGGCTTGCGTGACCTGGTTGATGGCGTGTGTTGTTGGCGGTAAATAAGACAGCCTTACCTTCTCTCCTTGTTGTATATATTCAACGCATACGGTGTAGTTTACCAACTTTTATATTAAATTAGAGCCACAAATGCTCTTGGGTACCCGTTACCCGAAATAGTCGGGTACCCGATAGCTGACATTGCCGGGTACCCGGGCAATGCGGGTAATACCCGGGTAGTTGTTGAGACGGGTATTATCCGGGTAAAATCAAGAGCACTAGTGTGCACACGATAGAGCGAACCGCTGAAAACGCAATGGGAGTCGCACTGACAATAATCAAAACAGCAACAATCAGGTAGATGCAAAGAGATTTCGAAGATCATTGGGCAAACCCCTCGATCACCAAAGTGGCAAGATCACTCGTAGAGAAACCAAGTAACCTGCTCAGTAGAAAGGTTCTTGGGTCAAGCAGAGTGCAATTGGGCCTGATGGTGGAACTAATCACAGAGCACAAGAAAATCAACAAACATTTGAAACTAAGCCTGTCCGACGCAGCGATTAGTAAAGAAGCTCTCGAACACTTCATATGCCACTGCCCAGCTTAAGCAAGAACGCGACAGAATACCCTGGGGTGCGTGTCGACGAGTTGGCCAGAAGAGTATCGGCCCTTAAAAGTTCTCTTGCGGAAAGTGTCGATATTCCGCTGGGCTCTGTCAAGGGCTATATACATCTTCATTTCCTCCAGCGTGCCAATCATAGGTGAAACGGCCTGGCCAGTTGCGTCATATCGAGGAAGACATGACTTTATTACAACAAAATCAAGTCAAAAGATATTGCCATTGGCAAATCAAGACCAGATATTGCCAGAATTGTAGCCATTATCACGGGCCATTGGCCAGTCGGAGACCATGCGGTCAAATAAAAACTTCTGCAGAAGCTGCAAGGACATTATTGAGAAAGAATCTCTACTGCATTTCCTCTGCAGGTGTCCGGCCTTGGCGAGGATCAAACAGCGTACTTTAGGCAAATCATTCTTCGGGGACCTCGGCGGGATAGGTAAAAAAAGGGTTGAAGAACTAATCCTGTATCTGAACTCCACTGGCTGAATTTAACCACATCATTCCATCAACACTCTCACGCAAATACCGCTAAACCCATCTTCGCCGCCTCCGTCTCAATACTCACAAACAAACGATGAAGAGGTGGTGGGTATCGATTTGAAGTTCCTGGGTTTTTTCCAAGATCTGCCGCAGTGTGAATATTTGGTCGATGGTGGACTTTCCTGGCCTGAAACCACACAGGCTTTGATAGCGTTTGCTATCAAAGTATTTTACTGCCAACTTCACGTTCAATGTCACTAGGTTAGGCCTTTATTTTGCTATTAGCCAGTTCTAGGCTTCAGGATGAGCCTTTCCCTCTAGTTCAGCAGCATTTGCGTTGCCTGACACATCTTTGTGTCGTGTGGTTTGGCCTTTAGCTAGTTTAGCGACAATTGACACTAGTCCAAGAGCTTCTGAGGAGAATCCAGCCCCGATGCCTGTATCCGTCTTGAAGTCATCTGTGTAGATGGACATGGGTGAATTGAGAAGCTCTGTCAAGACACATTATACCCCCGGAGGGTTGGCATTCCACGACCAGAGGTGGTCCCGCGAAAATGTTCAGTGGACATGGTCTGGGCTTGAACCCACGCCGCTCGTACAACAGTCCAACACACTAACCACTGCGACCACACTGAGCCAAGGCGACCAATGAAGTCCAAGCTGGATGTTTTGTAGTCTGTGCTTAGAGCGTTCCTTATGTCTTTTTGCAGTATTTGTTCATGGCCTTTTCGACTGAGCATCCAGCTTTCAGTTTAGCTTGTACGTTGACCACTATTAGTAGTAAATCTTTGGACGAATCTAAGGGAAGAAGATTGAGTTTGGTCTCGAGCCCCGCTGAGGCGGTGGTTCTCATTGCACTGGTTGTACCAATGGCAGTCATTCTCTGAATTCTAGTCAGTGTCTTCAAATTGGTGCTTTTACACGTTGGCTGCCGCTAAACCAGACAGCCAGACAGTATTGGTTTTACTACTGCCGTGTAAAGCCAGAGGATAATTTAGGATCAGGACCGCAGGTATTACCAAATATCCGATTGCAGCTGTAAAGCGCAATCATTGCTTTATTTGCTCTTTCCAAGTACTATTGCGTTGGCACTAGTCTCGTCGTCGACATGGACATGTGCCTAGGTTAGAGGTTGTTACCTTCTGAGAGTTTTTATTGCCTCGTCATGGTTCGGTGGGATAAATCACCTCCACTACCTCTCTTACGGGAACTTAGACAATCTGATTTCTGAATTCCTCAAAGGTCTCTAGATCGACAACGATTTTGCTCATATTCCACTGTTGTAATCATTTGAAACTCGCCAAAGAAAGGTTTCGGTCCAAATCGATTCAGGGTTCTGAATATGTTTCAAGATCCAAGTGTCACGCCGATTCGAGAGGACTGTCGATACTTTTTCAACTTGTCCTGTGAACTACTCTTCCTCAGACCTTGAATCAGTTTGTGATCCATCGACATGAAATGAATGATCCTTCGCGCCCAAGTAGGACCCCTTCCGCCACCCAAAACAAGAAATGAAAAGTGAAAATGAAAAATCCGTAAATTTACGACGCGCAATCCCTGGCGAACGTGTTTCGCATAATTCTCTCGCTTCCTTAACCCACCCGCCTACCTGGTGGCACTTTCATTCGACCACTCCAAAGCAAACAGCGGGCCAACAAATTACATTTGCCCAGAGCCAGGCGCTGATCCCCTCAAACAGCAGGAAGTGAGTGCGCGCGCACTTGAAAAATGTGGGTGTCATTAGGCGAGGAGCACCGGCCACACAGCAGCACCAGCAGCAGCCCCAGCAAGTGCACAGTGTATACACAACGATCTACATCTTGCAATGAAGATGCATCTGATTCATTGATCTCTTCCTCGCAGCCGCCCACAGAGGACATCGGGCGCACTCTAGGATAAATCTTACGTAACAGCCTCTTCACCTGTATGCGCATGCAGCCGGGTGCAAGGTGGGTGTCTAACACTGCACACACGCGACTCCGTGGCGTAGGACTTGATCGCGCCGAGCGCGCGCAATCGCTTGTCAGTTGTTCTGATTGAACGGCCCAGCGAGTCCCCCCCACACACACACGCGCGCCGCGCTTAGACACAAATCGAGTCGCGATTAATCTCAAAATGGTTCACCGCTAACAAGATTACAATTAACACCTAAGACGAATGTGCAACACATCACCCGGCTGATGCTCGTTGTGCGGCAGCCATTCCCTTGGCGCGGCGCGCCACCATTTTTCCCGCATCGTGACGGCGCGCGAGCACATTCCAAGATATCGCTCGGCGCAGATCTACTACGTTGCATCCGTTGTGGTGCTTTGTCTTTTGCCTTGTAGCGGGGATAGATGTCGCCACCAGCCACAAGCCGCCGACAGCCTTGTGGCTTCGATCCTCGCAACTGCTGACAGTGGCACGAATGCAATCGCTGCGTAGGAGGTGGGTCTAGTTGTGCACCGAGGAAAGTGCATTTAAGCTCGGGAGTGATGACAGAAGTGCGCAACCGACAGATTGTTACAATTCCTTGCGGCAATTAGTGGACGCAATCGGAACAACTGTGTGAACATGTGTTGAATTGTTGTGAGTAGGCGATGAGAAAACGTTTTGTTGGATACAAAGACAAAATCAAGAGAATCGGTGTTAACTGTTGGTTTTGAAGGACAAACGTTAGATGGCGCCAGCTATGGAAAAAGGTCATAAGCCACGATAGAAGTGGATCGTTTAACAAGGTACTCCTAGAACTTGGACAGAGTTTTTCCGCCAAAGAGCGAGTCATAGGGGGCGACTGGCTTAAAATGGGCCCATCTCTGGGATGGACCTGGGCCTCAACCAACAAACCTTCTCGATCACAAGCCACCAACCTCCAAGTTGGTTGATATCCTTTTCACTTGCGCGCCAACTGAGCCGCGGTCTTCCTCTAAAGCGTCATCCCTTCGATGATCCTTTACTCCGAAGTAGCTTAGCAAAAAGTTTAGGAAAGCAGCCAATCCGAAACCAAGACAACCCTAATGGAAATCTGAGTAGCGAATCCCCAGTAGAAAAAACCTCATAACTCAACTTCAACTTTTTCAAAGTGAGTTCAGAGGCTTGCAAAGCAAACCTTTTTTGAAAAAGTCTAATCCAAGGCACGTTGAACTACAAAAGTTCATATGACGGCATTGGCAACTCTAATAACCTTCAGCGTCAGAGACTATGCCAGAGATTACATTAAGCGAGGGATCGAAGAAACCGGTCTTTAGGCTCTAAAAGTCTGAGCTTTGGAGCCTGAAACTGTCTGAATGATTTCACTGTCTGAATAATCAGCATGATCAAGCATCGAAAGAAGGTTTGCTGATGAACAATCCAGACAACAGCCTCGCTCTCTATTATCGGCGGTTAGCTGACTCAGCCGGCTTCCATGCCATAGTAGGATTTGAAGTTTTTTTTGCGGAGCAGCTCGATGTACTCCAGATTTAGGAGTACATTCTTCAGTTCCTCTGCTCCAATTTTCTAGATACGACCAGTAGGTTAAACTTTAATATTGCTCCAGGCAATGCGTCATTCTCGAGTTATCTCTACTGATTCTGCCCTCGTTGTTCCTGTGATCAGAGATTTCCTATATAGGTTGGCACAAAAACACTTATTTGGGACTTTAAGTTTTTTTCCATTACTTTTTGAAGATGATATCGGTCAAGTTAGCACCGCCATTGTTGATGACCATTTGGGCTCTTTTAACCGTATTTTCAATCGTTTTGGCGATAAATTCTCGCACTCTTGTCGGAAATTCTCTTTGAGAGCTTTCAGAGACTGTGGCTTGTTCTCATATACCCGTGACTTCACATAATCAAATCGGGCAATCTTGCCGGCCAGTGTAAATCGCCAAAACGAGACATAAGGCGACCCGGAAACGCATCCTTTAAAATGTCCATTGTTGCGCGAGCTGTGTGTGCGGTTGTAACGTCTTGCTGGAACCACATGTCCTCCAGTTCCAATTCAATAATTTCCGGCAATAAAAACTCGTTGATTGTTCTGTCTCGCTAATCAGTCACAGTCAACGTTGACGGCTCATCCGCGACATTTTCAGCCACAGCGGACGTATTTTCGTTGGAACGAGCATTGCGAGGATTTCCGGCCATGCAATGAGCGGCAAAGCGGCAGAGCGGCAGATAATTTGCTCAGAAATGACGCTTGCCAATGACTGCTCCGTAAAAAAATAGTCACGAGTATTCCGAGATCTTGAGGAGTATACCATTCCATGGCTTGTCGACGTGTGTTCCCCATCTGTTTACTTCAAAACAAAACTGACAGTTACCGCCATTTGCAAAAATTATAGCATCTTCCGATAGGATGATACATTTTGGGCCACCCTATACGAATACCAGACGGTGCTTCGGAAACTCTCTCTTTTGTGTGCTGTGGCCTAACCACCAGTTGGTTGGCTAGCCCTGCAACAGAATGAGAGATTGTCCTTTCATCTCCATCCACAATTCCCCTCGACGAGTATGGTGCCCCGGCTTGCCTTGAATGCATGCGAGCTGATGCTTGTGTTTTGGCGCAAACATCTGGAGACAGACTTATGCTTTAGACGGTCCAATTGGTGTACTGATAACTGGAGGCCTCGAGATAAATTTTCTATCGATTAGTGGAAGTTTCCCAGCGCTACAGGCAGGTCGTATGTCTCGTGCAACTAGAGGACGACATCAACCAAAGCATGAACATGCTAGCTAGGAAGCCTTGTTGGTTGAGGCTCTTGTTCATGACGCACTGTAGGTTTTTCATTGTACCCCATGCTACTGCGGAGCATGTTGTTCAACATTCCAACTGTTGGAAAAACAATTTATCCGCGACTATTTGTGCGACTTAAGACATCGGAAATAAGCGCGCGATTAGGAAGGCAGCTAGGTACATACTACCTATCGGACCTCAATTCCCTTGTCCGTGACTAAAACACGTCGGAGTGTGAAACGTTAAGAGCGCGTTGTTATACTGTTGTCTGAGTTAATTCACTGAGTCCTTCTTCGGTTCGTATCTATATCTTCTGTCCTCTTGTTTTAACTTCCTCATCCCTTTCTTCTTCCTGTCCTTTCTTATACTTTTTTGCTGAGTTATGGCTCTCTGTATTCTTTCTTGAGAATTTGGAGAGTTCAGATTTCTGTTTCCTAACATTTTGTCGCAAGATCGCAACGAAGTCTCATTCTAATGGCGTTGCACCTTCAAGCCTCTAACATAACTCATATCTCATGGGGAAAGCAAGCAGTTTTTCACTACTCAACCAATTTTTCCTTTGCAATGTCGGTAGAGACCCAAGGAACATGATGCTATCGATGGTGAAGATTTTCGATGTTCCATCAAGAAAGTGAGAAACAGCTTGCGTCAGACACTTGGCGTCGGATTGATACCTTGGCGAAGGCCATTCGGCTTCTTATGTTGTTTTGTTTTGGATGCACTTTGCAAAACGGGAGAAGTAAGAAGTTCACCGCAAGTAGGTCTGGACATGATCCTTCATCTCCACCCGCCGAGACACGCTGATCACCATAAGGCACCATACTGTCAAACTCTGGTGGGTTAGCGGACATAAGGACATAGAAGGGAACGAAAAGGGTGATGAATTGGCAAGATTGGGGTCGGCTATGAACTTTAGCGAAGCAGACACATCTGTAATGCCACTTGTAACCTAACCTTACCATGTCAGTCTTCATCCACTGAAGAGGCTCTCTGCGTGCCTTTGCTAATCGTTTTCCCTATGTTCCCCCAGACGTTCAGATTCCACTCATTGGTATCGGCATCGTATTATTGTTGCTTGATTATATCTGTCCTTTCTACTACTGTTTCCACCACTTGTTTGCCTTCTAGTAGGGTGCTCGTCGACTTGGAATTACGTCCTGTCTCTCTATCTATTTCCCTAAAAGAGCCTGTACTCCTTTGAAGGAGCCAAAGTGGACGTAAATCCTGTTTCTCCAACTAACCTTGTTAATTGCCCGTCCCGTCTCTACAAACTTTCTAATGAGCAGCCCTTCTTTAAGCTGTTCGGTCTGGTTTGTCTTTCTCTCCGTCGGATCCTATTGATAGGACGTGTTCCTCCTGTTTCTGTGATTCTTCTCGAACCACTACAGTGGTAGATGTCAACTTCTGAAGAATTTCGTCTTTGTTGGGTTTAACTGGATGGTTCATCAATACGTTCTATCAGAGGTCAAGTTACACCGGAATTAGACGATCTAGATGAGGAACCTTGGCCACTACGTTGGAATGTGACCGACAAGTTCCCGAACTTCAGGGATAGACCATGCTGACAAGGTAGGACACAGTAAAACAAATCTAGACTTGAGCTACTGGCTACCGATACGCCTCGTACTCGTAATCGAGGATTAGCCGTAACACAAAGCAGAGATGACTTTGTTTTTTTTCCACAGATCCATTGAAAAACCTTTGTCTGGAACCCCCCTTTTCTCCATGAGAAGATTGTCAAATAATTCATCGCCGTGGCCAAACCAATTAGGGAACACCATCATAATCGTAGGCAAACATTTTCCATTCCACTTGTCGCATGACAATAATTGCAGGCATACTTCGCCTTCCCCCCGGGCGCAGTGGGTCATTAAAAAGTCATGTAATCCTCCAGCGTTCTTCCTGCTTCGATAAAACAGCCGCCGCAAACCGATCATCATGCCACAAGTCTTCAATTATGTAATTTTTATTGGGCCAACATTGCCCCGGCGATTAGTGGTGGTCTCTGGCCGAGGACCGATCGAATAATAAACAAATCCGACTGCCGAAATTATCTATGGGGAAGCATCGTCCATAAGCATCGTGTCGTCCAGGATGACATGAAGGGGTTCATCATCTGGCGCATCGACGAGCTCATCTGGAAAGCGACCCTAGTTCAGATCGAGCGGGCGGGTGAGGAGAATGGCTGGCCATCTGCAGAGAAGAGTCGTTAAATCAATAACGAATCGATTGGGAACCTTCAGTACACTTTGGCGAACGATGAGCGATGCAATCTAACCCTTAAAGGTCAAGAGGCTTTAGCTATTTGTGGTGCGCGTACTCAATGTTGCTGTTGTTTAGGTGATTGTTGCGCTTGTTGGCGCTTGTTTGGCCTATTGTCAGTTGCGTGGCCTATAACATCGACAGCGCGCGGGACACGATCGATCGTAATGAAATGCGCGGGATCATTGTCGAGGAAGTATTTCAGCAAAAAAAAACTAAACGAAAATCTTGATTAATGAGAAAAATTATAAGTGATTGAGCTTTCAATGCATCTTGGGTTGGATTGGACTGGCTTCAGAAAGTTATGATGTTACTTTCACCGGAACCGACTGCGTTTGCTCTTTTGCCATTGAATGGGGCGGATACTGAAAGGGTTGTTACATGATTGACGGAATCATTGTGTACGAGCAACACTGCTCGCTTGAGAGTCATCCTTGTTGTCTTGACAAACAAACAGCTGGCGGATAAAACTGCATCAACACCTCCATGCGGCGCACGGACAGCTGAGTCTGTCTGTTCGTGTTGAGATCACATGCAGGCCATTTGAAGCACAATGACAAATCATGTATCTCAGAACTCTGGCAAGAAGCAGGACGTAAGTCCTAGGTGACGGTACCAAAGGTGAGACAGTGCGGCTAGTGGACATTTTGTTTGAACTACTTCGACGTACACTGAGCTCAGGTCAATAAGGGTTGTCATGACGGAGCCGACGTGACAGTAGCACGCGGCGCGACCGACTTAATATGAAAATTCCAGTTTAGTCCATTATCTGGGATGGTGCAGGGAAATAACTCCACGGGAATTTGCTCCACCTGGGAATTGACTCGACCACAAGTGGGAAATTACTTCACTTTTCGAATGTGGAGTAATTTCCTACTGGCAATGGGAAATTGCGCCATTTTCTTGTGGGAAATAACTCCACATTTTTGAGGTGGAGTATTTTCCCACTTAGAAATCACAGACAATACAATACACAGACGTAGATTCTGGTCGATTTCGAGGTTTACTTTTTTTTTTGTTATATTCAAAGTTTTTTTAACTCCATACAAACAGCATGGAACAGCATTTGTATTACAAACCCCTGCTGGTGATTTAAAGAATCTTTGCATATACCCAACTTCGCACCTACTGCAAATCCCACAGTGATCCCCAACGAACCTCCAAAATTGAGGTTTGGGGTAAATGCCTTCCATTCAACCACATTTTCGTGTTAAGCAATTTCCCACGGCCACATTCGAAAAGTGGAGTAAATTCTCACTAGTGGTGGAGTAATTTCCCACTAGTGGTGGAGTAAATTCCCACTGCCAGTGGGAAATAACTCCACTTTTCGAATGTGGAGTAACTTCCCAGGTGGTGCAAATTCCCATGGAGTTATTTCCCTGCATCTCTGGGATCACTCCTAGATATTTGACCTCATTGCAGAAGCCTGGTAAAGTGCCTCTATGGCCATAAAGGTTGAAGACCTTCTTTCTTTAAATGAAGTGTACTCGAGTGGTCCTGAAGGTAATGATTGGTAGACCTTCTATGTTGCACCATTCTGACACATACAGCAGGGAACTTTGCATAGAAATGGTCAGGCCATGTTTCTTGCAGACAGTAGTCGCTAAGTCAGCACCATCCAAGCTAAGCAGTTCGTTGTTTGTAAATTCTGCGTGACTCGAAAGAGCGGAGAGCAACACTTTGAAGCTGTGACTCTTCTCAAGCAGAAGACGTAATGACAGTCAACCAGCCTGCTTACCCATGATGACAAACAAGTGGATCCACTAACGCGACGCATTAGAGTCGAGTCAAGGCAGTCAATTGCCGGAAACTGAAATCTTAGGGGTTGTAGACGTCCTGAAGACCCAGGGTTCTTAAGTAGTAGTAAGTAGTTTCGTTATGGAGTCAAGGCCGGTGAGTATTGAATACATTTTCACTGTCCAGAAAAGTTCAAAGAGAGAGGTCGTTACAGCGATGCCGCTCAAGCCTCGAATCGCTTTGAATAAGTACTACGGTGTCTTTGACAGCTGCATGTAGGCCTCTACCAAACCGCTGATGATCATTTCGTCGAGAGTTTTGACAACCTATTGGCCAATGATGGTCATGAGGTCGGCAAATGATGCCATTCCCGCATTTCGTCTTCATCGACTCTAATGAATTTCTAATGCTGACACATGACACCTCGACCTCGACCTCGATCATCATAAAAAGTGAACCGCCCTCTCGCCCAAACGATTCATTTCAATTTTCAGCAGACCCAATCCTTGTCGTAGGTGTGCATATTTTGAGCCGGAAATTCCGCAATGATTTACACTAAGAGGCTTTCGAAAACTCTCTAAATGGCGGTGCTGCTATAAATTTGTTCAAATTGACAGTGCGGCTTCTTGTTGTCGAACACTTTCCACGCGGCAAAACCCTCAAGAGAGCATCAAAACTGCACGACTTTCACTGGTTGTGCAACGATCCCCACCCATCCAGGCAGCACACACACACTTAACAAATGACTCATGCGGCTGAGAGTTGCGGTTTAGCTCCGTTCAAAGGTCAACCCAAAAGCCATTAACACACAGACAGCCCAGAGGATGCAGCAAAATTAAAACAGAATCCCTTTTGGAATCCATAGATCCGCGCACAACAACCACGTAATAGACTTTCTGGCAGCAGCCCATAAAAACGAAACGAAACTTCTATAATTTATCACCTCCTGGTCCATCTATCTCTCGTGCAGCCATTCGTGGGGCTCTGCTTGGGGGATTACCTGCGAGAGGTATCTTGGGCGCGCACCATAGGGTGCATTCCTGCAGCGTAAGAGAGAGATTGATCGGCCGCGCACACAGGCACATGGTCACACTTGGAACTGCGCACACACACGTCGACAAAGCCGACGACGACGACGTCTCGATCCCGAAACTTGATGAGCTGTTGAAGACCTTAGATCTCTAATCGGCTTATTTACCACCGCAGAGACAACAAGTTGACTCGAGTGCCGCCGCCAGGATCCTTCGGCGCGCACAGCCATCAACTGTCGTCATCACAACATCTCGGCTCAGCAGATACTCGTATCTCGTCAGCGTCCGTTGAGCATCTCAAATTGATTACGGCCCCATCGCTGGTGTGTTAGCGAATTTTAATTGCAAATCTAATCGTTGTGGCGGCACCGGCTTAGACGTCCATCATCTAACGAAGCTTCCATCCACGGGCGTAGTGAGTGTTCTCACATCGCCATATCGAAACTCCTAAATGAACCGACAAATCGTCGGAGATTATGAGCAACGGAGATTGTGAGGAATTCTAACGAACGCTGGAAGCCATGTCTGGCATTGGATTTCATTGCTTATCGCTATAATGCTCTGCTGCATCTCAGCGATCCGTCATCTCGGGACGAGAGTATCTTGTCGCAGGGTATTGTTGTTCACTTCGAGGAAAAGTGATTTGATGCCTCTGAGTGTGTATTGGATGCGACTCTTGAGGCGGTCGGTCATAAAATGTGTCCTTCTCCTGGAGATCCCAACTGCGAGAAACAGGAAGGGTCGGCTTATGAAAGCATGGTAAAGAATGCGTGCGCAAGATTGACTCATTCGTCTACTTTATGATGAGATATTTGTATGTATCTAGGTGCCATCATAGTAGTCATGGAGAAGCTGTTTCCAGGTCCTTCTGCGCTCGTGGAGGAAAAAAACAGGCGGACAATTCTCAAACTGCCGGGAGAAGCCTATAAAAGCCGGTGCCAGCAGCAGAACTAAGGTCCTTAAAGAAGACGTCCACCGAAACGTAAACAGCAGTGGTAACCTTACCAGCAAACATCGCCAAAAAACACCTCAAGGCGGGAAAACTCCGCATCGGCTTGGAGAACCGACAATTTAGAGAGAAGACCGAGCTAAGAAAATGCCACCGATCTTCGAGCTTGGGCCCTAGCTAGAGACTGGACGAGAGGCGTTTTAAGTACTGCCTCAGATCTCCTCAACAGAGAAAGTGAACGCAGCGCTTATGTCAGTGCTGATGACACCAGATATTCTGCTTCCAGCTTGTGTTGAAAACTTGTGTGAAAGTCATTCAACTGAACCTTAACCAGTGTGAAGCAACCCAGCACACTCTTACCCAGATGATTAGGGGGTTCGACGCAGATGTCGCAAAACTCAGCGGGCCCTAGAAACAACTTGAGCACGCCTCTTTTGAGAAGAAGGCCTACAAATTTTATTATTGCACTTAAGGCTTGCAAAGCAAACAGGGCTAGGAACTGTCGCACTTCCGCTTATCCTCTGAGGTTGTCAAGTGACTCTTGACTATCACACAATCGAGACCTGGTTTTTGTTATCTGCCAAACAGGGGATGTTGCCTTGGGCTTTTGGATCTCTTTTTCATTTAACAAAAGTTAACTTGGTCTTAATAAAATAGACATGCAACGGTGGGCCACGACATCGAGTTCCGAGGATGCTCAAGACGGGCTGTTGCTATCCATAACGATCGCAATACATTTGCTATCAGTGAGCCTTAACCCTTGAGCCTCAAGTAACAAGTTCCCAAAACCCTTTGATTCATCCTATCTCACGAGAATAGCTTCAGTCCATTTAATTCTAAACAATAAAGGCTCACAGCGTTCGGACAATGACTCTTGAGAAACAGGCAGGGGATGTAGTGATCTGCTTCCACCCCTATAGGCAGGCATCATTCTTAGTTGTTAGCGCTGGGAAAGGAGAGC
The DNA here is from genome assembly GCA_917880715.2 of Matsumyia berberina. Lineage (NCBI taxonomy): Eukaryota > Metazoa > Arthropoda > Insecta > Diptera > Syrphidae > Matsumyia > Matsumyia berberina. Next base: position 41,374,697 of record OU862872.1, read on the forward strand.
AACCTTTGCCGATTTTCTCTCCAGCCGCCTCGAATACTTCCTTTCCAACATTTAAAGGATTCGAATACATATGGAGTGGCTATTAAGGTCTTGGAGAACACTGCAGTGGCAACCATTGATCAAAAGATTGGCTATGGAATCAGTCAGACAAGCAAAGGCGGTGATGGGCAATACGGTGCCTTTCTCAAAACTACCTCGCCGCAGGATTTGTCTCGAGAAAAAGGCCGGATTAAGGAAATAGTTCAAGTCCGGCTTTGATTTCAGAAAAGGTGATGACGAGTGGGTATAGGTTACAGGAGAAACTGCTCAAATGTGGGGTCCAGGACTACAAAAAGCCTTTAAGCCAAACCAAGATATTTTTGCAAGTCACGCTCTGAACTTAGAAAGCAGCGACAAAGTCGAGGGGAAAACTGCAAAGCAGATGTTACCAGGATTGCAAGAAACATTAATCGAAAAGTGAAACCTATGCCAAGAGGCCGGACCATGTAAAAATACAAGCTCGGCTTCGATTTCAGAACAAGGTGGTGATGGATGGAAAAGTAGACTGCTTGCTTCAGAAATACACAGTGCCAGTGCTTATGCAAAGCAGGGCTTACCAAATGTAGAGTCATTCATTCTGTTGTTGTGAAGCTAATTAACGCTGGCTGGACTTTAAGGGTGATCCAGGTTCAGCAGCAGCTTTGATTACAGAAATACTCACGATGAGTTAAGAGGTTGAAGGATAAACTACACAGGAGAGAAGTCCAAGAGTAAAAAGTACCAAATAAAGGAAATGGTTTAAGTCAAGCTCCAATCCCAGAGAGCGGTGATGAAATCAGCAAATGGCGAGTTGCCCTTCCTGCTCTTTTTGCTCTTAAGGCGAAAGGAGACGACCGAGAAAAGCAAGGATCAGAGCTTCTTATTTGTAAATCTTGAGCTTTCTGTAAACTACAAGTCGAAGACCTACAAGACTGACGAGGCACTATGTCACTTACAGTTCCAGTTGCAGGCAGCACGACTTCTGTAAAAGCTTCAGAGATTAAGATGAGGAAGAATCCATAAGTCAGTCATGCTTCCCTCATCAGCTAGAGCTCAAGTTATCAGTGTGTCGTGGAGGTATATACATAAAAGCTGGACAAAGACCGAATTCGAATTTCCCAGTCCTGCCTACGAAGCCATTTGAAATTATGAATTTCGCAGAACTGGTCATCTGCAGCTGCCTCTTCCCATCGTCTTTGCAACTTGCGCAGTGAGGCTGGTTATATGAAGAGCATGCCCAAAATGCAAAATGTCCCAGTTTGGGTCGGAGGAAAAGCCAACTCAACTGTTACTTTGGTCTCTCTCATGTCGACACTTTCAATGGCGATAATCCGCAGGCGCAGTCTTGTCTTCAACATCATGGCGCAGTACGCTTTCAGGTTATTTGAGCTCAATTAAGTGTTCAACGTCATGACCAAGACGTCTTGACGCAGACCGCTCTGACGTTGCTTCAACGTCAAGCCCTAGGACACCCATTGCTCATCTCAACTTGACACACATTTTTTCCAAAAATTCGACTTGCAGGTCGTTGTGATTTTTTTTTTTTTTTGACAGATGGCACACTAGCCTGAAACTCAACAATTGGCATCACTGATTCCAATTCACCTACGTCACTGACTGAATCTCTGAATCCCCGAAGGATATGGCTTTTCTCTATTTTTAGACAAAAACACTACTTAAGGCCTACACCAAGCCCAAACACAAATGAATCATTTCGCGAACAGAGATGTGTATAATTGAAAAGCAGTAGGAATCCGTCCTTGTGTGTGCTGCTCCAATCGTAACACTTGCATGTTAATTTCCAAAGAAACAACCACAACCAGAAGAAATCCTCACAGTTGGCTTCTATGATGTACGAGTTCACTCCAGGGAGTTATTGGAGTTCCAATAAGATCTATTGTTTGTCTGAGGTATGCTCGGTCTATGCGTGCGCGCCTGTAGTTGCGTTTCTGTATAAGGCTCAGGCAGACGCACTCTCGATCTTGTGCGCAGTGGAATCTATAATCGGAAATTAACTAACAAGGCTATGAGAGGAATTCCGAATGGGGAGGAGAGTCCCACAAAGGAAATTGTGGTATGCGACGGCCAGACGGAATGGATGCAATACAGAGTGGCCAGCAGCATTCCATTGTAGTCTTTTAGAGTCTCTGGAGGTTCCATGTTGTACAAGAGGATTGCGATGTGTTCCAGGATTGGATGTGGCTAATTGAACGAGTTCTTAGTTTTATTGTGGTCTCGTTGGAGTTCCAGCACAAGTGGCTTCAGTTTTTATCTCCATATGGGGTCAGAGATGTAGGGAATGAATTATTTGAAGGCAGGTTGGCGCCACTACAATGCACTTGTTCCAGAGGGCACTGTGGAATTTTGACAATGGAACCAGGACACTGAGTAATTAGCCAAACATGGCATATCGTTGCAAGTGCAGACAAATAGACAGACCATGGCCTCATATGGATGAGGATCTAGTAACTTGGTCCCGATGTGAACGGACTTTAAGGCGTCGATAAACGATCGTTTGGGAAGAATCGAGGATTATTAGCTTAATTCTGTTGAGTTTAGCCTTAGAAGCTGCACCTCGTCTAAAGGTTCAAGTCAGGGCTATTCTCACAGACAAGAACATCGCAACTTACACCAATGTCTCGCTTAGAATCGTCCAATTAGGATTCTTTCCGGGGAATTTATGCGTTCTCGCGGAGAATCTTATAGATTTCTCGAAAGATCAAGTGAAAGATCATCTATGTAGTTGACTCTCTCTTTACGAAGACTGCTTTTATCTGTTGTGTCTTCTTTTGCTAGCTTACTTGTTGTAGCATTGTTCATACAGCCTAGGTCAAGACTTATGTTAGGCTATCGAAGAGTTTAACGGAAGAGCTTGAGCTAAGCTGAATTTTGGGAACCGCAGTCCGCTTAGCTTTTCGTTTCACCTAAAATTAAGGTAAAAGACATAACTCGCTGGAGACGTTTATTAATCGAGACCCCAGCTCCGATCTTTAGCATCACATAGATACGCTTGCTACTCTACGACACCTGATAAACTGCACAGATGACGAAGGGCAGGGTGGAGGGTGGTCACTTGCAGATCTTTTACAAATTGCTGTTGGCGACATCGTCTAGACAGTCACTATTCCAAATCTGTTAGAAATTGGGTGCACATGTCCAACGTCACCGGCACAATGCAACGTCCCTGACCAGTCCATTTTTCTCTTATTGCTCTTAACGCTATTGCTTGGTACGGGAGATGCCAACCCTATTTGGTAACAGCTTGGTACTCGAAGGATCTCACATCCCTGCAATGGAGCCATTAATATTCTGTACTTCCCTTCCTGTATTCATCGGTCCAGATCTCCCAACCATACAAGGAAATGGCATAGGTGATTGGTGTTAAAAGTCTTCATCGGTTTATCATTGTGCCGCCTACGGTTGTCATGAGACTGAGTGATGTGGTGACCTTTACAACCCGCCTTCGGTCCAGACTTTATTTACTCTCAGAGAGCGAGTTTGGGATCTAGAGTTATTCCCAGGTACTTATTGAGTCTACTTCGAGTTCGACAGTCATAGGATCTGTCTCCTAATCTGGGCTTAGTCCTGAGCCTAAACTAAGGTGTTTGATACTGACTAGCGGCTCTTAGTCTGTTTTTAAGCACCGTTGGTATCCAATTGGTCCCTTAAGTGTTCAAGCATCCTCAGTCTCGACTGTCTACGATGAAGTGTTTGAGACACCGTACCCTGGCTGGTCGTACAAAACTGTCCATTTGCCCTTGGATTGTTGGCGCCCTAAAATGGTCCTAGCCTGTCTCTTTTGATAGAAGAACATGTCTCCAATTTGCTTATGTAACCATAGACCTAAACCTGTTCTTGAACATTGAGTTTGGCACATTATCTTCTGTGTTCTCGTTTGAACTTGCACGAGCTCTATTCTTGTTCTCCAAATACGTAACTTATCCCCAATCAAGATGAAGTTTTTCCCAAGGCGAGTAGCAGCTTCTTCACTTGCCTGCCGTCTTGATACTTAGTCTAAGAGTCATGAAGCTTAGGGTATGACTAGCAGCTCCAGGAGTGTCATAGTCGCTGTAAAACGAAATGGCTTTGATGAGTTTAATCACTTTGGAATAAATTGTTTAGCCCTGAAAGCTGACTGAAATTGCTCTGATAGATGCCGGGCTCAGACTTTGGCAGCAATTCAAGATTGTTCTGAATCCAAGCCAAGCTTGTTAATCCAAAAATCAGCCCTAAGCACCATCCTGGGGTTCTCCAGTTAAAAGACAACTTTGCCTTGCACAAATGATGATTTAGGCCTCCGTTAGGATAGGAAACCTTAGAGGGCTAATACGTGTTGCTGTTCAGTCCAAGATAGTAATTCTAAGCCGTACTTGTTGCTATTGGAAGGGAAATCTTCATTCCGTTTCCAAAGGGGATTAAGGACATTTTTCTTTGCATAAACAAGACCTTCGATTGTTCTAACGAACTGGTTTAGGGCCGTTTTTCAAAGCAGAAGTGTTGGTACTGTTAGGTGACTGCTTTTATAAGTTGACTTGGGGTCGCTCTCTAAAGAAACGCCACTGATCCAAGTTAAGTCACATTAAACCACCGAAGTCAATTCTTTCTTTTCAATCAGCTGATCTAGAGCCAGTTTTGAGACTCAACTGATGTTTGGATCAAGCTTAATGGAATTAAGGGCCCGGAAATCACGTCTTGAAAGAGAGACCAGCAAAGTGTCTCAGTTGACGCCTCCTAAAGCTGCTTACTGCCGTAGACCTACTACTTGAACCATAATTCATTTATGCTGCCACATTGTCTGTCCATTGTGCGTGTAAAAGTCTTCAAACACCACTGCTTCGCTTCTTTCGTTTTTTTTTTTTTGCAATCCTTGCTCGATTCTCCATCTATACTTTCCATTCGGCGGACGGTGCCTTGTGGACAAAACAAAACAACCACACACCAGTGCCGATCAATACAATCAATGGAGTCGCCGAGACTCCTTTCACTCTTCGAAAGAACGTTTTGTCTACTTCGGCCAGCCGGTCTATGGCCGTCGAAGACTGCCGCTATGATTTATAACATCGGCTGTCACTATGTAACCTAACGTCAGCTGGATTGGTTTATGGATATGCATGCGTCGCATGTCCCCAGATCGATGGTACATGCCCTCAGGTTCATGAAAATGGAAAAACGAAAACTTGTCCCAGATTATCGTTTTAGTGTTTTCTGGTTGAAGGGCAACATTTTGTGACGGTCGATCTGAACTTTGAGATGATGTGTGAGGCATGGAAAGTGTGACACGAGAACTGGTCAGTGGTGTAGAAAATTAGGTTATTTCCTTTCACCGATCGCTGGAATCCCTAGTTGACACACTTAGAAGTTCAAATTTGTGTTGACTGATCCTGATTCGGAAGCAGTTAGTAATTCTCAAACTGGAACGTGTGTACGTAACGTAGGGAACATTGATGCGGGAAACAAAATAACCGATGGAATCATTACCCTCTCCAAGGAATACACCTTAACATCGCTTATAGACAGACAGATGCCAAATATGGAAGGAAAACTGACATCGATAGGCAGACTTAAGAAAAAAGTTGAAAACCGCGTGAAGCACTTTGCAAAGCTACAGAAAGCGGCTTGACATTTACAGACTCGATGATACTGGAACCAGAATCGTAGTGTTGACTGAATTACAAGATAAACTGCAGTAAGGCTAAGGACTCTCATGATTGACAGATGAAGGACGAAACTTTTCACAAAAATAAACTGATTAAGCCGCTCAACGAAACCAGTGTCCCCAAGCTTGAGATTGAGCCAAGTAAATCCACAAGTTGTCGGGAAGAAACAAGAACAAGGTTTACAGGAGACTGTCGAGACTGCAGAAAATCATGACAGTGCTCCGTCAGAGAGTAGAGAGCTCCCATCAACCAAGAGTGTAATCATGGAGGGCAGTGGAGATTAGGTTAGATTAGGTAAATGGATGCCTTGTGACATTCGTCACTGCTCACTCAGACCAGCAAAGAGTGCCCATCTTCTAATTTTACTTCGGGAATCTTTAAGTAGAAGGGGAGCCGCTGATTTAAAACCACCCTGGCAAGAAAATGAATCTCAGGAGGTCCTCAGGTCGATGTCACGCAAGTCCTCCAGTTCCGTAAGGAAGTAGCTACCAAGAGTCCTCATTCTTCTACCGGTGGGGGCAGGACATTCACATAGCAGGTGTCGGACAGATTCTATTTCTTCCTTATCCCTGCAAACTTCTGCAATAGTCGTTGTGATGTATACCGAAGCGCTCCGCATGAATACCAATAGGCAGTGGAAACTCCATCCGTCTATCTGCGCGAAACTGCTCATCTGATGTTGAACGTGTAGAGGTAAATATAGACGAAACGGCTGCCTAAAGGACGAGACCTGTTGATCAGTCTTACGAACAGAAAAGGAGAGATGAAGGCACGTCCTCAGACGAAATGCTAACTTCGGAAAAGATCCGGATTTCTTTAAAGGTAAAGAGGGTAACTCAAGCTCTTCTCACTGGAGCCTGCAAAGACAAAAACGGGCGTTGTAAACTAGGATAAGGCCTATGAGGCAGCTGCGATGAATTGAACAGATGTTTTTATTGGCATTCGCTATGTAGAACGCGCTGATACAATTCCTTAACACCATCTCGAGAAAAGATATAGATCCAGCTGCGTATTAATTAAGAACGAAGCCATACCTCCACACTGTGCAAGCTCTTTCATTGGCTTCAAAGTTCCTATGACTTGGAACTCATATTAGGCTCAAAAGGATCTGCCGATAAGCGGACTCTGCTTCAGTCTGTTCTACCGTGTCTGCGCTAAATATGATCACAGCTCTTTTGCTCCACGTCCTTAGCCAGTTAGCGAACTGAAGGGAACTGAGCTCTAAGATTTGGGGAGCTCCCTTAGAAATTTTCATTCACCGAGAAAAGAATTTCTCGATTCGTGTGTCAGCTCCCTTCAAAATCCCCTAAGCACTCTCGAGAATTCAATCCTGGCTACGGGCGTGTTTTGCTCTTTTCTACGAGTGGATTATTCGTTGGTGACTTCGGTAATAGATTCGATAGATCAACGTCCAATGTCCTCTCCAAGTAATGGAGGCCTTCCTGGAGGCCGTTGTATATGTTCAGTTCTAGCGATATGGAGATCTTGGTGCTTAACCACCTCCATTGTTATCAACTGATCTTTCGCTCAAAATGAGGTTCCTTCCTCCTGTATTTCGACAGGAGAAACCCAAAGAAATGTGCCAGTTGAGCACGACATTTATGATGAAATTTGTTGTCGGTGCCAACGTCTTACGGATGCGATATCGAATTTCCTGACCCCATTCCAGCACGTCAGGACTCAACCAAATACAACTGACACCTTACACAGCAATCCGTTTCATTTCGCTTACAAATGCGAGCGTCGAACACGCAAATGCGCGCGTGCAGCATTCCCGGCCGCTCGCAGAGATATTTTATTTCCCCGATTCGCATCTTTCACTTTCGCATCTGTGCGACTTGCGCATGTAAATTCAAATTATTTTCGCGATAAATTTTCATATTTTCCTCGCGCGCAAAATTTTGTCCACATAACGAGATGTACGCGCATGACATACGCTCGTATCTCACGCAGAAAACGTATCCGACTTCGGGTGTAATAGCCCGCTCCTGCGTTGTGAAATTCACACACAGCCAGTCGAACGAGTCATTTTCCCGCTGAAAGTGAAATCACCTCGACACAACAATGGAATGGCTCCCGGTGTGCTGTGCACACACTCTTCCTCCGGGAGAAGCCCCACATCAGTCATCCTTATGCAAATACGACCGCGGACACGGGTTGTCCCATAAATTTCCAAATTAAATTCCCGTCGCGGACGGTGTTGATCCCAATCGACGTGAACGATACATCATCACGATCGTCACAGCTGGACGGGGACAAGATTCCCGCGAGGGTGTTCCGACTGTCATCCGGCAAAATTGCAGCAAAGCCTGCCAGGCAAGGCGGTAATAAATTCGACGCCGCCGATCGGGATCACAGTCACTCATGGAGCGCTGTTAACACATCGATGATGGCCATTTGTTGTGCGTCACCGGACTTGCGTACCCTTTTGTCCGCGGCGGAGCCCCAGAAGCCCGAAGACCGAGGCCCAGTGTCCAGAGCACAGATCACAAGGCGGTTTCTTTCCGCGTATGAAACCGAAATTAATTGAATTCGCAATAAATTACGGGGGCTTATCCGTTACGCAGCGCCGCGAAACGGAAGTTCGGCTCTCGGACTGGGCCGCTCTTCAAATTAATTTGGATTACACTCGCATTTGTAATGTTACAGCGCGCGGAGAGAAAAAAACAGAACGGAGCGCGGGGAGTGGTTTTTAATTTAATTTCTCGTTGATTGTCGATTTGATGGTGGTACCGCTCGTTCGATCGGCGGTTATGTAAACTCCACGATGGCTTTGTCTTCTTTTTTTGTTCGACGGAAGAGGTGTGAGATTAATTGGAAGCCATTTGTAATTTGGTGTAATCTCTGTTACGTGATGTGTAATTGCATCAGTAGCCGAGGTTGCCGTGATGATGACGATTCTACAGGTGGCATTTGACCCACGACCGAGGGAGACCTGAATAATTTCATAATTTCAGAGGCTGGGCCGTTGGCTTTCTTTGGAAGATAAAGTGTAGGGCGTTCTTTTGGGGGCCCTGCTCTAATGAAGTGGGTTTTTGTTAAATTGATACGCTTAACGAGAGATAACAGAGGTTTTTTGGGAAATTGTGACCGGGGGCGGACGGTATTCATGGAAGTTCTTGAATTTTACTTTCGTTGTTCCTTAACCCCAGAGGGGGTAAAGAGGGGCAACATTCTGTTAAATGGATGCTAAACTGTCAATATCTGCTGCTCAAACTGTCATATGTGACCTTGAAATCGACCGATAAGTGGTGGGCATCGATGTGAAATTCTCAGGTCTTATCGAGGATCTAGCCGAGCCTAAACCCTCCCTGAAAACTCTCCCCTGACTTCAGCGTTACACCAGCGGCCAATTCTTCTCTTCCGTGATCGCATAACACGTCACGTAAAAACAAGACCAGAATCCTCTTTTTCACGTGACAGAATATACGATCACGGAAGAGACAATTTTACCCTTGAGGCCAATTTGTACAAGGCTAACTATACTGCTGCCACTAAAATGGACGCAGCTGAGGTGGTCTCCTTTTAAATGGATCGGGCAAATGGTGCATGCTTTTGTCGGGCCAAAACTTACAGATGTAGGCGGGCATATTCTTTAGCAAGTCATCTCTTGCAGCGTCGAATAGGTCAACCCCTAGGTCATTTGAGCCTGCGGCTTCTTGAGATTCGAGCCTAGTTATAACTGCTGGGCTATTGACTGCTCAAATTTTGATTTAGACTAGTAGCACAGCAACCAAGTTCGTAGCCAATCACTAACTTTACCTCCTCGTAGGGGTACGTGATAACTAAAATTGCAATGTGCGAACAGTCCAACGGTTCTAGAAGAGGAAGCGTGGATTAGGATTCCACTTTAGTGAAATATTCGGCTGACGAAACCGGCACTCCGCCTCGGACAAGGATTGATCATATGTTGACGACTTTTAGCTATTGTGCCGGACATCGACAGACTAAAGGATTCCTCAGTGTGCCAATACTTGAGGAACTATGTACCTTTTGCAAGAAATGGAAAGAATCAGCAAATCAATGCATGTCACCTTCCATGCGGCGGTGAAAGAAATATCGGTCGATAGGAGGGAAGATAAAAGTGTGTGGCTTTCGAAAGGTACCTGAAGCACGATCAAGGAACGAAAACAGCTGAAAAATCGCATTGAAGAGGGGAAAAGCGGGCTGAATCGCTGAAAACATCAATGCGCTGTCCATTGAAGCAGAGAAGGATCAAGAAATGCGATAGCAGAACAGAAGAAGATAGAAGTAGTGCACAGAATCAAGTAAAGTAGGTGATCAAAGTTTTAACCAACACTCGACGTGAAACCCAGACGGTTCTCTGATAATTTCAGATGACGACAGGCTCAAGGGTGAACAGAAGCATTTGCTTCGGTTTTGAAGGGTGTAGTGCCAGTGTTTGCATCCACATGATTCAAGACTTGATATGGAAGAGTTCATCAAATTCCTTCATTTCCCTTCAACAAGGCAGCACGAAGCATTTCACTTTGAGTTTCATCTTAACTACGCTGACGACATGCCTGTTATCACATGGGATTATGGACCTGCATCAAATGATAGAGGATGTTGGAGGAGCAGCAATTATCGTGGATTAAATGGAAAGTACACTTACGGCCTTGAACTCCACAGGCCGATGGCCGACTTCGGGACAGCGACAAAACTGATCCAGCTGTGCCACGTACCGCTTTCAAACACACAGTGCTATGTGCAGTTGAGAACAGGTCTTCGTAGTCTTTCAAATAATCTTTAACAAATCTGTCAATTTTTCAGGTACGCAAACGACATCGACATCATTACTCGCTCAGGCGAAACGAGTTCGCCATGAAGTGAATGAGGACAAAACCAGGTTGTCAACAAACAAAGAAACTTCTTCTAGGACAAAACGCCACTGTTCACAACAATAACTTCGAAGTAGTTGAGGGGTTTACCTACCTAGGAGAAAACATCAACTCCACTACACCTTAGTGGAGATCTAGCGAAGACTGACCCTAGAAAACCGCTGTTACTTCGGTTTGGCCAAACAAATGTGTTCAAAATTCCTGACTCGAAAGACGAAATATATGCTCTACTAAACCCTGATCCTGCCAGTTCTGCTATACATATGTTGCCAACTCGAAATGCATGAAAGCAGAGCAGATACAAATCCTTCGTCGGGTATTTGGTCCCGTAAGCGAGGAGGGCGGATGGGGAAGAAATACAACCGCGAACTCTATGATCTGTACCAAGATGTGGAATCCAAATCGTGTCGACTACACTGGCTCGGCCATATCAAGCGAATTGACCAAGAAGATCTTCGAATCTCAGCCCACTGGTTCGAGACGACTAGGAAAACCGAATGTCCCTTGGAAACAGTGTGCCCGGGATCAAAGAAGATGGAAGGCAGGATTGTCTCAGACAGAAATCCTCCACGGGTCGGGAGCCTCTTACGTCCTGACCTTCAGCCCCAGTACATATACATATATCACCGACCCATTGGAAAACTGTTAAGGCAATTGGACCTCAGATTTAAATCCATTGCCGTAGCTGATAGGACTTCAGCGAGGAAGAAACTCCCATTTCATCTTGAGTTTAACTCTGGCTTGAACCAGTCCAGTGTAAATGTCATCAAAATCTTGCAGGCTAAGCCCCAGGCCTATCATCTAATATGCAAATATACGCTCGAGGTCGTGGCGCATAAATGGCTCTACAGCTCTGATTGAAACAATGTCCGTTTTTTTAAGGACCGAAACTCTGACTTACGTTTCCCTGATGTAAATTCAAGGGCTTGCCGAGCCGAGCCGTACCACTCTCTCCAGTCATCCACTTTTGATAAAGTTCGTGTTTCTGCACTGCCCTGGAGGACAACTGGGCTGATCAGGGGGCGAACTTTACAACCTAACTGCCTTCCCGACAAGAGATGGTACCGCGAAAAAATGTATGGTGGACGCTGTTCTTGAAGTGCAATCTAAGCACCAGTGAGGCATGTTGACCACAGCGGAACCTAGGTGGATGAAGTCGATAATTTCCTCTGGGTTTCTTCTATCTACTTTGACGGTTTGAGAGTGGTATACAGACTAACCGGAGACCCGAACCTGAAGCAAAGTAAAGGACAAGTGCTAGATACGTTGTCATTGGAGGGTTTATTTGGTTTTCCACATCCACCTTCACCTTGTCAACGTCAAAAACTTGTCACCCATCCTCGCATACTTACACCAGGCACCAGGAGGAAGGCAACTGTCTTTAAGTCATCATATACAAGTTGAAAGAAAGGACATCAACGATAAACACTGCGGTGGATTTAGGTCTAATCAACTTTAGAGTTCATAAATGGCCACACAACGAGGAGGTTTGTAACGCTAAACGTGCCTTGATCAGTTTTGACAGCCGGCGGAATTGAAAACTGCCTTAGAAGATGTCACCAAACACGATTCGTAAAGACTTTGGAGAGGTCTGCCTACAATTTTAATAGAATCCAAAGGGGAGCAGCAGACTTGGAAGACCATGACCTGGAGAGGAGAATTCTGCAAGAAGTGGGGGAATCTGAATTATTTTTAGTGAAATGAAGTGCATGCTATCGCGCAGAACCGCACTCTCTAATAAGAATGACCGAGATCAGCTGGATTTGGGAGAACTGACGGAGTACCACTGTGACTCCAAAGAATCATCGCCACCAAAAAAAGTTGAGATGGAAATTGTTTCAAAACCATTAGGTAGGGGGAACTGTTGTATGGATGAACCTTTTGATGGTAACTATCATAGCACTGCCCGGCAGCGCTAAGGGCGCTTCAATCCTGCAGGATAGGGTCATAGCCGTCTTAGTCGCCTCGTAGACATTGCGACCATCAACAGCATTACTGTGCCCTGCATATCAAGATCCGAAGCTGCCAGTGGAAATGAACGGGCAAACTGTCTGGAAAGCACAAGCGGATGAGAACTGAGAAAAGCAGACCAAAACTCTGAGGTCTAACAAGCTAAGAACCAACGAATGTAAAAAGCCGTTTCGCAGATGCTGTAACAGAAAGGCAGGTTAGTGTATCAAATTCTTATGTGGGCCTCTTGTGGCCCTCGCGTATCTAAAGCGGTTCAAATGTCTGCTCCAAATTCCAAGTCCCATAAAGTTATCAATGGAAAATTTGGATTTAACTCTCCCTGATCCGCCTGCCAGAACCAGTCCCAGTAGAAGAAGAACTTTCTCAAAATCCATCCAACTAATCACATTGCACAGACAGATGTGCAACCTCGTAAAGATTTCTCCACTTCTCGACCAAGCATCGTCATCATCATCATCACCATCATTCTCGTTCTCATCAACCTTGATTACTTTCGTTCCTCGAAATGCAGATCAATAGCCCCTTGCTTCTTGCAGCACCCCGTTGCATGCATGCACAGATACAATTACTCCCTAATTTATTGGAGCATTTTGCATTTCGCATTACGGATTCACAACCGCCACCGCCACCAAATGCTTCCTGATGATGATGCCAGTTGCCAGTTGCGAGTTGCCAGTGGCCCGTAGTTGCAGTCCGTGAATATTGATGGCCCCCAAACAGACACGGGACTCGGCTGGCCGGCCAGCAATCACAACCGCACGATATTCCTATTAAAATGTTTTCCTAAATGCCACACATTTCACGGAATCCATCGGCTGGACAGGAGGATCGAATCCTCCATGCGGGGCGGGTGGTGTGTGCTGTGAAATGCGAGAGATGCCTCCAATTAATTTCGGATTCTGGAATTTCTCAACCGAAAAAAGGTACAAAAAGATGCGCCTCGACGAGAGTAGCCAATTGATGGAATGGTGCACAGGGGGCTCTCTGTAAATGGCCAAGACCACGCGATAAATCTCAAAGTGACCGCATTCACAACACACACGGACGAAATGTTAATCATGCGCCCGGCGACGCAGGAAAGTATACCGACGACACCGAAGCTGGCGACAAGCTCCGTGCGGGAATAACTAAGTGCGATGTACGCGCTAAGTAGATTGGCTAAGTGGGATTTTTGTCTCTCTGCCCTCTGTGCCGGTCTCGGAACAGACGCACGCGAGTAATTTATGTAATTTATACGAATGCGAGGGAAATTAACGCGGCTCATGCAAATTAATTAAGAAAAAATCGCGCCTGACATGCGATCACAGGATCAGATGCAGGATCCAGGGAGTTATTCCCATGGGAGCGACGAGCTTAAACAGAACCCGCTGATCAGTCGCATTTCATCTTGTATTTGGGGGGGAAGGTCATGGAAAGTGTCTAGGTGCCTAGAAATTCTAAGACTATGCGTGGACTTTTGCCATGGGTAACTTTCCAACCTTCGTTGCACACAACCCAGACCCCGTTTAATGGCTGGATGGGACATGGACTGATTCTTCTGGAAGATCCTCTTTCCACAATGTCACAAATCAATTGTGAACTTATAACCCACCCAGGTGGGTCAAAAACCCATTGTGGAATTTTGGCCTGTATTTCTCACTACAGCACGTCTCCACGCGTCTACGTAGCGATTTTAGTTTCAGGCATGGAAATTGCTTTGGATGAGGTAAGCATATGGGCTACTCGTTTGTGGACTCAATGTCAATCTAAGCAAAATTGAACTCACCATCGTCATTTTCCAATGAACCGCTTAGTCACTATGAGGGTCGCAGGATAAGGGTGCCGTACCCTCCACATCTCCCGATCATTCGCCATTGACTCTAAATCGTCTGGGGCTATTCTCATACGGATGGAGGTGAGATTTCGGACTTGATCCAATCATCTCATCCTGATAGCACGAATTCCATGCAACGTCTTGGAAGCCGAGTTGGGGACATGCATTTAACGTGTCCAAACCATCGAAGTATGGGCCTTTCCGTTCGAAGAAGTAGCTGCTCGGCATTGAGTGCCTCGCGTATTCTGGTGTTCCTAACCCGATCTCGGCGAGTCACCCCGAGTCATGATCATAGGTGAGGGTCGAAAAAAACGCTAAATTGAAGACCGATAACTTAGCTCCGATGGCAAGTTCGGCCCTCCTGATAACAGATTGACCAAGCTGTCTCAAAATTGCTCCAGCCTGACCAATTCTACAGGATAATTTAGTATCGCTCCTTCCATCACTCGTGAATAAGACCCCGAGATACTTAAACTTCTCCACCGGTTTCAATGGGACTCCACTAAAATGTAGAGCGCATTGAACAGGCGTTCGGGAAATTACCATTGTTCACGTTTACCTTCATCTAAGCCTCAGCACAGATTGCTACAAGACCTGTCAAGTGGGCTCTGAATATCGGTTTGGGTGGACGTAAGGACGACCAAGTCGTCAACGAAGAGCAGATGACTTATTTTTAAGTCTACCAATTCGAACCTTTCCTCGCTAAGGCTGCCCTGTAACATCCAATCCACATACACAATAAAAAGTAGAAGTGACAAAACGCACCCCTGGCGAATCCCAACGTCCACAGCGAAAGGTGTCGACTTTACGCCGTTCACCCGAACACAGCTCTTACAGTAAGTGTATAGAGATTGAATGACACTCGGAAGAGAACCGTCAATCCCTCACTCCTGCAGTACACTCCAGAGTTTGCTCACAATCTACGAGGACTGTCGTTCGCTCAACAACCACACCACCCCAAATGAAATGTTGCATTTTTCTGACAGCCAGGCAGCCATCTCCACAACCACCTCACCAAAGCTGGTAACTCAATGCAGAACCGCCTGGGAAGCATATCTTCCCAAACCCTTGTATGAGTCCCTGGCCACAGAGGCATCGAAGGAACAAAATGGCTGCTGAGTTTGCCAGACAGTGGTCGGCCCTTGACAGCTCACTCGCAAGAGAAGTTCTTATCCCATTGGGTGGTGTCAAGGCAAAAATCAACCTACACTACTTCTCAGTAGCCAAACACAAATGGAACAGCCTTGCTAGCTGCGCCATATCCAGAAAGATTTGGCCAACATACAAACATAGGAAAACAGGCGACCTCCTTAGAAGAACCCGAACAGACATCGAGCGCGTTGTTGCCATCTGTACGGGTCACCGGGCAGTAGGTACGGTCAAGTTTGGCATCCCTTTTAATTCCCATTACCGTAGCTGCAAAGACACAAATGAAAGGGAAACCCTAGAACACTTCCTCTGCAAGTGTTTGGCTGCGCTAGGGAAACCCTTCCTCAACAACTTCGGCGAACTTTCGAAGAAGAAAATCCCTAACATTCTACTCTATCTTAACTCCACAGGCTGGATTTAAGACCAATGAAAGACTGCGATAACAAAACGGTGGAAATTGCAGCCTTATACAATCACTAAAACTAACCTTATACCACTAGATCCTCACATTAAAAAAATATATCGGCGTGTACCGCGGTTAGAGGAGAAGCTGAGTGTTGATATGCAAATCCTCACGGTCTTAGCAACATTCTGGATCTGTTACCTAGCGACTGGGCAATGACTCTTACTGAGTGCACCATACGCAAACTGAACTTTAGGCAGGATTTTACGGTATGTTTCCCACCCAAGGTAAACTTGGAAAAAGGTGAAGATAACTCAAATGGACTGTGGAGAAGGTGTTTAACGTTTCTCTAAATCATCCCCGATATTTGAGTCATACCGGCTCCCAGACTCGTCCAGTGTCTTCCAGGCAGAAGTACTGGCAATATCCGAAGCCTTCCACTTCTACCCTACATTCGACGGCAGCCAGGCTATTGTAAAGGCCCTAAAATCGAACACGACATCTTCTTAGCCGGTGTAACAGTGGAGACAGGAACTCGCTTCATTAGAGCACTGCTCCAAGATTAGTCTTTTCTGGGTGCCAAGGCACAGTAACATATGTAGTAACCGAGCTGATAACCTGACGAGGGGAGGGTCAGAACTTGACAGATCACTCGTAAAGTATGTTCACATCGCACTGGGAGTTATCTAGGGAAGAATCCTCTCAAACTTTCTATCAAAGGCTTATATCAGGTGGCACGAGTTGCGGAATTGTGTCATATCAAGGCAGATCTGGGCCAACTACAATTGGTCGAGACCACAAGATCTACAAGATCTGATTTCGAGGATCACTGGGCTAACCTCCCGACGTACAAAGTGGCTAGATCACTCGTGGGCTAACCTAGCAACCTGCTCACCAGGAAGGCTCTAAGTTCAAGCAGAGAGCAATTGAGGCTGATGGTGTGACTCATTACAGGACACATTAACCTCAACAAACACATGCATAGACTGGGCCTCGCTGACACAGAGGCATGTAGGAACTGCGAGAAAGAAGAAAAAGACCTCGAACACTCCCTATGCCATTGCCGAGCTCAGCGAGAATGCGACAAAAGACCCTGAGGTTCATGTGGATACTGGACCTGAAACATTTCAAGGACAAAGTAATCGACGGCATCCTAGCCTTCACCAAAGAAACAGGAAGATTCGCCAGACTACATACACGTACACTAGAGTCAACTCCATTATTGTTTCAACCTTCACTAGATCCCTCCCGACATACGTTCCAAGCCAAACCTATCCCTGCAGTTTCGAAGATTAAAGGAGGGGAACACAACGGGCTCGACAGAGGCCTAAGTGAATAGCCTTCCGCTCACCCTCATATACCATACCATACCTACGTTCAGGTCACGTGAGTTGTGGTTTTAAAATGCCGAAGCGCTAATTAGGCCTCAGCATGGAACGCTGAAGGTACCATTTCTACCTACCTACCTACTTTGCCTTCACCATGCAATCAAGTAGAGCTTCAGTAGGTCCACCAGTGGTTTGTCATTCATTTCGCGTCCTCAGAGTGATGGTACGTGCCTTCTTGAAACGCATTGAAAGTCTTATAAGTCCTGTCTCTCTCTAGCGTTAGAAAGACAGAAAAAAGAAGCATCTCCACTGGTTGAAAACTCCAGAAACCCTTGAAGGCAATCAGATTCCACAAGAACTCTGAAGGAATTCATAGAGATCCGAGAGAGCCGATACGACCACTGGTGGTCCGATTCGACATGATTCCATCTGCACCATCACACACCTTCCAGTAGTTAAAACTCATAATTGAACAGCGATTACAGTTTTCTCAAGCAAAAAATTAACCAGCTCTCCCACATAGGCCGGGCGACCTCTCCAACCCCTGCCACTATCTCTGCCAGTAAATTGAAAATCGTGTCTAATTAAAAGCCTCGCAACCCGCCTGATCTCATCACCTGCTTACTGCTGCGACCAGTGCTAACGACTAACGAGCCCGGTATACACCGTGCTACACAACCAAGACAATAGAACCATAAACTTCCACGCTAGCACCAATCTGAAAACACCAATTCCGACGCTGCGTACACGAATTCCATTCCAAGTCTCGGATAACAATCAACAAATCGCCTACTGGCCTGGCACCACAAAGCTTCTTCGCCTTCGTTGCCGTCGTCGTCGTCGTCCTCGTCCTCATCGTGTGTCGTGGCCTTGGTCGTAGTCGTCATCGTCATTGTAGGCACAGTTCCAGTAGTCTGTCTGTACATGAAGTTAATTACCCGACCAAAGTTTCACATTAGTGGCATTTGTCTCACCCAGGTCCATTATCCGGGCCGACAACCATCATAATTTACACTCCAAGCCACACACCGAACACACAAAGAGTCGTCGGGAACAGCACGTCCAGGTGCCTGCAAGCAGCCTCTGATTGATATCGGTGTTAGGTTGTTCCACTGACCTTCGCGCATTTCTACCCAGAAGGGATTACGGCATCTCTAAGGCGACTACCGTCTTACGCATGTGGAGAGCCAGCGGACGCGACTGCCAGATGTTCGAGCATTCCGAAGACAATTAAGCCGCCTGATCGATATGGGCGCGTTAGAAACGATATTTCATCAGCACAGGAATCGGAGCAATTTGCCAGCCCAACAGACACAGGACGGAGCGGCGCGGAGGATTAAGCGTTGATTTACGGCGCATAAATCATGGAGGTTATGTAAAAGAGTGCGCGCCACGCGGGGCTCCCAAGTCGGGGAAACCGAAACCGTTTGGTCGTCCACCATCCACTTTCTGTTTATGAATTAGTGTGAGAGTTGGGTTGTCTGCGCGCGCGATATCGGGACGCAAATATTGGTAGTAAGTGGCCATTAGCCAGGTTATCGGCTGGCTCTCGGCTGCGGCGCAAGGAGCTTTCCAGGTTTTCGCTGCCCCAAACGAATTTATCATACGACACTAATTGAGCTTCCGTACACAGGTGAGTGCACTTTTAATGAGCTCACGACTTTCATGTACGTTTCGTTCGTTCGGCGGCCACGACTCCTTCGATTGCTCTCAGCTCTCGGTCGCGTCTTCAGTTGCTTTGCCTCGAACACAATGAGTGCTGCCACTTCCCGGCTGACATATGCAAATGCTGCGCATTTATTTGTTAAGCATTATCGGACTGTTATATTGGCATAAACTAATAAATGAAGGCGCCATATTTGCACCACCTGTTGTTCGGCTGGAGTCGGCGCGGAGTCGTCTCGCTCGTTTGGACAGACAAATGGAATTAGAAAGTGAAATCCTTTTATTCCGTAACCATCCTCGTTGGTCACAGTGAAAATGGGAAACAGCACAAGAAGGTCAGGGCTAGGGAATGAAAGTACAAACTGAACCTAGCTGGCAGACGGCAGATGGGAGGGGGTCTTTTCTGCAGTTGTCTCACTCACATGGAACGTCTCTTCACTTCATGTTTTAGAAAGAGTCTACGTTTTTCAAGACCGTCAGTGTGTGCCCCGCGAGCTGTGGTCGGCTTCATTGCACAGCTAGCGAGAAGTTGTGTTTTTGCTTGGTCTGTTTGCATCCTTAGGGGATTGAGAACGTCTCGTGAAATTCTACTTTAATTCAATGATCCCTGGAGGGCTGAGGGCTGATTGTCTTGCATAGCGGCACTCTGCACACAATCTCGTGATCTCCTCAATCCACCAACACACTGGTAGCTTATACGATTTGCCTGTCCTTCTCTGCAGCTCCTTGTGTGACCTGAATCCTTAGTCTATAATCGGTTCGAGGAGCCTTATTTGCAGCTTGGCTACTTACTAATTCTCCACATCCATTAAGACTTGCTTGCTGTGCTGGGATCTTTCTCCTCATCTCATGCTAGACACATGCTCACTGAGGTGGTGTCGACAATTGATCAATAGCTGGCTGGCCGTGTTCTCCGTCCACCAGAAGGTTGTTTTCTTCAGCGTTTGGAGTGGACGAAGCCCATTCTACCATCTACGCGTTCAAGTAGCCCGGTATGGCAACAAGGCTTCTTCCTCTTGTACTGGTTGTGATGTCATGAAACAATCTTCCGAATTCCTTCAACGTGATTCGAAGCAAATGAAGTCTTATTTAATCTGGACCACCTACTTTGCCTGTCGCCGCTTTCTCCTCGCATGGCTATTGTGCATATCTAGGTGTTTGTAGGGCTCGCTAAACACAACGAAATTCGTGTCGTTAGTGATGAAGCCTAGCAAGCGTTCTTGCCAATTGCTGTTTCTTTGGACTAAGAAGGCAATTTAGTAGCAAAGCCCTCTCTGGAACAACTTAGGTGACCCTGTATAAGACCTTAATCGTCCCAGTCCTGCTCTATGGCGCAAAGGCGTGGACTCTGTCAAAAGCTCTTGACTTTTTCGAGAAGAAAATTCTTCGGGTGATTTTCGGTCCCGTCTGCGTAGATGGTGAGTGGAGGAAGATATACAACGACGAACTGTACGGGATGTACAGCAACATCGACTTAGCCAGAAGAGTAAAGGTCCAACGACTGAGGTGGCGGGTCATATAGAGGGGATGGACACCAATGCTCCGGCCCGAAAAATCTTCGAATCCACACGCGAGGGACGGCGCAATAGAGGAAGACCGCGACTCAGGTGACGCACGCAAGTGGAAGGGGATCTCAACCAACTTGGCATGCGAAACTGGAGTTGAGACCCAGGTCCACCCCGGACTGTAGCGCCACCTTAAGTATGTACGTAAGTGAGTGAAGAAGCTTCCATTGGATGTCTTTCATATTCGTTTTGTCAGAAACCTTCAGCGCAAGCTAAAAGGTAGAACACCTGGTACTTTCTGCATGGTACTAAGCGCAGATCCCACTTTCTTTGCAGGCCATACATTCCAGCTCCGAGAAGCAATTCTTTGTTATAAAAGCTTCGACGCTTTTGTAGCCTTGGACAAGGTGACCATATTGACGGCATCGCTTGCATCTTCCTATAACGATCTTTTTTGTCAGTCGGACTTTTTACGCCTCTGAGTCCTGAAGGATGGTTACGCTATTGTCTTTTTGACTACTGCTGGCATCTAACTGTGGGTCTAGCCTGTCCGACGAAGCAAGATGGATTTTCCTTTGTTCGTGAGATCATTTAGGTCCTAACTCCTTAATCTCAAACTGCTCCAGGGTTTTGTCCACTTTTTCCTTGATGTCTGAGGCTTGTGCGTCTCTTCGCCATCTTCTTGACATAGTTGACGGGCCTGCCTTCACTATACTCAGGATGTCTACAAAAACAAGGTCTTCCACTTCGGATTTTATCCTGTTTTCTCGGTAACACCTCCCTCCCCACTGTTTTGTCTGAACTGGGTGCACCAGATTGTATGTGTCTTCTCTCCGCTGAGGCCGATTTGTTTCTCTTTGGGTCAGACAGTCCCTTGCTTTGTAGAGCCGTCGGAAGTTGTGTCGCCCTTTGTTTTTTCTGTAGCTATTGCTTGTTGGGCGCATTATTTTTTTCGCCCGAATGGAAGGGACCTACAATTTATTGCCGACTCCGAACGGTGAGTTAAGAAGCTCTTTGATGACAGATTATACTCCCGGAGGCTTGTCATTCCCCGACGAGAGGTGGCGCCGCGAAAAATGTTCGGTGTTTTTCCTGGCCGGGGCTTGAACCCACGCCGCTCGGTCAGCAGTCCAACACACTACCCACTGAGCCACGGCAATTGGGCGGGGTGCTCTGCTTTTATTTTCATTCTGACTCGGACTACCGGAGCTTACTCTGTTGCTAGATGCCTTGGGTTGCACTGTGCCTTTTCCGGTCTTTTGCATCTGATATTCCAGTCAGGACGAAGTTTTAATGTCTGACAGAAGATTATGTGTCACGCAAAATGATATTCACGTCACCATCGACCACTCAGTATGATAAAAGTGTTTCCGTACACCTCCAAAGCCTGTGAATTCCTTGAAAGTGCTTGTCTGTAACCGTGTTCACTTCCTGCAGACCTAAGAGAATTTCCAGCTTGGCAAGCCAAAACCGAACCAACAAAGCCGCACCCCTTACAGCGTAGAGAAATCCCCAAAACGAGCCGTCGCGCCGTAGAAAATCCCAGCTCCACTGCATGGGGTCAACTTAAATGACTCTTTTCATTCAGCAGGCCCAGGCGTTTACAGCGGTTCCCATCCCGCTGTATAAGATGGAAAAAATGTTTCGCGTCCATCATCCACACCAGGAACAGGTGTCAATTGAGTTGCCAGCGCCCGAAACAGCGGCAGCGCTTTTCACCATTAGTACCAATAATAACATATTGACACGTATTAATGGCCGCCATTCGACGAATCCCCGTATAACCGTTAAATATCGCGCTGCGACAACAAAAAAACACACACATACTCGCAACATGAAAATCGTGAGCTCATTGAAAACAGTCACCTGACAAAGATATTATAGATGACTATCTCTCGGGCAGATGGAGCTCTCCGAATCTGGCAGGACGGCGCGCCGCGCGGTTATATCGCTCGGACGAACAACTAAAAATCGCGTTCCCATTGTTTGCCATCGATAGTGAAACCCAGGCGCAGGCGCGACCATCCAACTATCGCGCGCAATAAATAATAATTATAATGGAAACTTCCAAGTCGAACGTGTGTGTTTACATGGCCAAGACATGGGAGCATGTCCAGGGCTGGCTGGGTGCACCACCGATGACCGAAAGTGAAACTCATGCGGCCTGGCCTGGACGAGTTCCTAATTCAAAACATGACAAGCGGAGGAATTAGTTTGGGACACACCGCCATCATCATTGTCATTGCGAGTGGGAGTGGGTGTGATATAGACGACGAGCGACGTCGTCCTCCGGCGGGAAGCCCATTTAATCGCAGCGGTTCCGCCCTTTGTTTGTGGCCTCACATTCGTGACTTGTGACAATTGGGGAAGTGCTGCGATGAAGGAATATATTTCCTTGACCGTTATGACAACCGGGCCTGGCAATGGTGTCGAGGTGTTGTCGGTCGTGTTCAGTGTGTCAGGGTTTTTTGTCAGTTCAATTTGCCGCAGGGGAATCTGGAGCTGATCGAGATCTTAATAAACGCGGATGTGTTGATGTGACTCATGATGGACAGTTCCGTTGGCCTCGAATGTTTTGGGAAAATGATTTCATACAAAGTAACACATTTGGTCTATGGAAGCGGGCAATAGTCGTTTGACTATCTTAAGAGATCGACCAACCTGGAAGACGTACTCTGCTGAACCCTGTAGATCTAATCGAAGTATTATAGGCGTCTATGCTAGTATTTGCAAATTTTTTACAGAACAGAAATCCATAGTTGGGCTTGGGAGTAGAGTGTATTCACCTGGTACGAGATTCGTCTTACTTGTCAGGGCGTATAGGTCTCTCAACTTGGTCAGGTTTCAGACCAGACTGGATGGCCACAACATAACTCCTTTTGGGACATATTAATTGAGGAGAAGATTTTGCGAGATAGGAATTTACTACATTGTCGGCAGAATTGCGAAGTCACTTTGTCCTTGAAAGCATTCTTTTCGCTACAAAAACTTGCCCCGAGACCACCTACCAGCAGATTGACCACTTGGTAATCAGGTAAATTCGCTCAGGAAATCAGTTGCAAGTCTTCGTACTGCATCTCACCAATTCCTTTTTTTCAAGAGGGAATTCTTCATGTAGATGGACGGCACAGTAATTCCCCATAAGACTTTGAGACCAAGTCGGAGTGCTAGCGCTGGTGTGCATCTGTTCTATACATGTCATAGTCGCAGTACCTTTATTTCTTTTGATGAGGTCGATGTGACTTAAGATTTAATCGCTGTACGTTCCCCTCACTTAGACTTATGCTGATCGGACAAAAGTTCACCGAAGGACTTCTCCCTCAAGGCAGCCCTTCCCCCATCCATCATTGACAGAGTTCATGTTGCTAAGAGTGTTGTCAAAAAATTTAATGAAATTCCACCAACTTCACTTAAGTCGCCATCAGCTATCAGGAAGCAGCTCTCTTGGAGGATAATGAGTATGACGTACGGTCTCTGTTGATCATTTCTGTGCTATGCCAAGTGAGACAGGACCTAACTAAGTAGGGCTTTGTTTGATGCTTTTTTCTATTTATTCGGAAGCCTCCAGAATATTACAATCAAAAGCTTAGGGATGAGGAGATGTTGCTGTAGGTCGTAGTTTTCGATCAAACCTTGTCGGAAGGGCAGACAATGTCCAGATCTTGTGGTTCACCAGGATACTTTCTAAGGACGCATTCCGTGAGAATGTACTTGATGGTTGGAACTTCATCTCTACAGTCGCAGTGCGGTGTGACGGCTGCTCCCCCTGCTACTGTCACTTCAACCTCACATGAGTCGCCATCAGCTATCATAAGATCGAGCTGTCTTGGAGGATACTGAGTTCGAAATTCTCGTAGGACCAAAACAGGACATCCCGGACCAATAGTTGGCTTTAACCCTTTTGGATAAAATTTCCTCGGAAGGGCAGGCAAAACGGTGAAAATATCGCGGAAGCGTTCCGTAAATTCGTACTGTGTTTGGCCATCATCAACGCCTTCTCGCACAGCTATAGTGAATTTAATCGATGAATTTGAACGTCTCGGACAGGTTAGTGATATGAAGACTCCAACTTGTGTTCGTCCGGCAAGGTCAGCTAAAATTATCGCCGCCCTAGCTGAGAGTGTGACTACAAACCCAGGTGTGTCCATTTCGAGACGATCACAGGAATTGGGCCTATCCGCAACCACCTACAAGCTTATAAGGTTCAGTTGATTTAAGAATTGAAGACATCAGGCCAAGCACAACGCCGTACTTTCGCAAAAAAAAGACACATCTTGTTGGACGACCCTATATTTGACGGTTTGAATTCCATCTGTCCGCAACCTGTTGAGACCAACCCACGTTTTTTCTGGGTGGCAAGCATGAATGTTAGATCCTGTATGCGACAAATGTAAATAATATGTAGAGGCTATCGCTCTTTCTTGTCCTTCCAGGAACGTATAATTCATCGAAGCTTGTCAGTAAGTCCTTCCTCGCGTCTTGGGGGCCCATAGTTCTTAGTTACCGGTTGGATCGATCTTATGTTTACATCGGGATCGTTTCTTAATTCGTTCCACGAGGTCTTGTTTAAACTCCAACTTGACTGCGGTATGGTCCCAATGATGGAAATTGGGTGGCAATTTTGCGAACTACAGGTCTATGGTGACTATGTGTGAATTTTGAGAGGAGCTAGGAGGAGCTACTTTGTAGAACAGTGTTGAACCTTAGAAGTGTAAGATCAGGCTTAAGGCCCGTTCTCACCTCCGAGAATTAAAAGTGCATGCATTTTTGACGTTGAAGACGAGATATTTTTTTTTGTCGGGTTTGGAAACGCTATGATGGGCCACTTAGACACAACTAGTCCATTGTACTTCCAGACAGCGGGAAATAGCTATGCTTGTAGAATGATCAATCTAAACTTAGTTCGCTGTCACAGAGGACATCCAGATCGCGAATTGAATTGAGAAGGTAAACCAGCTCAGCGCGAAGGCTTGCTATCCGTTCTCTTTTCCCCGGACCTTTCCTTCTTTTGAAGGATGTCCGGGGACATCCGATCGGATTTTTGGAATAAATCCGCGGTTTTTAAGAAGTTGGGATTTTATTATTGCGAAATGGTCGCACGCAGACAAAGCGTAGATCGTGACCGATGTGAGTGAGAGAACAATTGATGGCTTTTGCACGCATGCGTTTGGGATTGAGGGCAGTGAGTACCACCTCTGCATAATCTTACACAGAAAAAGTCGGAAACAAACCATCCGCACACCCCGGTTAATTTTAATATTTCTAGTGTGTCCGGGGTTATGGACGCAATGTCCCGGATTTTATGTCCATGACAACTAGTTTCATTAAATTTCTAATGGCAACCCAACCAACTTGGGATTTACTAGTTCCTTCTATTTAAGGTAAAACATTTAAACTAATGGTCCAAAGAAGAAGGTTTCAGGATTGCTGTTTGGTGTGCCATGAAGTATCTTCCTTGCCAGGAGAACGAGAAAAGCTATTTCCGTGAAAGTTTAGTCGCCTTGTTGTTATAAATCATTTAGCGTTAAAAACTTCACTGCAGAATTCGCATGCTTATTTGCTCTTTAGCCCCAAAACACCCTTAGCCTGTTTTTACTGAAACTTATGCAGACCTCAGACCATTTTCGAATAAAGTGCACTACAAATGCCCTACCTTGGATTTGAAACTTTAGTTCCCTGAGTCTTTTTGATAAAGGCTTCTGGTCCCACAAACTAACTTTCTTAGCAAGTTTAACGCGTTCCTATTTCACTCCACTGATTGAGCATCCAGCATAGTTTGGCAGTCGCATAGCAACTTAGTCGAAACTCAACAATATTCTAAAACGAATTCCGCTAGTTTATAGTATTGGCGGCCGGTGAGTTCTCGACGGATACGTACCCGAGACGTACGGCTTTGGGCAAAGCAGTTACTCAGGTTCATCTCTGTAACTCAGACGCCGTAGGGGCTTCAAAGACCTAAGCTCCAATTCTACCCCAGATAAACTCTAAGAGAGGCTTAGAGAAAGTCGTCCATGCGTCCATTTCCATGTCCATCTCAAATGACCTCCCAAAACAATTAAAATCCAGTCGTTATTTCCGATCATTCACGCCGCTGTCCCTATAAATCATTTTTCCAACTGAAGGAACTGCCATGAGCTTGACTGCCGTGAGAACAGAGTTTCTGATCCTAAACCTTTCAACACTCGTCCTATTCCCCACTTGACATCCCAAGAGCTCTCGTCAAGATTTTCTCATCCTTTGTCCAATCGACTTGTTCCAGCTGCAAACAAACCACTTCACTGCAGCATCACTGTTTGCCCGCGATAAGTTGATACCCATGTTGGGTTTCAATTCAACGGAACTCATCTCGCTCCGTCAAGTCAGCCACTCTATCTAGCCGCTTCTCTGCTGCCGCGCTCCGACCAAAGTACAGCGCTGCTGCGACATCGTTTTCATGGCATTAAACCATTTCGTGCCCGCTCCACCTGCCTCCGATTGGATGACGGACAAAGTGGAGAAATTAACACTTGGCCGTGTGCATTATTTTAAAGCACACACCTCGCACTAAACACTGCACGGGAACTGGGCATGTAGGCATGTGGGCATGCGCACTGTGTACCTAGTGATTTGCGCTCATTGTTAGCGTCATTATGGAGTGCACCAACACCGGGGGGACTGACCAACTGACGTACTGTTTAATTAATAATCAATGTGTCCGGGACGCCCAGTCGGAGCGGGGCCATATGAAGCCACCACCGCCATCATCATCATCATCGATGGCAGGTGGTGGGATCCATTAGCAGCTCCTTGCGCCTGGCCACAAACTGCAATTGATTTTCAATGTCTCATGCTGAAAATTTGTGAGAGAATCTCTGGACGCGCTCCGGGGAGGTCTTCACAGCATGGCAGCTGGACATCAAGAGAGCGAGACAAACCCCGCGTGGAAAAAGGTTAATTTGTGTGTGCTCTGGTGTTTAATTAAGCTCGAGAGGGATAATATTGACGCGCACTGAAACCGATGATGCTATGGGAGGGTATCCTACTGTCGCCATCAATTATGTCGGGACCGAGTCCTTGTTATGGAATGAAATATGCCTGTGTGGACAAGTCTTTTGACAATATTGACACTTGTCAACGGATTGATGGCTGCAAGATGACGTTTATGGACATTTGAGCCGCGGAATGGAGTTTCTTTCATTGTATCCCCAAACCTAAGGGAGACTGAAGGATGCTCATGCCGAAGGTTGCAATTTTTTTTAAAGAGTGTTGACTCCGTGACTCAAGTTGTCTCCGTGGACAGAGTACTCGAAATTCCAAGCTCACTCTGAGTTCGAAGGCTTTGAAGTGCCCAACACCATCTTCCCAGTTCACTGCCAATCGAGTTGATCAGGCAACATTCCATTTGACCTTAATTCGTGCCACGTCTTAGATTTGCCTTCCAAAGAACCAACACACTTGCTCTGTTCAGACTTTGGATAAACTTTCGCCATTTGACCTCGTTTTCGGCGGCGGTATAGCCGCATGTCTATCTAAATCTGCATATGACCGACTGTATCTCCTCCGGAGCGCGCACATTTCCTTCTCCCATTGTCCGTTAATTAAACGATGAAAATAGAAACAGGTAGACAGGAGGAAGATTGAGCTGCACGACTGTGCTGTGGTCTCGCCTGCAACGCGATACAATTGAATCTCTGATGAGCCATCGATCAGTTGCAATGTGCGGCGACGGTGGTGGTGCCGGTCATGGTGGATGGTACCTACAACATCTCCTCCGGGTGGTTTGATCATCGGTGGACCGCTGAAGCAGTTAGCAATTTACTGTGAGCGCGCTTTGACTGATCGGCTAGACAATGTCAAGGATCTCTGCACATCGGTTAATTTATCTAAATCAATGTGATTGAAACGTTCCAAGCGATTGGAGGGATTGAAGGCGATTGGAGTGCCTGAAGGCGGATTGATTTGTGACGAGCTATTGACGAACACGTTGGTTTTGCCATTGGCAAGATCATTTTGCATGTGGAAGGGGGGGAAACCAGTTTCTGCTCTTGCATCGCGTTGACATAGGTATCCCATGGGCGATTAATCGGATTTAGTGGAAAGTTCAACTTTTGATCCTTGATAGTAGAAACAGTGCATGTCAAACTACTTAAATGAAGGCAAGCTTCGAGTTCACTTTCAATAAAGATGTGGGCACAATATAGCTACAGAAAAACAGAGGAAAAACTTACGCTGAACAGACCTAGTGATCAGCAACCTCACAGGCCACAACCTACTGGAAAATAAGACTAACGGCAGACGACATGGCGATGTAGAGGTGGAGGAGGACACAGCTTACTTATTCTGTGACTGCGTAAGGTTCAGCATGCTGCTGAATGGCATCCTACAGTTCACACTGGAATCGGAATGGTACAGGAAGGCCATGTGGGATTATATGCATGTAAAATCCCACTTCAGGGAACACAACGGATCCATGAAGCTCCATCAAGCCGCCACACTGTCTAACCTTACCTAACCTAGGCTCATCTAGAACTCAGTGCAATTGATCAGAGGGTCGATACGGTAGTTTAGCTTTGATAAGCTTTACTGATTGTAAGGACACCACTGTTAATGACAGCGAAGACAAGGACTTTTAGGTACAGAAAGATCGGATATTCTGTCATTCAGCTGGAGAAGAAGCTATGAGGGTCGAATTGGTGGTTGCATCATCACAGGCCGCAAACTTGGTGAAATTGATTCAGATTCAGGCGCGATAACTCGCCCTACCAATTCATATTGCATTCGGGCCCAGAAAGACATGGATCATGTTCATTTTTCATTTCATTCATTCTTTATTCTCAAATTCCATATTCCTGATGACTGAGCTCAGGAAAACACAGACCCCCGAGAATATAGTATGTGAATCTGTGAACTAATCACATGTGTGGACACAGAATGCTGTGAGTAATTGTGGGAAACAAATCATGACGCAGTTAAGGCACCTTGCGCGAGGAGCTTCAAGGTAAAGGAGTCTAAGCCCGCTATGCTGTTTCCCTCCCCACGATGGAATGCCAAGACGGCGATGTGCCTCTCACAATGGTGGCTCTTTGGGGTTATTTTGTGAAGTACCACCGAAGCAGAGGAGACAATGTCAATCACAGTGACACAACGCCCTCTTCGACTTTGAAATCTTCTGATTGGCACGGTAGCTCCACCTGGGGTTGATACCTAACCCTTTCGGACACCTTGAGTTTCGTTTTAATAAGCGTTGTGGGCTTAAATTTTAGATTTATTCTCTTCCTACTGAAGATGATCATATCTGCAGCTTGTTGCTGCCTTCACCGCTCCACACATGTATTCGGTATTATTTTAGAAACTCACTGCTCGCCATTATTGGATCACGGACTCTTGTCATCAAATAGGGTGACCGCTTCTTTTGATTTCCTGCTACCAATTTTGCACACCAAGAGCCTCTGGGATAAATTCAAAGATTCTTCGGGCCGTAGCGCCTGACTAGGTTGATGTTGCTGTAGAGCTTATACATCGTTGCATCTTCTCCTCAACTCACAGTGTTTACAAACGGGATCAAAGACTATCCGCAGGAGTTTTGTTTTTAAAAACAACCAAAGCCGACCACATCCATTTTTTGACACATTTTTGCAAAGATTAAGCTCTTGTGCAAAGCCACTGTAGTTATACGAGAGGGGTCTTCAATACTAAATTGCCTTGTTAACTCTGCCCTTAGGACTGGTATCGTTGTCTGAGAGCGGAGTCTAATCCCTAACTACCTTAAAGCTATTTCTGACGAGGCTGACGTTCTGTCCGAAATGTCGGCTTGACAGCATGTGTGTTTTGACATGAAAGATCACGGTGAGATAATTACCTGCCTAAATGGAGCAGAGTGCATTCTAGATCATTAGCCTGCACAATCGGAAGAGTTTGGCAGCGATGTCAACACTAAACACGACTCTGTACAGCTTATCTCTATAAAGGCCTTCCTTGACGGCCTTCAAATTGGTATTTGAAATTCCTGATGAATGAATATCTCTCGTGATCTTTCTTTTTCAAGTGTTTGTCCACTCCCTTCTATTCGTAAAGATCGGGAAGAGTTTTCATCCTTTTATGTATTCATCGTCAAATCAGTGATTTCATTGAGGTAGAGAAAAACGCAGTATATCAGAAGCGGCATCTTTGATGTTTTTTTGGCATTTTTGCCACTGGTCTCCAATACTGCTGGCGGCAGAGAACTTCTTAAGGTTTCCCTGCATTTGTTGGATGTATTACAACGCTGCTTTTCTTCTCAGGTGCATCTCCTCAGCGTTCTGGGTCTCAGCTCTCCCCAGAACGAAGAGCAGTTTGTTGCCCAGGATGTCTCTCGGAGTATATGTACATAAAGAGTAGCTCATTTGAACTTGCCCTCGTTGTCGAATTTCGGGCCGTGTTAGTCCCCACTGAACTGTCTTCAACCAGGCTGCCCAGTCTTTCCCTGCAGAGTGCGCACATTTCAACGCTGCCAAGATCGTTCGGTGACAGCGCTCCACCTGATCAGTCGCCCGAGGGATACGCACCAATAATCGTAGTACCCTTACCTTAAAATCCTTCTGCAACAACTTCTCCCTCCCTGTTGTCTGTGTTGAGTGCAGCTCCTTAACAATCTCTCGCAGCTTTTTGTCTTTTCAGTGCTTGTGGCCAACCAATCGTCGTCGGCGATTTAAAGGTTCAAGACAAAAAGTGCGGCCTCCTCCATCTCCTTCACTTCTCCTACCGGGTGTCGACTAAGTGCGTCTACGTACTCTGCATTCCTCTCCGGCTGATGAATTATCTCGAATGAGAACTCTTGAAGTTTTAGCCACCACCTTCCAACTCGAGGGATGCTCTTCTGTTTGTTTTTCGTAGCCATAATCGCCTCGCAATCCGTGATTACCTTGAACTCCTTGCCCAGAAGGTAAGCACGGAATCGTTCTAGGCTGTCGACAATAGCCAGGACCTCCAACTTGTAGGAGTGATACTCCTGCTCTACTGCTGTCAGTTTGCGACTTAAGTCCTTTGATCATTGAAACAGGATTCCAGCGATCCTAACTGCCGAAGCATCCATAGAAACTTGGTGTTGTGATCTGTTACCTTTGCTGGAGGAATGTCTTGCGTCGATCGTAATGTAATCAACCTCCATGTCCCTTCATGAGTATCGAGATGCAAGAACCGCGTGCTTGCTACGCCAATGTTTCGCTCCTGGATAGCTCGCCCACCGAAAACTAACCCTTGACATCAGTCCTTGAAGAGCTACAATAGGAAAGGACCGCCGTAAAAGATCCCCAGAAGAACCTCTCCCAGTCTTACTGATGCTTATCTGTGATGCTTTCATTAAGCAAACTGGCTCCTATAGCTAGTTGCAAATTCAAAATGATCAAAAGGACCTTTTGGGTTTCAGAAAGACCGCATCGCTAAACAGTCAGACGCCATCAGTCAATCCTTAGGCCTCTATAGAAGCTTGGAAACTAAACATTTCTCCTTAACTTGCTTGTGGTCCTTTTTGGTCTTCAGAAGATTTATGTGGAAATACGGAAATACAATAGTTGAGCAGCAAACCTTTCCAGTAGAGAGTGGCTAAGCTGCCCTGCACTTGATGGAGAAAACTATTCATTCTGCAGATGGAGATTTTGAATTTAGCTCGACGAACAAAAACCTCAGACATCGTAATCTACCTGCCCATTTCCTTCGATGTTTCCAAGATTCACCTCAAACTCTTCCAAAGACATGGAGAGTTCCTATCGCTAGCCTGGTCAGTTGCCAGTGTCTATAAAAATCGACTAATCCTCTCGCCATGAGCTATTTCCCAAACCATTAGCCGAACCTAAGCACCCATCATTGCACCGTCAAATACTAACCCCTCATCGGGTCATAAACGTCTCAGCAGACGTCCAATTTCCAAGATCCAATTTGAAAATAATTAAAAAGCAATCCTCCCAGCCAGAGTCATGATCTCCCTTCAGCAGCAGCAGCTAATCATCGTAAAGAAAAATCCCAGTGCAATGGGGCTCCTGCGGTAGGGCTGCACGTCCATAAACTCTTCAATTCCATAAATGAGATTAGAAGCTAATTATTGCCCCCGGGCAGAGAGATGGCCAACAGAGATGTTATGACCGTTTTCCTGTGGCTCAGCGAAAATTTACAACCAGCTCAACGCAATAATTAAACTTTATCGCACACACACACATACACACACACACATAGCATCTCTCATTCCGCAGATGAGTCATGACCATGGGAATCTATTCGACGAGCAGGGACAGCCTCTTCCATTCATCACGTAATCCTTTCGGGAAATAATTGCTATCCCAACGCCTAGCGCTTATCGCGCGCGCGAATAAATTTATTAGTTCCACAACTTAATGGGATTATAATACGAGTTCATCAGGCCCGGAGCCGGGACGCAGTGCCTCTCGCTCGGTGATGCATAATTACCGGACCCTAATGACCTCTTAGCCAGTTGCGAGCACTTACCGTGGCCATTAGTCGGTGTGTGCACCGGCGCGGACACAATGAGCGAAACCGTAATGCATCCTCAATGTCATGGTCATATGAGGCCCACGGAATTTAACACCTTCCACCTCTGGGCTCTGACCACCTAGGCAGTCGGTGGTGGTGGTGGTGGTAGGCAGCCGAGATTAAAGTGTGAATTACCGAGGTGACTTCCATCGTCGTCGCGTCACAGAGAGATGCTCAGTGGATGCACGTGAGACTCTAGTTGATTAATTTTTAGATCCCGCGATCGAAAAGCTGTATAGGTACCTACTCATCTGCATGTGGCTACAAATTCACCGGGCAGCTGGTGACTGTGTGTCACGCAGATCTTGGCACATTGAGTGCCCGATCAGAGTGGAGGAAGAGTGGCCTGAGAGTCGATGTTAAGGTTGATTAATGGGTGTGCGTTGTATGTTTAATGATTTTGCTTTTAGATAGAGCAAATGTGCGGAAGGAATACTTCCTTTAACGGCGATTCCTTGTAGGACCAAGTGGCATCAAGTAAAGATGGTGTTTCGTCTGGTATAAGTGCGGCTACAAGTCGAATGTGACTTGCACTTCATCCACAAGAACGCAGTTTAGAGCACGTTTCTTCCACTTATCCTATGTGATTCCTTTCTGCTACAAGATGGTAGGTTATAGAAACCTAGTTCTACTCAACGAAATATTCCTACGATGAACATCTTTACAAAAACTACCCAGAGTCCTGATAAGAATGATTAGTGGTCCTAGACCCAAATCTGAAGCAACCAAACCTCTTAGCTTTGGTTAAGAAGCGCGGACTGAGAGGAAGTCTCTCTCCACCTACCTAGCAACCTCTTAATAGGCCTGCCAACAATGTTTTATGGTCTGTTCTGCTGGGCACCATAAACAAGTGGCAGTGCCATGTGAAGTAAAAGTCGGCCAATCCAAAAAAAAAAAATAATGCCGCCACCTTAGAGGAGGTCTTTTGACATCGATTTACCAAGACTGTGCAGGCCAAATTCTTTCTGCATGTCCCTTGCATTCGAAGTCTCCTGAACAATAACAAAGTCGGGTCGAAACAATCTCTAGGTTGATGCCTTGAAAGGCATCCTTGGACTTACGCACAAGAGAGGCACATGCATTCAAACGGAAGCCTTCAAAGACTCTTCTGAGTTTGTTCAACTCCAACTAGCTTATCATGCCCCTAAACCTAAACGGTTTAGCCAGCGGATGAATTCAATAACCAGTGCTACTCGACAACCATTTGAAACACGAGCATAGAAATCTTGAAAATATTCTGCGGAACCGATCGGTTCACCTTTCCTTTTCAGACCTTCATTTTGCGCGGGTCTGACGGCAAACATTTCCTCGCGCGGAGGACTCCTAATGAAATTCTTGGAGGAGCCTAACGTATTCGCCTGGTTTTTATCTGGAGGCTGCTGTGCTGTATTCTGTTGCGTCTTCTATCGCCGCAAGACCAGAACAAGGGATCTCCTAAGCAGAACCCGCCCAGATATTGCCAGAATCACGGCAGTTATCACGGGGCATTGGCCAATTGGAGACCATGCGGCCAAACTGGGTATTCCATACAACCCCTACTGCCGCAGTTGCGGAAATGAAAATGAGAGGGAAACTCTCGTCCACTTCCTCTGCAGGTGTCCGGCACTTGCAAAAGCCAGACTGCGTGCACTGAACCAACCATTCTTCGACGACCTCAGCAACATCTCGGGCAAAAGGATACAAGACCTAATTCGATTCTCAAATTCCACAGGTTGGATCTAGGCACCCCCGGTTGTCCCACACATTTTCAACAACACACTTCATCAATCAGGTCACGAGTCGTGGTAACAAAATGGCACATTCTAGTGCTAATTGGGTTCAGCTGAACCGCCACTTCTACCTACCTACCTCTATCGGCGCTGCTTCTTAATTTTTTCTATCGAAAGCTGTAACCTCTGCAAAATATCAGCCAAACAATTGGGACGCTTTGACAGAAACGAAACAGAAACGTCTTCACAACGCTTATTACTTACTTTAGATGGCGCTACAGTCCGAGGTGGACCTGGACCTCAACCAACAAGCGTCTCCAGCCAGCTCGATCTTTAGCCAACTGCCTCCAGTTTCGCACGACAAGTTGGTTGAGGTCTTCTTCCACTTGCGTGCGCCACCTGAGTCGCGGTCTTCCTCTACTGCACCATCCCTTGGGTGTGGATTCAAAGATTTTCCGCTTATGCCTATCTGTAGGAACAATCTCCTTTGGTGGTGGCTCTGGTTATGTTTGAAAGAAAGAGTCTGATAGGGCCACCTTCTCCTCTGACTAACAAGAGGCAATGAATCTGGGGCTGACTATAAATACCATTGGAAACACGGCTCATACAGATGAACCTACTAGAGAACCACCAATCTCTTTACCAAGACTTTGCATCAAACCTACTGTCCGTGCGAGTCTAGTGAAGGAAGAGATAGACTCCAGAGATGAAAAGTTGTTTCCACCCACCAGGGATTGGCAAAAACCAATCGGAACGGTAGCATGTAGTCCCATGAACACATCACAAACCTACTGCTCGCACGGGTCTGCTGAAGGAAGAGGTAGACTCTGGGGATGTGAAGATCAAAAGGTGGAACGATAACACCTTGTCACCTAAGATGCTTTCAAACATAAGTACGAACGAAGAACTGCCAACTCCATCTTCCAGGCCATCCATGAAGTCTACTGCTCGTATGGGAGAGATACGCTTCCACACGGCACCCCGGCACTCAGTTCATCTATGGAAGCCGTGGATACCTTGCACAAGTTCAACGCTTGACAGCCTCAACACCAAGGATTCTCTTGATTCAAGGTAAGAACCATCTCAAGACTCAGCAACCTAACCTATACGGATAAGGAAAAGATGGGTCTGGATAGGTCTGAAAACAGGCTGCAGACTATATTACACTTGACAGGAAAAGACAAAACACCAAGTCAGACCAAAGACCTACCAGAACGCACACATAGGATGAGAAAGGGTAGTCTTGCACTCAACCCTTAGTCACGGACAGAGTCAGAACAACCACGGACGAAGCAGTTGCGACTTAAAATCCGATTTCGAGCGGACTGCAGGTCAAATGGCTCTTCAACCTCATCGACTCTCAATGTAAACGTCTCTGGTGATAACGTGGGAGGTCAATGTCTCTGTTGCAGAGCATGCTAGTCTTAGCTATGCATTGCCAGGGCCAACCCTCGCTTTTGCATTCTCTGTCGAAGTGACAACACCCGAAGTATCGCCAGCTTTCTGTCAAGTCGGTCTGCTGTCTCATTCGTCTGTTCGCTTTTGGGCCCAGCTGCTTCGAAAGCATTTCCTTGTTGGACTTGATGATCTGAGCTATTTCCTTAAAGTCTATCAGGACGGTTCTAAACACGGCTCTTTGCTCCAAAATCTTCTGCACTTTCTACTGCAGCCTGAGAGCTGCACGTTTGCTGTTTGGTTTTTCAACTGGAACAGCAAATGCTTCTCAGTCGCCTTCCTGATTCCCCAGCTCCTTTAAAGTCGGGTCCGCCTTTATCTTTATCGCAGAAGAGATGTCCCATTGCTTTTATCACAAGTACAGAGTGAAGAGTGCCTCTATCCATACTTGCTTCCTGCGAAGGTCCTGATAGTAGACATACTTTGAATAGAGAGGGTTCATTGTCATAGCTTAGGATCTTGTCCAGAGCTATTCTGAGGACTCATTGAGCCAACTAAACCCAGGTATAATCCTGATTTCGATATTCACAATATAGCCGAAGTCATCGGAGCAGTTACCCCCACGTGGAGGTTCTTTGGACAGGGCTGGACAGGTGCAACGGTACATCTCCTCTTTATCCGTAAAGCCTCTGTAGACATCGTTTGAGAGGAGGCCTAGCTCTTCTTATATAGTAAGGAGGACACCAATATCATTGCTAGTTTCAATCAATCCAAGTTTCTTTTAAAGCTAAGCAGGAACCACCTTAGAATTCTAACCGGCATTCTAAGTGGCCACTGCCGTCTAAAACGGCATCTTCACAAGCTTGGCCTGTCACCGGACCTTACCTGCAGACTGTGCTTGGAGAGGGATGAAAGCTCTCTCCACATCGTCACAGAATGTCCCGCCCTAATCCATGTGAGAAAACGGACCCTAGGCAGTGAACTCGTTTCACCAACGGCGCTTGACACGCTCCACCCAGAGAGGCTGATTAGCTTCCTGACATCCTCTGGAGTAGACAAACTGCTCGAAACTCTTGGGAAAGCACAATGGGTCTCTTTATGAGACCGCAGTGCTAGAGTGGACAAACCGCTCCCCACCAATAATAATAATCATTGCTGGTTTATAATCGCTAAGCAGGCCCAAATTATTGGACCAGGTCTAGGCCAGATTTGTGACCAATCTGAAAACTAGACCTCTGCACATTTAGGCTTCCCTCTATCCGAGAACTAATAGGTTCCATAAATGACATTGAGGACACCTGACACAAGATACTGTTCCAATCGCGCCAGAATCTATTCTGTGTCTTCATCGCACTTCTGTTGACTGAGTTATGTACAGGACATCTCTTAATGTCCCCAGTCGCCTAGACACTTTCGAGAAGATTTCGTTTCAAACGTGGGCCTCAGCCAAGAAGCCTCTCCAAATAGACTGATCCCAGTTGCGCGCTCTAAATTGGTTGAGGCCCCATTCTACTTATGTGGCCCACTTTGACCAGGTGTTCCTCTACTGCGTTACACCTTTCAATTCAATTCTCAGATACTATCAGTGTTGTCAAGTCCAGAAAATCGATACAAAAAGCTTTGCGAAAACACTAGAACGAGCACTGGGTACCACCACTCCACATTGAGAAGACGCCTATCCTGGCCTAGTAAGTGAATTAGTTGAAGGATGTATAAAAAAGTCTAAGAGACTTACGAGCGTCTGCAAAGTCTGCTTTACCGACAGAGCTTTGAAATGTACCTTGTTTCACACATTTCCTGTAACATGGAAGCAAGAGGACAAGAAACCAGACCAATCTCCTTCGTTCAACATCCCTGGTGGCTTCGAAGTTTCGCCACACATGGCCATCCAAAGGGATAAGCAATCTATTGACGCAAAGGCAATAAACACTCTCGAAGCATCCATGGCTCATCCGCAGTTCCTGCTCCATCAATTCCCAGTGCTATCCGTGGCTTAATTACAGCTTCAATACATATTCAGCACCTGTGGTGCCACGGTATCGCTCCGTGGCAATTTGCGAACACAAAATCATTTGATTGGGAACGCGTCGGCGCTACTCCGGCAGATGGATGCCTTGAGAGATATAATCGGAAATTACAGGGCTCTTTATGGCCGCAACTACCCAGTAACTATCTGCCAGCTTAGCAATTCAAATTTACTTTATTGGCTCCCTCATGGAATCATCATGGAATCACCTTTCTAATGGGGAACCGAGACGCTGCTCCCTAACTCATCCGCTCAAGCAAATCCACGTAACTAACTATCTTCTAAGACAATGTACCTGCCTACCTTTCGCTTAATGATACTATTGACCCTAACCGTGGCGCACCTTGGTTTCCCGCGGAGTGAGGCACCAGTACCAGTACCAGCACCAACACCGGCTCCGGCGTAGAGTATTCAATTAAAAGCACTTTAGGACCGACTGCTGATGAAAAATCCACCATAAAGCACCTTATCGATGGCCACAGCTGTAATAACAGTAATAACCGCCATCACTTCTGCTTGGCAATCCATTCTGGCGCGGGCAACGTTCTTCTTCGTCTCCTTCGAGTGGTGGGGGCCAAACAGCCAAACAGACAAACAGCCAAACAAGCCCCAGCACTGCCAACAAAATTGATCCTCCAGTTAATTTGCGGACATGAAACTTGTGTTGAACAATCGCGTAAATGTTGCTCCCTCGCGATTGGGGGATCGAGCGAGGATTGGGAAGCCCTAGCGTGCTGGGATTTATCAATGGCAAATCATCGTCATCATCATCATCATCATCATCATCGTAGTCGTCGTCGTCGTCGTGGTCGTTGGTCGCTGGTAAAAGAGTTCATGTGCATGAAACAAGAGCACGAACGATCATCGGGGAAATAAAAACGTTTCTGATGGCTGATGCTCCACAGTGGAATTGGCCAACAATGTGCAGGCGAACTGCTGCCACAGCGGAAAGGTTAGATTGATCTCTTGACCTCTCTCGTGGTTCATCCTTAATGCACTCGCAAGTCAACGATAGAATCGTTGTTAGGTGCACTGCACTGACACTCGCGTACACACATATGGAATGCATCCGCAGGCTGGGCGGCTGGAAGGATCCACACCGGAATCGAAATGGTTTCAATGTGACTTGTGTGTGTGTGAATCCCGAGGCACGGGCAGAGTAAATCCTAGTGGTTAACCAGCGCACTCATACAATGTGTATCAGGTTGGCCATCACGAATGGGATGAACCAGTCAGAATGCCCTTCCACAGCCGCAGAAGGTGCCAGGAGGAGGAGTAGGATGCCCGAATAGAGATGCATTCGCCAAGTTCCGATATTGGACTCGGACTGAAGGGAAAATAAAGAGATTTCCTATTTTGATAGCGATGATGACGGCTGTGGTGGTAACCTGTGCTCCGAAATCAGTCAGCTGAGGGGGGGAGAGGGGACAGATAACAGGTCAATAGTCGCGTTATGAAAGCGAAAGAAACCAGGGGAAGACGTCGTTGGACTCCCGATGGGCTTTTCGAGGGCTATTTGGCGAAAGAGACGTGATTAGTTAGTTGGTTGTTGTCGAT
Organism: Matsumyia berberina; assembly: GCA_917880715.2. NCBI lineage: Eukaryota > Metazoa > Arthropoda > Insecta > Diptera > Syrphidae > Matsumyia > Matsumyia berberina. The sequence goes on from OU862872.1 coordinate 41,414,235, forward strand.
CTTGTGGTCATAGGTCGGGCTGGCAAAGGCAGTCCTGGCGCTGAAGTCAAGTTTCTTTTTTTGTTTTGGAAAGTCGCTGCGATTGACATCTCTGAAAGGGGATCTATTGAGTTTGACCTGGAGTGTTGGGTCTCTCAAATGGAATGGCTATGACCCCTGCCACAGGCTGATAGATTCTATGATGAAAAGGTGATGACAGTACAACCATTTGTCCACTTGCCCAGCATCTTGAACCTCAAGAGTCTGATGTCATTGATGAAAAAAAGAGGCGAGCTGCCTCAAAGAAAAGACAGACATGGCGCGGTCCAAAAGTGACAGTGGGAGAAGCGAGTGTCGGAAACTGACACATCGATATGACATAAATATATATTTGCCTGTACAAGGCACGCTACAATGGGGACCGCGATATCCACGAAAAATACCGAGAGGAAAGCACTGGGAAATATTTACGCGGATGACTTTGCTGCAACCACTGTCAGCTGATGCCAAGCGCTCTGCTAATTCTATTGGGTTCTCCTTACTATGACTTGTTTTACTGCCTTGGAGCCGCAATGATAAACCCTCTCGAGCACAATCTATGATATTATGGACTGTTTCTACTTGGGTATGCACCATCACATTTGAAACCTGCACTTCTTGTATTGCACCTCTGCAATCGATTTGCAGACCCCTCTCACTGGAGCATAGCTTATTATCTTCACATGACACTGACACCTTAGGTAGGACGCATATTTTATTTAGCCAAGTCGATGAAGTTGTACCTCTTCGTTCTAAAACGTTTGAAGAACTTCATTTCATAGACCCAAAAGGAAACTCTGGGCACAGGTTGGAGCCATACAAAGCCAAGCCTGACATGATAGCTCTTTGCCGACAAGGTTAAGCTCCCAGTGAATCCAATGAAGAAAACTCCATTAGAATTAGAGCGAACGAAAGAAGAAGATTCGCATGCGCATGCGCATGCACATGCACATGCACATGCAATGCCTCTCGGGGAGTAGCAGAACTATGCTGGCTCATGCCAAACAGTGGAGTAGTAAGGCAGCCGGCCAAAAACCTTTCGACGGCCGTAATCAAGTCCGTACTCTTGTATGCGGCTCAGATATGGGTGTCAGAGACAGTCGTACATCAGAGGGATGAACTCGACGCATAGGATTGTATCCCTAAGGGTATGCTGCGCCTAGAGAATGGCAACATAGGTGAAACATCACAACGAAGGGGCGATGGACATATGGACTGATCCCCAACATTGATGAATGGACTAGAACTAGCAGAAAGCACGGAGTGGTATCACAAGCATAATGAACCCAAAGCGAATAGAGGAAAGAGCAGCGAGAAACGAACAAACTGCTAGCTCTGGCGGTTAAGAAGGAAACGACGAAATGACAAACGTGCGTCTGCGAAGGAATGCCTTGCCTGGCGATGCCGCAGAGGACAAACCAGGAGACAGAGCAATGAGGAGGTGTTTTTTAGCACGTAGACATGCAGGGGCATGGAGTCGGGCATAACTCATGGCACGGGCCGGAGAGTATTCATAAAGGATTTTCCCACCTACTTGTGCATAAAAAAAAAAACATGCACATGCATACGGTTCTAGATTTGGATGCGGATGTGGATGTGGATGTGGATGTGGATGTGGATGTGGATGTGGATGTGGATGTGGATGTGGATGTGGATGTGGATGTGGATGTGGATGTGGATGTGGATGTGGATGTGGATGTGGATGTGGATGTGGATGTGGATGTGGATGTGGATGTGGATGTGGATGTGGATGTGGATGTGGATGTGGATGTGGATGTGGATGTGGATGTGGATGTGGATGTGGATGTGGATGTGGATGTGGATGTGGATGTGGATGTGGATGTGGATGTGGATGTGGATGTGGATGTGGATGTGGATGTGGATGTGGATGTGGATGTGGATGTGGACGTTCACGTCCATCTTCAACGTGACTTGAGGGCAAAGGAGTTTTCTAACTTATTTCTAAACATTGGCGATGGAAAGAGAAGGAAAGAATAAATATACAAAGTAACCCTTGCGATGTTATGGAAGATATGATCAGTTTGAATGGCAGAAAATAATATACCTAAACGTTCATCAGTTTGGAGTTCATGGCTATTTCAAAGCTATTTTCACGCAAATAAACGTCTCAGCCAACAGCATCAACACTTTTCTGCTGGAGAACAGAGAATATAAAGTATGAATCTCTGGACTCGGAAATGAAACTCAAGGATGCTGTATATTAACCTGTAGAGTTATTCCACACTTTCAATCCACCAGAAAACCCACACCAAATCCTCAACTTCAAAGTTGTTGCCCAATCTAAAGCCTCTTAAACTGCGCAGGTGAAGGCTTGTAGAACCACGTTATCAAAGCTATGATTTTCAGAGCCAATCAGAGAAAAACCGTCTTCATCCCCCGCATTTATCTGATCCCATCATACTACCACTTTGAGTTCAAACGTCTGCAATTTGCTGTTGAGGTTTGATACGCCATGAACATCAATAAGATACATGGCCAGAGTTTGAAAGCGGATAATAAGGATCTGAGGAGCAACTGTTTCTCTCATAGCGCCCTCAGAGCCAATTCACCTCACAGCCTGGTCATCCTCGAGCCAGAAAGAAAAACCAGGAATGATGTTCACAGAGACAAAGAATTAATGTGAGAAGTTGAGGATATAGAGAATAATGTGACGTCTTCCACGTGGACGTAGTCGCGGGTATCAGCTAGTTATAAATAATTTCGGTTTGCGCACATGTGACGTCACTGGGCACTGTGCAAAATTCAAAACGTGCGCAAAGCGTAATCTGTTTTATTTGATTCATGATGAGTGCCGACTTCATCGTTGCATCATCATATGTCGCACCAAAAGACTTTCCTTATTCCCGTCTCTCGGCTGCTATCATATTTCACGAAAAAAAAAGAAGAACTTACACCTCCCGCTGTGCCAATATGATGACAACTTTTGCACCCGGTTTTGTGGGCGGCAAGTGTTTTCACCTCAAAATGCAAAGTGGCGCATGTGGTGCGTCTTTGTCTTCCTGAACTCATCGTTCGCCATCACTGCCGACTTGGCTGTCATTCGCAAAACGCATCCAAAATGATGCATGAGGCATACATATGCCTCGGCTACTGCAGCAGTTTCTCCCCGTCTCAGTTCATTGCGATTCCATTCATCAGATACGAAACGAGAATGCAAATAAATCAGGAAACCTACCACTCGCTGGACACCGATCGCGTCACTAAGATGAAAGGTGGCCTGGCATCGAGACAGCTGCTATCTTGCATTTTTAACGAATAATTTTACCCATCATTATTCAGATACTTTATGTGTGTGCGGCCACATGTCTGAGTCTTCCTCATTTGATTTTGTCGAGCTCAGCGAGTATTTGGGACAACCAGACACGCGATAATTGACGCAATAATATCGCAGAACATCTTCACTCCCCGGCATCGCTCCAGAGGGGTGTGTGTGTGTATGAAGTGTCGAAACAAAGTGACATGAGATTTGTTTTGGACTCTTAAGTGTTATCAGCCGATTCGTGGGGATAAATTGCAAAATTTTATGGTGGCACTTCGGCTTCAAATGGGACAAATGAACTGCAAACAAGAAGTCCAGTTACTCTGGTTGTAAATGTGGTCACAACGGGCTCCACAAAGAATGCATAAAAGCTTGAGGATGTGGACGATATTAAGTTGTTAACGGCTTTGTCGACACATTTCCAATTAGTTGTGAAGTAGGTTTGCGGAAAACATCGTCAAGCCTGGCAGTCGTTGACACAGTTTGATGGCTCGAACAAGTATTATCTGGTGCCATCAGGACGCTTGTTCATGCTGGGCGACTCTAGCTCTACTTAAACTACGGTGACTTCGGATTCAGTTAGGCTTATCCAACTCTACGATTTTGGAGGGGAAGACACAGTCATCGCTTAATTTTTAAGCTGATCCCATAGCTCAAACTAGAATCAGGGGATTATGAAGAGCTGATAGTCCTTGAGGTTGAAGTTAATACCACTGCTTGTACATGAAAAAGAGGAATATGATAGGGCAAGGCTGAGGCGATAGTCACCGCTTGAGATTTATTCTGATTTTGTTGCTTTCACCAGAATCAAAGGAATATGATGAAGAAGGGCTGAGCCAATAGTCACCCATTGGTATTTAAACTAATTCCACTGCTTAAATCAGAGGAGGCTTGTCTTTACGCGCATCGGGCCTAATTTCAAAGCAGGGATAACAAGTGATAGCACCTACGTCAGTTAAATTTAGAAACGTTACCTATTTCATTCCGCAGAACGTCAAAGGCATGTTAAAAAAAGCACGGAAGAGAATACACCACCCTGCGAGAATCCATTCTTTATCAAAGCAAATGAATTCGTTTGTTCAACGGCCTCTCCTTCTAAACTGCCAACTTTGTCGAGCTGTAGGTGCTAAGTACGGTTAAAGATTCTTTGGCCTATTCCTGAGATGATGTCCTGATTTTTTTTTGGCTAAATTCAAAAAGGAATATTCAAAAAAAATCGATTAGGTCATGGAGAAACCAGCTTAATTGAATCAGTGCGCCATGCTCAAACTCAGGAGGTACCTTTAGCTGATTTTTGATGTGAGAAGAAGAAAACACAGCGGCCCCGACTGAAGTTTTGTTGAGAAGCATTCCGCTAATCCTCACATATCATGTGACGTTCTCAAGGAACACCTAAGGATCAAGGTCTTTAAGTATAGCAAACCCAATGGTAGTATCGTATAAGACAAATAGATGACGCCGGTATGGAGCCTGGGCTTTGTTTAATTTTTGGACGGTGGTGACATTACGACAGCGACATCAAGTGGCGAAAACCCGGGATAATTCAAGGTGTACCTTCTTGCAACCGTTCATGGGGTGCGTGTTGCATTTTTCACACGAGTGAAATGGACCTAAAAGTGTTTGACGACTCGGAAGGGCGAATTAGAAAGATCCTCCGTGACAAATTCTGTCAGAGATTTGTCATTCCCCGACGAGAAGTAGTTCTGCGAAAAAATGTCGGTGGAGCATGGGCTGATACTCGAATCTATAAGTACGTAGCTTGCACAGCAGCCCAGAGTGATAACTACTGAGTCAAGTCGAAAGGTAACACCAAGAAACTGCTAAAATTATGATTTCAATCTTCAAAGTGATGGGCAAGAGCGCAACAGGAACACCAGAGCCGAAAGCGACATAGATTCCCTTCAACACTTCAAATGTAAGACGATCCTGGCCAAAATCAGGATCAATAACACTTCAATCCACAACTGGAAGATCGCAAAGGTGGAACAGATGACAGGAGACTTCAGAACGGTCAGAATCATCTTTGAGATGACCATGCCCTTGAATCGCTCGTGCAAAATTTCCAATGTGGCGTGAGCTGTGTGGCACGTAGGGCCATCCTGTTGAAGCCACATGTCGTTGGTGTCTATATTATCCAATTCAGGCCAAAAGAAGTTGGTAATCATCGACCTGTAGCGCTCGCCGTTGACGGTGATGGCCTGGCCAACGTCGCTCTCAAAGAAATATGGACCGATGACGCCGAGAGCCCAAAATCCACACCAAACAGTAAATTTTTCGGGATGCATTGGACGCTCTTGGATCTGGTATCGTCCCAAATTCGACAATTTTGTTTGTTGACGTACCCATTCATCTAGAAATGGGCCTCATCGCTGAAGATGATTTTTCGATGAAAATTAGGATCAGTTTCCAACTGCCCCAGAGCCCATTCAGCGAACACACGTCGCTGTCTATGGTCGTTTACCTTCAGCTCCTGGGTCAGTTGAATTTTGTACGAGTGCAGGCACAAGTCACGACGCAAAATTCGCTAAGTTGTGGTCTGCGAAAGGCCGAGTTCTTGTGAGCGACGCGAAATCAAATGCCTCGAATTCTCATGCACACTCTCACGGACAGCGGCGATGGTTTCGGCAGATCTTGCGTTTCGTCGACGTACGGGTGTTGGTTGATCGTTTACTGAACCAGTGGACTCAAATTTATCCACCACACTGCGAATAGTCCTCTCGGAAGGACGATTATGGCGACCGTAAAATGGGCGAAACGCGCGGAACGTTGCCCGAACAGAACACCCATTTTGATAAAACAATTTTATTTGCACGTGTTGTTGAACGCTTCAACCGTCCATGGTGATTTGGCATGGGAATAAATGACAGCCAATTTGACAGATGTAGCTTCAACAATATGGCCGCTATCAACTGTCAAAGTTCAAAAGTCCCTATTGGAAGACCCTTTATAAAGGTTGAGAAACACTGTACTAAAGAAGAACACAGTTGGGAGCGTATCAGTTCTCTGAAATAGAACTCCCGTCATTGGACACAATCCAGATACACAGATTAGTCAAAGCATTTGGATTTCAGGAGGTGATGTATGTATGTATGTACGTCGAGAATCTTATCGACTAACACAACTAGATGTGTTATGGTTTTCTTGTGGAGCCCCAGCATTTTCTTTTGGGAATGAGAACTTGAAGTTCTCTCTCTCGCTCTTTAGGATGAAGTCCAATTCAGTCGTTCTGAAACTTTTTAACTTGCCCTCATTTCTGTCAAAAATCCTTCCCCTTCAGCTTACGAAAACTTATAATTTTACCGAACCATTTCATTCCTTATTCTGCTCCAACAGTCAAGGCTCTATGACTAATCCAAGAAGTGCTAATTACACCACCATCTGTTGCAAAAAAAATGACCAAATCACGTCATCCATACTAATGGCCACCACGCCATACATCCCAGCTCGACATTAATCCCAAGTGAAAACAAATGTTTCCATTAGCGGTTCTCCCCACGGCCAGGCCTTGTTATCTCAAGGTCCTCACTAAATCACGCTCACTTTCGAAAGGAAGCACACATTCGAGCGGCAGCGGCCGAATGCAGCATGTGCAAGTGCATGCATGCACACACATCTCGCATTAGGATGTCACAAATTTATGACCCCTCGAGGTGCTCCAGAAGCCACCATCCACCAACCGCCATCCACTCAGCGGCCTTTCATTTTCGCGCCGCACTGCTGGCTGGCTCTGGCTGTAACCAGATGCGAATGCAAAACAAACGAAAAGCCATCGCGGAGGAGAGTCCACATTGACATTCTCGAGACAATTGAAGGTGGATGACTCCCGAAACCTAACACAAGCACAGATCACAGTCCCGTGGAGCTCCGTCGCCGCAGCCTCTCATGCAATTACCCAGCGCGCGCGTTATTATTGTTATTATTTATGAATGGTAATTGTTCCAATGTCTCGGTCCGGATGTGTCAGATGTGCAGTAGTTGGGCACCAAGCAACCACCGGCTCTGGAAGCAGGCAGCATTCACTTTCTCTGTCACCGGAGTCCGGGCAGTGCACAGTGCGAGAGTTCTTCTCGTATGACCACAACGCAGACGCCTGCCCAAGTGCACTTACAGCGTCTCATCTGTACAAGGCTGGGAGAAGGAAATGCCTGCGTACGACTGAAACGGGTTACCAAACGCACGTGGTGTGCATTACACACCAGACGGGACAAAGCGACGCACACGCTCTGATTAGTCCTAAGATTCGCAATTACTCAAATGGCGCGTCGCGTCTCCATTACGATTGGTCGTGTACTGTGCATCTGGTGGAGTGGCAGACAACGAGCTTGAAATGTAATTTAACCGCTTCACACGATTTGCGCGGGCGCGCGCGATTACGATCACGTCACGGAGAGTGTGCGTGCGACAAATTGATCCGCAACCGCAAACCCGGCCCGATCGTCCCGCATTAAAACGTCAAATTTGTAATTTTGACAATTTAATCTGCGAGTCAACGAGCCTACCCTCTGACAGATGACGAGAGGTGGCAATGACGGCCCGTATACAGTATGACGGCGCTGACGTTTCGGCAGTAACGTAACGCTCGATTAGCCCCCCGATGGACGTTTTTGGAGCGGAATCGCGCTTTTGAAGTCTCCACCGGTTAATTGCGCGGCGCGAATTTTCATGGAAAATTATATTTTTTAATCATATTTTGATTTCTGTGGCGAATCACAGTTAATTTGTGTATTTCGCGGCGAAAATGTAGAAAGTGTTCTCAGTCTTACCAAAGCATGGGCCTCACGCTAAAATTCGTGCAAAATTGATCCCAAAAATTGATGTTTCTTCGATCGGTTTTGGTCTAGCCAGGCAGAAGCTTATCGTATCCGATTGTTAGGGACAGGAGAGGTTTTCATAGTCATCAGAGTGAGTAAACGGTGATGCGGATTAAACGTTTTCTAGCTGCTTTCTCTGATCCCGACTTGATTAGAAATCCGACTCAGGTAGGTAGAAGTAAAAGTTCAAAGGAACCTAAGTGGGACATGTAGTGCGGCGATTAGTTGCCACAATAGGACGCTGGACGAGCGCGAATGTGACGTCACATTAACACGTAAAGTGACGGGAACTAAGCAGGTACGACAGCAACGCCTTCCTTCCTAAAACATTTAATACTTAAGGCTTCGGGTGTCCACAGAGCATCTAGAAAAGGACGTCCCGGTTCATATTGATTCTGAATGCACGCGGATTGTAATTTGTCTACCAACCATCTTAGGTAGGTTCCTCGACACTTTCTGCCGTTCTCAAGGGCTTTAAGATGACAGAATTCAGCATAACTCCTTTTTAAAGTAGATCAACACAGAACAGCGGTTTCTTTTGAGTTCCATATCCAATCGACCTTGTCAACCACACTGTAGACAGCTCCTCCTCACAAGTGCACTCAATTTCAAGAGTCTTACACTTAAGCAACAATTATGTGGCGAAACCCTTTTTGCCGATAATGATGATACTCTCAGATGATTTCCTCAGTTTCCTGGCACTAGGCCCGCATAACCTGACAAAGGCCCCAAGAAGGACACATTGGAGATTGATTTCTGCTCGCGCCAGAGTTTCTCTCTGGTAAACCAATTAAATCCAAACATTCTCCCGCAGGCGAAAGCCGTCCCAAGATTAAGTTGAAGGCGGCGGAGGAGAGCCACCACAAGAATAAAAAAAAAAAGAAAGAAGCAACGCTTCCATTTATGACTCCATCAGTCATTTTGTTGTTGCGCACGGTATGGAGCCGCAGTGGCAGCAGAAGCATGCACTCATTCATCCATCCATCCATCCGTCCATCCATCCATCTACATACTTCGTTATGTGGTTCGCAATTAAGCCTGGCGCAACTGCGAACAAATGGCACAGCAATAAATTTTATCGAATCCGCGTTGCGCGTTGCGCGTTGCGCGCTGCAAACGCTGCGAAATTTCGCAAGGCAGGCGCGCAAAAGATGCGATACTCGGATACGCTAAGTGATTCTCTGATTCCAATTTGGGAATAGGCACCCCGCCTAGCGTCTCCGCGTAATGACTGCGGATCGCTGTGCAATGTAGGTAGACAGGTTATCTGTCTTGACGCATTGCTACAGGTGGTGCTCGCTTGATTTGCATGCGACCGAAGCGACTAAGTACCAGCACTGCTCCTGCGCGGCGGCCCGATGTAAGCCTGCCTCGGTGTCTATCTATCACGCTGTCTAGTGTCTGTCTGTTTGGCCGAGAGGCTTTCCATCTAACAATCGATGCTCCCACCCAATGGGAGAGTGAATGCGTACAAGTTCGCATGCCACAACATAGACATCGGACGTGTCGGACATGTCGTGTGTAATTAAAAGTCCGGGAAGCTTAACATCTTCTCCTGCATGTGGCACTGCCTTTCGATAAATTTTAACCAAAAAAAATTCAAATTTTCGCGGGAAAAATTAGAGAGAGGGACGGCCCTGCCTGCCAGAGGTCGAGGTCATGCGAGAGAGAGATGCACGTGAGTGCTTCGTTTGGGTGTAATTTGCCTCCTGTCAGTTTGGATAGATGAGCCGAACATTTGTTTTGGCCGATGAATTTAGCTACTCGTAATTGGCCGGGTCAATGGTGGTCATTAGTCAGCGTTGTGGCAAGTGGCTGCGGTTCCGATTGACAGATGCGGTGTTAGAATGAGACGAATAGAGGAGGAAGCGTCCATAATGAACTACTGGTTTGGTAGTTTGTTTGTCGAAGCTTTCTTAACGAAACGAAGTGTGATTGAGGGACGTGTAAACGCGCAAGAATGATGACGACTTTCACTTTTAGGAATTTTGCTTTGCAGAGCTTATAAATTAACGGGAGGCGTGGGCTAAGATACTTTTATTTTCTGTCAGTTGATTGTGAAGGACTGAGCGCAGTTCTAAGGTCGACATAGATGATGAAGACAGGAAAAAAGGCTTACAGATGCTAAGGGAAGAGGGAGAACTCAGAGTTAAACTCTGAGTTAAACTCTGAGCCTTCAATTAAATGGATGTGAAAGTGTTCCTACCCGAACTCATTTGGCTACGATCGAATGAAGAGGCTCTTTTCAGCGTTCAGAATTGTGTACCACCTGGGAAGTTCATATTTAACTGCTCGACATACCTTTCGTAATGCAAGCAGCCGAAGCTTCAATCGGAAATAATCTCATAGGAGCAAGAGTTTGTTCGAAATTGTATGCCTTACTCAGTGCGGAGCGAATAATCGGAGCTAAAATGATTGTGTAGCCACCTCCATAGAGCCATCTTTGACTGAACTCTCCGTTCCTTTTATTGGAGCTGAAGACTTAATAGTCCTGTTCAAGCCATTCCATATTAGCTTTGGATAACAACCATCAATTAAAGGACTCGGCTTCCGGTCAACAGACTCTAGATTCGTTGATCGCAGAGAGCACAGAGCCTATCTACACCTTATGAGGCCGTGCTCTAACCTGAGCTAGGGCATTTGGGGTGAATTCTATGGCAAACCAGATAAATCTTTTGTCAGTACAGAAAAACGCTTCAGGATAATCAAAGAAACCGGCAACCTGGTCAAACCGATAGACTCCATTAACTTAGACAAGCCAAGACACCAGCAATCTCAGAGAGAGACTCTGCACAGGTTAATAGCCGTTAAAGTCCTGTTTGGGTTTAAGGAGAACATTTGTAAGAAGAAATCAGGAGCGACGTCTAGTTGGTTGAGTTAAAAGGACTCAAAACTGCATTGCCTTGGAAAGGCAGCACTGACACAAGCTTGCCTCTCGAGCAGTGAAGTCTCCTTCTGACATCTAGCAACCCACCATGTACTCTTTGATTCCAGATTAAGCTGACCGATGTTGATGGTTTCTTGTTTTCTCTAGCCGCTTCCGGGAATCCAAACACTCTCTTAGCTGGTTCTGGTTAAAATTGTGCTTCAAAGGTGATTCCAAGTTGCAGAGGGTATATGTGGATCAAATTGAACGAATCGATCCTGAATTGCTATGAAGCCTTGAAGTCAATGAAAAAATTATGTGTCTCGACTTTGAGGGAAACTGGTATCTACCGATCAGCATGGTGCCTCTAGGGTTTTCATAGTGCACGGTTGGCCTATTGGTCGTTGTGGTGGTTCTGTTTGAATTTGAGGAGCGCTAACGCGCTCCCCTGATACCACCACATCGAGTAATCCCTAATTATCGTTCCAGATCCAACTGGCAGATCTTCTTATCAAGGCATGATTTGCCTCTCATGTTTGCTTTTAATCAGGGCTGGACAGCTGTAGATTTAATGTGCGAAAAATTCCTTTTCGGCCATGTAAATCTTCGCAGCTATATTCAAAAGGATCCCCAACATGTTCCCTGTTGGGATTATCCTTTGTACTGACTGAGTACAACCGTACGTGTTTTGTTTATGAGGCCTTATATCTTGGGTGTATCAGATTCTGTCAATCAGCACTAATAAGTGTCCTTCATACCACACACCCCAAACCTGACCTGAACACAACGGTCCCTACTAAGGTGTAAGAGGCCATACTATCACCTGGTAAGCCTATAGCTGATCTCTGACAGGAAGAGTGCAGATTGACTACTCCATTAATTGACCGGCTTTCATCGGACCATATCGTACAGATGAATTGGTGCATGCACCCAAGTCATCTCGTGCAGCCTTAAACAGCTAAAATGCTAGACCATCTGGGTCTGCGGCCTTGCATGTATATATAACTTGTGTCTTACTATAGCTGTTTCAACTTAGTTTCGATCAGAAGGTGGTAGTGATCGGTTGTTTCACAGATTGAGACTGCTGATAGTGGAATATTCGCTTCCGTTGCCGTTTATCAGCCCACAGAAGTAGTCTTTCCGAACGTCTCTGCATCTTTCGAGCTCACGTGCCTCGTACTCCCCTTTCTTTCGACATGAGTGCCAATATTTACTACGGGCTAAAGTCAATGTCTCTTAATCGCAGCCCAGTTTCCACGGACTAGTGCGAATCATAAGACTCACAAACTGAATTCCCCATGCTCCTATTTCCTGGACTGCAGGATTTACTTTTATATTGCGTTGAAAAACATTCCAGTTCCTGGTATGGTTGGTTGGTGACTTTGGAAGGATGAGGTTTCACTCTTTACTTAGGCTTCAGTTGGGCTCTTTGTAAGTCTCCATAAACGACTGTTGGAGAAGTTTTTTTTAAAAGGGTTGGCGGAGAGGAGGATTGGGTGTAGGAGATCTGTTTTTCTTGACATTACTTGGCTGAATAGTGGAAGAGGCAGAGTTCTAGACCCACCTCTTCCTCATCCGGAGTGTGTGGGGTGTTACGTTGACTGTTGACTGTAGAATGATTATTTGTTTGAGTGTGGGGCGGTCGGAGAAATCTTTCTGTGTTTTCGGCAACACATCGTGGTCTGGTGTCCGCATAGATCCCAGTACTCCTAGACATAGTCTTGCTATGGCTGGACAGTGAAAGAGAAGTGCTCTAGATCCTCTTCTTTCTCTTCTCAGTTTCGTTTGCGGTATTAGCTAGTCTTATTCAGTCTGCATGCTGTTTTGCAAGTATTTGCAAGTCATCAGGTCTGCCTCGTTTTCGTGAAAATCCTGGTTATTATCTAATCGACTGCCTTCTTTAAGACTGTTGAAGTGACTCTCATCTCATCGTACATACACCTTTGTTCCCCAACTTTCTCTTGCCAGTTTATTGGCTTTCTCATTTCACGTGGTTCTGGCTGCCAAAGAGGTTTCATTTATTCTTAGATTCTCTTTCAAGAAGGAATTTTGGGTCCATCTACATATTTTCCTTGTAAGAGGAAGGACCTTTATTTTCCTCTGAACAGCGAAGCCTTTCGCCTAAAAGACTGTGACATAAGGTTGCAAATGTAAAGCAAGTTCAATTCGTTGGAGATGTTAAATTCAGGATTCGCTGGAGCGAAAAGTAGCTGAGAAGTTTCAGTTCTTGTCGGCAAAGTCTCTTGGTTCCTTAATCAGTGAAGTGGTTTCACCCTCGAACACATAGAAATGTAAAGGTGTCTCTAGTGATTGTCCATTATGAGGAGTCATGATAGAGGAGATAGAACCACTCCCTGAGGTGCATTTGTTTGGACGGTATGTGCCTTAGCAAGAAACGCATCCTAAAGCGGCTCCCGCTTCTTTTACATCCGCGAGAAGTTACAATATCATGAAATCCTTTAAGTTAAGGCTGCGTTATATTATCCCCCCTTACCCTGTAAGCACTGCCCTTGCAGTTCTGAAGTTCCATTATAGACCTGCGCTCTGAATATAACGAGGTCAGCTCATAAAGAGCATGAGACAATACCACTGAGTCTTCCACTCCTGCCAAGCCGTTCTCCTTCCAATGCACTCCTGGTGATTTTTTTACGATTTCATGCATCAACTTACTAATTTTTCCTAAAAGAATTCGAAATGCTTCCTAAATCCTCCATCGATTTCCGTAGCTTTGAGCTTTCTTCAAGCGAACATTTGCGTATTTCATTCCCTGCCCCACAGACTGTATCCATTGTTTACCATACTTAAGCTGGTTGGAGATTTGTCTGGCGCGCACTGGAACCCTCAAGCTTTGCCACAGTTGTCTTGCCTCGTCGCCAATACACATCAGATCCGCACGTCACCAGAGAGTCATAAATTTTCAAAATAACTCTTGTTATCTAGATGTTTGCACTCTTCGAGAATGTGGCGAGACAAATTGATGAATATGGCGTTCCGGGCCAGAGGAAAAGTTCATCTTCATCCTCGGAGTTTACTTACTGGAGTTGGTAATTAAAAAAAAAAAAAAAGAATTCAACACGGTGAAAGCAGCCAACGAATTGCGAAACGAAATTCACACACAACTCGAGTGAGACTGGACGAGACTGAGTCGTTCGCCTTTTGTTTCATTCGATGCCCGAATCCAGCAACTCTTCGCCTGGAATCTGAATTGGATCGAGTGCAATCGGTGTCTTGAATGGGATAAGGTGCGGCGCGGTAGCTAACTGAAGAATACTTCAATTCTCGATAGGAAAAATTGTCTGTAGGTGAGCACAGAGCTTCTGAATGGAACCTGAAGATTCGACTAGCCTTTGGGTGAATTTGTTTGAGTAGCACAGCCATCGGATAGTGCATGAAATCGCAAAAATGAAGCAATCATCTATTGGAGTCACTAACAACAGATGGCTCTGAGGCTGAATAGGCTTTTTCGATGCCAGATATTGATGGACGATGATTATACCTGACGATGAAATCTTAGCAACAGCGCAGGAACATCTTGTAGGTTCTACAGGGTTTTTCAATAAGAGCCCTACAAAAGTTTTTTTAAATAAAACAAAAACGGTTTTGGATATCAATGAAATTCTTTATTCGTGTGAAAGTACGTTCGATGCCATTATGTATGGAACTCGATTTCTTTTGCATGGCCACCACGGGCACGCTTGCAGAAGTCCAGACGCTGAACCCAATTTTCGACGGTTTTCAAGCATAAATCGGCCGATACTGCTGCAATTTCACGTTCGATATTCGTACGAAGTTCATCAATCGTCGCTGGCTTGTTGGCATAGACCATAGACTTGACGTAGCCCCACAGGAAATAGTCTAACGGCGTCAAATCGCACGACCGAGGCGGCCAAGCGACTGGACCATTTCGTAAGATAACACGTTCTCCAAACTTGGTTTCCAATAAATTGATTGTGACATTCGCTGTGTGGCTTGTGGCGCCGTCCTGTTGGAACCACATGTCCTCCAAGTCCATATCATCCAATTGGGGCCAAAAATATTCGGTTATCATTGAACGGTAGCGATCCTCATTCACAGTAACGTGCCGGTCTTGATCATCACGGAAGAAGTACGGCCCAATGACGCCGCCGGCCCATAAACCACACCAGACCGTAATTTTTTCGGGATGCAATGATGACTCATGGAGTACGTGTGGATTGCTGCCTGACCAATACCGCATACCATGCAGCCAGAAATTATGACGACCATAAATTTGACGTAGCGCTCTTAACGTTGAGGCCACTGACTCCGAATTTCGGTAGTAAATTTTAATAATTTGGACTCGTTGTTGGCTCGTATATCTTTCCATCATGAAATGGCAAACCTTACTGAAGAGAAATGTCAAAAAACCGCGAGAAAAATATGGCGTCGTTTGCTGTCCCTGTCGCTCTACTTTTGTAGCGTCCCTATTGAAAAACCCTTGACTAGAGCTATGCGCCATCACATACTCAGCCAGTTCCGAACACCAACAGCGTAAATAAACACCTGACAAGCCTCCGAGAGTACGATTTGTTCAGAAAAAGCTTCTCAATTCGTCATTGGGAGTCGACAATACATTTTTGGTCTCTTCCATTTCTGCGAACTATACAACGCGCACATGACTGGATGTGAGAAGCTAGGCCTTGGCTCACCTCGAGCTGTCGCGGCAGCTGTTTATTTTTTTTAACTCGTATAGCAGCCTAGAATTCGGAGCTCATGAACCTTTACATGGCAAAAACTAAGGTTTCACAATACCCAAACTGTATCCACAGAGTCTTGCCTTTAAAAGAAAGGAACTCAACATGGAATGTCTCTGGTGCTGGTAATTCGGTGCCTTCACTTTGGTCTAAGCGAGCACAGCCACATAACCTAACCATATCTTAGCAATGTATGCACGTCTTCACTAAAGATCCTAAAATGAGTCAAGAATCGGTTGATGGAACCGATACACTAGATTCGATTGTCTATTACGCAACTAGGCGTCAACTGTTATTTGTGCTATCATCGGAGGGGTGTGGGGTATCTTGGGTATGACAATGTGTCCGCATTGGGGTCGGCTATGAATATTAGCGAAGCAGGCACATCCGGAATGCCACTGATAGGGAGCTGGCATGGGATAATAGACAGCATAATAGAGAAAGAAGCTAATTGCTCCTGGTTAGCCCAAGAGGACTGCGGCACCTCTCAGACGCTATGGCCGAAATCAAACAAAACTAGAACAAGGTGCCTTCTGACACTGGACGGTTTCTCTATCAGCATGCTCACTGGAGTTACCACAGGACATTACGCAATTGGAGCATCGAGTGCAACGCTTTATGCAGAAGCTGCGGGGATGAAGAAGAAGTAGAGTCAATCCAATATCTGCTGTGCCACTGTCCCGCCCTGCAAGAACGACGTCTAAGCGGATTGAGATCAAGGTTCCTTGCAAGCATGGCCGAGATAACCGGCTTACAGTTGAGGAACCAACTCAGATTCTTCAAGGCCAGCAATAGGATAGGTCCTTAGGTTATCCCGCGAACCATACTGGTATTCCTACAACATTAATAGAATACTCACGATGGACCGTCAGGTTTCCGAGTGAAAGTGACGCACCCTTTGAAACCTAACCTAACCTAACCTAAGTGTGATGAAAAGATTAGTAAACGTCTTAATCAATCTTCAAGCTTTAGTTAGTTAAGCTTAGAGCTAACTCGGCTTAAAAAATAAAATAAATAAATGGCGCGACAGCTCGGGATGAGCCAAGACCTAGCTTCTCTACAATTCTTGTTGTGCGTGCTACATTTTTCGCACGAATGGAAGGGACCTGCAATTTATTGCCGAGAAGCTCTTTCATGACAGATTATACTCCCGGCGGCTTGTCATTCCCCGACGAGAGGTAGTGCCGCGAAAAGTGTTCGGTGGATATGGCTGGGGCTTGAACCCACGCCGCTTGGTCAGCAGTCCAACGCACTAGCCACTGAGCCACGGCGACCACTAACTCGACTTAGGGTCACTTATAAGACAAGGGCTTCAAACAGCGTCTGACTCGAAAAGTCTCTTCTCTTTTCTTGAACAGAACGTCCATGGAAATTTGGACAACTCAGCGTGCGCTGATGCTGGCACTGCAAGATATTTTCTCTACAATTTTTCGTTCTATGGATCTGATATGATGGAAGCCCCTTGAAGCACTTTCCCCTATTTGTCAAGCGTTGACAAAATTTCATTGGTTCTGTAAGTGACGACCTCTTCGGCAATCTTCTGTGTCCTCGTCGGACTTCAGAGGACTCCAAAAATCTTTTACCACTCCACGCTACGTTTGCCCACTCAAGCTTCTTCCCTGCAATAGGAATCAATACCCACATCCAACACACATTCGATGCCATTGTCAACACTACCTAGATAAGTGTCTCTTCCCCAACACGTTGTTCCGTAACCGAATCCCATATCACCTCTCCCATTCACGTAACTCTCGGATCGTTTACACTCAAGATGTAACCTTCCGCCAAGGCACACACACTCACCTCCTCTAACTGCGGCGTGAATAAATACCTTTAGGGCGACAAAATTTCAGGCACTCCTTCTGCCACACAGATGACCACGGAAAGGCTTACACTCTCCGGCAATAAAAGTAACGCAATCCAACCAAAAACGATGCAAAGATACATCCAAGTACTTCTTCCTCTCACACATGAGTAGGAAGAAGGCGAAAGACACTGAAACAGAATCTTAATACCTCAAGGCATTAACATTCCTCACTGCCATGCCAGAGAGATACTTGATATCGGGCTCAGAGAGGTGCCATATGCCCATATGCCTATTGTGCATTGGCATTCCCTGCATGAAACCATTAATTCGGTTGGAAATGAATAAATCTGAATCTCTGATATCCTCACCAAGAACCGTTACTTTAACACACATACTGGCCGCCTCGGATCCTTTCCGATGAAAGATCACACTGCCGAAACGCAAAGACACCACAGAACACAGATTCTATGTAAATGCCGGCGGCACTTCTAGCCAAAGTATGTTTCCACTTAATTAGTATGGCAAACAGTCAAATTACGTAGCCTTTGGGTGCTTGTCCTTGTGACTGTGACTATGGCTGGCCATGCAATTGACCCCCGCGTCATCGTGGTGGAATGCCAGATGACACACAGAACAACCGCAAGAGATGCACACGCGGACCCTGGACAGTCACGGCGGATTTCGCTTAATTTATGACTTTCGGATGCGCACAGAGCCTTGTTCGCTGATTTATTGACGAGTCAACAGGATGTAGACAGTCAACCGAGGCACCAGCATCGTCCTTAATAAACAATTAAATGGAAAACAATTAAGGACGCCCGAGTGCTGGGCGACCGTACACGGAATTAATCTAACAAGCGTACCAACGGAACATGTCTGACGAAATGCGCACAAAGCCAGTTTTTGTAGATCATTATCCTTGCTACTTACATGGATGTGAGCGGCGGCGGCGCTGCGAAGGAGATTGCTTTACGACCCACCATTCCTTTCAGCGGACCAGATTAAGAAGTCTCATCGTGTGTTCGGACACGGGGGGCAACGGCCGCGTGGAATGATGTGAGATTAAGGTAATTTTGAGGTTATTAGGGATAAGGCGGCACAGGGCACGGGAAAAAGGGCATAATGACCTCCTTTAGGCTGGGATGGAGCAGGAATTGCGTTTTTTTTTAGCAATTGCTGATGGCTTGATTGGAGGCGAAATCACTGAGAGAAATGAGGATTTTTTTGAATTTTATTTTGGAGCTCTTGGCAGTAGGCGTTGGCTTAAGATGGGCCTGTCAGTGTGACAGCGAATGCGAATCCAAAAATCAAGGTTCGTGGTCGACGCAATCCTGGCTAGGTTGTTCCAAATTTCACAGTTTGACTCTGTTGTGCAAGGGATTGTGAAGCAGCAGTTAACCATCTTTCCATGTGTGGAATGGGAGTTTAACGCGTCCAACTATCGGAGAAGCTTCAGCCCAATAGAATAAATGTCAACCTAAAAGACACTATCACACTTTCCTATGCTTGTTTAATGGCCTTTGTTATCTTAATTCTGGTTATCGAATCGAAGCAACTAAGAATCTTTCCTGATCCGCTCTTTAGGATAAACTTTGTCCAAACTTGGACCAAACCAATAAGCAGTGATGTCCCTAACAACGCAAAGTTTAATCATAAAGGCATCTTCGACGATCTGATGAATGAGAGGATCTCTTATCACGCGATGGACAACTTTACAGAATCTTGGCAGTAGATCAGCATCAGCAGTCTCTCGTTAGATAGTCCAAAATGGGTTTGAACAACCCATAGATGGCTTTGGACAGATCCCTCCACCAGCTCACACTTGTTTTTGATGTCGAAACTGTTATCCATCCACTCGGCAGTGTGACTATTGTCATAGTCCCAGTTGAAGATGAACTTTCCCGATTTAAGCTGTGATACAGCTGATACAAGGTATGAGAATGTGTGGTGTCAGAATAGGAAGTGTTGGACTGTACCTACGGCCTTTTCCAAGATTCTAATGATGTTGAAGAGAAATGAAGATTGATGACCAGGTGCATGCTCATAAGGTAAAGTCGATGGAGGTATCTTTAAAGATAAGCACTGCAAGAAGGCTCATTGCGGTCGAGACCGCCGTTCAATGGTGGTTATACTACGTCTAATGGCGATCGGGGCAATCTGAGTACTCTTCCATTGGGAAAGAGACTGGTGAGCTGCTGGTCTAACACGATGGATTTGTTAAACTAATTTCTGTAGGAAGAAGGCTCCATGCTAAGGTAGTCATTGAGTTAGACCAAGCTTAAGACCTTCGCTGTGTAATAAAGAATTGTAGCCAAGGTAACTGCTCCACATAGCTCCAGACGTGTGAGAGACATAGTACCTAAAGGCTCCACTTTTTTTTTTTTTTTGACATCAGGAGATTACGTTCTTCATCCAAAATACGTACGTATACTACAGTGCCGTAGGCCTTCTCCGATGCAACACTGAATCCATGCAACGCACAAACCACTGAGCCACGGCGATGCACTATTCTATCTATCGGTGGGAGAAAAATCTTTGATCGAGATTGAAGGAGAACATTTAACGACGAACTTTGTGAGCTGTACAGTCACATCGACGTAGCCAGAAAAAAATCAGATCTGTCAACTAGGAAAGTTGGGGCATGTAGAGCGAATAAAAATCAACGCTCGTGTCAAGAAAGCCTTCAAGTCTAACTGAAGGCACTACGTAGTAAAGGGAGACACGCGCAACTCAAGAGGGTCCTTAACTAACTCGATATGCGAGATGGAGGTCCAAGTCCACGTCGGACTACAGAGCCATGGAAATTAAAGTAATCCCTCGGTAATGCCTACATGAATAAACTCTGAAGGGTACCACTGAGACCTTTATGATCATTCCTTGTATTACCAGAAGACCTAATGAAGTCGAGGATATCACCTGTCGAAGTATTTCTGATGTCCTAAGGGATCAGGGCGTCCTTAAGGAAAACTCGCTTTCTAATGTAGCAGCGAGCCATACACTCGCATAGTATATATTCAGCTGTTTCGTCTTCCGCTAGGCACAGTTGCCATTCAGTTTCTTGGGCCAATCCGCTGATGGGTTCGGCTCCTATGTATGGCCATAGACATCCACCCCTATACCGGAGTCCATTTTATAGCCAACCACACTAGTCTCCTGTTTTTAAGCAGAAAATCGCCTTTCTCCCCCGCCGAGCTATCGATTTGAAATCATCTCCGAAACTGGACGTTGTCTAATGTCGTGCTGATCATTTTTCGCTCGGGAAGGTCAGAGAGAATTGCCAAGGTGAGTCTTTAGAGCACAGTTCCTCTACCGGAACAACATAGTTGGTCAACACAGCCCATCCATTCGAAACTGTGTTCTTAAGTCAAGATCGAAACGCATAATAGATTCTTCGACTAGTGTCGCTAAGCAAGCGAGTCCCAGTGCTTTTTTCTTATCGAAAACTGACCACAGCCATTGGTATGCAAGTCTCGAAATCAAGCCCAAAAAACCGTCATGAATCGCAAGGCCCCGAAGCTCCTAAATGAGCGGAACTCCTAGAGCCAGCCAGAGAAATGAATTGGTAAAAGATTGACCATCGGATCGTCTACTAGATAAAATTCTCAAAACGAATAACCAATCGGCATCTTTGAGGAGGCAGTGTGTCTTCTTGTGGCGGTCACTCACACAGATCTCCTAGAACTCAAAAAATCTTTGGTAAACTCAACTGATAACCGGATAAATGAAGAAAAAGCACTTTGAACAATGCCTGACAGCCAAAATCTTCCTATAATGCAAGGACTTGGAAGAAGTTACCTTCAAAGCTGATATGCATGTAGGCTTGATGGACCTATTTAAAGGAGCTTTTTGGATCACATATTGGATGCTTAGATGCTGAAACACAAATTGCTGCCTGCCAACAAAGGCGGCCAAGAAAATCTTGGTACTGTCGGCAGAGTGCACATTGGATGCAGTTTTGTACGCATCATACAGCTGCTATGCGACACCAAATGCTAATAGCAGGCGATTTCAACGCGTGAGCTTTTGACTGTAGCAGCCATGCAACCAATAGGAGAGAAAACAAGTTGCTGGAAACTCTTTTTTCGCTGGACCTGCAAACCGTTGGTTTGGAAATATTCCATCTCCGCCCGTGGAGGGGGAGTCCGAATGAATTAGGGACCGATGTTAGAGTTGGACTTGAAAAGCCGCCCTGACTCTTCGATGTAGGAGTAAAGATTAAGTGTCGACATCGGATTCGGCAGTTTAAGAACCAGGAAAGTGAATCTCTACAAGCAGACCTACGTCGTTACTGAAGCGTTTTCGAGAAGACTAATGACGTTGCTGTGGTCTCTTAAGACGGCCTATTTGAACTGGATAAGTCCTCTATGTCTTCGTAAAGAACTTCCAAGTTTGCCTAATTGAGTGCTTTGCCATGTTTGTTCCACAAATTCGATCGCTTTACTGCGATGAAGCGCCTAAAGCACTGAGTTCTTTATACCGCAAGGGAACTTCATGGTTGACAGATCGGTTTGTTTTTACCTTAAAACTTGCTCTGTAGTGCTTTGTTTCAAGCCTTCAATTGCTCGAAAGTGATCTGGTTGTGGCCTTGGATTTTCATATTCGACTAAACGCGTGTCGTGTCTTTGAGTTCCACAAATTCTCCCATCCATACTGGACCGTGGGACAACTTAAGCTATTCCAATCTGTGTCAAATGCATAGTTGACTTCGCAGGACAAAACAAACATAAAGCCCTAAAGAACACCTGGGAATCAACTGTCAATGCCGTTGATGCACCTTTCAGGGCTTGATCCTGCACTAATGCGTTGATACGTTGCCTCAAATACAATGTTGCAAACAACTGATATCATCGACATCGCTCAGGCCCTTCCTCCCGTACATCTAAACCGACAACAGCTTAATTATTAGAAACAAGCAAAACGACGACGGCATAACTCCATAATCTCGATGTCACATAAGCCTCCTCAAGCCATGCACACGCAAGCCGCCCATTACCCAATCAATTTGTCAGAACCATTTTTGTGCAGTTGGCCTCGAAGCAGCACCGCACCTCCGCCGTCCGTGTGCTATGTTAAATTAATTGTAACATGTATTGGCACAAACGTTACCGATCCCCATACCCACGTTCGTATGCATTGCTCCCACCCATCCATCTGGCAACTGCGGTATCTGAAGGCGTCCCATCCATCGTTTCCATTAATTGATAATCAATAATGCTGACATCTCGAATTAAGAACAGGAATCTAATTGCGTTTGCTGTGTTCCCTGCCTGGTGCCGTCCAGGGAGACCTTGAGAGCGGGCGCGCAGCCGCTTATGGCATCGGTCGCCGGCCATCGATCAGCTAGCATCAATTAGCACGCTCGAATGGCCATTTTGCCAATGCTGCAAACCGATAGAACCAGGCCCCAGTGTGTGCGACTGGTGTACGCTCTGTTTGCCTCGGCGCGTCCACGACGTCGCTAGGATGAATGGATCGATCAAAAGCGTCGATTGGCGAGCGACGACAACGCAGTCGTCGAGGAACAACGACCGACAACGTCAGCAGTTGGGCCACATTAGAGTGCTTATTAATCAAATCAATTGCGGAGTCCCATTCGGGATGGGGCCGGCTGCATCCTCGGAATAATGGCGCGCGCGCACTTGAACTAGTTAGCCGCAGCCGGGCGGTAATTCAATCTGCAGCAGCAGGTTCTGTGTTCTGCATGCGTCCGTCCCGTTCCGGAATTATGTTAATCGACGTTACAAGTCGCTAATATCATAATATTAGACCGGCTGCGCCATTGATGCACTCCGTGCTCCGTGGGAAGGTCGCCGCGCACGCCTGACTCGGTGCCGATTTGTGAATAATTTCATTAGCGTAATGGCTGGCTTATGTCCGCTGATGATGATTGAGGACTGGAGGTGGGCAATGCAATTTAGTTTTAGTGCCCGAAATGATGATCTGTAAACGGTGAGCGATGGAGTGAGGTTTTCCGTGCCAGCTTCTCCGTTGTGGAGCTTAGCAGTGATTTATGTGAACGATGAGCTGAAATCTTGCGGCAGAGGCTTTGGACTTTCTAGGAAGTGAAGAACCTGTAGATGAGCGCGTGTGTAATAATAAGGAAATCGGAGCATCAGAGCATTGGACCATCAAAGCATCAGAGCAACGGAGCATCAGAGCATGGGAGCAGCATCGGATGATGGCATGATGAGAGAGAAGAAAATGCTTTCAAGGTTCATTAAGCGGCTAAAGTATCATTATGAACTGCGAGGTACGTTGGTGTAGCCTGCGCTTGAAAAGAAAACGGAGAAGGCGCTTGCTTCCAAAATAACAGGTGACGCAAGATGTTAGAAGAGAAAACTGGAAGATCTGACGTTGGGGGCATGCATTCCATGCAAATGGTGTTCCAGGCGATATGTCCCGTCTAATTTGAAGTTGTTCCACATGGAAATGTTTTACGATCCACAAAGGTCCAGTCGACATCTTGGAGTTACCTACTGATAGACCAACAATTGCGTCCATTTCCGTATCATTTTTTGGAAAAGATTTGCCACTAGAACCTGTAAAGGCGACTAGAACCAGCTAGACCCTAGACAGGGATATAAATCTCAGAAAGTCCCTCAGCTTAACATTGCACACGTATTGCAGATCCGAGAATTTGTCCAGAGTTATCTTCAGCCTTAGAGAGCTGAGCATTTGCAGCAGGTGATGAATAGATTCAGAGTTTTTTGAGAAAATTGAGATTCTGGATGAACCTTAATACTGCTCTAAGTTTTCGGTGGACATATCGTGTCCCGCATGAGGTGGAGTAGTCTTTTCTTTGCGGCCCTTGGACACTCGCCCAAATAGGGTTCAGGACAAACAAGTGCTCATCAAGTGCCTCTTCTTCCGAAACCTCTTCTTGAAACATTTGTGTCTTGAGATCCAAACTACGATAACCTTGCTTGTGGACGCAAGTTTGTTCTTAAGGTGGTAGAACCTCCACACATTTGGAGGACTGGTTTGGTGGCGCACTGCCACCAAAGTCCCTAACCTCAAAGATATGACCAAGACACGAAGAGTGGCTTGATTTGGAACAGCCAGTGCAATGAGAACAATACCAACAGCGGGGATGGAGGTTATTCTTAACCTTTTGCCTCTAGACCTCTACATGTAGGAGACTGCAGGAAAGAGTGCTCTCAAAATCAGCCAAACTTAACCCTGGAGACCAAATCCGTACGGACATGCCGAGATACTAAGCAATCATCTGGGCGCCAATGTCAACTCGGATTACACTGTCCCGAACTTGGACTTTGAGAAACTCTTCTCATGAGTCTTCCTAAGCAGGTAACAGTGGCAAAATAATGAAGTGTTGAATGAGTCCAAATCCATCTACACAGATGGTTCAAGAATGGATATAGGCTTTTCTCAGAGCAGTCAGGACTTAGCAGCTCCATAAGACTCCCGGATAATAGCAGCGTTTTCCAAGCAAAGGTCCTAATAGTGACAAAACCGGCCCAACTAGTTTCAATCTTAACAATACCACGGGAGGATATTACGATTTACATTTACAGCCAGACTGCCATAAAAGCAATAGCTGCTACGCAGATAATAGTGATGTTTTATCCGAGACGTCGGTGTCGTTGGGTGTCCCTTCTTGTTGACACTTTGAATGCTTAATCCATCTTGACCGCCTCCGACATAATACCCGCGAATGTGTCAGTGACATTTAGGAGCATTCTTCCGATGTAGGGATGTACCGAGGTAGATGAGAGTTCCCTTCATTTTTCTCCACAGGCATTCCCGTGCACAGGGCTCACTTGCGTGAACCTCCGCTGGAAAGATGTCTGGTGACCTTTCAAAAACTGCCTCAAATTGGAATTTGTGTTCACAAGCTCCAGTTACAAGACTTTCATTTCACCATTCGTGGCGGTCACCAATGGCCACCTAAACTTTTTGTGAAAATGAAACCTCTTGAGCATTTTACCTGGGACTGTGGTATGTGAATCGACTTTGAATGCCGGTACCATTTAGCACAGCTTCTTGCTGCACAGTGAGGTGTAGTGGTGTGGGACTCTGCATTGCTTCTATGGCTGTTGTCAATTACATACGTCTTCACTGCCCCAGTGATACCAATGCGCGCTAAGCGATGCAATCAGTTTCACTGCTCTTGCAGGGTTTTTCGCCAGCATGCCAGCGGTGCTTAGGTGATCATTGCTTTGATGAAGGCACTTTACAGCCAGCAGATCATTTTGAGTTCAGTACTCGAGTTTTATAAGGCTTATAGTGGCAGTCTCCGTGGATTTTGTAGGTTGGTAGGTTAGGTTTAGTATCTGGGTTGATGAGAAGTAAGCACTCGACCTCAACACACTTAGGTCCTTGTGGACCCATTGTGATGCCCATGGGAGTTGGTTCCGGCTTTACCGGGCTTCTACCTAACCGCTCGTTGCTGACCTTGGTCTCCAGCCATCGTGATGTCTTCAGGAACCTGGAAAGATCGTTTATTGGAATATCAGATAGTTCTTCTATGTCCTGGTAATAATGTCTTCCTAATGTTGTGTTTCTCACATGACACAGGCTTGGGCAAAGAAAATGAGGAGTATTCTCTTGAAGCTCTTCGTCTCTGCAGCCCCTACATATATTGTCATCATTGAGTTTAATTTTCATTGTGTGGTTTCTTAGAAGGTTGTGGCCGGTGAATGCACCAACCAACATTGACAGCGATTTTCTGTCGTGCTTCAAAAGCTTGTTGGTTCTGGCTTTGTCATATTTTGGCCAAAGTTTCCTTGATATATCACAGGTGCTGAGCGAATCACACCTTTTGTTGGCTGTCGTCAGAGTCCTGCGTTCCACTCGCTCCTTGGATGTCAATAAAAATGGTGATATCATCTCGTGGTATTGCCATCATTGAAACCATATTGGCTGCCTCTGTCACTGCCAGGATTTCCGCTTGAAAGACACTGCTGTGATCAGGGAGTCTCATTGAGCTGTGTATGTTCAGTTGTTCGGAGACTATGCCGGCACATATAAGACCTGTTCTCGTTGGTTCATTGGTACCCCATTCTTCTCTGCTTGGGAAAATGCAGGAGAATGCTTTTTCGAAGTCGAGATATGGTGGTATGTAATCGCTGCTTACGTCTCCACCTACAAGCTTTCTCAGAATTTGTGCATGCCCCTCTGCATTTGACTTCCAGCCATGCGTTTGGCTTATTCTCAAGGCACTCTTAGTGGCAGACTCTTGCATGTATAAGTCTAACGGTAGCACGTTGAGGATTGTCTCGAGCCCCGCCGTCGGCGTTGTTCTCATCCCACTGGTTGCACCTATGCATGCCAGTCTTTGTACTTTTGTCATTGCCTTTAGATTGGTGGCTTTGTCCGCAGCCCTCCACCACACTATGCTGCCATACGTGAGTATTGTAGGTTGGTAAGCGAATTGCAAACAGAGCAACAAGAATGAGGAACGTATTGATCAACTATTTTATCCAAACGTAGACTTTGCTCTCTCTCCTGTCAAAACTCTGACTGCGTCTTGGATTTGAACTCGAAACACGACACACGTGGTATATAGTTCAGCCGAACTAGAACCAGAGGTGCCATCGTAGATCCTATCTGTGTAATTCCTCCCCTGCCTACATTAAAGCACTCGTCAAGGTATCTCATGTCTAAAACTTCATTGTCTACACCCGAATAAACATATGTAGAGCTTCCAATGCCTTCGGGACCGTAAAACCACTTCCCTTCCGGATTGTCAAGTCTCTGACTTAGACCACACTGCCATAGGAAGGCCATTCACAGAGCTCATTGCATAATAGAGTCTCAGTGAATACGGAGCAAAGCATAGAACATATTCTGCAAGACAAAAGCTTGCTTCTTACACTTGTAGGTCAGTTCTTCTACCACAGATGTGACAAGCACTAATCCGTCACCATTGTGATGCCACTTGTTGGTACAATTTACGGAATTCATTTCGTAGACATTTAACGACACTCTTTGGCGCGCCTTTCCTGCACACGTACTTATTGTCAAACAAACAGGCCCTGCCAGCATAATTGCTTAATTTGCACCGGCCAATGCCTCAGTTTCCGTGAGCTGTTGCCTCCATGCGAATCGCTGCGAAGCCATCAAAGCCTACAAATAGGCTCGCGCTATGCACACTCATGTGCATGTACATCTCTTTGTTTTGCATGTATGACTCTGGGCCATTTATAACCAGATACAGCTGAAGATGGCATCCGAGAAAACGAAATGTCCCATGGCGCCTGGATTGGAGACCGACAACGCCTGACCCCGGCCGGAGCTCCTACCATTAACCACGTGCTTTGGGCAGATGCTCTCGAAGAGACCAACTTTATGACTCCGCGGTTTGGTGATTCAACGGCAAGAGTGCTGTTTCGGTCCAAAGACCAAAATCATTACACACTCGCACACATTCTAATCGCAACAGTACATAAGGCCTCGGGGACAGTTTCGCAAACGGTGTTTCGCGGCTGGGCAGCTTCTGCCTCGCCTGCGATGAGCAGCGATCCCGGCAAATGATTTGCATCCATTACACAGGTGGTTGATTGTCTAAATTACAGTGCTTTATGGTTGTTTTAAGTTGTTGGTTGTTCACTTAACCGTTGATCGTATCGTCCTTTGCCCGACAGCAGCAGGAGCAATACGGTCCGTCGTCTATACGTGAGCAGAGAAAATATTTGCGCTCGACTGAGATCGTTTTTCATTTGTCCGATGTTTGCAAGTTTTAAGGGCAAACAAATGGCTTTGTCTCCGCCAGGAGTTCGCTTTATTGGTTCTGCAACACAACAAAGGCTGTAAACTGCAACAAAGTAGCACCTACAAGACACAATCAGACGTGTAATTGGAATGAAATGAGATGTGAGGTTCTGCTTTTGTTGGGTTGCACTGTGAGAGTCTTGTACATGTGCGATGCCTCAAGCCATAGATATGACCATGTCCTCGAAAAACGTGCAATACATTGACCAAGGAGCGCAAAATTAAGACAAGTTTCGTTCATACCCGAAAGGCATCAGTCAGAAGGATTCATAGAGTTGACAGCGAAGGTTGGGTTGGCTTAAAGTTTACACATCAATTCCGAGTACGGACATGTTCTGGACTATTCCTGACGTTATGGTCTGGGAAGGCCATAGAAAGGAGGTAGAAATATTAGACCGTGTCGACTGGTGTAATGGCAAAGCCGTGTTTGGTTTGACTTACCGACGGATCAAAAATGGCTTTCGGGGTAGGTGTTGGCATCCTTGGACTCAAGACTTAAGTCTCGGTAACAATGGGGATGTGCCCCAGCAGTATTTCAGCCTGAAATCCTTGGTATTGAGATCTGGGCCGTGATAAACTTCAATCAAGGTATTAGGAACGCAAAAGTGCATATCTTCTCTATTTTTTCAGATTGTCAGACAGCGCTTGAAACATTGGCATCCCACTTCGTGGAATCTAGGTCAGTCAAGTTCTACTACGACACCCTACAATCACTTGCGAGATACAACAAGGTCAGGCTAGGTTGGGTTCCCGGCCACCAGGGCATTGTAGGCAATGAAACTGCGGATGACCTGGCTAGGACCGGTTCAGCTTCCTTGCTCTTGGGACCAGAACCCTTTTGTGGCATTAATTGGGCTACCGCCACAGCATTGTTAAACAACTGGGAACACAAACTTCGCTTAGCCGTTTGGGAAATTGTCCCCAAGCTTAGGCAATCCAATAGACTTATCAAGCCTTTTTCTTACAAGCAAATTCTAAACCTTGATAGGAACAACATGAGAAAGCTAGTTGGCTTCCTTAGCGGCGATTGCGGCCTAAGATATCATCTCAATGAACTTAACCTTCGTTCAGATACACAGTGTCGGTTCTGTTTGGAAGAGGAAGAAACCTCTGGGTAACATTCTCTGTGAATGTCCTACACTTTACTTGTTACGCAGACGGATCTTTCATAGGGAATTTTGTTCGTTAGAAGAGTTTAGAAACTCGGCTACTCTGACACTGCCCAGGTCTTTGCTACTACAGACATAAATCATGTGGAAGATACTTTTTCCAGGATACCATCGAACTAAGGGACGTATGTACCTATCAGGGACATCTGGAGGTTCATTAAGGCTTCAAAAAGGATTGAAACCCTGGAGAGTGGTCTGGGTATTGCTCCACGAGCAAGGGATACCTTCCCCCCAAAATGGACATCACAATGAGTCTCTACTGACCTGAGTGTAGCGCAGAAGACTTCTCTCCCCGCGCCAAGCCATCTTCCTAACCTAACCTAACTTTGTACAACGCCGGGCAAGAGTAGAAGAAGTTGTGAATAGTCTCCTCCCCCTCTTCGTTTAAAAACATAGGCAAAGAAGTAGTTTACCCATCCAGGGTTTGAATTTGTTTTCGTAGGAAGACTGTGACAAGCAGTCTTGAGCTTCAGGCGTGTTTGCGGACGCTTGTTGACAATCTGCATCATCTGATATCCGCCTATGCCCATCAAAGAATATTTCTGCTAGCTTGTAAGCTGCACATACATGAAGCTAAAATCGTTTTGGGCGATTGGATTGCCACCGCAACTGGTGGTTTTACCCGACCACCACCACGTAACCGAAAAATGCCGGCTAGCACATACAGCAACGCGGTGGTGGCCATAATTTGGTGGATAGATCAAGAAGCTCTAATTTTACTTGGCCTAGAACACTTGTCAGGCCATGACACGGGTGCTGAGATTAAACGAAGAATAACTCTTGCCAATCGCTGTTTCTTTGGGCTAAGAAGGCAATTGAGTAGCAAAGCCCTCTCTCGAACAACTAAGGTGACCCTTTATAAGTCCTTAATCGTCCCAGTCCTGCTCCTGGCATGGACTCTATCTTAAAGGATGAGGTTGCTCTTGTCTGTTTCGAGAGGAAAATTCTTCGGGTGATTTTTGGTCCCGTCTGCATAGACGGGGAGTGGAGGAGAAGATACAACGACGAACTGTACGGGCTGTACAGCGACATCGACTTAGCCAGAAGAGTGAAGGTCCAACGACTGAGGTGGCTGGGTCATGTAGAGCGGATGGACACCAATGCTCCAGCTCGGAAAATCTTCGAATCAACACCTGAGGGTCAGCGCAGTAGAGGAAGACCGCGACTCAGGTGGCGCACGCAAGTGGACCTCAACCAACTTGGTGTGCGAAACTGGAGACAGCTGGCAAAGGATCGAGATCGCTGGCGACGCTTGTTGGTTGAGGCCCGGGACCACGCCGGTCTGTAGCGCCACCTTAAGTAAGTAAATAAGAACACTTGAATTATTCAGTCACAATCAGGTAACAGCCTCATAATGGAATCCGTAGTCATAGGCATTCCCCACAGTGGTATTAGGAGTGGCACGTAGGCCAAGAAGGCCCTTTGTGATGCGATATGGATCTATGCACTGAAAAACGCCACTCACTTTATTGAAACCATTTGGAGCTCTTGATGAAGCTGAGAATACTTTTGACGTCAGAATGTGATACTTCGCCCAAGTTGTCGAAATGCTAGAGCTTCCTTCTTTGTGATAAAGCAGGACAAGTGCAAAGTAATTTCCGTATGCGTTGACAGGCTTTGGAGGAGAAGATTTAATCACGAACTATACGAGCTGTATAGCGACATCGCCCTGGTCAAGAAGATACGTATCCATCGGCGAAGATGGCTGGGGCATGTAGAGCGAATGGACACTAACGCTCCGGCACGAAGAGTCTTCGAATCTAACCTGGAGGGACAACGCAGTAGAGGAAGACCTCGCCTAAGGTGGCGCGCACAAGAAGAAGGGGACATCAACCAACTTGGCGTGCGCAACTGGAGGCAGTTAGCTAGGTACCGGGCTAACTGGAGAGGCTTGTTAGTTGAGGCCCAGGTTCACCCCGAACTGTAGCAACACCTAAGTAAGTAAGTATCTACCTACAACGCCCACAAACAACCAGGTCAAATAACTTGTGGTATCAAACGGCGCATCCAATGCTAATTGGGTTCTTAGAACCGCCACCTCTACCTACCTACCGACCTACCTACCACGTTTGGCGAGTTCATTGGTCTTACAGTTCCCTGGAATGTCTCTCTGACCGGGTACCCAGCATAGGTGAATGTTAAAATGTTCTGCCAGGTCGTTGAGGAAAAGCAAAAAGTGCAAATCGATAACCACCATTTCTTTATCGATTTTTAAGAAAGAATTTATGGAGTCAAGCCACACAGAGTCATGCATAGTTCCAGTATCCTTGCTAAACTCGTCTGCCTGTTCAAGACGACGGTGCTCGACGAATGCTCGCTGCTACATCAAGGCAAGGAGAGACCTCATCAAGACCTTTGATGTCAAAAAAATGTTTAGGCAAGGGTACACGCTGTCTTTTTACTTCTTTAGGGTCATGGGCGGTGATCAGACTGGCGTGCCCTCCCTTGGAAACCTGATTTAGTTGGAAACCGTAAATTGGGTTATTCTTTGGTGATCTATATTACAAGTGTTGAACAGTATATCAGAAATGTTTTTGCTCAAAAATTGTTAAGATAAATAAAAAATGGTCTCGACAAGTACGATGCCCGGTTCTGCCGAAAGCCGGGCATTTATAAAGGAAGCGGTCGTGGATTTCTGCTTGATTTACATCTTTCCAGCTGCGGCAGGAAGTGTTAAAAAGGTTGGCCATTCCTGACGCATGGCTGCCAACCTTCCAGGGACCCGTGCAGATTGTTACATGGTCAGTGATGTCCCTTAAATTTTTGATACAGAGGTATCTGGTTCTAGGCGACATCGTCATCGTCATAGACATGACGCAGCTATCTAGTCCGATCCATCTTTGGTTAGCCATTGTTGGGAAGTCGACCAGTGCTTTGTTAACACCTATGCCCTTATGTTTTGAGTCTCAGGTTAGAGTGACAGAGAACCATCTGAGAGAATGTGGTTACACCTTAGTGGTCGCTTGGCTTGGTCCATGTATATTGCAACGTTTCGCTTAGGAATGGTTTTTAAGCTCCAGGCAGACATGCAAAATCGCTAGTATTTCCGCCTGATAATGATGATGACATCAGGAGATGCCAGGTAGCCTCAGTGAGTTCGAAATCTGCTAAGTTTCAGAGTGAATACCCCCTCCGACGTCAAAGTCAATTTCGATTCAACTGAGATGTCGAAGTTCTACATCACTCGTTCTGTTCTGGTTGGAAACCGTACAAGTTCTTGGTTGATGGAGCAGATACCAAAAACACTCAAAGAAGGCTTCACTTCTATTCCAGAATACGTTCCTTGGAAAATAGGGAGATAATCCTGCGAAATAGGAGGCAGATAGTCGCTATCTTTGAGGTCCAAGAAGACACGGAAACGAGAAATAAAGTACTTGGGATCCTTAGCTCACGTACAGACAGTCGACAGAGTCGGCGTCCAAAAAGCCTGCAAAAATTATTAGGGCTTTAGGCGGACGTGGGCGATGTGCTAAAACACAAATGGCAGTGAAGATGAGCCATCCACGTTCCGTACACTTACCGAACAGTGTCAGAGTTATTATAGCGACAGAGAGAAAATACAAGGAACTGACAATCCGAAGCAGAGTTGACATCACCAAGTGGAATGAAAAAGTGCTGAAGTAAACTACTATCTCACAATGTGCTCTACCAGACAGGAGAACAGGATTCTGCATCAAAATCTTCCGCTCTGGTTTAAAACAAGAGCAATTGAGTAGCTAGTCTACTATCTCCTCTCAAGGAACTCCATTTAACATCCTGTACACCTGGAAAAACCGAAGGAGTTACCACACAAAACTGATTCCCACGTATCGACCATATCTCCTGCCCAGACACTATCTCCGCATAATTAATTATTTTGAATAATTCCGCGCCCATTTAGGCGGCCTTAATGTTCCTCTAATTTACCGACTTGTTCGCAACTAAACACCGCTAATTAAAACGGCGCTGCAATTACCAACTAATCGGCCGTCATCCATGGCTCTCCTCGGCCAATTGGTCCCGAATCGTTTAACACCTCCTCTCGCGGTGCAACGCACCGAGTACGCACATTAGCGCAGAGGTACTCTAGCCACTGCCTGCTGCGTAACAACCAAAGTCCGTCCATGATCGTCCGGTTGGTAATTAATTTTGCCAATGTTATGCCGTGAGACTGCGTGCTTTGGGTGGATTCGCATCATTAACGTCGTGCCGTTCGGCAGACGCACCCCGTGTTGCTAATGAATCTTAGATCCCAGGACCGAAAATCTTCTGACTGCCTTCTGCCTGGATAATGGTGACACGATCGGTCTCCAGTTGATTTGGACAATCCATTGCTCTAAATAGTTGCGATTCCACTAAATAATGTTCCCATTGCTCCCGCTGTGCGCCATGGGTTGCGAAAAGCGCTCGTGTCCGTGCTCCAGTTCGTCGTCGGTCTGAATTCGTGTTACCAAATTCTAAATGGTGACAAAGTCTCTACGCACAGCGCAATCAAGAAGTGTCCACAAGGTCGTGCAGCGTTCTAGTTTCGCGGCTTGAATTTATGGAACTCTGTCGAGAGCACACCCGTCTCCCCCGTCCCGAAGGAGTTCGTTACTACGACTGTGGACTCATTTATAATTTGTGCGCGCGTTCAGTGTCGTGCGGTGATGTGAACTTCTAGTGCACTGTTAGCCAGGTGGTTTTATGGACGCCTCCAAGATCAAGTTCAATGCTAAAGGCAATCATTTGCACTAGTTTCTGTCATATAGTGTGACAGAGTTTGCTGGACCTGCTGCAATTAGTGTTCGACTGGCGGGGGGAGCGGAATTGGCGATGATCGCCATTGTAATTGAGGTTACTTCCTATTGTCCTATTGCCGGTGCAAGCAAATGATCGCCCACGGGGTTATAGGATGCTTTTTGCTGGCCCGTGACATTCCAACATTTTGCTCGTTGAATTCATGTTAACGATGTGCACTCAATGGACTCTGTGATGCCTAATGGCGTGATGCCCGATTTCTCAGTGGAAGTCGGTCATACGTAACTGCAGTGGAAATGAAGGGGGGGAGGGGAATGTCAAGAAGATCAAAAGTTTCCGTTTTGAAGCAAAAAGATCCTGAACATGTATCGGGCCCGGAAGATGTAATTCTATGCTAGAAAACCCGACCAAATTTCACATCTTTTCATGGATTTTTCTCTGGGAAGGTAGACCTTGTTTTGTTGATTCTCCTTTTGAACCGTTAGATTCCTCCAGAAATATTTATCCCGGTAGCGCCTTCTAAATGTTGCTGGTTCTATGTATAACAATAGAAACTTTAAAAGAGTTGTCAGGCCAATGAGCCCTTGTAGCGTGTCAGATCGGACATTTAAATGCTGCTGCTCGGGGGTTTTTTCTTCGAGGTCGTCACAGGATCTACGGTAGTAAGGTCATTGGATTTTATCGGAGTGGGTTTTGAAAGTGCTTCAATCTTGGCACTAAAAGAAGGTAAGGCAAAGTCCAAAACAGGGCCCCTCAAGGGGCAATTCTTTACCCCATGCTGTGGATACTGGTTATGGATGAACTGCTGAAATTACTGGTAGGCAATGTTAAACATATGCTGATGACCCTGCGATCCTAATCACAGAGAAATACTTAAACTCACTGCGAAATCATGCAATCAGCTCTGCACATTACAACAAAATAGGCTAACAGTTGCGGGTGGAACGTTAACCCTAAAAAGTAGCGATATGGTACTTGTCAGTAGAAGATACAAGCTAGAAGACTTCCGATCAGCAATTTTAGGGGGCGTAAAATTGAACCTGAAAAATAAAGTGAAATACCTTGAGGTCATTCTCGACATCTAGAGAACAGAACTACAAAAGTCAGAAGGGCGTATATCCTATGCCGGAAGAATTTTGGCAAAACGTAGGCTCTGAAACCAAGGCAAGTCCAATTGATGAACACTAATATAGTCAGGCCCATCTAACTCTACGGAATGTTTGTCTGGTGGGCGATAGTAGAGAAAAAGTACGCCCTCACTCTACTAACGAACATCACACTCGAACATACCTGGGAACGAAGCTGCGGATGAACTGGCTAGGAAGGGTGCAGAAAACGGAGTGATCCTGAATGTAATTAACAGCTTTAAGCGGCTCGTCTGCTAAACATCACGAGATTTTCTTGAAAGGCTTGCAAACCTGCCACATAGGGGCTAAAACACAAAAGCCTTGGAAGACATGTTCTGCCCGGGTAGAAATTAGGAATTTTAGTTTTGGGAAAATTTTGGAGTTTGCTGAGCATGCAGGACGTTTCTCGGATCTCTAAATCCCATCCGAAGCTGTATCTGATAACCTATGTACAACCCTTCGCTTACACCCCCACCCTTTTTACTCCAATTCTTCTCCAACAGTTGCTATAGAGGGCTCAAACGGTGGCATACGTGACGATTCTTCCGAATTTCAACCTCCTTAACCAACCAACCATACAAGAAATCCATCAGGAAGACAAAGGCACAGGCCTGCATGGAGATCTGTCAATTCATTTAAACCTAGGTTAAGCAGGATTCTGTCCAAAGAACACTCTAGCCCTTCTCTAATTAATAGGCAATAGGAAGTTTATTAGTATTTATTTCGAAACCTGGAAAGCGTGGACAGGAATTCGCGACAAATATGAGACCCACCAGCTTAAACAAATAGTTTGCAACTAAAAGTTAGTTTGGAATCAAGTTTTCTTATCTTCGGAGGTTTGAAGGTAGTGATTGATCTATTCATTATGAAGAGGACAATCACCCTCTTCGCAGGATTATCCCTCAGGCCTATGCTGTTGGCCCAATTTTTAGCCGTGCTCAGTGTTGTAATTGTTACTACACATCAATTGTGCTTATTTTACTTCCTCGCTTTAGCCATTGGGTACTGGTTGTTGTCCACCCTGACTTATCAGCGCAAATATTACAGCGCAAGAATTCTTTAAATGGAATCAACCGTGGCGTCTATAATTTCCGGATCGGGAGCAACACCTTATCTGAGCTACTTCAACATATTTGGAGCTGAGGCCGATAAGGATTTTGAAGAATCAGACTGCTGTTAAGGGCACTGTCCAGTTTCGCACTCTAAGTTGGTTAAGGTCCCTTTCCACTTGCGTGCGCCAGCTGAATCGCGGTCTTCTTCTTCTGCGCCATTCCTCGGGTGTGGATTTGAAGATTTTCCGGGCCGGAGCATTGTTCGAGGGAGGGCTTTGCTACCCAATTGCTTTCTTAGCCCAAAAACAGCGATTGGCAATAGTTATTCCTCGTTTAATCTCAGCGCCGGTGTCGTTGTTCGAATTTATAGCGGAGCCTAGGTATGTAGACAAAGTCCTTAACTACCTGAAAGTTACAACTGTACTTCGTCCTGCAACAACTATACTTCGTCCTGCCCTCATTGACCGCTAAACCCATTTTCCCCGCCTCCGTCTCAATATTCACGAACGCCCCCGTGACATCACGCTACGTTCTTCCAATAATGCCAATTTCGTCGGCGTATCTGAGTAATTGGACGGACTTTTGAAAGATTGTGCCCCTGGAGTTGACGCCTGAGTTTTACACAACTCTTTCAAGAACGACGTTGAAGAAGTCGCACGAGAGCGCGTCGCCTTGTCTAAATCCTTTTTCGATACCAAAGGTCTCGGTGAGGTCTTGACCGACCTTGATGGAGCAGCGTGCATTCTCCATCGTCATCCTGCACAAACGGACGAGTTTGGAAGGGATGCCAAAACTAGACATGGCTCTGTATAGCTCGTCTCTATAGATGCTGTCCTACGCGGCCTTAAAATCGATGAAAAGGTGGTGGGTATCGATTTGAAATTCCTGGATTTTCTTCGAGACCTGCCGCATTGTGAATATTTGGTTAATGGTGGACTTTCCTGGCCTGAAGCCACACTTATCTGGTGTATGTTAAAGTTAAGCAAATCTCCACAATTGACAGAGAGTAATCGGCAAAGTTTTCATAAAAGTAAGCCAAAGTAATCTGGAATTCTTCTTCTTTTGTTAGCGTCGACAGGCTGATCTACGGTTCCGAAAAACAACCCCTAGAGCACGTTGTCTTCACAAAGATTGCCGAGGCCCTTCGCAGCAAACACAGTCACTTTTCTGCCAGATTAAGCCCAAAGTCACGATGACAGATTATGAGTGACAGTTCAACAAACTATTTCATCCATGTCGACCGTAAATAAACCTTTACGACCTCATTACTTCCAAAGCTGACACTAAGGACTGTAAAGCGCTATAAATTCACTTGAAATTCAACGACCCGACTGCGGAAGTAATAAAAAAAAAACCACAAGCCGCCTTGATTCAAGATTGGATTACGACTACTTAATGCACCCTTTACACGCAACTCGTTATGCGAACTATTTTTACGACTCGACTTCGTCCTTTGCGAAGAGAAACAGATGCCAAAGCCCTACAACTAGCTTAGGAATTAATTGTTAAACCAACAAATGCCTCCAATGGCCTCTAAAGTAATTAAAAAGAAAAAAAACTTTATACCTTCCTGTCATCCCTGGCACAGACCAACGAGATTACATTGAAGTTTACGACATTGCCATTCGTTCGCCGCCAGGATGATTGAAATCCCGATTGCAAAATACAAAATTAAAATTAATTAGTATCCTATCCTAAGTCCTGCCGTAGCGTAGCACACCCCACACTCGCCAGTCCGACTGCACCGAACGTATAGATAGTCCCTTTACCTGAACCCCAGAGCGGGCACATTTTCAAGTCATAAAACAGACTTAGACGCACGGAATCCTAATGTAATGACATTAAGGATAATGGAATGCCGAGTCCGTACATATTTCATAATAATCATGAAATACTAGCGGCCAACGGACTTCCACGACGGCGTTTGCTTAATTAGTTCTCCCTTCGAGGCCTTGGCGGGCGCTTGACTGCAACAGAAAATAAAAACTGATTAAGTGATTAGCAAGCGCGTCCAGCAAGTCCAATTGCAGCCTAATTGCCATTTGCAAGCCACACTTGCCTAACGATCGGCGGTCGTTGGCCCTTGCCGTTTGAGCCTGGCCAAGGAATTTTCCGTGGAAGAACGTGTGATTTTATGTAACGACACGTTGCGCAGTCGGCTTTCTTCGGGACCAGGAATTAGGTAACACCCATTGTAAAGCTGGCAGCTGCTGCTGCCGCCACACCTGGAGCCACTGGCGCTGCTCCGAAATAGCTCGAAGCTTAATGCGCACACAAAGTGATTTTTTTACGGTTCTACTATATAAAAAAGTTTATTGTGGGTCGGGATATCCATATCTGGTATCTGGTTGGTGGTTGGTGGATTCCAGCACATATTACGCATGCGGATTTGTGAAACTCGACAGATTTTACGAGGGGTTCCATCGCGAGGTGATAACTTCCTCGTTTATGAAGCTTTTAACGAGGCATTTAATTTTTTGGGTAATTTGTGTTTATTGGCGGCCGATTAAGGATCTTTTTTTTTTTGTCGTTTAATTGGTCGTATGGGAATGGCCTACATGCCCCGTTTTTTTCTGTAGTGGGAAGGGTGCGTGAATAATGTGGGACTCTGACTGTCAGTGTCACGACGATATGCAGTCATCATTTTGGGTTGAAAAGAAAGCTGGACAATTCATTTAATTGATATGTCAAGCATAAAGTGTTTGATTGACAGGGAATGCCAGAACCAGTGACTCGATAGTCATGGAGTCGTGTGGTGCTGAGCTGGTGTGCCATAAGCTAAGCTTGATCGGAAGAGACAGCCTTACATGATATACTGCGAAAATTACTTAAAGTATTAAAAACTTGGACAGAATTGGTACGGTCGGGACTTGGTTGGAGTAGGTTTTAACGACCACTCCCTTGCCACGATCACGAGCCCGTTAATTGCTTGACCTTCTTCATAACAAAACAAAAACCGGAGACAAGCCTGCATTCATTAAAGAAAAATCCACAAAGCCGTTCAGAATGAACAATACACTCCGGTCACTTTCTTCTTGGCACGAAAGGATCTGTCAACTACGTCGATACATAATCTTTTCCTTGTAACAGAATTCTTGGAAGAAAATGGGGGCCAAGACCCGCCATAATCCACTGGATATATACGTCCATCACTAGGCCAATTTGAACCTATGGGTGTCTGGTCTGGTGGCCGGCTGCGGAAAAAGCCACAAACTTAAAGACACTCACAAAAATCCAACGATTAGCATGCATCAGCACGAAGAGCGCCATAAGAACGAGAAGCGATACACTCACTCCTACCTCTCAACCTATACACTAAGGAAGTGGCAGCAAAATGCGCTCTGCGACTGCAAGCAGCCAGCTTCTGGAAAAAGGGCCAAATAGGTCACACCAGTATCGCTAGATGGGCGAGGCTAGAAACAAAAACTGATTTCATGACGCCATACCCTGACTTCAAACCCAATTTCCAACCCGGCAAG
Source organism: Matsumyia berberina (assembly GCA_917880715.2). Taxonomy (NCBI): domain Eukaryota; kingdom Metazoa; phylum Arthropoda; class Insecta; order Diptera; family Syrphidae; genus Matsumyia; species Matsumyia berberina. Next base: position 41,454,006 of record OU862872.1, read on the forward strand.
ACATCCATTTTCAACGACGCAACGCACAGTGGCGACGCACGGTTCAAAAATGGATGAGGGGGTAGGCTCCGGCATATACTCAGAAGAATCCGCCAATGCCCGGTCGATAAAACTTCCAAACCACGCCAGTGTGCCAGTTCCAAGCTGAAGTTCTAGCGATAACCGAGGCCGCAACAGAACTATCCTCGGTAACCCCGAGAAGAAACATCGATATAGGTATACATACATAGATAGCCAGGCCACCATCAAAGCCGTGTCATCCACAATACTCAAATCACTTATAGAAAAAAGTTGTCGCAGCGAGCTTGGGATCCTAAGCTCAAGACAAAATGTATCACTCTGCTGGGTCCCGGGGACCCGAGGCATCGATGGGATCGAAACGGCAGATGAACGGGCAAGAAAGGGATCGGAACTGAACCTAGGAATGGTCGATCACACAGTTCTGACGCCCATAAAAGTTGTAAAACAAGAGATACACTTGGACTTCTCGAGGCTTGTCGACGAGCGATGGAGCACACTTCCGTCATGCCGCATATCAAGAAAGATGTGGCCAAAGCTCAATAAAAGGAAAACAAAGGAAATACTTATGCTGAATAGATCGCATTTAGCTCTGGTGATCACCATCCTCACAGGCCACAACCTGCTGGCGGCCCATCTAAGTAGAATGCGGCGACGCGGAGGAGGACACGCCTTACTTTCTCTGCGACTGCCCAAGCCTCAGCAGACCAGAAAGAAGACTTTAGGCGGTCACTTCTTTAGCGACCCAGGCCAACTATCAACCATGCCATCGAAGGCCATCCTAAAATGTATACTGAATTCAGGGTGGCTTAGGGAGGCTAACAACAACCATAAATAAACTATTCTTTTCCCAACAGGTACGTGAATGTACATAGGTCCCACAATGGATCCCCGAAGATCCCAGTGATGCGGCGCCTGACATCAAGCCGCCACCCCCTCAACCTAATCAACCTAATCTTTTCCTGAACTTTTTACCGCGTTGCGTTTAGAGGAGTTAATGAGCCAAAAAATCTGGCAAGTGTCTTCTTAAAAAAAATCCTCACGAGAGGAACATCTTAGGGTGGCTTAAGCTCTCCTCTATAGTGGTCATCAGGCAAATCCTGTCAAGACTCAAGAAAGAGAGTCAAAATAGTCGAGTAAATAGATTACGTGTATCCTCCGTGGTCAAAATGGTCCCTGGTCACTGAAATCCCGAAAACAGCCTTGGGAAAGCTTAAAAAATTAGGGCCGCAAGCCATTAAAATCTGAGCCAATTGGTGCTTAAGATTGGGTTAGATGTTAAAGGTTGGGGTGTGTGTTCTGAGATGCTCTCTGAGTCTACAATGGCCCATTAGGAAGCCCGTTAAAATACGAAGCTGATTCTTGTTGACAGGACTTGCTCCTCTTTCAGTCGTAGTTCCCGAGAAGTTCATTTTCCTGCCTTAGTCCTTTAGGTGCTTCCCATAGTGTGTTCTTCTTTTGCATTCTTCCTCTCTTCGTAGTTCCTCATGGATTCGATGCGGTTCCAGTCCGCAGAATGGTTCGGGTCTAACGAATGGAGTTTCTGACCCTTTCCTTGTCAGTGCATCGTCTGTCACATTTCCCTCTATTCCTACATGACCTGGCACCCAATAAAGGGTGAGTTTATTGTTCTGAAAAGTTAAGTTAGAGGAGATTGCTGTAAGCGCTTAGGCGGGAGGGGTGTTTTTACTTCCTTGGATCCTACAGTTTAGGCTTACAGGATCTACCTTGATGTATTCGATGGTCAGAAGTATACGTTTAGAATCTGGCCCCTAGGTTAGGGTCTCTGGCGTCGACAATCTACCAGTCAACCAGGAAGAATGAGCTACGAGGAGCAGACGGAGCTGATATTCGGCAGACAACTAGTCTTAAGCTTATGACACGGCCATCAGCATCAAGTCTTCATTTGTTAACATTAGCCTGACATGCACTTATGCCATCACAAAGAACGTGGATGAAGACTAAGAGCTACTCGGCAAAACATGTGAGCAAAGTCCTAGTTGGTAAGCAAAGCCTACACGACATCACGTCTGGAAACGGACTTAGACTAATGAACTTTGCTGCAGAGTGGAAGCACACGATATTTAAGAATTTTAATTCGTCCGCTAGGTACAATGGCTTCACTAGAGATCTTGAGCTCTGCTACAAGATACGAGTATATAAACTGGAAGCCACTGTCCGTCTTAGCATTACAGAGGTTTCCTCTTCCGACTAACCACCAGAAAATATTTTTCTCACTCGTGTAAATAAATAAATAGCTGGCGCGACAGCTCGGTATGAGCCAAGGCTTAGCTCCTGGCAGTCCAACGCACTAACCACTGAGCCACAGCAACCATTCCACTCGTGTAGATGACTAAATTTCTCCCTGATATCGTCGTCACATTACAGCCTTGATGAGGACGCGCTCGCTTATCGGCACGATCAGATTGCTTTCTTCAACATTGCTAATCCTATCCATCTGCCTTTTACAGCACAAGAACAGATATCAGTTCTTGAATTGTCCCTTTAGTACTAGAAGCAGCCCCTTCGTCGACGTTTCGAATCATGCTGTTCAATGACGAGATCCACTAACCCACGCCTAGAGCTTTCTTTATAACTCGTTTGTCTCACACACTTATGGGAGCAAATATGCCGGTGAGCAATCCCCAATCTAGAAGGTCAGGCCCTCTGTTGTACCAAAGGTTGTAGGGCGAAGGCGAAGTGCCATAGATGGGAGCTTGTTCGGAAATCCCTGCCAAAGTTGTTTCATAGACCTGACTTTCAAATACAGTGACGTATTGAGGTCGTGAAAAGTACCCTCGACCTCGCTGTTTCTTCGACTGCCTTCCAGTCATTGTCTTTCCAAAGGGCCTCCTAGGAAACTACGACCTACCTACTGTGTACATGTCCTGCTCTTGCAATTTACGCTTAGAAGAAAAACTCTCGGGGAATACTCGACATCCAGAAGATAAGAAACTTCATCTCTGAAATGGTTCAAATCTTAAGGTTAACATCGTTACGGTTACCTACCTTCGATGTCCTTGTTCTACATACTCTGGTTTCTTCACTGTGGAATCACAATGGACCAATCTTATCTAAGTGTGTCCCTGTCTGAGAGGGACAATCACCGAACCTAAGCTTAAGGGCCTCCTGCTGTCACGTCTTAGACGCAGTTTAATCATCTTTGATGTAAGTAAAGGGAAATTGCTTGTCTTGTACATATACTGATCTGCAAGATCGTTTTGGATCATTAACCACTTTAGCCTTGCGCGATCAGTGATCATGGTCCGCGACTTCTATGTAGCCCCGAACTCTTCAAATCAGGGATCTACCCGATCACCAATCTCTTGTCGTCTCTGAAAAATTCTCAAAGCAACAAATGATCGATCAGGTTTCTTCAACGAAACCCCATTACATCATGACTCGCATTGTTCTTTCCATCGGTTTCCATTTCGATTGCCTCCTCCATCCACCGGAAGCTGCCAGCGATAAACAAAACAAAACAAAAAAAAATGTCATCACGAGGCACCCCAAAAGCTAATGACATCATACCTCCTCAACCACGATCAGTGCTATCGATCGACTGTAACTGTATCTATCGCCCGCTCAGCTCATCGAAGCACACCCAAAATAAATAAACAAACGATGAGACAGCCAAAAGTGAAATATGCAGACGATGATTTCGTAACCGATCTCCTCGCTGATCTCTGTCGATTTTTGCATAAATAATGAGCTGACCAGCTCAACTTCACGCCCAGAGAGACAATCCCCTGATGATGAACCGAACAATGGACCACAGCCATCGGACTCTCTATGGACATCAATCAGCCTCTCAATGGAACGTGACCAATGGAATGCTTGACTATTGTCGAATGAAGAGCACCATCTCAGCGTAACCGGATCCACAGCGACAAGGGTTTTCTGCCAACTACAATATTTCGCACAAAAAAACCGATCACTCAGCGTCTTAGGTGATCACCTCTCTTCGGCGACCGGTTGGACGGCATGTTCCGCTGGCAAATCGCCCTCTGACAGGCCATTTCAATCCCAATATTTCGACACACACAATACAACACAATTTGCATAAAATGTCTTTCGTCGTTAATCGCGCGCCCGCTGAGGACGTTGAAGACCGTTCTTCATTAATCTCTTCACACAAAGCGACGATCGCGCCGATCCTCGCATCTGAAAAAGCGTTTAAGTGCCAAATGCGTGAGGGCGTGTTTCCGTCCAAATTGAATTGGATGCTCCGCTTAAGTCCTATTTATAGGTAAACACAAGAGTATCTCGAATCGTAATCCCATTCTTATTCTAAATGGGATGAGAGGGATATGACAGAGTTTGACCGAAGCCCCTGCGGCACGGCCCCAGCTGTGGACAGCTGCAACGCTCTGTCCGGCCGACGAATGAAATTAATAATTGCTGTCTGTCTGTCTGTCTGTCAGGGTGTCACTCCATCACCTCGGCCCGGTGAACCCGTTCGAGAGATGTGTTCTTCTCGCAAATGGATGCGAAATTAAATCAACAAGTCTCGCTTCAGATTTGTTTCGCCCCGAACACTCATGTGGTGGGGGGCGTTGGACACCATCTCGCTTGACCTATGTCCATGGCGGAGATGCAATCCAATGCGCGCTAAGATATTAATTAAATTCTATTCTTTTGGATGCATTCTCGCCTTCAGGGGTGATGGGTGGTGGTGGTTTTCGCGCTGACGCCTTGCTACGCGTTGAATATTAACTAAGGTCCCACCCGCTGGTCTGTTAGGGAGTGTCACTGTGATGCTGTTCTATGTTATTATGGGAAATGCAAGGTGAAGGCTTTAACTTGTTACTGGCAATTGAGGCATTCAATTGGATTACAGATACGACAAGAGGGACTCGCTTGGACGCATGCAGATGGCCAATCTACGAGTGGAACCTGCGGGACACTTGTCGGTGATGTCATTTTTTGACAGGGTTTGCCTTGGTCTGTGGATGGAACATTAAATTTTCTCTCAACATCAACAACATCGAAAGCCTTTTCCAGCTTGTGGTGAAGTAGTTCTCAAAGCTGGCCGTGGAACTATCGGAATCGGTGGTGAAAATCATGAGGTAAACTCTTCCAAATCAGGGTGTAGCTGTAGGATAATGATTTTTATGGCTTCCCCTGGATAAGCTGCACAAATAAATAATGCCAAGCGTTGAGACAAAGTGACCTGAGTTGGTTTATTGGAAAGAGAACTGTGGACGTAAGGAGTGTCCACCAATAACGAGACAGAGGCAGAGACGCATGTCGTGGCTTTGGCCTCACCTTTGTTTCCCAAGCCTTCACGGTTCGACAAAATATGCCACAAGGCTTCCACATATCGACATTATACAGCAGGAAGCGTGGCAGCAATGCTGTAGGTATCTCAAGGGTGTCCTTTCAAAGTTACGGATTTGATGCCGAATGGTCACAAGCAAGTGTAAAATTAGAGGACGAGGGTAGCTCGCCAGCAGACTTGGGGCCTCAGATGGGCTTAAATCAACCATCGCTCCACAGAGCTTACGACGATGAATGCTCTCATTTGCGGCTTTCAAGTCAAGGAAAAAGTCGGGGTGTCTCGGCCTGAAACTTTTTGGTCTTTTCCAGGATTTGCATTAGTATGAAGATTTGAACTATCCCCAATCTGCCGAGCGGGAGTTTGCAGAAGGCGATATTTAGAGGGCATTTGCCTCGATAGATGAGGCAAAACTTTGAATCGATTTTTTTTGTAAGTATTGCACATGGAACCAATCAAGCATACTTTTGTCCACCCGTACTTGGTTGTTGATCTGGTGCATGTACCCCATCGGACCAGCACCACTTTGTCCAAAAATCTCTGCTGCTAGGCCAGAGGCCTTGATATTTTTCAGTTTTTTAGTAGCTGTCCCAAACTCTTTTATACTGGATGGAGAGATTCATTCTTTGTTGACCGGAGATGGATGCTCTTCTTGCTGAGTCCACCATCTTAGGCGAAGTTTTTCTCTTCTGTTCTATGAGTTCGATTCGAAGCTCCTGAGATCCAGAGCGTTCCTGTACAATCGCTCTACAGGTTCTAGTGATCTTAAACGTTCAATGCAAAATGTTCTTTTTGACCAAATTGATGTCGTTGTACAGAGGCTGTTATAGTTCGTCATGTCATTAAATCTCTTTCTCCAAAACCTGTCAACGCAACAAGACCGAATAAAAGAAAAAAAGAAAAGAAAAAAACTATCTTCAACCGCCTTCGATAGAAGAGTCCAAACCTCTGTTTCTAAGAGTAGGACTGGGTTGATTAAGGACCTACATAAGTAGAGTCAGCTTAGTTGGTCGGAATACGATTTTCCTACTCAGTTACCTACTCCTTGAGATTGTCGTCTCTTCTCTTCTTTTTCTAACAATTGTGCTCCAATTTAAGAGAAAGACCGCGAAAGGTAGGCTAAGTGTCTAACTTCCTCGAAGTCATAGCTCTTCACTGTGTTCTTCTAACCAATTCCTTGATCTTGGGTGTTTCTTCTTCGTACAATGGATGGTTCTCGTTACTTTCGGGCAAAAGATACTGAAACTCCGTTTATCAGTCATACATTCATCGGAACAAATCTTAGAAATAAGCTGATGTATGCTCTCTCCCAAATCATCTTTAGCGGCTTTAAATAGTTACGCCAGTAACACAATAGGTTCGGAAACCTCGATACGGAGCTAGGTAAAGTGGCGGTTCCTGAAAACCCAATTAGCGCTAGGTTGCGCCGTTTTGTTACCACGAAACTCATTTAAACCTATTTGTGTGTGGGTGTTGATTGGTTGTGTTGGGGTGATGTGACTAAATTCAGTCGGTGAAGTTCAGATACAGGATCAGTCCTCCAATCCTTTCTCACCTATCCCGCCGGGGTGCACGAGAAAGGGTTTGCTCAAAGCACGCTGTCTTGTCCTTGCCATGGCCCGACATCTGCAGAGGAAATGAAGTAGAGAGTCTTTCTCAGTAATGTTCTTCAACTGGCCAGGGCCCGTGATAATGGCTATAATTCTGGCAATATCTGGTCTTGATTTGCCAAGTAGCTCTCTTTACTCCAGATGACGCAGCTGGACAGGCCGTTCCATCTATGATTGGCAAGCTGGAGGAAGTGAAGATACTTCTAGTTTTGAATGCTGCTATCGCAGTTCGTAATGATCAGGCAAGAGCGCCACTTTATGTGATATAGGAGAAAAAGTAAACCATTCTCGGGAACTACATGTTTCCTAGATGAGACATGAAGGTATAGTCGTCCTCATCGTTCCTTATCCACTCGTTCGTTCCTCCTCTCCAGTAATCTGGGTTAAATCGTCATACGACGATACATGCCAACGATCTACTTGGTTAAGGGCCCACTATGAAGTCTCTAACAGAATATTTGGACTATCCGGTGCCTACAAGAAGCTGTTGGAAAAGCGCTAAGTCCAAGTTGTCAATCAGGCATCAAAAATCCCAGACTTAGGCCAGTTCAATTTCGGAGACAGCCACTCCCAACGCTCACAAACATCTGTCCGCCCGACTTCGATCTTGCAAGCAGTCGCTCCCTCAAAGGCCCATTATCAACATCGACCCCCAGTCTTTAAGCTCATGAACTGATACAGTTGGTAATGTGTTCGCATGACGCATATGACAAGTCCGCATCTAAATAAACGCAGTCTCTGCTTTCTGTAGCAATCACCACCATAGATGTCCCAGTTTTTCATCCCCGTTTTGGGTCCTGTGCTTTTTGTTCAACTGGAAGTGATGGGCTGTTAGGATCCGAACATTCTGGTTGCAGAACTAAAGATCGTTGTCCTTATTTTATATGCCAAGGTCGTCTACAGTAGTATCTTCCTTATCCTCTGACGAACGATTGGGTCAACCGAACCTTATGTGTTTTGGATCTGAATTCATCGAAGTAATACGTCTAAGGTCGTCACCACCTTTCTTTAAGTGTAGATGCAACTATTGATTCCATTTGGAGAATCTTCCTCAACCATAGACCTGCTGATGGGGTTGAACTTGAAACCCAAACTCTTGTTGAACTAGATACTCGTAGTTCACCGCTCCAGATGAACGTAGGAATTCGTAGTCTGAAGTTCGTTTTGAAAAACTTGTGAACGCTTGAAACCTCTTCAACGCACCTGTATACCTTTTGAACATCTCACCGCCTATATCAGTTTAAGGTTCTTTGGATCCTAGACCATAGATCCTGTGGACCATAAATTCCGCTTTGGTATTAGGACTCAGATCGCAGACCCAAAAAACTTGATCAAGGTACTCGGTATCAATATCATCTAGATTCGGTCAATGCCGTTTGCTTCTTCTTCCACAGACGCATAGTGCTCCTTCTTATGCAAGTTAAGTTTGAACCTAACCGCTCAAGTGAGTCAAATGGTCGGCAGAGTTGACACAATCTGGTAACAGTATCGAGAAAGTTGTCCAAAATTCACATCACCCTAACTGCATAAAAGGGTTGTGCAAAAATGCATCATCACCTCCTCGAAGTGCCCCCAGGATAAACCGAGAGATGAACATATAGCTCACTGTGCCTCAAGCAGAGGGGGAGTACCAACGAGGAACCAGCTAAACGTCCAAAATCACGACCTGTGCAGGCGTCACTTGTCGATGACGAAAAGAACCTCAGGTAATGGAAAACAAATAAAAGCTTCGGACAAAGCACAACGCTTTAACGATATGCAAAGGTCCTCGAAAGCTTCAAAGCAGATGTAACCACTGTTTAGGGAATGCGTTCGGATAGACCGGGTATACGAAAAATAGGTCCCTGCAACATCTACTATGGTGGCAGCTACCGTGCGAAAAGACAGCTGCTGTTCGAATTCAGATTTAATGTCAGAGGTTGACTTAGACAAAAAGTCCTGAGCTTCCCGCCAGATAAACGAGCGAGTGACGATCTGCATCAAAGCTCAAGTTCATAACACCAAAGTTTAAGATGAGTTCATGTAGATACTCCAACCCGAAGAATCACCGACTCCATCCCGAGGGACTAGGTAGAAGAGTACGACTTATATCCTATGACGTACGCAACTGAGGAATGACCTCAGCCAACTCGGTGTACGCAACTGGAGGCAGCTAGCTAAGGATTGCGCTGTCTGGAGAGGTTTGTTGGTTGAGCCTCTAGTTAACCCCGAACCATAGTGCCATCATAAGTAAGTAAATTCGGATAGAAGGCCAATGGCTGGAACGTTAATAGAAACAACCCCCTCAAGATTTAAAAGAGAAAAGTGATGTCGTCGCTTGACGCCTAAAAGCCGTCCCTTTTAATTACGTAAGCTGGTACACTCTTGCTCTCTTTGTCGTTGCCCCCGCATCTATTTCTAATCTACTCCATCATAAATTGCCTTCATTCAGCATCCTCTGTCGCGGTCAGTCCCATTCCCATGGCGTAGTCAGTTCTGCAATAAAAGTAGCATTCCACCCTCTCAGCCGTGCACACTAAAGCCGTTTACGGCTTCTCAGATACTAATTGTGTGAAATTTGAATAACTCTGGATGAGGATTTCGAGGGATTTGCCCCCAAAAGAGAAGAGAAATACACCAGCAGCCAATGCCATAAAAATTCATAAAACACTTCCGCCTTTTCTGCCATCATGCGACTCTTCACTCAGAGGTTTCAACGAAGAATGCCAATTTGCATTCTTCTTAGACTTCGACACACACACATACACTCCCAGACAGGGAACAACATTATTAAATCACCCAAAGACATACCGGCTTCTTAAATAAATTTATTATCCCATTATTCCCTGGACCAGTCCACGGCTGAGACAACGACGAAGACGCTGGTCAGAGCCGTGATCTTCCGCATCTCTCGGACACACACAGACACTGTCCATCATTCTCGATGCACGGGTGCTACTGTCAGAATATCAGTCGCTTCCCTCTAACATGCCATCTAATGAAATCTTCACCCGAACACCAGTGGTCGTGTGAAACAAAACTTGACTGCTACCGTGGTGCGCATGCGCACAGCCCCCCTCCAAACGCTCGCACAGAAACACCAGTCCACATTTAATTGCTGTCAGTTTGACTTCTGATTAGAGATAGCACTCTGGGTGCTACTGTTGCCGGCTGCAGACGCTCTGTCGCGGCAGTTTCAGCCACTGCCACACGAAGTGTCAAGGTTTAGTGTGAGATTTGAAATCTTGATGGGTACACAGTACACACAACCAGAAGCCGGTAGCGCAGGCCATGCAGAAGCCACCGAACTGTAAGTTGCTCGTCCACGGAAATGTTTTACTCTAACCATTTGAAAGGTGTGCCGCCAGAGGCAGTGGCGTTTGCAACAAACACACATATGGACGCAGACGACGCGAAAGGCAAGTCAAAGAGAAGCGCGACAGGTGGGAAGGAGAGGCTTGTTAATTACAAGTCGAACTTTAGGTCTTAAATGGTTTTCTTACCAAATGGGTGACCTTTTTCCTGGAAGATGCCTTGTTTGAGGTTTCAATGGTGGGCAAACCACTAAACTTGGGTTAACCGCAAGGAAGAGTCGTATTTTATCTTTTCTTTGGAAAAAAAACCTGTCACAAGTGAGTTATTACCAAACTTGAAAGGAAGAGAGATGCTCAAAGCAGCCCAAAGATATTTTCTGATTCTCTTTGCTTCCTCAGAAGAGCATATATCAGGCCGAAATCATGCCGATTGAACAAGCCTTATTGTAACTGAAGTAGTATCCTCCAAGGACGTCACCATTTTTGCCATAGCCCCCGAGCTATTGGATTCTGACATCAGGATCGGATCTATGACTGGTGGTCTTGGAGCCATCTGACTACAGCCAACTGTAAGTCCCGGTTCTGAAACAAGAATTCCCCGTCTAAGATGATGCTTCGCTTTGATAGTACAGTCCTTGATATACCTACGACCATTTAGAGCAGCGACGGGCGTACGTTCTTTGAAAAACCCTCCGCCTAAGCTAGAAACGTTCTTAAAGGCTTAAGGACGTCACCATTTTTGCCAATAGCTCGGGGGCTATGGTCAGATGGCTTCAAGACCACCAGTCATAGATCCGATCCTGATGTCTTTGTTGAGTCAAACAACGCTGAACTTCACTACTCTATGCGAACTTGTGCTATCCCCATGGCCACGGAATATATTGTAAAGCATAGGTGGAGGGGTCGGAGCACCTGCATTTGTAACAAAAACCAGGCTACGCTTAAGACCTTGCTTAGGCCTTTCTCTCTCTCTCTGAATTTAGTCGCAAAACTGAATTTTTTAATTCTTATCTGGGTCGCACTGAAATCCCTGAAAATGAAATCTCCAACGAGATTGTCCTCTCCAGGATGCAGGCAGATGAAACCCGTCCCGGAGTTCTTAACAAATTCAGCGAAAGTCTTGCTGTCTCTCAGCAAAGAAGGCTATGGACAACCTATTAGGGATCTGACGGGACACTTTGCTTTTGCCAAGCATCACAATGTGTCAGGCTTAAGTCACGCTACTGTCTGCGACGCTTGTTAAGAGGACACCTATACTTCGCTTTATTTTCTTTGTGATTATCCTGGCTTTGCGCGTATCTTTGGTGCTGATGTGATGACTGCTAATAATGTAAACTTCTCATCATTGAGGCGCGTTTTTGGTTTCCTCCAAAAGGCCAGAAAAATTCCAGTCAGATGGGTAAAATCGGGTCTTTCCTCGTGGCAATTCAATGAACCAGTTGCGTCGGAGTATGAGTACTGCAGTCTATCGTCGACAAAAAAATTCAAATTACGCTCTCGGAAGTTTTTCATTCTTCGATGAGAGGTCGTACCTGGAAGGTAGAGGCTTGAATCACCTTCTGCTCTAACTTTTGGGCTGACTTTCAAGATCGTCAGGGAATGTTAGATCATAGTTGGAGCCATCATGGCAAAAATTATTCCCGGATTGACCCGATGGTAACGCAAACTGTAAGAGTTGGACTAAAAGGTTGTTCGTCAGCCTCGGAAGAGAGCTGCTCACTTCGACGCCCTAAGTCAATCATAACCGCAAGACAAGCACCGGTTAGAGGCGTCACCTGCTCTGATCTTAAGGATCAGAATATCTGACGAGGATTGGGTACTTACGTACATACATACATATGTCGTCAGAGGGTATCGACTATTTCGGAAAGTTGATAGGTAGACCAGAAAGCAATCTGTAAGTTGTACCTTAGTAACGTTGATGACGAAGGCTATTTTGGATCTAAAAGATGGGAGCCTTTTTACTTACTTACTTAGGTGGCGCCAAAGTTCGGGGTCAACCTGGACCTCAACCAACAAGCCTCTCCAGTTAGCCCGGTCCTTAGCTAACTAACCCCAGTTGCTTACTCCAAGTTGGTTGAGGTCCCCTTCAACTTCTGCGCGCCACTTTAGACGAGTTCTTCGTTCACTGCATTGTCCTTCCGGGCTAGACTCGAAGACTCTGCGAGCCGTAGTATTTGTGTCCATTCGCTCTACGTGCCCCAGCCATCTCAGCTGGTGGATTCGAGACTTCTTGACTAGGACGATGTCGCTGCATAAATCGTTAATTTCATCGTTGAATCTTCTCCTCCAGAACCCGTCAACGCAAACGGGACCGAATATCTTACGAAGAATTTTTCTTTCCGAATATCTTCATCCGCTTTCGATAGAGTCCATGCTTCAGCGCCATAAAGCAGGACTGGGAAGATCAAGGTCTTATATAGAGGCTCCTTAGTTTCCCGGGATAGGGCCTTACTACTCAATTGCCTGGAACCCTTCACCAGGAGTTATATCAAATCCAGTGTGAAATGCACCTATTTACGGAAGACACGAGAACGAACTGCATAGCACAGTGAAACTCGGTTATTCAAGTGCTCCGGTCCAAAAAATTCATTAACACTATTTTATGAGCCGTGAAGACGGGAAGGGAGTGTTCATCATCTCAAACAAAATGGGTAGCCGAGGATGAACACCACCAACTGAAAGACTCTGTTTACATTGAGATAGTTCAACAAGGCTTGTAAGGATAATGGTGTTTACTGTCTTCCGGACGTCCAGTCCCTATGGTCAGGCTAAGAGATGCACCTAAGCACATGTGTACTTAGGAGATGGAAACGACTGGGCAAGCCATCTACGAGTAATCCTTTGGGGCAATGCGAGTACACACGATGTTCTACACACTTTCGCCCCGAAACCCATTTCATTCGAAAAGCTCTCACTGTAGGTGGAAGAACAGACTCGGATATATCCCGACGGGATGGAATGACGGCGAGGTAGAGTCAATGATGCCAAAAGCCAAAATGCGATGCGAAGCATAGCCGGCCAACGCAGTATTAGTCGGAAGACCTGGTTGTAAACATGGCTTCAGCACAGGTTCTTCTCGAAGGTTGGAACCGCGATGTCGAACTTCCGACATTGTCGTCAGGATGCTACGAAACCACCGATACCTGATGGTGGATATCCCCACGAATCTACATGGGGAGTCTCCGAAACTCGAAAGACTTTTCTGCGTTTTCGAGACAATGCGCTAAATAGGCCTCGCCTCTGGTGTTGGCAAGGAGTTGTACACCGTCACGGACGCACTGTGAACTTTTCCTAGAGAAGCACTGGAAGCTGGGCTACACTTTCTGCCACAAGCTCGGTCACTAGCCTCAGAGACTATCCACAATGCAGTAAATAGCATGTAGGACATGTCCACTGGAAAACTCTGTGTTATAGACAGATGTAGGCACGTTAGACTTCTATTGGCAGTCTTTGCTTGGGAAAATACTTCTTTCAAGACCTAAATGTTCTGAGTGCAGAAGATCGGAATCGTCTTATGATATCACAAGGGATTTGGAATTTACTACCCCGCCGCTGACATTCTTGCAATCAAGACCTCTGTACGTATATCACCACCAAGCATGTCTAAAAAGTGTGTGTCCTGTAGAGCCATCTTCAATGTCACAGCAGCCCTCCCAGCATTTAACCTGAACAAGCAATAAATTCCCCCACACTACCGTGGCCAGTTGGTGGGTTGGCTGGTGGGACTAGTCGCTCTGATCAGTGTTCGCAGCGGCGACCTCCATTCAAAATCGAATGTCGAACGAATCCCGCATAGAATAATCAGACGACGAACAGAGGACGCAGACACGGACGCGAAACGCGGTCCAGCACGCTTGTTCACTTCCATGTTTGACCAACATAATCAGAACATGATCTCTAAATTAATTGAAAAACCTTTGGGCCAGCGATTGCTGGTGCGATCGCGGTGTTAACCTGTTCCTAGCACGCGAATTTATGTTAAAATGGTCTTGCGAACAAATAGCGTCTAGCTGGAGGTTGCGTGCTGGGCCAGGACGGGACAGGACGGGAGCAACGGGGGAACCTTTTGTGGAATTTATTGAATTTTCCAAGGAGTTAGACTTTGAATGTGCTCACGATTGGGAAATAAAATAGTGCACCGGCAGGACCGGTAGGTAACCAGAATCATTGACGCATAACCGTTGGACATGGACACTTTGGCCAGGAAGAACTTGCGCAGCAGAAGTCGTCGAGAATTGTATCTTGATTTGTGTGAATGTGGACGCATGACGTAGTTTGCATGCACGCACGATAGAAGCGTATAGATGCACTGCTGTGTTTGTTGGGCGACATTCTAAACGTCTCGATGGGAGCGACAATGTTATCGAAGCTGTAAAAGGAGCCGTAAGTGTAATAAATAGCTGCAGGAGGCTTTGATCAGATGATGTGACGGGTCCAGTGCTTCCATGGTTGGGAGTCTTATATCCAATTAGACGGTGTTTCATCGAGGTTTTGGACGAGTCTTGTGTAAGTTTTCAGTTTCTTACCAAAATTTGTTGTGAACATGAATTTTAACCCAAGAGCTTCTCAAGACAGCCAGGCTTATAACTGTTTGCTACCTCTTGGTTGGGGATGCTTGTGAAAGCCTAAGAGCTGCGTTACAGTGCATTGTCTCCATTCAAGACTAGTTACTTCAGTTTATCGACGTACACCAGTAGTTGCACCTTTGAATTACTAAGCCTGTGAGCTTATGGACTTGATTACGTCACATCAGAGTGGCCTTAGGCCACACTGCCAACAATGCCAAATATTCACACCACAGGAGAAAACCTAAGAAGTTCAAACCGATACCCATCTCTTCATCGAATTCAAGGCCGACCTAGGCAACATTTATGGAATTGAGCTACACAGAACAAAGTCCAGCTTTGGCTAAGAAAATGGGTTTAATGTCAACAAGAGCAGAACCGTATACATAGTTTCTAAGCTAAGACTCTCCAGTTAGTTCGATCCTTAACTAACTGTTTTCAGTTGCACACTCCAAGTTGGTTGAGGTCCCCTTTTAGCTTACGCGAGCTACTTTAGGCGAGATCTTCCTCCATATTGTTGATCCTCCGGATAAGATTCGAAGCTTCTGGTGGCCAGAGCGTCTAATGAGCTTTAAGAGCAGACAGGATATTATTTAAAGAGCGACGCCTCAAAAATCAAAGAAGCTCGGAGTTGGGCAGCCATGTTGGTTTGAAATTTCATTGCAACATAATACTTGCTGACAGCTGCCTTTCATTAAACCACAAGATTCTCGAAATACTATGTGGAATTCGTCGAAGTCTTCACTCTCTGAGTTTCTATACTCTCTGATTTTAAGTCCATATAAAGCTAATTGGCATCAGGCTTTCGCTCACAAGGCGTGAGTGTAACACTTGTCAAAACTTTTCTCAGAGCGTTCTAGAAAGCATTCTTATGGAAATTCGTTATTTTTTCGCCCGACTCTATGATTTAGCCCGGCTCTGGTAGCGAGCTTCCAGTCCCTGCGACTTTCTGTGGCTAAAACGTTCGTTCTTAAACAACAGGAGAGCTCGTTCCTGATATCGCGTTGGTCGCCTGTATATTGCATCAAATATTTACAAGCTTGGCACCACAAAATTAATAGAAAGCTCGCTTTTGACTCTCTGCAGCAGCCATGAACTTGTACATGCCCCGGCTTATTCCCTTGACCAAGCCACGTATGAAAGCACGATTGTGTTCAGAAACTGGGCATGGACCTGTTGACTTTCTGGGCTAACTTTCTGCAGTTTCTTCCTTGACCGAGCTACATGTATGAAAGCACGTTTTTGATGTATCTCTCAATCTTCTCACCCGCGGTCGCAATGTGATGTCTCTCCAAAATATTTGGTACTGCATGACATTAGGAACGCCCTTCCTCTTCATGGACTACATGCCTCGCCAACAAATGCGTTCTGATTTTCGACTTGTCGCATCCTTAATTTTAAGCCTTGCGAATGCCCCGGGCGCCCGTCCCGAGACACTGTGTGATACAAAATGTACTAAGATGTTAAATACAATGGACTCAAAGCCCAAGTGAGTCATCAGACACCTAGAAGACTAACCTATGAACCTACTACATACATATGTACGAAATCTTGAAGAATCTGCATATAAGGCTTCAAGTCGTCTTTCAATTGACTGCAATTTTGTTTCGCTTCTGACCGCAATCGCGAGACCATCCTTAGGTATACCAATCGGTACTTGTAAACTTAAACTAGGTGGACAAGTGGTACAACATGTCTAGCGACAAAGTAGATTTGGTCGAAGTTGGATCTGAAACGCTCTACGTATTTCATTTCTCTTAATAGATCACATATTAGCACTCTGATAGGTAGCAGTACTGGACGCTGTCTAATAGGCAAGTTTGGCGTCTACTCAAACGACTTTTCTTCATCTTCTTTCCACCTGTCTAGCTCTCTCTTCCAAAAGGAGACTCCACTTAGGAGCCTTCTTCGACACAAACTTAGGCGACCTGATAAACATCGATGTTAGTAACCCCCTACGCTTCATAAGAACCTCCAATTGGTTCAATGAGTAGGCAGGAGATCTTTCCAAGATCCTTGTGGTATCACAACGGACCCATCATGAGTCTAAGTGTGTTGGCTTTAGCTGGCAGCCACTTCAGGCTAACTTAACCTAACCACCGTCATGATGATGAAACACTGGAGCTACTAATTACAGTCCTTCAATTGTGAAGAATCTCTGGCTCAGGCACTCGCTAAAGTCTCTTTTCTAAGACTTCCAAAGGCTTGGATATAGAGTTGCATATAATCTGTTTAGTCATGTCGACATGGAACCAGAGCAAACGAAACTTGGATATCAGAGAAAACAGTTGGTGAATTGTGTGGCGCGACTAACTTACAGAAGTTTCATGCTTAAGTTGCTTCAAGTTCTTTAAAGTGCGTTGAGTAAACGTGTAGGCCACGTGAAACAATGAAAGTCAACACGGACAACGACAACTGAGAAGTTCATTCAAGTCAGTCCCCGATATTGTACATTGGCCCATAGATGTCTCGGCATGTTGGATACAATACAACGGGCTTCATAGTTTTTCAAGGTCCTAAGGATCTTGAGTATTTCCCAACAGATCTACTGCAGATTTTGATTGCAGGTGCTACCCGCCCTTAGTACAGCCTTGTGTTTCATTGACCGCGCCACTGTGAAACTAGCTAACGAATAATAGCAAATATCAATGGTTTGGTCATACTGGAAAAAACACACAGACGAGATAGGTTAGCTTAGGTAAAGTGCCTATCCTGGCCGGGCTAGTACTTAGACCAGAGTTAAGTTCATTGTGATGCCACTATAGTATGCCGCGGTGCTGGACTTATCTACGGAGATAGGATCTTGACAGATTTTGATAGGTTGTAGGGTAACTGAATTCAATCGAAGACTCTCTAATAGTATAAACTGGTATAAACTGGGTTACAGATCTATGGGTACCTCGTCAGTGTACAGAGAAGGTTATTGATAACATTATCAGGCTGGTAGTTGAGCGGCAGGAATAAATAGGAGTAGAAAGTGACTAACGCAGTGGAACCCTTGCCACAACTGAGTAACTTTACCCGGCTTGGAGTTATGGGCCTGTAACTAGCTATTGCCAGAGGTTTTAGTTGGTGAAAAGGGTTTAATGTTGTAGGTGAGTGATGAGATGACTGGTGGAGCTAGAAATAGGTTAGAGGGATTACTGCAAGAAAGATTGGCTCAGTCGAACCCTTAAGATATGAACACCTTGACTATTTAAAGTGACCTATTATTCCAAGGTTTTGATCTAGAGATAAATTTGCTAAGTCGATCATGCAGATTATCGGAAAAGTTTTAGCCCAGAATGTTGTAGGTAGTCATGGGTAAGTAAACGTCGGTTTCCTATTCTTTCTCTTCCTGACAGCTTTTGCAGAAGTCATTGACAGGAACACCTATTTGAATTGCGTGTCTCCCATCAGACAGTGGCCGGTGATGCCTCCTATGATGGAGCTAATGTTCTTTCTGTTTACGGAAAGAAGTCTTTCCATTTTATTTGGGTCTAACAGAGGCCACATTTGCTTTATGAATCTGCAGGTACTTATATTGTTCCACCTTTAATTCACAGTTCTTAAAACATCCAAAGTGGATGAGGTCGCTCTTGGCTGCTTCGAGAGGAAAATTCTTCGGGTGAATTTTGGCCCCGTCTGCATAGACGGTGAGTGTAAGAGGAGATACTGTATATCGGCATCGTCTTAGTCAGAAGAGTGAAGCTCCAACGACGGACAGAGCAGTAGAGGAAGACCGCGACTCAGGTGACGTACGCAAGTGGAATAAGACCCTAACCAACTTGGCGTGCACAACTGGAGCCAACTGGCTAAAGATCGAGTTTGCTGGAGACGCTTGTTGGTTGAGGCTCAGGTCCACCCCGGACTGCAGCACCACCTTAAGTAAGTAAGTAAGTAAGTAAGTCTCCAAACATTCCTGCAATAAGTAAGGTATTACTCGGTAACATGTTTTGCTAGTTCGATCGCCTTACAGTCGACATGAGTACCAGGAATGACTTTGTGACCAGGAACCCAGCACAAAGACATATGACATCTGTCTCCGATTTAGTTAGGAGATTCTCGCTATTGTTTTACCAACTTCGATCTTATTGTTTGCGTTATCAGGGCTTTTATAGCTGCTTGGCTGTCCTTATACAGGACGATAGCTTTCTTACCTATCGAAAACAAAAAGAGCTTGATGGCTGCTTCCCGAACTGTAGATACTTCCGCTTAAAACAAGCTACAGTGGCTCAGTATACGGAGTGAGACGTTAGAGACGAAGTTACTAAGAAGGCCAGTCTAAAGATGTAATTCAGCCATTGCTATTGTGATACCAAGAAGCAATACCATGGGCAAACCTATCCAGCCTTACTACAATGAGAAAAACACTCAATAAAGTGCAGAGATGGGAATGCCTTTGCATTGCTGTAAGCACATACCCACCCGCAGCCATGGTGGTACTTTTGGATATGACTTCCTTGCACCTTATATTTGAAGACTGTCCAAACAAAGCTATCCTTTGGTCGGCAAATAATAGAACTCCTAATGGTATACTCTTCAAATTTTCGACAGGAGGATTCTTTATGTGTGAACCGGCATCCGTCGGAAGGCACTTACTATCCGTGGCACCTGCCCATCATTATTGTACCCGTACTTACCTGACATGTCGCTACAAATGCAGTCCCGCCTGTCTAAAGAAAATTAACAACCACAAGTCCTTTTTTTTTCGTTAAAAAAATACTTTATTCATTATTTGATGTAAAAAATAAAAATTTAAGAGACTAACTTACAGGAACATAATATTAAGTAAAACTAAAACAATTTTAACGGTATACTTACAAAAAAATAAAAACTTTTTCAAAAGAAAATCACATGCAAAATAAATTTCTCCGTATAATTTAGAATTTTATCCTTAAAACTAAAACTTTTACACAAACTTTTCCATTAGGAGTTTAAAAAAGAAACCAATACTGTCAACTAATTGCAAATTAAAATAAAAAAAATGTCTTAAATTTACGCAAGAAAACAAAAACACATGAAAGTCGTATATACAAATAAATAAATTACAATTTATACAAAAAAAAAAGGAAAAAATTATCAAAGCTAGTACCGAAACGCGTCTTAAATAGAAAAGCCGAGGGCTAAATTTAATTTTTATCTTAAAAAATATGGCATTGTGGTGTGTATACAGTTAGTATCCGAAAATTCCTACAAAAACTGACATGCAAACGTCATTTTTTTTAACCTTAAACTAAGTTTAGCTTAAACTTTAAGTAAATGGAACTTGAAAATGCTATGATTGTAGCTTAAGATCGGGTAGTGCGCTGTGGGTCTCTATATACTCAGAGACGGGCGTTTCTTTCTGTCTTTGCTGTTCTTACCGAAAATATTTCCTAAAACCTGCAAAAAAAACAGAGGCAAAGATGTGATAGAGACACAAATGTGTACATGGATAACAAGGGATACTTACTTTGGATACACTATTCACTCCAAGTTTCCTTCGGATAGGTAAAGCTTTTAATAACTGAATCGATCTAGCCTCGCGCAGCAAGGACTGAAACGCCAGTGATACTCCGGCAAAACTTTCAGCCGCTGAAACCTCATAAAATTGACATGAGTACTTCAGTGACAGCTCGTGTCCATCGTTCACGGATATTTTTCTACAAGAAAAAAATTGAATCTGTCAGTGGTCTTATGTCATCTGTCATCCTTACCTGGCATGATCCAAATCTCGTTTATTTCCCAACAGCAGGGTGGTATAGTAGGATGGCAATTTCAGCTTGGACAGCTGCTCCAGACAGTCTTCGGCCTCGGAGAAGCTGGGCTTATCACAAATAGAATAAACAACAACGAACGCATCCCCCCATCGGATGTGTTCGTAAAGGCAGCCGGTTTTCTGTAAGTAGTACAAAAACTGAAAATTTAATTCAAAAATTGAGAACTTCAGCCAATCGGTTGGGAAAAGTACAAATATGCTGAGGATGTGATGTGATGACACTCGTCGCACTTGCCATTCGACAAAGTAACAATTTTGTGTGTGCGAATTTGTGGTATACGAACGTATGTACGTCAGATGAATTGATGATCGAATTACGCGCGGTGCACAACCGCAAACGATCACAACAACATCTGAGAGGAGAACTGGCTTTGTGTATTGCAAAGCAGTTCAAGGTTCGCATCATGTGCACTACGTCGCAAAATGAGATTATTTTTGTGCTTTGGGTCGCCTGTGATATTGGTGGTTTGGCCGGGGAGTCGATTGAGACACACCCCGAGCTGAAGTCGGTTGCTGTCATCGTCTGGGTCTGGAAAGGATCGGATTTCATCGTTACTCCACATCGGGTGTGTGTTTTATTTTTATCTTTTATGAGTCGTTATTTCTGTGCCGAAAAATAAGATAAAATTGGAACGTAGTATGTCAATCGATTTGCAATGATTGATTGCTAGGTGATCCTAGAGGCCACCATGAAGTAGTCGAAATCGATAGACGCTTTCATAACGGAATTCAGGTTCTAAGATGACAAATAACTGAATTTCGACCTGTAGAAAACTCAATAAATCGCCATCATTCACGAGCTGTCACTAAATCGCTCTCATCCAGTTAGTCTAGGCGCCAACCTCGGAAGCCATTAAAACCTAATATCATCTGAGTTTTGAACCATTACACTCCACTCGCGCTGTGGGAAAAAACTTCATAAGAATATCCATAACCCCTAAAACCATATCCTAATAATCAGTAAGTTGGTAGTTTTCAGGGCGTCCTAAGACTTAGTCCAGAGACGGGCTCCATTGTAGCTTTTACAATTTACTCATGCGAAACCGGTCAAGTAATGAGGTTCGCCGAATTGAAAATAACCCAGGAAAGTATAGAAATCTCGCAGAGGTCTCCTAAAATCAGCATTATGAAGGTCCTCCAGCCCATTGAAGGAGCTACTTCCTAGAGTGCTCGGTCTTCTGTGGGGTAGTGTGGGACATTCGCGCAGCAGGTTTTGGATGGTTTATATTTTCTCTTCCTTCCGGCGTAAGGTCATTGAAGTAGATCTGCGTGAATTCCTACCGGGTAGTGCCTTTTAAGGACTTGGCATTACCCTTTCGAACCAAATTTCACGAGCTTTTTGGATTTTGTCTTCTTGAATACTGGCCATAGTGGTCTTTTACTGCACATGTGTCCATATGAATAGATCGTGTAACAGCCCTGATTGTGGTTTCCTCGTTCATTTATCTGTAAAGAGCTTCAATCGGGTGATTCTAGCAAGTTCATCCGCTTTCCACTTTCTGACAGAAGTATCTATGACTGCAAGTTGGGAGGGCTTTGATAGCCACCTCACTGTCAAAATGAATGATTTCCCTGACAACGTTGTCATTTTTGATTAAGCTAAACGCTGCAGCTGTCTACAATTTTACGCATCTGGATTCGCGGAAGATGCCTCAACCAACTTGGAGTGCCCAACTAGGCTGGACTGAAACATCTCAGAATGGGAGGAACTCGGGGGTGAACCTTTCAAACTAAGACAGGCTTAAACAATGGAAAGGAAAAATGCCTTAGTAAGCTCACAGGCCATAATTTGAGTCGTTGTAAATATAGTGAACACCTAGTGAACAGGGTATAGATTTAAATTCAAACTACACACCTCCTTAACGAATACGAAACTCTGGTCTCAAATGTAGAAACTGCCTTAAAGCTAACAGGGGATTAAAGAAGGCAAATGAATCGGAAAAGATCGGTCTTAACTCTGTTAAACTAACACTGCTGCCTTCCAAAATAGGCATTTTCTGCGAGCTTAACACTGACCTCTGATTTGGGTCGGAAAACCTTCGCAATGTGAACAACTGAAGAGGGTGACTTTTGCTTGCTAACATTAGTTTCGATATGGATTAAATGAACGTGCCCAACGGCAGCCATAGGAGCAGTGTTTAACCTCACGCCGCTACATCTGGCAGTACAAGAAGAAACCATGCTTAGTACTCTAAGGCTGCCTCAGATACTGGACCTTAAAGTCGGTGACTTTACAGGTCATCTGAGAATATTAGAATACATTTATCGTGACCCAATTCTTAAGATTCCAGATACCATGCTCAGGAGATTTCGTTTCTACGGTTCAAAATTGGAAAACGACAGCACAGGTGCTGGGGTTTATGGTTCCAGTTTCCAAAGCGCGACAGCGCTTGGAAAGTCACCTACAGTATTTCAAGCGGAAGTCCACGCTATTGAATTGTGTGCAAGAGAATGCCTGCGGAAAAGAACCCGAAGAACCCCTAAATCCTATACGGTAGGGTCCAATCTTGTGTGGGACTGCCTCAACCTCCTCGAAAGCCTTGCATCGGTAAAAAAGGTTACCTTAGCCTGGATCCCAGGACATGAAGACTTCGAGGGTAATGAAGGGGCTGAGGCGCTTACTTACCCTCGCTTGCTTTTCATATAGATTTCTATTGATACAGTTCTTTCGTTCGTAGGGCTAAGGTCTAAGTCAGATCATCCAAGCCAAAGCTTCAACTTGTCTTGTAATTCATACTCTTTCTCATTGTGTAAAGCACAAAACTACGATATCATTTGAATCAACTAAGAAGTGAGGTTATCAAGTTCGACTTTCGGTCACATGTCACTTGGATACGGTGTAAGAAGGCATATTGAGTCAAAAAGCTCAATGGCACTATGACCGTAATCAGTGGCGACCACTTTGACCTAAAAAATCTTTTAAGCCGAGCTAAAGTTTTGATTTAGCGGGTAGTATCTGTCTCTGTGAGAATAGCTTCATACACTCATCTTGCTTCAAGATTCACCTTGCATAAGTGATAAGTCAAGCTTTAGTCGCCAGGCCTTAAAGCTCTAACATACGACAATCGTATTTGCCCAAGCAGTACATATCTCCATTGTTTGCGTATGGTTCTATCAGTCCCTTGATCTGCCTAGGATCAGGGATTTATTTTAAGCAGGTATAAGTCCGCGTTCCTGCCCAAGATTGCCTTCTAAATTAAGGTCCAAGAAGCACAAAACACCAAGCCAATGGATTAAGTCCTTAAGCTTGACCGAAAGATGTCAAACTAGCGTCTAGAGAACATAAAATCTATAAAAGACATGCCATAGCCTTGAGTGATGGCTTGCTATCCCAGAAGACCTGCACCTATACCCTTATTCTTGTTGTAGGTATTCTGAGATTTCAAAACTCTGACGTTAGCTCCAGAACAGCTGTCAATGTCCGACCAAAGGCTACTATGCTCCACCGGTGGACTCAGACACTGGTTCGAACTTTAAGGGAACAGAAACAAATCGAACAATGACATTGCTTAAGACCATGCCTACGTCTATCTTCGTCACGTCGAACATTTCCAAGGCGTTGCACATTTCGTGAACTATGTCAATTCGCAGTGTCCTTCGATTACCATTCGCCAGCGGTGTGTCAAATGAGGTCTGGGCGATTAAAATTTCTCGCTTCGCCAGAGATTAATCGAAGTCTCCCGCCATGACTCGGAATTCCAATTACAAGTGCCGAAAACCTATTTGTTGACTCTCCGAAAATGCGATTTGCAATTATAATCCCAAACACACACACACTTGTAGTGGCAGCGAGTATCTGTATCTAGTACCGCGCTACGATTGCGCTACGATTCTCAGTCAAAACACACGAGATACCCGCTAAATGTCCACTTAGTCATTTTTATTTATTGCATCTCGTTGCACCCTAATGCCGAACTCTCCAGCTCCAGCTCCAGCTCCAGCTTCAGCGCCAGCGTCCTCCTCGGGTTTTGTTGACCCGATCCGTGGCCCCGTGGCGCAAAACGAAACCGAAAACAGCTTAGCGCGGCGACTTTGACAAATGCACCTTAAATTAGCCTCCTTGCCGAACGTAACCTTTTCAATTATTGATTACTTGCGAATTTGAGATTATTATGCAGCGGATTTCCATTAGAGTCTCCCGCTCTCCGCCTTGAGCTCTGGCGGCTGCACGTTGGCACGTAGTTTGTTTGCAAAACGGGATGCTTGTTCGTAGCTTGTCTGTCGCTTGTTCGTCGGCTGTTCGCTGGTTGTTCGTCGAGTGCTTGTTCATAAGTAGGACATGACTGGCCTGTCACCGTGGTGGTGGAACCGACTATGAGCTCCTAGAGGCCCAGGATTACACAAAATACCGCTGACGATGTCATAACTCATTCGACAACCCAGTGCAAGCACACAGATGGCAAGTGTTGATAGACGACGGTTGTATTTGCGCTACTGTTGCGCAATGCAGAGGCGGGCTCTGGAAGAACCACTTCCAGCTTCTAGAACTGCAGCACTTTCGCCACCAGACGACTTTCACAATCCGCAGGATATGGATGAGAACGAACGATGAAGACGTTTTATTCGTTCGGATTCGGTGATGATTGTGGTAACCTACGCACTGCCTTGGGCGAGCGGAGCACGGGGGGTCTCTGATTGTCGGAACCATCAGACAGCAGCAGCAGCAGTGACCCAGATTCGAGTTGCAACTCACTTTTCTCTCATTCTCTCGCTGGTGTATGCATGGAGGTAGTCGTTCCCAGATTTGCATATCCACACACACACACGAGGAGGCCATGCCTGCCATGTATAATTTGTAATTTGATTTCTTGGCGAACGATTGTCTACCGCAAGAGGCTTCTTTTGGAGCTCGCGCTGCAGGGTAAAACAAACGTGTCTCTGCCGCGTCCGTAGGTTTCCGTTTCTGTTGCACCGTTGCGCTGCTAGTTGGGGATTTCCACGGAAAGAAGGGAAAATTAGATACGCGCTCCGGTTTTTTTTTTTTTTGGTAATTTCCTGTGGGAATGTGTGTTCGAGATTGTATGCCATCGTCGTCGTCAAATGCGGCACAAGATTGAAGGGCGTTGCGATTGCGAGTGGAATGGCACTGCGAAGAGTCGTGATTGCAGTGGCTTTCGGGTCTTTAATTGAAAGTTCTGAGGAAACTGAAATTGTAGACGAGTGACTGCAATCAGTGTGGTGGGCATACGTTCGCAAAGTGACTCTGGATTCGTTCGTTTGATGAATGCGATATGCGCTTATTTACAGTGGGGGTAGAGAGTTGTGCATCAATTGATGCCAAATAACACCCCTGAGTTGACCGCTAAGCTCATGTCTCCTTCGTCCTCATGGTTTGCGTGACTGTCGAAGACACTTGGGACCAAAGATGTTCTGCCACTAGTCTCTACTCCAACAAACGTTTTCCCATCTCTAGAACAGCGCTGATTTCAGTCAAACGTTGGTCAGATCAGCGTTGGAAAGTACATAGGCACAATACTAGGATCCTTGAATCTCATCAGAAGGTGATAATGGCACTCGCTACGTCGACAGTTTTTATTAAGCGCGCTATACTGACAGATCAAGAGTGGACAGCAAGAACATTTAAGGCCGCTCACTTAAAACAATTCTGGCTAAAAAAAAGAAGGACTACACGGTCGCCACGCCCAAAGAAATCGAAGAGTATTTCAAACGCAACAACACCTGGAATTTTCACAATAAAGTTGACAGCTCATACCCAGAACCCTTGCCCTTTGAAACAGCAAAGTAAATGGGTTTAGGTAACAACTGCTTAGTGGGCATCAGATGAGAAGAGTGATAGGGCAAGAAGGGAACCTTACCTTAACCTAGCCAACGAAAAATCAGTAGACCTTCTCAACTTGAAAGAGGTTGGCATAGCTTTACAGAAGCTGAAAAGGACACGTCTCTGATGACCTGCCAGGTGAATTTTTCAAGTCATCATTGCTTGTCACACTGAAGGTTCCGGGTTCAACTCCTGCAATCGATTAACTGCGAAAGCTGATGTCGATTTTATAACAAACGTAGAGTGACGTAGAGTGGTCATGGTTTGAAGAGTTGATCAAGCTGTCAATGATTATGACATCAGAAAAAAATACGGTGAATTTTAGCATTGGCAAGCGTTACAAATATCCCAGATAGTCTGACACCATCCTTGGACGCCATTGAGACCTGAGTTTCGAATCACTGCACCGAGTGCATTATTAAAAAAAAATGAGATGATCGCTTGGCTGGGTGCACGCACCAAGTTATTAACCAAGTATGGGCCGGTTTGGGACGATTTTCATCTGTCTACTTGTAGCTTGACCATCTTGGCAACAAGGTTAGTGGGAGTTGAACGCCGCTTACAAAAACTGCTGAACAGTTACCATCCAATGTCATCCAATCATCACTACCCTGTCTTTGGGCTTACAAGACCCCACAAGTAGTGAACTTATCTGAAGCCTAGTGACAAGTCTGTAGTAGTAGCTGTGACTGGATTGACCCCAAAAAGAAATCTAACCCCTTTAAGACAGTCTTCCTGCCCTTCTATGAGGCGATAAATAGTGGAACAAAACAGAACAATCGCCTCTTATACAGATGGTTAGCCCTTCTCTGAGACGGTAAACTCTAGAGGCAGAGGCCTTTTGAGACCCTTTGACCGGCATAAGTTACTAGAATTGCGTCGACAAAGACCGCCTTCCGCGTGCCCACAGTAACTCACTTTTAAGGCCAAGTGCTGGGGCACCCGTGCTGACGGCGGTAAATGTACCTGCAAAAAACAGATTACTTCGATGCTCAGCCAAGGTCATGTGTGCTTTTCTTCATGATTTGTGCTGCCATGATAGACATTTCTTCCCATACAGGCATTTTGTTTCCACAAACAAAATGTTCGTAATCAAAACAAATTGCAAATCTAACTCATCGTTGGCTTCAGAGGGTTTAAATGCGGTCCCTGCTGAAATATAAAATACACATGAGGTCACTAGACCTAAACTTGCTGAATAGGCACAAGATTACCCATAAAATATGCGTCGAGATGAAAAACTGGAGATGGCATATAGGTGAGCTAGTAAAGCTGCTGTAGACGCTTTGCTTGATTTATCTCCCCTTGATTTTTATATCATGGGCTGTACTAATAAAGCGGTGCGGCTTTTGGTATCATCCGCACTGGAGTTTTGATGACCTTCCGCGGCACTTATCCTACGACACTAGTTCGATGGATACGCCATCTGATGCAATGACGACATAACTTCGGTCTCAAGTCAACTTTTCTTGCCTTCAGTACTGGCTTCGGCCAGAGTCTAAGCCTGGACTGCGTTGCAGTCTTCACGGATGGCTCTTAAACCAGTCATGCATACGGTGCTCACTACTCATTAGGCAAGTATGCCCCTGTTTTTCAAGCAGATATAGATATGCTATCCTTATGGTCGAAACATCTGCGCCTGTAGTGATAGCCAGCCTGCGCTTAAGGCCTTGGTCAACCCTTTAGCCAGTTCAAAAATAGTACAAGAATGCAAGGACTCCCTGAATTCGGTCGCAAGGCCGAACTCTTTAACTCTTGTCTGGGTCCCAGATCACACTGGGATCTCAGGAAATTATATCTCCGATGAGACTACTAAGCAAGGCTCAGAGGATGTTTTCTCAAGACCTGGACCTGTGTTGGGTCTTCCCGGGCCCTTGGTAAGGCCACCCTTTTACGATTGGGTTTCTTACAAACACAATAATGTGTGGAGCATGTAAGCAGACTAAACTGGACTGTAGCCAACTTATTGGCATTCTAAAGAGACACTTTGCTTTTACCAAGCATCTTAGTGTGCTAGGCTTAAGTGACTCCACTATCTGCGACGCCTACAGAGAGGGCGACTATACTTCGGATCCTTTCCTTTGCGATTGTCCCGCCTTTCCTCGGATCAGGTGAGAGGTTTTCGGTGCTCCTCATTATTGCAGCGCCTTCTCGGCCTCCTCCGAAAGTAGAGAATATTCCAGTAAAATGCGTAAAGACTGGATTATGCTTTCCAAATCCGACAAAAAGGAAAACAAGCTGCCTCCAGCGGAATACGAGAAACCTGCCCTCCAAAGACAAAGACTATGTTTGGAGAATCAAGAAGGTGTGAGATTGTCACTATTCACAAGCACGTTCCCGAGGTTCCTCCACGACCTCAATTCAGCTCCAGACCAACTAAAATTCCAGGAGAACTTTGCTTCACACAAAAGATGCAACAGGTCCAAGTGCTCTCAGGCATCAGCTGGTATAGCCAGAATGGCCCCAGAGCCTTGTGTTCTTAACTTCAAAATAAGTGCCTTCCAGGACAGGCCGTCCAAGAAGAGAGATAAAAGAAAAAGTACATCCACTGCGATAAGTGAGGACTACGCTGCTACAATGGGCCCTTATGGGCTGGCAAAGGGTGCACTAGCACACCAACCGAGACAAACATACATCTTGGAAACGGAGCAGGGATCAAAATCCAGCCTCGATCTAGACTCTAACGAACTTCCCTAAAGAAACCATAACGTTATGGTCACGTCTCATGCTTGTAGGAGTGTTAGCTTGCTCACGCGTGTACGCTTGTAAAATTCGCTTCCTACAAGCGTGAAAGCTGACCAACGCACTGATTAACAAGACTGTTGATTCTACAACAAAGCATAAGAGACTTGTCTGAGTTTTCGGTTAGAAAACTGTGACTGAACTGTTTGGAAACCGAAATATATATTTCTAGGTCCATTCCTATAACCTAGACCAGAAAAAATATGTGCAGATTCGCATTCTACATCTGTCTAATGAAACGCAAGCGCCATCCTCTTAAAGCCTTCCCGGCCAAGGCTACCTAATGCACCCTTCTTAGCAAATGGATAACCACGATGATGTTCCAATCGATTCTTGCTCAATCGGCAACTTCCAATTGACAGCTGCAACCAACCCAACCCTGGAACCATAATTCACTGGCAGTTAAACGGCTGATTATCCATAACCTCCAACTTTTCCACGGCTCCATGGCATTAAATCGCTTAATCCGTGCGTGTTTCTCATAAGGGCGCCGATTTCAAAACTCACGATTCGCGCTAATTAAAACATTTATCACTTCCACGGTCCTCCCTCAATCGTTCATCGTTTGTCCACTCCCCCGGAGTGGACTTCTTTCGAAATACCACACGACAAAGCAGAATTCTGTGCGCTCCATCGACCGACAACCAACCACAAACAAACGCGGCGGCACTTTTAATTGCGTCCCGTCCGTTCCATTTCCCACTAAACGGTGTTCCGTGCAAAATTTACCTAAATGCGCCGACGGCGCCCACTCGCGGTGTACTGCGCGCTCGAAGGAGCCGACCTTTCGAACTCGCATTTCAAAATCTGAAATGCAAATGCCGACACATTTTGCGCAAATCGAAGTCAAGTGGCTTTCGCAGAGTGGCAGTCTTGCACCGCGCCGATCTGATGCAATGACGCACGCGTTTCACGCTTCGGAACTTCTATGAATGACGACTAGAGGAGACTGCAGACTACTGCAGTTGTGCGCATAAGCACTGCAACTAGGTAGAGGAAGATAGTGTGTGCCTCCTTAGAGGCCCCGCACGGTTGCTTGCTGATTGCGTGGTTAAGCGTTGAAAGGCAATTAACGTTATTGGGTCACCGGATTGGCCGCATTGTCGCTTGCAGCGACTTCCCCAGCAGAGTTGCGCGACATGTGTCCGGGACAACAAAGCGCTTTTGCCGCCTCAAAAGGCGCTCACTCTCTCTTTCTCTCCCCGTCCATCAAGCGAGGAAGTTGCAATTATTCATGGGCCACAGCTGTAGGCGGCTGCCAACCGACACAGTGGCTATGGTAATGCAATCGGCTGTGAAGGTAATGAAACCAAGTCGCAGGAGCATCCGGTCAATGGGGATCAAGGTCGGGTGACGATCGTTGCACAAAAAAAAAAAAAAATTGAAATTTGAGCTGAAACCACTAGGGTGTGTAAGATTTACGACCAAGTTTTGATGCGGGACACTCATGATTGTTTCGAGGTTATGGTAAAAATGTATTGAACTCACCGCGCATTTGGATGTGTCCATGATCTCCACGTCAGTTGTCACGTTGTCAAAGGTCACACTATGTCGATAGAGGAAATCTGCAAAGAGAGAGGAAGGAAATATAGAGTAAGTGATGTGTGTTAAGCCGGTCTTGACTCTAGAGGATAAGATAAGAGAGGCGCGTATCCTGCGATATGTGTCATAGATTCACAAAGAACCTTTGAAAATAGAGGGGAGGCTTTCATGCAGACAATAAGTAGGTGGTCGAGTCGAGGTTAATGAAAAATGAAATGAGACCAGGCATCGTGGTTAGAGCCGTAAACGTATATTAAATCACCAAGAGGCTAAGAAGATCTTGTGTCAACTCCAGGTTTGACAACATTTAAGCTGAGGTTGTAGGTTTCATGAGCATCCAAGCTGCCTAACTTTGCAGCTACATGGTTCACGCCTTAAGAGAGCTAATGTCTTACCGGAGGATAGACGTCCGATGACGTCCAAGAACTCCACCAGAACTGACAAAACTTGAGGTTTTGAAGCTTTTGACGATATATAAGCTGCTCCCCTTATGACACCTAATCGAAAGCTTGTCTAAGTCTACATCCATCTACACAAATTGTTCAAAGATGGGTATAGGAACAGGTAGCGGTATAGTATCCGAGGAATCAAACATACACAGCTCAATCAGACTCCCTGATCACAGCAGTGACAGCAGCCAGTATTGTATCAATGATGGCAATACCACGAGGTGATAACACAATTTTTATTGACAGCCAGGTGACCATTAAGTTAACTCAAGCTAGTTTTATGCTTTCGTGAAGAGCTTAAGGTTCTTGGCTCGCACCACAATATTACATTTTGCTGGCTCCCTGGCTGGCTACAAGGACATAACCGGAAATGAAATAGCCAACGAACTTGTAAGAAAAGGCTCTGCTATGGACCACAATCGAGCACTTTAATGGACTAAGCGCTCACTCTGGAATCTCAGAGAGCGAGTTGAATGTAAGATCCTGATGACCGGCAACAGTAGGTGAAAATCGTTTACCACCTGTTATATGTATATTAAGGAAACCTTGGCCAAAATAGGACAGAGCCAGAACCAATAAACTTTTAAAAAATGACAAGAAGTCGCTGTCAAAGTTGGTAGGTGCCCTCAATGGCCAAACCCTTCTAAGAAGAGGTGACGAAGAGGCTCAAGAGGATACTCCTCACTTTGTCACTTGAGAAACAGAACATTGGGAAGACACTACTACCAGGACAAACAAGAACTACCAGATGTTCTATTAAATGATCTTTCCAGGTTTCTGAGGACATCACGATGGCTGGTAACCCAAATCACCAACGAGCGGTAAGGTAAAAGCCCGGTAGGAAGCGAGATCAACACCCATGGGTATCACAATACTTCCAGAAGAACCTAAGTGTGATAAGGTCGAGTGCTTTCTCCCTCATCAATGTTGGACAAACCAGAATCCTATCAACTCACCGCAGCCTTCCCCAACCAACAGACACGCAGCCCACCGAAAACGACTTTAACTTGGACAGAAGCGTTTGGAGTCAGCGCGAAGTCCTTTTTATTGAGTCCATCTCTATCTTTACGGACGGCTCTAAAACAGCAGAAGGAGTCGGTGCCGGTGTCTTTTCAGAAGACGTGGACATCCACCACTCCGTCAGTTTGCCCAACCACTGCCGAAGTCACAGCTATAAATCAAGCCGCCGCTTGGCTAAAGGCTAACCCAATATCATGCACGGATATTGCGATCTACATCGACAGCCAGGCTGCGATCAGGTCCCTCGTATCCAACATAATAAAATCTACGGCAGTGAAGGACTGCCGCGTGCCTCTAGACGAGATCGCTAGCCAATATAACGTCACACTCTGTTGGGTCCCTGGTCACTGCGACGAATTAGCTAGAATAAGCTCCCAATGTACGACAGGAAGCTCGACCAATTCAAAGCGCCTATGTCGTTTGTTAAACACTTGACCCACACCGACGTTCTGTCGAAAGCAAACCGTAGATGGCAACACCTCGATTATTGCAACAATGCCAGGCTAATCTGGCCTGTCCTGGATCTGAAAAGATCAAGAACATAAATACGCCTTAAAAATAGACCAACTTTCAAAACTAAACAACGTCCTCACGAGGCACTGCATCCTAGGCAGGCATGCTCAACGCCTAGGGATAGCATGCAACGATTTCTGCCGAAACTGCAGGGACGAGGAGAAGTAGGTGTCCACCGCACACTTCCTCTGCACGTGTTCCGCACCGGCCCATATCAGGAAGGTCACCATGGGCCAATACTTCTTCAACGATCTTAATGATCTGAACTCCTCCAGCATGGCCGATCTTAACAGCTACGTCAGGAGTAAGCAGGGATACCCCAGTACTCAGTGGCATAACAATGGACCTACTTTCTGGTCTTAGTGCACCTTCTCTCGGAGGGCCACCTCTAACTAACTAACTAACCTTACCTAAGGACCTTAAACAGTTTTTCACCTCAAGGAAGTTTCATTGGATCAGTACAGCATATACTGACGAAGCCCATACGAAGTGTGTGTTCTCGATAAGCCACGCTGCTGACCCGTTAAGACTCTCTATCTGAGCAACCTTTCATTCCTTTCAATCGCGGACCAGACCAGACCAGACCAAGCCTTCTGGCATCCACAATCGGTTTGTCTTTGCAACAGAGTTAGCTACTGTGGACAATTTCTCCCTTAACTCTACAGACTTTGGCTACTCCAGACATGCTAACGCCTCAAACTTGGACAGTTCACAGCTTCTTTTTGGTGGATAGTTGAGCTCTGACTTTGGTTGCAGCCAAAAACTTAAAAGAGTCGACGTTCATATTGTTGGAAGGGTCTCTCGCATCCCCGCCGCCGGGATCCTAAATTCAGACATCGCTCTGTAGAACTCAAGTTGATATCCTGCATAGAAATCGAAAAAAATAGTCGACTTAAATTTTTTTGGCCTTTCCAGGATACGGCTTAGTGGAAAAATCTAGTCCATCGTTGATCTTCCAGGCCGAAAGACCCACTGCTATCTGCCGATTAATGTGTTGCAAAAGGACTTCAGATGTTCACATAGTACATCAGATAGGATCTTTAGCAGGAATATGCTTCGATGATACAAGACCCAGGATCGAATCTATAGCGTTATTGAAGTTAATTAAGAGCCTCAATTTGGCTTCTTCTTAAGCTCTTGGCCAGCACAATAGACCTTAAAAGTCACAGCGCATTTGGGCCTTGGTTGGTTGGTTCGACGGTGAGAACCTCTCTTTACTTAGTTCTCAGCTAGGCCTGTTGTGAATCCCCTTAAATAGCTGTTGGAGAAATGTTTAAACGGAGTGAAGGCCGTGTGTGGGATAAAGGTTTATGTAGTGTCTGTTGTTTGTGTGTCAAGAAAATCTTCCTGTGATTTTGGCAAACTTCAGGATGTTAGCAATCACTTTGCTGTCTAGTTGCTTAAGGTCCGGTGTCCTCATAGATCTCAGCACCAGTTTTTCAACAACTGAAGACTTTTACGATTTCAAGGACAATACGGGTCGGGGATCCTTAGGAATGTACTACCTACGGTCACGTGGGCTTTGACTGGCGATATTCACCAAAATGTGCACGCGCCACAGCCATTAAACAATTTCAAATGGAGTACCACAGGGATGTGAACTTGGTCCATTACTATTCACCAGTAGCCTTCTCCAAGTTTTGAAGGCTAGCAGAAGTCAAATGTCTTGTAGGCAAGAACTCCAATACAACAGGGTGTTCTTATCCCAATTCCTTGCTCCAAATCTCCCGTTTTACCAAGTGCCAGACGATCGGTTGCATGTCAATCACACAACACCTTCATGGAGCACAAAACATTCCACAACCCAACACCCAGTACTCCTTCACCCATGAGATATCCGCCTCAACCACTGAAATCTCGCGTGTGGCATGAAATTCTTCCACCCAGCACTCGGTGTTGTCGGCACCCAATTCCCACTCGCGCAGAACTCCCTGGGAATGCACAACACCATCATTAATTTGTGCAACACTTCCATTCCTCAAAACGATTTCCTTACCAGACCGTAACTAATCTTCGACTTTGTCGCAATATCCATGCATCGCATCGCCCTCCGTGGCTTCAAGTCGAGAGTTAATTGGCTTGAAAACCTTTTCAAACTGTGTCCCTCCGCTCCTCTCCCCCTGCTTGAGAGAGCAAGCAAACAAATCAAAAAGGGGGGGGGGACCTGCAAAGTGCAAACAAACGGAGTGTACGGTCTCCCGCAAGCATCCTCTCGAGTTACGGCTCGACCTGCTTTCGTGAATGCGTCCCACATTTGGAGCGAACCCTCACTGGGGAGATAGATACGAGTACATAGACACAACCGTCAAATGGCATCCTCAATGCCATTTGAAAAGGCATCCGTCGTCGTCCCTAACGAAATGTGTGCGGCGGAGTCGTCGTCTTGGTGGTGGATGCGCATGGCGCTATATCATATTGCTGGTCTCCCTCCACATCCACACGGCACCGGGTACCACCTCATAAATCGTTCGTTCTTGTGCAGCGGAACAGTTTCACGCCACCATTGCCGATGCCTTTTGGAGAAGCACTTGTTGCTGGGAAGTTAGCACCTCCGCCAAAAGGTGGAAGGTAGGTCGCGTCGTATCGCATATCCCACAACGTTTGCAAATAATCATTTAACCCTACGCCGCTGTTCGCGGTATTAGTGCGGCACTAAGTTGGTGGCGGTGCGCACTCAGCCGCAGGTTATGTGGAGAATCTGAAACCTGTCTTCAAGATCGTTGCTCTGGAGATGGTGCAGCTTGGAGCGTTTTGGTCTTGTGGTGACTTGGATGGTGATGCTGGTGACATGGCTCCTTGGTTGCGAAACCTTAGGCACCACCACACACTGATTTATAATTTGAATTCAAGTGGAACAGGTACCCATTCATCCCGTGTGGGGTTGACTTTGTACCTTGTTGGCCCTCAATCAATCATTTGTCGGCGACATCTTTCTATTCCTCGATGTGATGTGGTGGGTGGTCTTGTCTTGTCACTTGTCGCCCTGAAATTTGAAACCAACAAAGTGGATCGGGAAAACTGTGCTGCTGGTTTTGTTGCCCTTTCAGGACAAATGTGTTGCTTGACAGATGGTTCAAGGATTTTGAAATTCAAAAAAATTTAACAGTCGCCTCAAAAAGTTTTAAGCCACAAGTTTTCGACATTCGCAATGGGGGTCACAAGACGAGCTTAAGGCTGGAAGGCTCCACAGACATGTGTTAGCTTGATGTCGAAGCTCTTCGAAGCAATTTTAAGCCGTCTGTAAGTTGAGGCAATATTTGAGCTTAAACTTTGGCCGATGATAAGTTCTAAGCCAGTTAAGCTCAACATCTAAAATCTGGAAAGTTCAAATCCAAGATAATTTCTGTTGACGAAGAATGTGCCTTCAAAGCGGGATAGATCTATCTAATCTTAAAAATTCCTGAATCGCAACGCCGAGGACGTAGTCATTGGCATGATCACAGCACCCAGACAAAATAAGACGTCACGACTACACAGCTTTAAACTAAGTGATTCTGAGAAATGACTTAAGAAACGAAAGCTTTTCGAAACGACTATAAAAGCTCATTAGGATCGCTTAGTTCATTCCAATCCAATAAATTGAGTCAAGTCAATGGGACGGGTCCACATTGGTTTAGGTACGGGGTTATAGCTTTGACTGGGCAGTTGAGAAGGTCGTCCTTGTAGAGTTGGGAAAAGCTGTTAAATATGTGCGTCAAGCCCGAGCAGAGTTGTTTTGCTTTGGCTCATAAGACGGCATTCGTTGTTGGTGATAGGCGAGGTATCCTCTACGAAGACTAAGTCTGGGTAACAGTTGACCAAATCGGTGAAACGCTGTGTTAAAGTCTAGATACATTAGGTTAGACCATACCAAAATGAGGTAGAATAGGTAGAATGAAGCGTTCTCTTATCCTTTCCACGAGAGCTTCCAGTTAATGACTCCCTGGTCACTCTCAGTTGACGCGAAGCACGTGTTGACTTCGGCATTATTACTGGGCACAAGGAAGAAATTGAACCTGTTTGTCACTTGCTGTGTGAATGTCCTGCCCTCACCGACAGAAGAACAAGGACTCCTGGTAGTCACTTCTTCACGGGGGTGGAGGACTTATGTAACATTGAACTGAAAGACCTTGTGCTTATCTGGCTAGTTATCCGGCTTTATCTTTCTTTCTAGGTTCCTTCCGTAAAGTTGTTGAGCACGATGGACTAACGTCAAAGGGCACACATCTACCTAGCCTAACCTATTGGCTTGTGTCGGCCTCGATTCTAATTTCGATCTACCGCCTTGTATAAGCCTTGAAATCACTAAGCAAATGTTCTATTGTTTTCCGGGCTTAGGTGCCTCCATCGATTTACTTATGGGACAGTCCAACAGCTCCTTGCTTCTTAGGACACTTCAACATGAAGCCACTAAAGATTCCTCGGAGACTTAAACAGGGACCGAACCGTTCTACAGGGTTCCCGATTCTAAACAGAAGAGAAAGCAGCATAATCCTATTGGGATAAAACTCAGCCTCTTGGGAACTGTGAGGGAGCTAGTCATATCATATAAAACCTTCAAATGTAACACCACACTTGTGACAGATACACATAAATGGTAACAAAAAAAAAAGCAATACTCACCACTTGTTGAGCTGTATTCACCAATATATCGTTTCGTCAAATATCTCACAGTGACAGCTGGAATGATAAACAAAAGAGAAAGGGAAAATTAATAAACGTCAAAACAAATCAGTAAAAGTTACGAAACTAATTAATTAAAATGATTTGTTGGACAGACTTCACGGATCTCAAGTCGCACTTTCAACTGACGCTGCACGCCATAGGAGATTTCCTAAATCTCAAATCTGCCATAACTAACCGAATCCCCTCCCGGAAAAAAAGCGAAAAGGTGCGAAACTCCTCCTTTTCCAGAAACTTCCAACAAAGGAGGTTAATTATTTTAGCAAAGCAAACAATATTCGCAATATGAGCGTGAGACCGTCGTCGTCTTCGCGGCGCATATCTTCATTGAATCACAACTCTGACGCGACACAGCCTCCGACACGCAACAGCACATCATCAATTCGGAGATTTTCACCTCGAGAGTCTGGCGTTTAGTTTGCAAGCTCCACAGCGCCGCGCGTCAGCACTTTATTGAGAGTCAACACATTCTGACCTTAGACACCTATAATTACAACTCTAATCAGTTTGGCGGAGCGGGGCGACATGCAAGAGTTCAAAAATTTATGATCTTACGCTTGCGTGCACGCGGCTTCATAGGTGGGTGCTTGTCCCTCTCGCATGTAACACAGAAACACAATTGTTTGGCTAAACAAATATGGCGGCGACGGTAGAGGCGGTGCTGGCGGCGCCAAAACGTTTTGTTTTTGTTTTGGAATGTCCGTCCGCTGAAAACGATGATGGGCCGCTGATTGAGAGAGGAAAATTTATTGAAAAGTGACTGTGAAGTGAAAGTGTGTTTGTGTGCGAAAAGTGATTGCAACGAATGACGGATGGGTAGCCCGTTGTAAGGACTCCTTTTTATCATAATTGGGGAATGAAAGTGACATGCAAATGACGAGTTTTTTAAGATTTCTTAAGCACTAGCATTCCTCCGAACTGTTTGAAGCTTCAAAGACAAGTGGAGTGGTGAAATCGGGAAGGTGCTTCTGTGCCACAAATCTACGGACAAGGCCAATTTCTAAGAAGCTACAGTGCAAAAACAAATGTAAGTAAGTGGCATACTGCCTGTTTCCATACTTTGTCAGGTCTTACCTAAGGACTATCTGTGTTGACGCGCAGATGTCCTTAAAAAATCAATGAATGGGCTTTGGGTCAATGTTCTGAAACCTCAGGTTGTTCTCTTTACGAGAAGGAAGATAGTAACCGGTCTGACACTGGAGAGCGGGCTCATATGGACACGCCCAGATATTGCACAAGTACCCGGGTACGAGTATTGAATCTGACTATATTATTCCGTACCTGGACTTTATCAAACCGTTCTCTTGCATCTTTCCAAGCAGAGAACAGTGGGAGAACAAAGAAATTCCTAGTGAGACAAAGTCATCTTCACGGATGGCTCCAAGATGGCTCTGAGGAGCTAGGACTCAGCAGCTCAATAAGACTCCCTGACAACAGCAGTGTTTTCCAGGCAGAGATTCTAGCAGTGACCAGAGATGCCCGATTGGCGTCAATGGCCACGGTATCACGGGAGGATATCACGATCTTCATAGACGGCCAGGCGGCTATAAAAGCACTAACTGCTATACTAATCAAATCTAAGCTTGTTAAGTGCTGTCGCGAAGAGCTGAGGGTTCTTGGCACGCAGCATAATGTAAAACTCTGCTGGGTCCCTGGCCACAGTGGTGTATCAGGAAACGAGACTGCTGACGAACTGGCTAGAAAGGGATCAGCCCTGGAACCAGACCTAACGGATGGTAAAATTAAACCTCCACTTCGTCTCTGCAACATTAGGAAAAGAACATTGGGCAGATACCTCGTCGATAACATTGAGGAGTTGTCTGATGGGTCACTGTCGGATCTGCTCAAGTTCGCAAGGAGAGCCGGCTGGCTGTCATCAGGCATCAAGTAGTAAGAAGTAGCTGGTAAACACATGGGTATCACAACGGGTCTACATAGCCCTAAGTGAGATAAGGAGGATGTTACCGTCTTCATCGGCCCGCTAACCTAACCTAACCAATCTGACTCAGCAAAGTGCGTCATTTTCCACACCTCTGAAGAAGCCAAATATCAGTAAGTGATCCTAGATAGCATGTCAAGTCGAAAATATCCAAGACACTCTGTTTTATGGCAGTGTAACGGTACCTTTGGCAAGACATGGAGCTTATCACCAAAAAAGATCCTTTGGATCTATACGGCTATGATAAGACGGTTTTAGCTTATGCATCGGTTGTTTGGTGGAGCCAGCTTTTGCGTTAAGTTCAAAGACCGACCTGTTCCGGCTGCACACATCTGCCGCTGCTCTAGATGCTCAATTTTAAACTTCTACTTATAGCATGAACCACACCATCAAAGTAATCTATAGTCCTAGACGGGACGGCCTTTGGTATTATCCACACCGAAGATTGGATGATCTTGCGCTACACTTATCCTGAATTTTGGCAGCTCTGCAAATTAAAAGTCAACTCTTTATGCGTTTAGAAATGGCTTTGGCTAGAGTCTTTAGTCTGGACTGGACAGTAGTCGAATTTTCACGGGCGGCTCCAAAACCAGTCTTCACTACTCGTTATGCCTCTGTTTTACATGCAGAAACTTTTGCAATCATAGATGGAAGGGTAGGAGCATCTGCATCTGTAACGATAGCCAGGCTGTGCTTAGGGCCTTGAACAACCCTTTAATCAGTTCCAAACTAGTTCGAGAGTCCAAGAACTCTCTGTATTCGGTTGCAAGGCTAACACCTCTAGCGCTTGTCTGGGTTCCAGGTCACACTGACCTCTCTCGAACTAGATCTCCGATGAATTGCTAAAGGATGGTTTCTCAGGACCTCAACAGATGTTGGATCTCCTCATTGTATGTGGTACGGCTCCCGAGCGTCTGTCAAAAATAATCTCGACAGAAAAGACTATAGACAAGTTAGTTCAATGGGTCGAGCTTAAGTGACACTATTGTCGGGGATGCTTGAGGAGAGGGTGACGATACTTCGGATCATTTGATTTGTGATTGCCCTGCTTTTGCTTGAATCAAGTTGCAGATCTTCGCTACTGCTTATACAGTAAGCTCCTCATCATTAAAACATCTTCTCGATGTTCGAAGAAAGTCGAGGAAATTCCAGTAAAATGGGTTAAACCGCGGCTTACTTCCTGGCAGTATAATCCAGTTGAGTGTTTCCTAACCTGACGACAAAATATGATTGGAAACAACATGACTCTTGTCATACACTGCGTAGAACTCACATTATCTGCGGAACAAAACGAGCTACGTATGTATATCAAGCACCTTCGCTAGGATTAAATTAGAAGCGGAAAGAGGACCCACACATTGACCAAAATGGAACGATGAACAGCTATTAATTCCTAGTATCCATGCGACTGAAGACTCTGGGCTCTATGTGGACACCGTACCTGAAGCATCTCTCTTTCTTCGAGAAAAGAGGAAGGTTCAAGAAAGATGAGATTGTTGGTAGAGATTGCTGGGATTTGAACCTACGGAGTTCACACCACAGACCAACGCACTGAACCACTACGATCATAACCTGCCTGCTATCTTCCTACATATGTATGTACATGGATGTATAGCCTTCTGCCAATGATATCAGTTGGTTTCGCAGCTGCTCTTCCAAGAAGCCAGTTAAATAGCAAAACCCTATCAAGAAGAACTAAAGCTGTACAAAATCTTCGTCTTTCCAGTTCTGCAATCTGTTGGTCAAAAATGCCCTTAAACCCTTCAAACGACAGATTTGGTCGACTTCTCTATAATTAAATATAAGTCGACGGCAGCTCTAGAATTATGGTGCACACCGTGGTAGAGTGGTTAGTGCGTTAAACTTCCAAGCGAGCTGACACGGGTTTGAGTCCAGCAAAATCAATAAATTGCGGCACCAAACAAAGACAAACCTCCAAAGTTATAACTTGTAAAGAAAAAGCTCCTCAATCCGCTTTTCGGAGTCGACAATGAAAGCCGTAAGCCCCTTCCATTATCATCATCATCATCATTTTCCAATGGCCCATGGTGCCAATGGTGCGTGAAGCTAGACCTTTAGCCTTCGGCCTGATGCGCCAGCCTTTTTCTTTATTTCAGCTTAAACTGATTTGAACAAGATGAGTCAGACCTAATATTCCAGGGCGTCCTCAACAATCTTGGAGCAAGCTGACAAAAAATAGAGTTGATTGGAGAGGCTTATTGGTTAAAGACCGTATTCACACTTGACCGCAGCCCAAATTCAATCCTCGACAGCACATCCAAATGGGTCTTTGCTTCGAATACCAATATACTGAGAGTACACTGAACGGCCTAGTCGAAACTGTGGAAAAAACCTTATCGTCTTCTCATCTCCCATCCACTCTTCCACAGTTGCTTTCCATGAAGTCGTTACAATGTAAATGCCATCAAACCACGGGCAGAACCACCGCAAACCAGTCCGCGATCCTAACAGCCGTGAGAAATTTTGAAAAATAAATCAAAAACATCATCACCAAGGTCCTCACTATGAGCGCACACCTATCCATCTGTCACGCCGATCGTTAAAATCATCCACACACAACCTAACGAGAAGGAGTGTCAGCGACAACAGCAGCCGGGCTCCCTTTGAAATGTCAACGAGATGAAGTCCTCTAGATCAACGGACGATTGATCGTGATTCGTGTACAAAAAAAAAATCAGTTCGCCGGCTTCATTAAATTGCTCTAAGCATTGACCTTTAAAAATTGTTTCCACTTCCACAGACAGCCAGTGTCGTGCGGAGGGAAGAAATGCACGAAAAAAAACTCCAAAGCAACACCTCTCCCGATCGATGTTTCTTCCACTTACCGTGCGCGCTGCGGCAATAAATGACACCTCTCCCGGCTTGACGTAGCTAAACCGGCGCCAATTACCATAATAATTACAATCACTGGTAAGAGTAACAGCGACAGCGACGCCAGACACAACAACGACAACGACAACGAAAACAAGAGTATGTTGCTCCTCTGCTGTCATAACGACGGCGACATCTTGCGGCGATCGACATTATGCTAATGAGTATGAACGATCAATTTGACGATAGCGATCGGGAGTACGCGTGTGGTGCGCGCACAGCTCCCTCGCTCTCGTGATCATCACACAAGAAGGCAACACTCAAAGGGGAAGAAGGAAGAACATAAACAGAAGAGCAAGCAGCAAGGTGTCATGATTGTCTCGAAAAAAGTGTCAAATTGGACGCGACAGCCCATTAAAATGGGCGGTATTCACTGCGTCGTCGCGTCGCGTCCTTGTATCGTTTTTTGAAGTTTCAAGGTGACCTTTAGTGTTATGAAATAATTGAAGTTATTTATACTGGAGTGAGTGGTTGGTGTGACCGAAAAGGTGTGATTCGACAATAGTGTCGGTAATTTCGGAGACAGGACCGACTGGACGGGTGAGACAGGTCTTCATGTGAAGTCCAGATGACAATAACTCATGGGAACTTGTGCGGTAGAGAAATCTTGGACGCAAATCGAGCCACCGATGACATTGGAATGGGAACAGAGGTGGACGTGTGGAATTTGATGATTTGATTGAGAGAACGCTGTTATACAATACCCAGAGTTGTGTACAGGCGTCCCCCATTACTTGTGGCATTCCACGGGGATACGTCCCTTAACAACACTTCAAGCGTTCTGGCGATGATAAACTTGGGCGCTCCAAAGAATAATGAATACTGCGGGAGTGATGAAATCCAACAGGAGGCTGCTTGTACCGAGAGTTGTTCAATCCATCATGATGTATGCTGCACCAATATGGACTATCATTTCAGCGGTTTTCCGACAAGCCGACGACCAGTGGAATGACAAGCCTTCGAGAGTACAATTCATCATGAAAAAGCTTCTTAATTCGCCGTTCGGAGTCGGCGATAAATTGTAGGTCCCTTCCATTCCTGCGAATAATGCAAGACGCACAACATGAAAGCCTGCGAGAAGCTAGGCCTTAATTCACTTCGAGCTGTCGCGCCAGCTATTCATTCATTCATTTCCGACATGATCAACTGACACGAGCTGCCTCATTGATGGACTGCTCTCAGTGGACAAATTGACGGATGAAA
Source organism: Matsumyia berberina (assembly GCA_917880715.2). Taxonomy (NCBI): domain Eukaryota; kingdom Metazoa; phylum Arthropoda; class Insecta; order Diptera; family Syrphidae; genus Matsumyia; species Matsumyia berberina. Next base: position 41,497,254 of record OU862872.1, read on the forward strand.
CAGAAGAATTATAGAAACGAAAAATGTACATTCACGACAGTATTACCCGCCTTACCGTGTTTTATGGTCACTTCCAGATGGAAGAAGGTCCGGAGACAGTGTATCGTAGCTCGATCTTCCCCTGACATCTTTGTCAACTGAGTTTAGGTTCTACTCGTGAGCTATAACTTTCTCTAAATGAAGCCTATTTAGAAGCTCCTAGAGGGATCGTCGGCAAACTTCTACAACCTCTACGTTTCGTTGACCAAGTTTGCTTCTCCAAGGATCTTGCGCTCCGGTCTTAAAGTTTGATGTCCACTAGGTTCTTGACTTTATTTCAAACATTATCCATGTATTGTAGTTCGAATCCATTCCTGAAGCACTACGCAAGAAAGCATGATTCCATCTAACCACGATGGTGGTTATAAATGGTGATGACATGCTTTCTGTCAAATGCCCTCTGTTGTTGCTAACAACTAGCTGTCATCGCTAGACAACGCTGAATTTTCTTTTTCAATCGTCGCAACTTCTTGTGTTGAAATTTGAAGAGTCCATGGACCCCTACATCTCGTGAAAGACTAGACGATCAATACCCGACTCTAGGTTCATTTTCCATGGTAGTGCCTTTAGTGGCCTATGACGTGCATAAAGTATGTAAATATTGTCAAATGTGCATAGTCTATCGTCTATCCGATCGTTTTTTCGGCTGACGGAATCTCTTTTTTAAGGCTTCATGCTTCTCTTCCTATATAAGTCTTTTCCACGGCAAGACAGACAGTCTGTAAGACAAGCATCAAACCTGGAGAGATAGAGTGTATGTAAATAAATAAACTCAAAGTCGAAGGCAAGACACGAGCTCTCCAAATAAGGCCTTAAATCAAGCGCTCGTCAGACTTTCCTTCCCGCGACATCCTCAAATCTACCAGATTCTGACAAAGAAGGACTCCGCTTCATTCTCTAAGAGGGAATAAGGTTCCGTTGTATGAACTAACAAGATCATAATTAATGACGTGTTCAAAAATCCGTAGGTAAGAAAAAGCCACGAAACAGTTCTCCGAAATTTTCTTAAGCCTAATCCTGCCATACTTCGACTGATTTATGTTTTGAGACAGTGGCAACAACAATTGATTCAGGAATCTCGAAATAAAGCGATCTGGCGTAATGAAGCTAAACAATCACTTAACTTTAGTTAGTACATACACGAACCTATTGACATGTAGCTGTCAATCTTTTCTCATTCGTTTCTTGAGAATAGGGAAAAGCACAATAATGGCATCGTTTTAGATGCTAACATTAAAGAAGATTCCACGTTTTTCAAGAATAAATTACTGAAACGACCGAGCTTCGACTCAGCCCAGCAGTTTTCTTAAACTATCGTTCGCAGTCTTCAACCAAACTTCGATTAGTAGATGCACGAACCTTCTACGGATGACGGGATACTATCTGTTGCTCTGTTTCCTCGTCATCAATCACATCTTCTATTCCAATTTCTTGCGCGAATCAATTTCATCATTAAGCACCGTAAGTTGTTTTCCAACCCAAGTGCCGATCTGTCACCCCTTCACCATCGGTCTTGTTAGACATTTTGTCCGCTCACTTTGTGATGCAAAGTCTACCGACGTCGTGACAACGATGGTGGCCGGTGGCGGCGGCGTCGCTGCGACCAACGCACAGAAGGTTCAGTGTGTATCACCTTTCACATATCGCGTACCACCTAGTCAGAGACGTCTACATAGAAAGGCATCCCCAGGGAGCGTATTAGTCCGAAGTATCTGCCCAAATGGGCGCAACACAATGTTTACACACATTTGGGCATTTTGGACGCACTGTTGCGGTTAACAATCATGTGGCGTTGTTCGCTTTGCATTCGCCGATGTCTATCTCGGGAGCGAGTAATGTTTTGATTTATCTAGGTACGCGCCCGATTGGCAGAAGTAAATGTGGAGCGAATAGACGCGTTCCGGATGTCCAGCGTTTGGTTAAAACACGCGAAAGTCTGCTGTCAAGTCACGGTGACGACGCCTTGTTGCCACAGTGTTGCAGCAATTGCAGCTGGTCTTGCTTGAAACACAACAGAGGTGACTGTGGGTGTCACCACGCGGAAGATTGCATGTGGACACATTGGCAATTAATTCGAATTTAATAGTTCTGCCTATTTTGGAAAACTACATAATTGGTTATTGGATTGTGAGGGTGTTGACCCAGATGCCCAGTAGGATCAGAAAATGGGGCCATAGTGTGGGCACAACTAATAAGCGCCCCAAGTCAAGCTTGTGTTTTATTTGCCGATCGTGTTTAGTGACCTATGCTTGTAGACTGATCAGTTTGCAACAAAATCAGTTGAGTTTCTACTGGTAGTGTCCTCCAGATCGCTGACACGACCATTACCTGTCAGTTTAGGAATCGACTTTCCTTCGAACTGAACGATGCTTTTATTTCAGGGTAAGCCTCCCAGGAAACCTCCATAGAAGCCCGAAAGCTGGTAATCTCCTCATGCAGTTTAACTCGACCCAAGGATGGACGCGTTTATCATAAGGGATGTTGGGTTGCAGAGAACCCCTGGTACAGACGCTATATGAATTCCGAACACAATAACGGTCGCTATTAAGAACCATAACTTACGCTAGTGACCTGCTACTTTACGTCGAATAAAAGCCTAGGGAATTTCTAAGAAAATCCGGACATTCTGGAAGACAGTGAGATGACTCACGTCGTAGTCATTGGTGACTTCAATGCCAAAGCCCCAGAATGGGGAATTAATGCCACGGAGTCAAGAGGGAGACGAATTCTGGAAATGATTGCTAAACCAGGACTGAATCGATCAAAAGAAACCAAATGTCAACACCTTAATGGAACGTGTCTAGACTAAGCGAAGAGCACCTCATGACAGACAAACAGATCGGATCCTCGAATCCACAATGTAAAGAATATGGCAAACTTCTCACTACGGAAAAAGAACAGAGGCGACCTGTGAACTGGCCGGTGAAGAATTTTGCCGAACACGACCAACCTACTGTGTACATGTCCTGCTCTTGCGACGCTAAGAAGAAGAACCCTCGGGGAATACTTCTATGACGATCTTAACGATCTAGCTGAACTCGACAGCCAGATAAGAAACTTCATCTCTGGGACGAATTGGTTCAAATCTAAGGGTTAACACCGCTACGGTTGCCCACCTTCATTGTACTCATGCTACATATTCTGGTACCCTGATGCCGGTAAGCCGGTTTTCTTCGCTGTGGTATCACAATGGGCCAATCTGGTCTAAGTGTGTCCCTGTCTGAACGGTGACAGCCACCTTACCTCACTTAATCTAAGAAGTCGGTACCTACACTTTTACTTAAAGCTACCATAAGGAGAAGAAGAAAAGCAGAAGAGATCCGAACTGTGCTAGCAAGGAGAGAGCTCAAAAGAGTAAGTATTACGACAAAGCGATTCCTGAGGACTGGGTTATAAAATAGACCTACACAAGCAGCAGCACTAGTTCTGAACATGACAAACATAAACACTCTTCACGACACATCCGTTTAGAGAGCACGACATCCTCACCGAACAATAGGACTCTACGAAAAAGGTCTGACATTCTAAGAGAAACATGGAGGCACTGGACCCGAGGATATACCTTCAGAAGTTTTGAAAATGATAATCAAATCCTTTCTCCAATTTTTGTTCAACAAGTACATACAACCGCTGTCTTCACGCGGGCGATTGGAAAAAGCAACGACAAGTGCTGGGACATCCCATTGGAAAATACAAGGGTAAACCTCTTACAAAAGAAGCCTCCCAGATGACGAAGTTCTACGAATAGTGTCAGAATCCGGCTTTTTCGTAGTCGGGGGAGAAGTCTCCATTGACATCCTAGCTGCAGGGGCAAAAATTGGAAAGGAAACAGCAACAGCAGAAGCCAAGAAAATCATGATTCAACGCTGTCAAGAACGCGGGAGCAGAGAAACAGTGTGTTCCAAAGGTGACGAAACGTGAGTTCTTTCAAAGCCACCTCGTCTTCTTCGGTGTCCGACATGATACACGCATGCACCATGGAGAGAGAATCAATCAGAAGATGGAGTGCAAGGCTGATCGGAAACATCACGAACTGCACGGAGTGAATTTCTCAATAAACAGCCGCGACACTGAACGCATATATCTTTTATAAACAAAAAACACCCAGAGTTGACGCCAACGTCTTACAAAAAAAATCAGCCTTCCTATTAGTCTCCTTCCTAGTACTCAGCAACTATCCTGTGTGGAGCACTTTGACCCGATTATAGGCGGACAATAGATGTTAGAAAATATCTTCAAGCTCGCAGTAACCTCATTAGCCAGCATTTGACGGATCTAACTGACTCGACCTTACATTAGCCCTTGACTAACACTCTATGCAAACGCAGTCTTATCTCAATAGCTCCCCGCAGAATGCAACCCTCAAAAGACGCACAAGCACTGATTTGAGGTTGTCAGCTTTCGCAACATTATAATATTTCGATAATTCGAACAAGACCCTCAAATCCATTCCCGATCATTGACCGATTAATCGAGACTTCTCTGCGTCCCTACGAATTCTTCTTGACTCATTGAAATTGTACGCCTCTCTCTCCCTCCCTTTCTCTCTCTCTCTCTCTCTCTCTCTCTCAACACAGGCCCTCCATCTTAGGGCAAAATTAAACTTCTTTATCCATGGGTCTCCATCGAGTCACCTTGCAGACGTATAAGGTAACCCAACCTTCATTCCAAGGGACAGAAACAGAGTGCTAGCCACAGAGCAACTTTCTTCAAAGGATAAGCTTTAGCACAAAATGCATTTTTACACCCTCGAAGCGAAACAATTTGACATCTGTCAGACAGAATCCACATGTGGATCTTATTTGTCCGAATGATTTGTTGATAGAACCCCATATCTCCCAAGTAAAAACAACACATCACAATCGATACCCTGATCGGAAACTACATAAGTACATACTACCTCATCATAGTTCGTGCCATTGTGGAATGTTCCTTCTCTTGCCAGCGCGGCGCGGCTTTGCAACAAACTCCGTTTTATTTGCGTAGCGCGTGCCTGTGACCATTTTAAGTTTTTACATCTGATCCAACGCGATAACCATAATCGGAATAATTTACATGGCTTACACACGGCATCGGGATCAAGGTGGCCATGTGTGCTGGCGCTATCGTCCCATGCAGATCTGACGCGAATAAATAGCGCAAAAGTACGAGTAGGTATCTGTACAATGCGAATCGTTTGTTTTGAGCAATGAACCTTGGGGCCACAACAAACTCGAATTTCCCCGCGTCTTCCTCCTGTGCCTTGGTTCTTCTCGAGAATTCACAGACGTGTAGAAAAGGGTTTTGAACTTGAAAGCTAGTGCCTGGCGGCCTATTCATATGCTAATTTTGAAGTTGTTCCTCTCGTTGTTTCTTTTGTTTACCCGCGTGGCCCGTTTTTTGATTTTAGGTTACCGCTGGACGTCAATGTTTCCGTTTAATGGAGTGGACATGTTTGATTAAATCATTGGCAACAGCGAAAAAAATAAGTCAAGCTGCCGCCACAAGTCGCAGGTGGAAGGGGCTGTTGTCTTACCCCCGCGTTTCTGTTTTTTTTTCTTAAGAAGATTTGTGAAAGCAAGAGTCGTTGGCTCTCATGATCTGTTGACTTAAGACCGGCGCTTATCGATATCTCGAAATGAAAGTGTTTTTTTTTGGGTTCCTTTTGGTCGAAATGAAGACTTGTGCCTGCGGTGTGATGGACTTTGTACGCAATGGGTGAGGAGTGGAACCATTGTGGACCTGGAAAAGATGAATGTTTCGTCGTGCAACAAGTGAGTTTGGAGTTGAAAGTTTTTGCCCTGAAAAGTGAGTCAAGTCCGTGAAGATGACAGATGTCCGGTTTCTTGACTGCGAAATTAATTGATGCATTCGTATAGAGTCTCTGATAAGATGGAAACACCAAACAACAAGGTAAAGAAAGCACTGGATAGTAGCTTCTCGAATGCTTTCAAAGATGAAGCCTAAAGTTCCAGTGACATCTGGCTGCAACGTGAATACGTCAGTTGCGTTACGTTACGTTACAAGAACCACTTTGACATATACTAAGGTCAGGCGGCCTAGCCAAAGCTCCCGACTTAACAATAGAGCTACGTCAAATTAGGGCTTGATACCTTGAGCCAAATTACAGTGACGTTTACGGAGAAAACCTTGACTTTACACTCATAAATGTTCCAAGACCAAGAGGAGCGAGCGAAGCGAGCGAGTTACATGAAAATCATAAGTCCGGGTTTAGGAGTCTCTGTCGAAGTGAGCAAAATAACGAAGTACTTCAAGTACAGGCTAAGCATAGGGGACTGTTAAGCCATCAGCGCGCAGGAGTAAGCGAAGCGAACAAATTGCTTGAAAATTTTAGAACTGGGAGATAAAAGTCCCTGCCGAAGAAGTTCTTTTGATTAGTGGACTGCTTATGCAGTTGAGCTATCAGTCCGAGCAGGCATAACTCTCAAGTTCCTTTGAGAGATCTACGAGGAAAAGAAGCGAAATACAAGAATGTCCTAAATCCGGCGTATGGAGTATTTACCAAGGCAATAGTAGGAAATGGAGGACCTAACATGCACTGCATGCTCTAGGTCAGAGGACTGTCATTGTATTTCAGCCATCAACGTCGGCATCATACTTTCCCTGAGAGATAAGCGACCAAAGCGAGCAAATAAGACAAAACCAATTTCTGCTAAAGTGAGCGAAGGAAGTGAAGTGCCTACTTTGCGGCTGATGAAAATGTGCCGTAGATATAAAACAGTTGATGCAGTTGGGCCTCAAATAGAGATCTACATGGACCTGCAACGGTCTTGCATTTAAGTCTCATTTCGTCAGTTATTTTAGGACTTCTGGTCAGAAGTTCATGCCCTGCGAATTTTTATAGAAAGATCCACGCTGTATAGAGTCTTGTGGAACGAATTTTGTACATATGTACGTCCAGATGGGGTTCAAGCCAACGTCAAATAATGCCACCAATTCGCTGTCCAATGCCATCTTTCCAAGACTTAAGACTTTTCGACTGCTCCAGCACGGCTTGTAGTCGTTTTATCTTCCAGCAAGCCGGGCTTGTAGACGGTTTCCTTGTAATTTTTTAACGATAGATGAACTTCTCCTCGATGGCGTATAGTAATCAGACCTCTTAAGTCTAGACTGTCAGCTCACTTAGGCATACCATAGCCAATAACACCGAGAGTTCTTTCATCTAGACTGTAAGCTTACATATGCCTACAACAGCCCTTAGCGACGAGAGGTCCTAAGTCTAGACTACCAACTCACATAGGGCTACGAGAGTCCTTGGCGAAGACAGTACCAAAGTCTAGACTCAATAGACCTACAAGAGCCCATAGCGATGAGAAGTCTTAAGCCTAGACTGCCAGCTTTAATAGGCCTACAAGAGCTCTTAGCGACGAAAGTCCTTAAGTCTACAAACTCTGCCAACTCACATAGGCCTATAAGAGCCTTTAGAATGAGGGTTCTCTTGTTTTGATCAAGTTATGCTTAGAGTGATTCCTCGACACGCAATATCGCTAGTTCTGTGTTGGTTATGCCGGACAAATAACCTTTCAGCGAAGTCAGTTTGACAGACAGCAGTCTTCAAAAAAGTCGCAGCATGTACATATACCACCTTAAATTAAAGCTTACATCTCTATGGAACTCACCTGACTTTCCTACTTTGGAACTACCAAGTACAACCACTCGTATTCGATTCAAATGCGTCATATTGTTTTTAATTATCGCGATAAACACCATTTCCAGCCCGTTGGCAATTCTAAACCATTCTGCATGTTCACTAACCGGACGAATACCCGCACAAAATGACCGACCGACACTCTATGAAAATCTCGCCGAATTCGCTGTGGCACAACACAACGGTGGCACAACGCTTAACCTAACACTCGCTTCGCTGTGTAAAAGAAATGTTCGTCATTAAGCCCCAATCAACAAGATGGTGTGTGTAATCGGTGTAATCTGTGTGCATCCCACCAATCTTGAGGCTACGTTTTGCCACTTGTCACTTGTAATATACACTTCCACGGGGAGAGAGAGAAAAATTACCTTGTTAACCCGAACAAGCAACAACACCGTTATTTTATGGACAATAAATTGTGTCGCGAGCTTAACAACAATTTACAGAGATGGCGCGACAACTAAACTTCGCCGCTGTCAGTTTCTCCGCGGGGTAAAGTCAAAACAAACACACGCCATTAATTGAAATCGATTTTCAATAACTTAATTACGATTGTATATCACTTGTCACTTGTTGTGCTGTCACATTATGCAACGGTTGCAACCGTTGTTGGTTTTATGCGACGCGGGACACGCTTTTCTCACGCTTATGTCGCGGCAGGTGTCACGCTGGGCTGGCTGTTGGCCACCTGTCAAAGTGTTGGCGTCTTCCTTCTGGCGGCAATGTGACTTTTGTTAAACAAAATGTCAAGTAATATATCTATATGTAGACACACACAAAGCTGGTTGGTAATTAATTTATAAACGCAAGTGAAACGTTGCCGACAGATTTTGACACTTGTTCAAACCCCTCACTCCGGATCACCTGAAAGTAAACACAAACGTCATTTAAAAAAGAAATGTAGCGCAAGAGTAAGAAAGGAAAAACAAAACAAAAACATGCACAAGCCCCTTCAGGCCGAATGACAAGTGTGTTGGACACTATTATCGAAACGTCAAAATTGCCCAGAGCCACCGACAGACCAGGCCATTAGTCATCTCGAGCATTGTAAACACGCTGTTATCCCATTAAAAAAAAACAACAATGCGGTGTGTAGTTTCTAGCGGCGGTGTGGTGTGGCTTTAACTAATCGCGTACTGGACCAGGCTTGAACCGCGACGACAGCCCGGGGGAGAGAAACTGCGTCGCGCGTATCTTCTTAATGTGTGTATTGACACTACGAGAGGAGAGAGACGACACTCGAGATTTCGGTTGCGCTCTATGAGACTAATGAACGAAATCGATCCGCAAAATATTGGCTTTTGTCTTTTGTTGGCCATTTTTTCTCCTGGCCACACACACATTCACTTGAGTAGGTGTTTGCACTTTTAATGGCGCGGCCAAAGTCCGAAATTTGCAATCACACAACAGCCGAGGGAAAAGTGTAACGTGGGCCTTAAGAGTGTGAAATTAAAAATAGATTCTCAACGGACATACTGTGGCGCGGTGAAAGGAGAGTTTCATTAGGCAATTGACGGGCGTGTTAAACGATCGCAAGCGGGAGAGTTCAAGTAAATGTTGCGACTTAATTAAAACATTTGTGTTTGTTTATTGAGCAATTGACGTTTGGGCGGTTGTTGTTTGTTAGTTGAGGCGAATCGCCTGCAAGCAAAGTGTAGGCTGTGCATAGGGTGCGGTAACATAAATAACGGTGAGAGCACCCTCTCGAAATAAAATCACCACGAGGGCAGAGCAGGGCTTATGAATGAGCTCTGGTCAATGAAACGTCTCAAGCCGCAGTGATCACCACATTGGTCCACTGGTGCACCCGGATGAAAGACCATGGTTTAAGCTGGGCGTCTTACTGAATGTCGAATTCTTTAAGAAACTGAGAGGTTGGACACAAAGCTCACACTTTTCAGATCGAGCCCGGAAAAATAGAAGACCCGACGGCAAGCAGGCGAGGATTTTTAAGATCAATAACGAACGCTATCCTCCAATTAGACCTGTGCCTGATCACCGATCTTGCCGAACAGTGTCAAAACTGAGAAGCTCACACTTTTCAGATCAAGTCCGTAAAAAATAGGAGACCCGACGGCAAGCAGGCGAGAATTTTTAAGATCAATGACGATCGTCAACCTCCAGTTAGACCTGTGCCTGATCACCGACCTTGCCGAACAGTGTCAAAACTGTTGAATGCGTCCTGCCGCTGGTAGTAGCAAATATAGCCCATGTTGCGATGTAATGCTGGCAAGACCGGAAGAACACGAAGGCTCTGTGAAGCTTAAACTAATCATCGGGCCTGCTCAACTGGCCCGCTTTGCCAGTTTAGGGACTCAATAGCAGATGGCTAGCAGAGAGACGAGGGCTGGAATTGAAGATAGTCGACGTCATTTGTGATGCCGATGCGCGCTAATGAGGAGCTGCAAAAGCCGGATAGATCCCTATATCTCGGGAGTACTCAAAGTCGCACCGCACTGCAGTAATTTACAAAGTCCACTGATAAGTTTTATTCCTCAACGAACAGTGGACATCCGAAAGCCTCAATCAGTTTATGCCAAATAGACTGTGAATATGTGATGTCATAGGGTTTCAGTGTCGTTGAAGCTGATCGTTTGCTGATTTCAAAAGAAACGTTTGTACCTATACGCGTACCTAAGTCCGTTTTCCTCGGCGCCTTCCCACTTCGCACGCAAAACAAATGTCAACGTCTATAAATTTCTGTTCCGTCGTATAACCCATTGCCGATTTCATTCAATTCTATTCACCGCAAGTCAAAACGAGGATGACAAATGCTTACTTCCTTGCAACTCATTGACCTACACTCGGCGCAGACACTCGACAAATCATGTCCAGCTTGAGTGCGGGACACATGTGCGCTGGTCGGTGGTACCCTTTCCACACGCCAAATCCAATTGCTCGTACATTACGTGTTTGTTGTCTGTTGTTTGCGTTGTCCATCACCCCCAGTGCCGTCCCAAGACCGAGCACAACAAGCTCTCGAACACATGTATCCATTGACGAGCACGAGGACATTTTTCATGCAGCGACCTCGGTCCAAAGTGGAAAATCAAATATGCAAATGGCCACTTCCTAGTGGAGTGGGACCACGAAGCTTGCGTTTTCATGACTTGATCACTTCTTTCGCATTTGTCAAGCGTTGCACACTCGTGTTGGGCGCATGCGCGCATAGAACTTAATCATTTTAGCATGCACACGAGCGTGCGCTATACCAGCGTAGATGACGTGACATGAGATCTTCCCGCGCAAACCACTCCGAACATTATTTACAATCACCGGGCGTACGCGAAACTGTGTCTGCGTCCGTCTTCTCGCGCTGTCAGAACACGCTGTTGCTGGTGATTGTCTCTCGCGCCACAAAAAAAAAAAAAACACCGAGAAGCGTCTAAAAATAGAGAAGCCTGGCTGAGAGCGATGCGACAATGCTCATCTTCATCTGGTCGAGCGTCACTTGAACGCGCACACGTAGCGTGTAGTTGCGGGGCACTTGAGGGCTTTTTTTTTCGGCGGAGCAAACTGCCACTTCATCTAATGCTGCTTAAGCGGACACAAGCCTTTCCGCGTCGTGATCGTTGGTGTATGAGTTCTGGACGACTTTCTAAAGTCACTTCAGTTTCAGGAGGACCTTAGGGAGGGGATTAGAGGAGCAAAAGAGCAGAAGAGCCCAAGCAACAAGTGTCGAGTGGTACGTGGAACTTATGTATCGAGCGCCTACTTGCACTTGTGCTCCTCTCGCTGTTTTGCATAAATTTTCCCGATTTCGCAGGTATCTGTCCTTTCTGGATGTTGACTGCTGCTGGTGGCGGTGGATGTGAACCTTAATGGATACCGCGCTCTGGAGTCAAGTGCGGGAAGATTCGTGAGCTGCGCATTAAGAACTCTGTGAATTAGAAGTACACGAGTGCGTTTGACTTCCTGTGCAAAACGGCTGCCAAGTGAACGTGGGGTATGTGTCTTCGCACTTTGCCGGAGTAAATGATGGATGCGATTAGATTTGGGACAGGATGCATGGTGGCATGTTGTTGGTAGGAAATTTACTTTGAGTAGGATCATCGTAGTGGACACCTAGTGAGTAGTAGCAGGGATCAATGCCCAACACGATCAAGCAAAAATTGGAAGAGCTCGTACGAGAACGAATGTGCCCTGTCACTGTGTGCTGCCATTCGCAGAACCTTCATATTTTGTGTGACGCACCGTGGTAAAATAGTTTCGCGACACTCTACTTCTGTTTAATGGCGCAGTCTAACCAAAGCTAGACTGAAACGCCTGGCTTGACGGTCTTCAAACTGTGAAGGGGTTTAGCTAAAGGTAACGTCGGATTTGTCGTTGGTTTTCTCAATTAGACTCCAATCACCTGGTCGGGAACATTACCTTCACCACATGAGGGAAGCGATAAATCCATCAAATTCGGCCAGATCACCGATGTAAAGTTTTGAGCCCAACCACTTCGTCAGGAGTTGGTGGTTTTAAACTTAATAGCTGCTTATACTTGACTTGAAGCCCCAGTACATCTCTAGTAGTCTGCACACCTCTCTCATATCGGGTAGCATATGTTACGAAGCTCCTCATCGTCCTTGAGCCAGATTGAGGCTAAGTATCTATTGCAAAGTGCTTAGTTGTTCCATTTCCTGTTCGAAAAACCACCTCAAGATTCATACGCTTCGAAGGTTTTTATGTGAGAAGACCGCGCCTGTTGTCAAATCACTGCTTAGCTTTTTTCCGGATTAAAGATTGCTTTTTGCACAATGAGGAGACTGGTCGTCGCGATCCTGTGTGTCAGACTCTGACCTTCTAAAGCCCCTGCCTTTTCGCGCTGTAGCTCATTTCGGAACCGCTTTTCGGACTACTTCAGTGTGGTGCTACTATTGAGCTGTTTGTTCTGCTCCTTCTTCCTGGTTTGGAGCATTCTTCAATACGAGCTGACCGGGTTTCAACGGTCCTCACTCGAGAGACATTCCTTATCTCTGACTCCATCCTTCGTCTTTCTGAGAGCCGTCTTAAGGGAACTCAGTGCGCTTTTGTTTTGTTTAAGGGCAGCATTGATGCATCCGCGCTACTTTGTCTGGACCTTTCCCGTCCATTTCACACTTCACATCGTTTCCGATCCTGTACTTTCTTGCCTGAATGTGTTGATTTAGATGTGAAATCCGTGAAGCAAGGTGTTCGTGATCGACGTCAGAGGTGACGACCTCTAGCTTACCGTTGGGTCGCCTATGTTTCCAATAAGTCTGCTCAACGAGGCGGTGACCTCGTCCTCCTTGTCCTACTGGACACGGACTTGATCTGCTGGCAATATGTGACCTTCATGTACTCACTCACCACACTACTAAGTGTTTCATTCCCTCCTTTGCGAGTCATCCAGATAAACATCCAAGATCTTTTCCTTTATCTCTCACTGATGTGAAGAGCTCTTTATTGCACATGGCCTTTGGTCACTTCCTTTGTTAGTATCGACTCTAATTTAGGAGAAATCTCCAATAAGAAGTCACCGTTCACTTTGCAAATCATAGACATGGTGGTCACTGCTGGTGATGACCCTTAAATTTGTGGCATCAAAAGGTATGGTCTAAAGACGACTAAGGTGTCGCCTACATTCATCACGTTAACTTTCAGTCTAGCAGCTATCCTTGGGGTCTTTATTCCTCTTGAGCGCATAGTGTTCATTCCTCGCTCTAGAGCTTTGGCACTTAGGTCACTACCATGCGGCGTCTGAGGTATCTGTCGGCCTAAGGTTAAAGGCACTCATGTAGATAAAGACTTTATTAAGACTTTTAAGTCCGAGAAAAGCAAGCGGATCTGCACGAAACAGACGATCCATCGTTACAGCGTTGACCAAAACCGATAACTTGAAACACGGCGCTTCAATTTATGGTGACTCTGAACCTCAAGCAACAAGCTGCAATATCTGTCTTGTTATCCCACCTATGAGGTCATTCCTCAATCATTTCTGTCTTGGTTCTATGCCGTATGAGCAGGAATCCAGCAGGCTGGTGAACTAGGAAAATGACGCCATTGACAGCTCCAACGCTGATAATTTTAACGTTCTTCTGTACAGGAGATACCAGCCCTTCACATTCAAACTGCACAACGCTACAAGGATAAAAACGGGAGAGAAAGTCTTCAGCACTTCCCCGGTTGGCGTCCTGCCCTAGTTAAAGAGACCTCGGTGGACGTGCTCCTCCTCCCAGTTCCAATTCACTTTGGTAACTCCCTCTTTTTTACTCGCCATCGTAGCACAAATCTTCCCATGGCTCATTCAATGATAACCAGTCGCAATCGTCGATTGATCACTAAACCTCTGAAGGCTGGTAAAACTTTCTTCGAAAACTTTATGGTTGACCGATTCACATCTCGTCATCATCATCATCATTTACTCGGTGCTTCTGTCAATTTCCGCCAGTTTGTTTCGAGAATCCTCATTAACCAACTTTTTTTTTTCCAATGTAGGTCATCGCGTTTAATCATCGCAATCATTTTACCGACGCGTGTAGTACCAACCAACCAACCTGCATGACACTTCCGACAACGCATCCATCTTCACTCAATCGGGCTGCCATCGTTGAGTTGTCAAAAATTAATCATCGATGATATCTCAACTGAATTATGCCGCAAATTAGATCGACAAAAACACAACGCCGCCGTCGCGTCGTCCGGTGTACTCGCACATCAATTACTTCCATTGCGATGCATGAGATACTTCTCCGCGTGTAGTCGAGACATTCCTCATTCGATGGTAGCTCCTCTGCCAGAGCATAGACTGATCCACCATTGATCAAATCTCATCACAGAGATCATCACTTTGATGCCGATGATCATGGCATCGATGATTCGATCTTTACTCGCCGGTCTTGCAATCCGCAGTACGTTCACAATGATTGACTTGTGTGGTGCGGTCTTGAGATTCCTCAGCGTGCGCTCACTCTCCAATGACTTTTTGAGTGTGCGGCGGCATCTCAGGTGTCCGCTGGTCCGATCCAGGGAGGAAATTACAATTTATTAACGCTGAGACAATTGAATGGTGAATTAATTTGAATTAAAGCAGTTGACGCTAGTGATTTCCGTCCAAACACACACTCGGATGCCTGTCTGCCATCTTAGCTGTTTTCCGCTGAAGCCGCAAATACAATGTTGTTTGGTAAAATTAATGTCAGATGTCAGTGCAGGAGATGTCAGTTGGTGGGTAATGACACGCCAAAAACACAAGCAACGTCATTATTTTCGGGACGATTGGATGACCTACCTACTTTCGCGGTGTGTTCCGTTCCGTGCAAAAGTTGTGGCTTTTGTGGCCCGGTTCGTTGGCCCCGATATTTAATGTTCGTTTTGATTACGCTTTAAATGCTGTAACGGTTTGAAGTTTCCATTTCTTCTCTTTTGGCTTTTGAGATGTGAAACAACGAAACAACAGCGGAATGGTCCAGTTGTGTCAATCAAAGGACAACGGATGCCTGCAGTAGTCTGATCGGTGTGAGCATCTCCACACAGGTTGATTCCGTAATTGTCTGTGGTTCGCGGTGCAATTGTTTTGAGGAATGATTGGTGGTTTGTGGATTGCATTTCAAGAAAAGAAGCCATTTTCAGGCTCAACGATGTGCCATCCGTCATTTTATGCGATATTTTGACAGGTGAAACGTCGAAATTGAAAATGACGTATGGAAACACGTCTTTATTTGCACGAATGACGGCAGTTAAATGAAAAACCACAACGATTGGGTGAATGGGAGGCTTTCCCAATTGGGCCAATAAAATGACAGATATCATAAAAGGATTGAATTACGGATCTGATGAGATCACCGCGATAACCTAACAGCCATCTGTCCAGAGATGGCGCTCGGCTTTCTGACAGCCTCTGGATTACAAAAAACTTCTCTAGACGTTGTAAGCGATGACGTAACAGATTTGAAAACAAATCACAGATCTCCCGCATCCAGTCACGGATTGCTTGCAGCTTTTCCAGACCAGCATTCAATAACTTTTGGAACTTTAGCCATTTAAAATCGGAGCTGAAGGCAATCCCCAAGGCATCGAATCCGACCGTTTCTGAAATGATGGTGCCAAGACTTGATCAAATGACCCAAGAAGACAGGCCTTCCTCTTGTCCGTCTATTTGGTTAAACATTCGCACTAGTTGGAGATATTTCCTTGTCTGCATGTGCAGATCGATCGTTAGGTGGTGCTACAGTTCAGGGTCAACCCAGGCATCCACCTCACAAACCTCTCCAGTTAGTCCGGTACTTGGGTAACTGATTTCATTTGCACACTCCAATTCGGTTGAAGTCCCCTTTTCCCTGTGCGCGTCACCTTGGGCGATTTATTCACCTCCACAAACTTCTTGGCAGACGAGGACAAACCTCTAATAGTATAATTTTTCATTGAAGGGCTGTCTAAATCGGATGGGGTTTATTGGAGCAATAGACTCACTCTTGTATTGTTTTGGCCCAATTTGGACAACTATATGTATATGAGGTGTGTGAGAGTATCAGTCTTTGGAAGATTTGGAAACTGCGGATCCTGAAGGGAAGCAAGTGATCAACGTATCTCGTTTCGAAAAATACGATTGTATCCAGGATAGTCAAATTGGCGCAATGCCAACTTTGGCTTACGATTTAAACCCAATTTTGACACATCAGTGTCACATTGACATTTCAAAATTGCGCTGCCATTTTCATTTAAGATCTCTCATATCACAACCGTCAGTGGATCCCCAAAAGTTAATCCCAACCATAAATTTAAATTAAGATCAAAACAAACTCTTTACAGTAATCTTACGGGATTCCCGTTGACGGAAATTTTCACTAAAAGTCATTTCTGTCACCGACTGCAGGCGCTCCACTACTTCTTGGAGAAAAACAATTTATTTTTGGTACACTCACCCGATAACGGCTTATTTTATCATTCCCTTCGGTAAAGTAAACTCTTAGCCTTGAAAAGAAGGGGACAAAACAGGAAATCAAAAACCACACCGGGAATGGCACCTTTAGCAATTAACGGCCGCTTGCGTAATTTCTTGAACATTTTTCGCCACAAGTCTTGAGATTAAAAGTGACGCGGCAAATGCGCTTCATAAATCTCTCCGATAACCGTAATGCAGTAATAACTTTCGGTTTTCAAGTAAGTCTGGACGCGTGGTTTGGTGGTCCCCTTTCAACCAATGGATTACGACAATTGAAGCGAAATGGACCAATTCGAAGCGGGAAAGAATGTTCCTAAAAAAAAAAAGAATCTTTGAACAGAGCCAAGGTTTCTGGCACAGTGAAAGTGAACGAAATCAAGTGGCAAACGTCAGAAGCAATAAAAATGTCCGTTTGTCAAAAAATAATAATAAATCTAGTCATGTGAGGCGAGGTGAGAATTTGTGTTTGTTTTGATTTTATGGCGAATGAAAGTCCCTTTCTTCGACCAAAAACGGACGATAAGACTCAATTTGTCACAAAACTTCCACTCGAAAGTGCTTATATGCGAAGCAATTAGTCATTTGTCGATACATATTCACTTTTCTTGGTCCAGTAATCGCGTGATGGAATGTAATTTTTCTCAATTTAGCTGATTGGAATCACGGAAATTTATTTCGACTGTCAACTGAATGGTGGATGGTTGCTGTATCATTGTTTTTTCGTTGCGATTTTGATTGCTTAATTAAAAATCTTGTCATTGTTATTAATCTGGCACTCTGGGAGTACATGGACTTTTTCGCCTTGGACGGGGTCTTTTATTTGATTTTTCGGGTTATTCGAGTGCAGATTCTGAGGTTAAAATGAAACTCGTTGAAGATGAAAGGGAAATGATGCGAAGACTTGTCATCACTTTTAGTTTCGGTGTTCGATTTCAAGTTCGATTTGACAACTTTTATGCTGACGGTGACATTTACTTATGAATTCCATTAGAATTACAATCAACGTTCCTGACTTCGATTGGAAGTGTAAAGTTCAGGATACGTGTATCCAACCAGACGAGGTATTTCTAGTTGACCTGATTAGCAGACAAGAGTCGATCAACTTATGCATCGTAGACCTTAAACAAGAGTTCTCTAGAATACTTGCGAAAGGCAGAAGAATTCCCCTGATGGGATCAAAGTCGACTTTTATTCTTAGGCTGCGCACACAGTAAAGCGATAAAGCGATGCGATGCGAGAAGCGAGAGGCGTGCGATAAAACTTTGCACATGAATTCTTATCGTTTTACTGTGCACACGTACATAAAAATGCATGCAACAGTTTTATCGCACGCTTCTCGCATCGCATCGCTTTGTCGCATCACTGTGCGCGTAGCTTAGACTAGGGCCATCCCAAACGAACTTCTTCGATATATTCAAAGCTCAAGTCAATAGGGATTCCTATGCTGAGTCAGAACTTTTAAATCAAATATTGTGATTGGTCAACCAGGGGCGAATGGGAGCTGTTACATTTCCGAAATGGGTTTGCTGACATCAATATACCCGACCTTTGGTCCTAGGGCTCTGACTTTCCCCGTAAGGGGCTGTGGAGCCGTATTGTAGTATACGTACAACAAGCCCCAGATATTGTTTTTGATGACCCCAACAAACCTCAGTTACGCATTTGGATAGTTCGAACCCTTAACCGATTGCATTGGACACGGCTACAAAGCAGAAATGCGATGCGATGGGACGGGACGGATCGGGCAAAACAAGTTGCGGACACTAAAGTTGCACTGTACTGGGTGCAGATTTAGCATTAGAGGCAGAGGCAAGAAATTCTAAGATTCCTGCATATGAACGCGCTCTTAATGACAATTTCCATCAAGACTAAGTTCACAAACATCAGCCTTGAGCCTCCAAGGAGGGAAAATATGACGCAACTGAAAACTGCTTCTTCGAGCTCTCAGACAATACATATAAGCCGATGGTTTCACTTGATCACCACCATGAATCTGCTGGTTCAACAAAGAGCGCCAGCATGCGTGCAAAAGAGGAGCTATGAGCATCAAAGAAGAAGCATGAAAAGCACTTAATCAAGGAAATTGAGATATGTATGCTACTAAGGGAATGCGCTGATGAGTGGTTTCTATCGAAGGCAGATGAAGATCTCATTGATCGTTTTCAACGAAAGATTCTTCGTTGACGGGCTTTGGAAGAGGAGATTCAACGATGAGCTATACAATCCTTGCAATGACATCGATCTAGTGAGCAAAAAACCGCGCACGGGACGACTGAGTTGATTAGGATATGTCCAACTCGAAAGTATTCGAGTTTAACTCGGAAGACCAATGCAATTTAGAAAGACATCGCCCTTACTGACGCTCATAAGTAAAAGGGAACCTCAACCATTTTGGGCGAAGCAACTAGAAGCAGTTAACTGAGGACCTTTCTAACTAGAGAAACTAGTTAGTTGAGGCAGGGGTTCACTCCGAATTGTAGTTACTACAAGCGACGTCAAACTTATTTTTCGCTCTTATCCTCACTTGATGGAGTTCAGGGTTTTCCCTGGCTTTTTCATTTAAATGTGGGTACCCGTCCTTGTTATATTTTAGCTTTATTGCTGTTTTCCTGGCACTGTTTAGCGGGGACTTTTACCAGGAAGTCATAAACGCTGTACTTTTCTTAAATTCAGCACGTGCCCGCATAAGATTCACTCTACATCGCTGTCATCTCATTAAAGTCCCAAATAAAACCCCATTTCGAGCGAAATTTTTCACAATTCACGACAAAATATTCGCAATCTCTTTCGTTTGTCCCTGAAAAGGCAGTAAAATGTCGTCTAGCACACGCTCCACTTCCCCCTTTAACTATATCAGTCAGTGTAATCACTAAACAAACAGACACATGCTAATTCTGTGTACCTCTAACTCGAAACCACACTATAAACTCTGTTCTACACATTGAACTTCATTTTTCCGCAGAAAGAACGTTCTTATCAAGTCGTTCGCGTACATTTATCGCACTAGACAAATATTCCACCTGTTATCGTGTTGCCCCACCATTTTTGTTTTTTTATTATCGCGCTGTCACAAATCTGAGAACACACCTAACGAACACAGCTTGCACGCATCAAAAATGAGTGCTCACCTCGTTCGTGCGTAAAGGTAAAATTTATGCGTTACCCACAAGAATTATGGAATGCAGCGATCTGGTGCTTGATTCGCATAATAATTCATTGTCTCTCCGATTATTTGCAACAAAATATTAAACAAAAACAAAATGATAACCACATGAGAGGTTGGAGTCGGTCGTAGTTGACTTTAAATGGCATTTTGCTGAGACCGTTTGGCCCTCGTTGTGTCATCGTTATACGAGTATCCAAAGTTGGCAGTAGGTTAGCTTGAAGTTTCGTCACCTTTTTTTTGCAGAATAAAAGTGATGAGCTCAGCTTGTGGGACAAAAACGGAAACACAGGCAATTTGAGTGACAGAAAATGAGAAACAAGTTTGTGGACATGTGTGAGGTGGCGCTTGGAAGGTTTGTTTACCACAAACAAGTTATTTTCGGCTCCCGCCAGTCAGTAATCAGGTTAAACAGCCCAATTTAGACTTATCAGTTGGTTGTCAGACAGATTTAGATCGTCGTTTCCTCTTCAAGTGGAACTCAAAAATATGTTCAGATACATATGTATGTATGTATGTACATACAAGGATGACTAAGGTCACGAAGAAGTAACATCTCAGCTCTGTAAAGCCGATGGTAATTACTCATCGAAGCAAGTGGAAGCACTGGAAACCTTGCCTTAGGTCTATTTCCTAAGTTGATTAATTTGTGAAATGGTCGCCAAAGATCAGTGGTTAGTACTTTGGACTGCTGTGCGAGCTACATACTTAGATTTGAGCATCAGAAATATCCAACGAACATTTTTCGCATAAAAGCCGATGAAGCCATTCGTTTCATATCACAACACCGTCCAATTTTAATCGATTTACTGACCTCGTTACAGCAAGGGCCCTGAAAGGGCGTCCGCGGCAAATAAATCCCCTGTTAGAACGGAGACAGCGGCAGATTGAAACCCATACTTGGCAAACAAGCTCATGAGAACCTCAGCCGAAAACAAAAAAACGAAAATGGATAAATCTGGCTCACAGAGTTGTACAGCCTACTCTGAAACTAAGACAGCCCAAACCCGCCACTGATCCGAGTAGTACAGTCATACTATCGACATCAGGAGCACCTTAAACACTCACAAGGCACTTCAGAAAACATCACCACATCCCACGTACTCAACTCCTTTTTCTAAGGAGAAGAACCTCGTCACAGCTTGGACCCGTTGTGTGCACCTCTATAGCATCTGTTGGAGAAGAAGTGGAGTAAGGAGAAGGTGTAAGTGAAGAGTTATAGGTCAGCGGATAGAGAGTCAAAGTTCATATTCTTCCATAAAATCTGGAACTGCAATCCCAGATTCAGATCATGTAGCTCACACGAGCACGACAAAATCCTGGCCCTCTCATTTAACAGCAGCGCGCGACACAGTGTGGATAAAAGCCGTCCTGTACAAACTTTTCAAGATCATCGACAGGTTATTCAATGCCTTTTTGTAGGTGCTTTTCAGCGTACGTACATATATGTACATATGCAACGTCCTCTAAAAAAATTAACAATCAAAGGGTCCATCGTAGGAGTTTTTCTTTTTCGTATCTCTGGACACTAGAGGGATTTTGTGCGAAGTTAGTAGCACATCGAGATGATATACCCATAGTGGGGAGCTCCTGAAAGGCATGCTCCAAACAGTTGTCTGCTGAGCGCTTATCCAAACTCTTCACCAAAAAGACCAAAGTAAGGGACTTCTACGTGCCTACGATAGAAGGTTCTTCTTTACAACTTGGCAATGTTGTTGACTATATTAAGAGAACCAGACAAGAGATCGATCTGAAAAAACAGCTAAAACACGAGCTTTCGGCAAGACATGGCGAATGACCTGCTTGGGAGTCACTGATGCTTCGACCATCAACGGCTGCTATAACATCAACATCTTTCCAATACAGGATTCTTCTCACTTAAGTTTTGACCTCGAAGTAATAAAAAAAGAATCCATGACGGGATGCAAAGACGAATACAACATCGCAGGCAACTCGAGGGCTGTACTACACCATCACACTGGCAGAGATTACGATTCACTTAGAACCTTTCGCCACAGTTGCTGAAGTTCTTGAAACACTACACCCAAAGGAAGAAAATAGAAATTTGTCCGGACAGGCAAGTAGCACTTAAATCTCTCACGAATCCAACTCTTAGGATTATGG
Source organism: Matsumyia berberina (assembly GCA_917880715.2). Taxonomy (NCBI): domain Eukaryota; kingdom Metazoa; phylum Arthropoda; class Insecta; order Diptera; family Syrphidae; genus Matsumyia; species Matsumyia berberina. The sequence continues at coordinate 41,519,121 of OU862872.1, forward strand.
ACCTCCACCAAATTCCAGCGTGTGTTGAGAGAGAGAGAGGCAAATGTAGTGGGTCTCAAGATTAACACTGCCAGAACTACAATGATCAGCCTCGGAATGAGCTCATCAGCTCAAGTTAAGACTTAAAAAAAAAATGGTAAACTGGAAGACTTCCCCCTCCCCGAAGTAATGCAAACAGCGGTCCCACGGGGTTGCCGAGGATACAGAAGGTAGGAGGGAGTTTAGCCATTAGGAGTCTGAGACACCAGATGAGTGTTTCCGCCCCTCCTTAAGGATAAAAAAAACTGGTAAAAGGGGTAAAGAGCTTCCAACTTCTTGAAAGGATAGTCTCAACCAATGCCAACAACGCCATGCAATGAAATTCGCTCCCCCAAGATGGCGGCGAAAAAGTTGGCCGACTGACAAACAGATAGCGTAGAACAGTTGAGGGGAATTAGGGAAGAGTTAGAAATAGCTGAGTGATATTGTCTTGGCCTCACAAGTGAGTTAAGAACAAGAAGATGCAAAATGATTTCGAAGATCACTGAGCAAAACCCTCGACATGCAAGGGCGCAAGATCGTTCTTGATTAAGAAACCTTACCAACCTCCTCGCCACAATTATTTTAGAAACTGCGAGGAGGAAAAGAAGGACCTCAGAGACTTTCTATGTGAAGAACCTAACGTCTATGTGGATGATGGATCCGCAGTATCTCTTGAATAAGGGAAATCCTAGCTTGTACCAAAGAAACAGAAAGATTCATACACACAGACACTAGGCTTCCATCAAAAAGCGTCTCCAGCCAGCTCAGTCCATAGCTAGCTGCCTCTCATTTCGCACCCAAGGTCATTGAAGTCTTTTTCCACTTGCACGGCCGACCTGAGTCGCGGTCTTCCTCGGAGACCATCCTGTCGTTTTGAAATGTGAGAGAATATTTTCAGACGCAACTGGTTTCATCCATTCTTCCTACGTCTAGATCCAGAAGTACGGTTATGTACTCTTCATATCTAACAACTATTTGCCGTTATGATGTTGTTTTTTACCAAGTTTGCCACGTGTCTTCGCTTCTAGTTCTTTTACAGTCAACTTGCAGTCGTCCTCTTATTCTTCGAAGTTGACGTTGTTAAGAAGGACGAGCAACTGTTGCATACATTTACTGCGAAGAAATTTGTAAGGTGTCCACTGTCAAAGTGAGGACAAGATCAACATGACAGAACACTACAAAACATTCAATTGTAGCAGATGTTTTGTCAATATTTTGTGACCCAAACCTTCTACTGCTCATTTGTTACCTCTCACCGGTTGTCCTGCATACCACAATTCTCACATTCCTTCTTTCTCAAGTTCACACACCGTCGTCGTTGACCTCCATTTCCCAAGTTCAGAGCAACAATGATTCAACTTAAATGCGACAACAAACATTTCACGCATCCATAACTCCGTGACACGCATTGTTTATGCACAGCACATGCATCGACTGCAGGCCTTATCCCTCTCGAAAGTCGAATTAACATTCGTAATCCCCGGATTCCAAGCACAATATTTGCGCACAGTAAAGCCCTCAATGCTTGAAAGGAAAAACACAATTTGTTTTCCCATGAAAGGCCTTACATCACCCAGCATGCAGGCATGCATATCTGATCGCGAAACATTCATGTGCCTGTCACACCCTCACTTCACATCCTCTGTCCGCCTGACAAAGGTCATCGTTAAAGTGACCCAATTCCCTTCGAGAATCTCCACTGCCAGTGGCACCTGGTGCTCAAATCACAATACCCTCTCGCAAAATTCTCCAGAAGCCCCTCCTCAGCCCGAAAAAAAGATGACAATCACCCAGGAGAATCAGCCACAATTGACATTCAGATTATGACAGTCAATTAATGGAACCTGTCTTGTGCCGTCTTCATTGTCATTATTAGTCGCCATGTTTTGAGTTTTCGGTGCTTTTTTTTGCCGTCATGTCCAATGTTCAAGTCGTCCAAACGGATTTGGGTCAATCTCCGAGACGCTGTTGTCGGTGCCGTGTTTGTGGTTCGAATTTGAATTGAATTTTTGTTTTGAGAATATGTATCCCCTTTCCATCTGTCGATGATATTTCAAAATCTCTCATCATAATTACCCCAACAATCAACGATGACAGTTGAAGATCGGTGCACACTGACACCATCCATTCCTGGTTCATCTCTCCGTCCATCGACGTGGAGAGATGTCTTAATGAAAAGAGGGGCTAGCTGTCAAGTGGTGGAATTTGTTGTTGTTGATCCAGAAACTTTTTGTGGCCGGTGGCAGTATCAATTTTTTCGTTGAAAATACGGTAAATTTGTGGTCATTGTTGAGACCAAGGAGGAACAGGTTGAATCATTTTTGTGGCATTGCACGTGTTTTCTTTTTGTTGTGAAAAAAAAACGACAGCTGTAGAGTTTTTGGTGTGTTTTTTGGCATCTCCAGGTCTCCACCTTGGGAAAGAAATTTATGAAATTCGAATATGATACCGAAAACGGTTTAATCTTTCGTTTTTTCCACAAGTTTTTTTGCAATCAAATCGAACGTGTAATGAGTTTTTACTGCTCGAAGTGGCTTGCAATTCGTTCTGCTACTCGTATGCGCGATTGCTCTTTGAATTTTAATTTAATTTTTTAATTTATAGAATTGCAATGAAGTCGGAGAGAGGGAGAGAGGGGTTTATTGCTTCATTCGTCGGGCAACCGGCGATAACGGTAAACAGGTGCAGAAGGCTGTTATGCAATTTAAATTTTTTCGATGGAATGCGAATGGAATTTGATGAGATTTATGACAGTTTTTTGAGAACCAAATTACAACCAAATTAGCGAAGAGAACGTGAGCTTAAGTGTCTGATCGTTGAGGGGAATAGCAATTGAAGGTGAGTCTTATGAATCAAGTTGTTGACGTTTGGAACTTTGTACAGGCCGACTTTGAGTCACTAATGTGATGTTGCAATAGTCAGTAGAGCTGCTGTTTCTTAGTTTATTCGGAGAAGTACCTGCTATCTTCATCCCTTAACTTGGTACGATCAGCCATTCCACCACTGAGATGAATCTGTCGTCTCCCAGTTTAGAAAATCTTTACAGATGCTTACAGCTGGCAAATTATCGAAGGATTGTAACTACTCATTTAGGTTAAGAAGCTGTGGGCTCTACGGTTGAAACGTCTAGTAGAGTTCTGCCATGCAGCTTGGAGGCAGCATCCAATAGCGTTCAAACAACAGACTCTGCCGGTCTGCACAAAGAGACCCTCAGCGGTCTGCACAAAGTTAGGCTCAATAGGAAGCTCTGTGACTAGATTTCATTGGATTTGACGGGTCTCATGCTTAGTTCGCGAACTATTTACTCAGCCCAGCTCTATATACCTTTAAGTGGTAGGTTAGGTTAGGTCAGGTTAGTTAGGATTGATGCCGAAGTAGACTTCCAAATGTTGCACTTGGATCAGTATGGTATCCATTGTGATGCTCATGTGATTGAGGTTTTGCCTGAGGATTCTTATACCAACCCTTGGCTTTAATGAAGTTACAGGTGTATTTTGTCGGTTTTCGGAAAGTTCATCTTAATATTGGAAGAAATGCCTGCCAAGGGTTCTAAGTCGAACCCCCATCTTCGCAGCTTCTGCACAGATCATTCTCATTCAGTTTCAAAGTATGATTAGCATTGTATGTAGGTGGTGGACAAGAACCCATCCACAGATGGGCAGTCATAGCAAAACGGGAAAATAGAGTCATGATGTCACTTACTGACCTAAAATACTGTGGATATAAACTCGTTTCCCATTCGTGTCCGTTGGCGTTCACTATCTCAGGATGTACAACTTATAAATTGCAACCCATACACGAAACATCTCACTTAGAATGGTCTTTTGTAATATTCGAGAGCTAGAACTTAAAAACTCAAACGTGAACAGTGTCCGTCGGAACCTACAAGAAAAGAAAACGCACGTTTAGTAAATTCAAATCAGTTCAGTTTAACAGACTCTACGTTTCTCTTCTGTCCTGAATACGAAGACCATACCCGACTCGAGTTCAAAGGCGGTCTCTGTGTGTTAACCAGATTCGAACACGTTTGTCAGAAAGTTAAAACTCATGCTTCACGGCTCTATTAAGCCATCAAAGCTGGGCTCAAAGATCAGCACACATTGATCCATGAGCAGCCCTGGAGAATTTGATTAGTCTTCATCAAGAAATTAAAGACCTTAGAAGTCTCTACTTGCCTCTTATCCTAGATCCAAAAGTGTGATGAGACTAATCAAAGTCTCCAGAGCTGTTCTTGGACTAATACCGGCTCTGCAAAAAAAAGTCCGCTGATGAAGATTCACTCAGACAGGAATGTGCACCTAAGGACGTCTATCTGCACAACTTGACGCATATTCTCCAGCTCTATCAAGTAGTAACTACCAAGAGTCATAAAAGCGCACGCGGAACACATCAGAAATCAGCGGACAGTAGAAGAGGAGATTTTCAAGCGAAACACAGATCAACTCCAGGTTTGCTACGTCTAGTGACCTCAGAAAAAGAAAAGGCAGAAAACAGACTGTCGCATGCCGCTTAGACTGGCCCTAGTGGGACCCAAAAGACAAGGAAAAAACGGACCACCACTTCACCCCATGAAATCGGGTTCAAGTAAAATGAAGAACTGTGACACTCTGAGAATGAGCGTCAAATGTTACATAAGTGTGCAGCCGATATGGAAGGCTCTAGTGATCAGATTAATGCCAGGGCACCAAATAATAAAGGATTGGGGTCCACGTCTAAGAGAGAAAGATCCCAGAAATAAGTCTACATTCCACCGAAGAGATCTAACACAAACCCTGTGGTTAAGTCAAGCTAACCAATGTGAGCGTAATGCTCTTGCTGAAGTGTATTATTTGGAGCCAAGAGAAGTTTCTTATATCTATGAACGAGCCAAGTTGATCGAGTAGGCCTTAATCATGACGATCTTCTTGCATGTCCAAAGAAATAAGGGTTCGACTGCGCCTAAATTATGAATAACAATTTGAAAGCCAGGAATCAGAACACCGGATAGCAAAGATCAAGGGCAATATACCCTCCTTCAAATGTAAGCTAAAGGCCGTCCCGTCGAACAGAGGCGAAGATCATTCTGCTGAACTTGGGGATCGAGAAGAAGGAAGTGTGATAATCCCTGAAGGCCCCAAGTTTTTCGATGAATAAGAAATAGTCGATAGGGACGTAAAACAGACGGTATCAGGAGAACGAAAGGCAACTGAGGTTTTTCTTTGGAGCAGACAAGTCTACGTTGGTGCTGATACAGAAACCACATGCGATGGACCCTGTTAAGTAGGATAATACAACCGATGAAGGAAGTGGAAATAAACACGATAGAAACCCACGCGGAACTGTAGAAGTTCCATAGACGAAGAGGAAATAGAATCCTTCCGAAATTTGCTGTGCGAATGTCCAGCAGTAGTCACCAAAAGATTAACCGGTTAAAGAGTACATAGCGTCCTAGCCGGTATTCATGTGTCCAGCTGAACCTAGCCAAGGAGAGAGTCGGTCCTACTGCTCTAAGACCGCACAATGGATCTTATTGCTGGTCTACATGAGCAGTGACTAACGTCACAAGGCACCCGTTTAGCTTATTTAATCTAAGCCCATAGGCAGTTGGAACATGGGAGGCTGTGCGTTGATTCTACGCAAAGGAACAGATTCAAGGGCCAACCACCCAACGGTCGTCATAAGCTTGATACCCTTTAGAGTATTCACAAAGTTGGCTAGCAAACATTCTGGCTCTAGGGACTTGTCTATGAAGGTCTTAATCGACTTCGAAGTCTTGAGCAAATCTCAAAATCATTCGAGAGAAGCCCTCCGATAAGATTCCTCGAGGGCAAAAATCCTATTCCCTCTACTTCACCCATAAAGCCTCTCAGCATTCCGTTCACCTGACAAGTATTCCCCCAACTTACACATGTTGGACCTTCCAACTAAGGACACCCAGAGTTCCGTTCATTGACCGCCTCTTTTTTTCTTAATTCCACCTTCCGGCGGCTATACCTTCCGATGAATTTAGAGTTCAAAAACAAAACAAAACATCCTCCATCGTCATCGTATGTCGTCTACCCACCTACGCATCCAATTTCTGTCTCAAATTTATTGCGGCCACTCTCAAACTGACTCACAGGCCTCTGCGGTCATAACTTATGCTAAAGTGTCTGAAACGTAATTACAACATGACATGCTAAATGCCACACAAACACAAACACACAACCGAAAGCCCATAGACAATCCCGGAAATCACTGCACCAACGACGACACTGTTATAAAGACCTCAAAGAGTCTGCCAGTCCCACAGCAACAACTGCTACTCCACGGCCCAAGATTGACTAAGTGAGTGTTCCTCACTCACTGCGATTCTCCGCATCGAAATGGTTGTACAATTAATGCATGCGCATGGGCCTATGTCCAGCTATAACACGTGTTATGTGGCGCCCTCGCCGCTCTCTTCCGAAATGTGCGCGCCTGCGCATCGGCGGGCGCGCACTAAATCTTGAGTACAAGCCGTGAAGTAGAAGTAGAAAGGCTTACAGATGCGAAATAAAGGAGCACAGTAGTGGTCGGCTGGTATCTCCTTGAACGGACCCACGATCACCCACACACAGACAGACACACTCGTTCATCGTGGCTTACTTTAGAGCCGGGGTCCGACGTTTTGTTCGGTTTCACCCCGTGGAAATTGCTTGTGCAGAGCCATTGTTTTACTTTCCAACTCGGCGTGTACCAATAATTTCTAATTAAATTCAAAATCTACGCAAGTGTTTCGTTTCGGCTCTAAGGTATGCGGCAAGAGGCTTAAACTCGTTGGAACAATGCGCCCGCTCCTGAAATCAAATGGGAACGCAGCCGATGGTCAATTAAGTGGAGAAACAGATTTGCTACCGCTTTTTACGATTATTTGCGTTCACTTTTGTGGGATAATGGACACGCGTCGTGGGATCTAACGTGTTTTTTTTTCGGTGAAGGAATGGCTGTTTATGTGGATATTTGCCTTAGATATGGGTCTTGAGAAGACTCTTCTCTGAATCGTACAAAGCGAATTAGGAGATAATCTACGCCATCTGTTGAATAAATACCGGGAAGCGTCAGCTTGATTGTCATATTGCGGGTCAAACTCCAATGCCATCTATTGCATTGTTGCATTTCTGCTGCGAGAAAGGAGTTGAGGAAGTCAAAAGCTTGGTCTATTAACCACATGAGATTCTCTACATGAAACCCAACAGTGCTCGGCGGTGTTCATTAGAGTTAAGCAATTCCCAACGTTTAATTCGATTTGACGAGACTGGAGTCTAAACCCTCGATCGCTACGTGACTGTCTACATAGAAAACTGTTGCGAGAATTAGATCCTTGCATTGCCGATCAATGCTGCTTGGTCATGATTTCTAGCAAAACAATTTAGAACCTCTTAGACTCTAAGTCCTGCAACAGTCCTTTAGTCCTACAGCCCTTAAGTCGCCGTTAGTGAATGAGCCGATAGTCACTGAATTCTTAGTGGACAGATCTTCCCTCTCCAAGTCAACCAGATGTAGTAGTTTACAAAGTACTTAGAATTTGCATAGGAACGAAATCTTAGCAACTGAAATCCTGCATCCCCTTATGAATCGCAAGGCATCTACTATTCCTACCCTCCGTCACGTTTGATTCTGGATGACATGCCTTCATTTTCTCTAGCCTTTTCGCAGTTGTCTTTCTTTCTTCTTAGACAGGCCTACCTCACAGTTTTCTTGGACGACCCACCCCTCACGGGTTCCACTGCATGACTTGGCTTGCTATGCAAACATCACTATAGCAGGCTTCCTATAAAAAAAAAGGCACGTTTCAGTACATCTCAGAAAACCTATTACAGCAAGACTCGTAGCAAGAGGCCTACCACATCCTCTCTCTGTAAGAAAACTGCTACCGGGAAAGACCTTAAGTCAAGCAGCAACTGCAACTGAAGTTCCAAACCCATCAGGAGCCCAACAACTAATATGCCAAAGGCAGGAAGGCACGAGAATCTCGTCAAAAACTCCTTGTAGCTGTACAAACATCCTAAACTTCACTGTACATTTTATTTACTCCTTGCCAAAGCCTCTATAGCTGAGGAGAGAGCTGAATGAAGATGTTTTGGATTGATGTACAGTTCAATCCCGGACTACAACGCAATCATAAGTTAGTGAGCACAAGCCCCAAAAGCCTTAAAAGAATATCAAACTTTCAGGAGGTGGCATTAAACCTTAATTATCAGATGCATCCCAAACAAGATGATGATGTTCTTTGGTCCCTTTACATACTGAATGAAGTCCTACCATCTAAGAACCAAAAAGTTGGGAGATCAAGAACACTAGTGTCAGCAGAAGTCCCTAGAAAGACCGGTAGAAGTTGCTTATAAGACCACGAGGACAGTCTTTTTTACGCAACGCTGAGAAAGTTTAAAGGAGACAGCTACTACCATCTGGAGAAACTGCGTAGTCCCTAAAGTAGCCCCTACATAAGCTCTGAAAACCATTTATCCTGTGATGCTTCTTGGAGAAACTGGCACAAAACAATATTCCGTGAGCCGTAATTGTAATCCAAAAAATTCACAAAATGCACAACCAATTCCTCAGTTGAGCGTATCTCCACGCTTTCCGCGGATTTAGGACGACAGAGATGTCATAAAGATAAAAAAACAAGCGAACTGCAACTGCTTGGCCAAACTAGACGAAAGTGTAAGCCTTGAGTGTAAGTAACCTCATATCGTAATTTGTTCCGATAAGGAAGTGCAAACTCCGACTTAACCTCGTCGCAAATAACAACAAAATGTTTTCGCATTTAAGATGTCAAGACGTAAAAGTTGTAACGGGAAATGAGAACGTCAGCAAACTGACGTACTGGGTGAAGAGAGAACAAGACCGTGGAAAAAGTGGAGGGTTCTCTGGAAGTTATCTATACCAGTGGGCGAATGAAGATTACAGAGGAAGGATCATCTCCGCTGTGGACTAAGAGGTGATCGAACGAAGCCTTTGTCGACACTTGTAACTCTCTCAATTTCGAAAACATAGACCAGGAAGTAAGTAAGCCAAGTAGAAATGCCTGTTTCAAGTCTACATTGAGACGCCATAGACTTTAGGCATTTTCTGGATCTCCAAAGTCTCATTTGTGCCTCCGAGGAGCGATCTGTGCTTCTAGAACACCATCTGTGCCTCCATAGTGCCAACTGTCCCTCTATGGTGACATCTGTCCTTCCAAGACCTCACAAATGCGTTGAAGCCAAATTGATTAAAGAACGATCTAAATCCAAAGTGAGATGTCCAATCTCTAATCAATCAAGTGACAACCAAGCGAAGTAATTGGAACGCGCCAGGAAAACCCCTAAAAGAGAAGCCGAAGCCGCGACTTACTGCAGCCATCCTGAGGATATGCGATCTATCCGAGATTCAGCACGGTATCAAAAGGGACTAAACGACTACAGTATAGTACGGAAAATGAAGAAGGTGGTGTGGACCATCGAGGTGACCCAGCAGAGAAACCATCACTCGAGAAGAACGACGATGACAAAGAACTAATATAGACGATCGTCAAGAATAAAGAACAACTCGGAGAGGACAGAAAACTGATTTGGAAAACAGCAAGGGAATCCCAAGGGGTAGCGCAGGGCTCAATCTTGGGTTGCTTGAACACACTTTAGATATTCGCCAGTTATGCATGGGACAGGAAAAGCGTTCAAAAAGGCTCTTCCAAGACATAACACGCATGCTCTTTTAGATGAAAGACCAGGGCCTAGAACATATCCCCACGATTATCGAAATCCAAGTGAATTCACAGGAGAAACAGTAAAGTATCTAACAGTGAGGCTAGACAGTGGACACAAAGCTTACATTTTACCATCAGATTACTTCCACATCAACTAAGGCAGAGAAATGGACTTTGTCAAGAGTGAGTATCTGCGAATGATTAGCAGGGGACGAAGGGAGGATATCGTGAGAACGACGCGATCTAATGAGGATCGCTGAGACCTGGTGGACACGTACTTCGAGAGAGTATTCTAAGCGAAAAGTGAATCGTAGGATTAGCACCCAAATAGTGACATCACCCGGACGCAAAAGGCGGTTGCGGAGTGAACTGCATAGTGTAAATAAAAATAAATAAAATAAGAACAAGGAACTGAAGGGTGCAAACGTTTGTGTCATATGTCCTTGGCGAGAAAGGGAGAGCAAAGCTCTCAATAGGCCAATGTTCAACTCTTACTTCTTTTTTGAAGGACGCATCGGAAGAAAGAAGAGAATTTTTTGATGTAATGGTTCGAAACTCATATGATATGAGGTTTCAATGGCGCCCGAGGGTAGCGTCCAGACTAACTGGAGACCATTTTTTTGTTGGTTTTCCCAGCTTCCTAATTTGTTATGATGCTTTTCTTGATAAAGCGAATATGGCGCCGTGAGATGTTTACAAGTGTTTGTTGATTCTGCTTTTGAAATTCATTAATTAGTTCGATCAACTGTTTAAGTCTGACTTAAACCAAGCAAAGATCTAATCGAACTAGTAGGAGCAGTGTCACAGGGCTAGGTTTATGTGCTTGGCTATGTAAACACGTTTCAAGTCTTGCCGCTAGCACAAGACAATCCTGGAAAAATCCCACACGCAGCCTTCCATACGTGATACTTACAGCATCAGTTTAAATTGTAACAGAAGCACTATTTAAGCCACCCTGTACCAAAACTGTCACAAATGTCAACCAGAAAGGTACTTACGTGAGCCCGAAATAAAAACTCACTCGCGATTGCTTAAGCTACTTGCGTCGAACACTTTAATTAAGCATCGTGAATCACACTTTCCATTGCCAATAAGTAAGGGATAGCAGAATACCCAGAGCACAGCTCTCGATAAGGATATCCCCAAGCCGTGCCGCTGTCCGCATCGCATTCGAGAACCGTCGTCGTCTCAGGCTCCAAGCCTTATCTTTATTAATGTTCAATTGAATAACATTTAATCGGTGAATGGCATTGTTATCTTCGGCTAAGAAATGTCAGGATTAATGGGCACTCGGCCGTAAAATAGTGTAAATAAAGCGGCTCCATGGGGGCAGGCTGTAGGCCCGGTGCTGTGATTAATGTTAACATTCCATAAAAAGTTTGTTATCTCGCTTTAGTGGCTGCGCTTGGTGTTTGTTTTGGGGTTTCAGTTGGATTGTGTGTCGCTCCATGGGAGTAGAACGAGTTGAGGAGGCTTTGCGTATTGTCTCTGGGTCGTAACTGCATGGGGGTACAATGCAAATTATTGTTGGCATTGTACGCTGGGAGCAGCGAAGGGTCTTGCACTTAATTTCCTTTTTTTTTGCAGTTTCAAGGGAACAACGTTTAAATTAATTAAACAAGACTAGGTTCTACCCAGGGTGCTGTGGTGCTGTGGTGCACGCGAAAACTGAAAACGATCGGTTGTCTCACTGATTATGACAAATAGCTTCCGAAAGACTTGTTTATCCACATGAGGTCAGCAAGGCGCCTGACTGATTATTACTGAACCTAAAATTGACGGAAAGCAATAGTGAGATAATTACAACTTTGAGGCCAGTGGAACGAAGCATATGTAAACCAATAGTTGACAAGCTTCGGACCTGTCGACTTGAGAATTCAGCCAATTTCGGACTTTAGCCTTGAGTTTGACCAAGCTTCCTCTTTCACTGAAAACTAAGCAAACCACTAGTCGTTGACAAAGAACGAAGCATTAATCCATTGCTTAGGACGAATCCCTCAAGGATTTATATGTATGCCTCCAAAGCTTTCTTCAAAAAAGCGAGGAATCGAAGAAAAGATATAAACTTGGAGCCTTCTAGTGAGGAAAGACGGCCCTCGTTGCCTCTCCACCCATACTGCTTCGGAAAATATCGCAAAACAGAGCAACATATCCGCTAGCTTAACTTTGTAACGTGTCTACTTTGTACAAAAGATCTAGCCGGTGTAAGTTGAATGAAATTAGCTCAGCGAGAGAGACAAGAGCAGGCTCCAAAACGCACAAGCCTGTCTGTAGAAATTGACTTCAACAAAGAGTAAGCCTACTGCTGTCTCTCCAGAGAGAACAGTACCTACGGTGAACAGAAACGGGCAAGCCTTCGCCCAGGTGCGATCGCTTCGGCTTTTAAGGACCCAAAACCCAGTTCAACAAGAATACTATAGAAATCCACGAAGAATCATCCAACGTAACGGTTTAGATAACTCCGACGTTGGATGAAGATGTAAATCGGGAGCCAAAGGAGATGAAGATAGACAGTTTCAATAGATAGCACCCACTGCTCTTCACGGCGGAAGGGCACCTCAACTTCGAGAACAAAGCAGAAACCCATCACCGGGGAGTTTAAACGCAGTTGTAAAGGTAGGGGAGCATTGTCTGAAAATAGCCTACCCATCGACCTCAGTGCGAGACAAAGAAGACAAAACACGAGACATGACCCTACGCAAAAGAAAACCAACGGCGACTACATAAGCGTGGTCAAATGTCTTGCACGGACAAAGACAGAGTGGCTTTGGATAGAGCAAACAACATGCTGAAGTCCGCAAGAAGATCGATAGAAAGACGATAATACAAGAAAACCCCATGAAGCGAAAGACTGGTGTAAGTGCGGGAAGTCACTTTTTGTCCACCTCTGCTACAGAAAGACTTCGGTCAGCACCCGATCAAGGACGGGGCAAGACCATGACCCTAATGCTACCGGCAAGAGACCACTCGTGACAAGGAGGAAGAAAACCTTGTTATTCACCTCATTTGCGAACAGGCTTAAGCCCCTTTAACCAACTCAGGTCCACAACTCACATTGGAGTTTTCCAGGGCACTCCAATGGTAGTCCACTAAACTAGAAGGATAGTAGAGATCTTTGAGTCCAAGATAGAAGGACGGGCAGGTGGCCTAAATCAGTCGCGAACGGACTTAAAGCACTGCAAGAGACCCGGTTAAAGTCAAAAGACCCACCCCGAGCTTGCTGCGGGACGTCTTAAGCGGAGTAGGCACATCACCGCTGACAGAAGAACTTGACACGAAAGCGAAAACGACCACTAAAGTGGCTGAAGATCAGGTAACGATCATGGATTAAAAAAACCCGGATCGTAGTCTTAAAAAAGAAGGACCAGTTAAACTTCACATGACCCAAAGGACGTATATTGATACCTGGGCCGTACATACCTGTGCTTCCATCCAAAGCTCTTCAACGAAAATCGGAACGTAATCGAAATGGGTGAGCACAAAGAAACATACCTATCAAGGACATCTGTAGGTTCATCAAAACTTCAAACCCAAGGGTACTAAAAGAACACTTAAGGATTGCTCCGTGAATAAGGGATACTTTCCCCCAACAAACATCACAACATGATTGGGGCAAAGAGGGTTCTCACTCCCCTCGCAAAGCCATCTACACAGCTAAAGTGCTGCGGAACTGGAAGCCGCTGGTGCTGTCATAGGCTAGGCAAATGGTAACAAAATCAAATTTAACGCATGCAAAGCTCCGGGCAATAGCTAACCATAGACCATTTGGCGTCAGCAAACACATTACACGGAACAAACACATTTCCCGCATCAAACTCAGGAGATCACCTTTAGAATGATCAAATCCATCACAAATCCACCCACCTTCCACAGGACTGCAACCACTTGACAGGTGTCAGCGAGACCTCATTGAACGCACCCACTTCCACCGCTCTCCACTCTCACGCTTCCTTCTCATCTGTCCATTACATGGCATTATTGACGAACTAAACCCAGTAACCCTAATTCATTCCGAGCTTAAGTAGTAGAAATCCTTTCTTCTCGATCAAACCGCTCTCATTGGCAGAAAGTGAATGCTGCAGCGTGTTTTGTCCCCGCTCGAGTGATTCCGTGCGGAAACCCATCTTCGAACTTAGTAGTTCCAACCCGCCATCCAATATGCATATGCGTATCCATTCTCCGGTCTCGGACCAGCTCATAGAATTGAAAGTGGAATTTTCGCGGATATTCTTTGGAGGGAAATTCACGATCGCAGGCCGATTGTCTGCGCGACGACTTAAAAACCAACAAAAAGCCTGGCCTACTTAAGTTTGACGGCAGCACGGCACGTCGGCGGCGGCGGTTGTATGCATTACCAAGCGCGCAGTGGAAGTGATTTGCAACCGCGCACCGAGCCGACACACACTCGTTTGCATCGCACGTAAGCCCAGACGTGGTCGTAGATCTCTAACGATATTTCTGAAACCTCGCTAACGACCACAGAGAAAGAGACTGCTGCAATTCCCGGCGGGAGTTTTGCAATCGACTCGCGCAGAAGTTTCTCGCGAACGGGGACACGAGGCAGCAGAAGGGACGCACCAAATGCAGATGTTATGAAGCCCCAATGTCAGTGCGCCACCACCGCCGCAGCGGAACTGAATATCAGATGGACACAGGTTGTTTCCCCATCCCTGGAGGATCGCATGGATCTGTTCCACCGGCATTAGCCGATAATAAATGCTAACCTTTGCGTTTGCCTCTCAGGCGCTGAGCATGTATTCGCGGGGGAACAGTGCGCGGACAAAATTCGCTGAATGGAATTTTAGATATCCGCGTGATGTGGCATTTAAAATGCCGCAAGCAGGCACCGCACCAGGAATGTTCAAATGCGAGACCTTACGGTCGGATCCGATTTAATTCCGAGGAACGTGAGTCCGTTGCCTTTGTTTCGGTGCGTCCTAATTAGTGGACATGGACAGAACAATGGAAATCTTTGGAACCGCATTTTTTTTTTGGGTTTTTTTAGTGGAATTTATTATTCGGCGGACCACGGAGTTGGGATTCATGTTAATTCTAGGTATTTGCAGGTTGGACTCACTTCCTGGGTCAAGGAGGCCGAAGAATTCCGATCGCGTTTCGTCATAAATTACGGGAATGTCGGGACTCGCGAACGAAATGAAATTAGCAACTGTCAACGTGTCAAGTGATGCGGTTTCCACATTGACAGTGACAGAGAAATATGGCTTCAAAAAATTGTAAATGGTTGCGCCCGACTCTGGATTATGTTTCTGATGTCATGGTCAGCTATCCGTTTTTCGAGAGAAGACCAGTTTAGTAAAGGAAGGAACTTAAATCAAACTTCAAATGCAAAAATGGAGACCTTTTGTCTCAAGAACTTCAAAATACACTGAATTCTTTGTACTGTCAAACGAATGAATGCATTCAGTCTTTTTTTAGGTCAAGTCTCACTGGAGCACTTAGATCCAAAGACTGATCCGTTGAGAACGCCATTTTAGTGAGTTTATTTCCTACTCATAGGCACTTTGGTGATGAAGATTTTAAGTTGTCTGAGTGACCCAGAAGCACTATCACTGTTGGAGGTGAGGTAGACTTTATGCTTAGAACAAGAATCATTCAGGCAACACTAGGTAACAATCACTCACTAAATTCACTCCGCTGGGTGGTGCTAGGTTAGGTTAGGTTAGGTTGCGAAGGGTGTGTGATGGATAGGCCTCATCACTTTCACTCGGAGACTTGAAGGTCCATTGTGAGTACCCTTTTTATTGTTGTGTGGAATAGCAGTATGGTTCCCAGGACAGCCTAAGAACCTGTTTTGTGAACCAGTTATTACTCTTTAAGAATCTAAGTAGGTCCGTTCACTGCATGTCCGTTATATCTGCTATGCTTACAGAGAACCTAATGCGCGTAGACGTCGTTCTTGCAGGGCGGGGCAGTGGCACATCAGATGTTGGATTGATTCTACCTCTTCTTTATTTCCGAAGCTTCTGCATAGATCGTTGGACTGGATTCTCTACTTGCGGAGCATGACTCCGATGGCACAGTGTCCTGTGATAACTCCAGTGAGCATGCGAATAGAGGATCTGTCCAGTGCCAGAAATTTAGTTTCGACCGTAGCCATAACCATAAACTACCATCAAAGCCATTGACTCAACTACCAACCAGTTTGGTAAGAGTGCCAAAACGTGCTTGCCCACCTGAACTATCGGACGTTAGTCTACTCTGAGTTCCGGGGCACAGTGAAAATAAATGAACGTGCGGATGAACGGTTAAGGCAGAGCTCAGCTCAACACAGTGCAGACAAGGCTCAGCCGTTGACAGCTCACTCACAAAACAAGTCGATATTCCACTAGGCGCTGCTAAGAATTAGATACATTAGGTTAGGCTAGGTTATGGGGAAAGTGCCCCCATTCATAACAATATACATTTACACATCGAATTTTGACCAACCTTAGATGGAGCAAAACAAACAACTGCATAATATCCAAAAGCAGGACCAAAAGGAGTCCTTGATCGAACTCCTGCCACTGGCCGATTGGGAAACATCCAGCGAAGCTTGCCGCAGATATAAGGATATTAACGAGAAAGAAACCATCAGTTACATCATCTGTAGACGTCTGACTCTGGCTAAAAAACTAGAAACTTTAAGGAGATCTCGATTGAGAGGATTGGCGAACTGGTTATCTTCCTTAACTCCAATGGATGAATTTGAGGACCCCTTATCATATTTATTCCCACTAACAATCATATAATCATCAGATCACATGAGATGTGGAATCAAAACCTAGCGCCTAGCACTAAGGCAAGGCGAGAACATCCACCTTTTCCCACCAAAGTGCTTAAAGCCCTTGACTTGACACAGAAAGTGCGAAAAAAACGTGGCCGCCAAGGACCTCTAGCTGTACCCCGAACTCTCAACATGTAAGGACAAGAAGAAGTTGCCCTGTAGGTGTTTAAGTAAAGACTGCTGTTCCTAGATGCCTGCGGGTTGCTATGTCTTGCGCCAATGTCTACCATGGACTGTTCAGATAAGATTTAGAAAGCTAAGCATATATATGCTCAACAATTGGACATAGTCAAAGATTCGTAGAATCGAGGTTTTTAACCCTTGAAGTGTCACTCCAAATGAAGTCACTTACTAACTGTGGACCAAACCTGGAGTCAAGTCGTCGTAAAGGATTAGCAAATTGTCAAACATGCAAAGAGAGTCGAAGACCTATGTTCCACTCCTGTCAGCGCTGTTTTTTTAAAAATCAGCTCCGATTTAAGCCGAGGAAAAAGTCTTTGACTGCACACTTAAGCAAATCGACAGACGTCAACTGGATACAAAAACAGATGGGCTTGTCGCTTCTTTAAAAACTCCAACACAATTGAAAGTAGAGCAAAGCATTTGAACTTCTCGAGAATGTCATTCAGTAGATCACAGCACTACCATGGGAGTGATTGACCGACTTAATGGTTCCAGATAACGCCAAAAGAATTTCACTTAACCTCAAGATTTGACAGAGAAACCCCAGACACTGATTTATGCTTACAAACGGTGAGTACAACTACCTCAAATTCTTTGAGAAGACAGTGTCCAAAGACAAGACAACAGTGGTTGTCGCACTTTTAATTGCAAAACCCGAAAACGGAGCGTGAAATTCCCTTCACTAATTTTTATAGCATATGCTCCTAATTAACCTCTGCCAAGGCACTAATTAGTAACACAATTCGGTTCACATTTTGCCAATCACTTTACGACATTCTATCCCGCAAATACCCAGTAAATCACAGCGCATTTCATGTCACTCTTGTCCTCTGGCAATTCGCTTCGCCTTACTTTTTTTTTTTCCATTTTCTTCTCGAACAGCAGTTTTCCCACTTCTGACACCTCATGCCACACGTGCTTATCCCATTGCTCGCCAAATCGTGACTGACATGAAGTAATCAAAATCAATTAGATAGCTCAGGTGATGAGCATCACCGATCACCAATATCGGACATCGACTACAATTACCTCCGCTGCCATGATCTCTGCAAGATGATAAAAAGTAAAAAAAAAACACCGCATGCCTACCGAACATGCCCGCCGCACCATACATACTTCCATTCACTGGAAAACAATTTTAATTAAGTTGCTGTGGACGGTGAAGGACTAAATGGGTGGTCATCTGCCCGCAACTTTGTGGATGAGTGTATGTATGTACATATGTGCGCCCAGCACAGTGTGTGCCTTATGGGTTCTGTTGGCAGACAATGTCCGGATCGATGTAAGCTGATACTTGGTCAATCTTGGTTTGTGTTGCGCCGATGGAGAAGTCCTGTATCGAGTTGGTTAATTGAAAGTGACAATGGGCGAGCGGTTGCCATGCTTGAATCTATCTTGAGTGGAATTCGATTTTTTTTTTTCAAAGATAACAAGCGATGGGTTTGACATAAGTGAAAGCCGAGTGCATTGCTGGAAAGCTTGCAAGTGGGGACACGTGACATTTAAAACGCTGCACTCGTTGAAACACTGTAACGCTGATAAGATTGTCTCTGATCGGTACATGTGTTTTCAATTTCTTTAATTAATTTGTCGTACTTCATGTCGGACAAGAACATTTAAAAAATGTCGGTGCCACCTAAGGCAGATATCGGGCTTCAAGAGCTCACGTTGTCAACAGGTTTAATGTCAAACAGACCCCTGCCATTATCTGGCTACTTATACTACCGTCAGGCTACTTGACAAAATGAATTTGATTATGAAGTTGGGAAATGACGGCACTTGAAGGTCTTGTAGGTCAGTCCAACTTCTATGCTCACGTGGCGCCATCTACGAATTTCTCTAAAAAGTGTGTTTTGAACCAGGACAGCGCAGTAAAGCCTTTCCTGTGAATATTTTTATGCGGAATGTCGTGACGATGAGCTGATAAGTTAATGACTACTAAATCTACGATTAAATTATTCAACAATATGTCAAACGTTTGACACTTTTCGACGGCAAACGATGTCAGACGGTGTACATGCGGTTAGGTTGTGAGCTTTCATTGCGCGCTCACGGGGCCTTCTGATCCCTCGTGTTCTTCTTTACTGTGTGATCCTCGTTCCAAGCTAGGTGACTGAACCTTGATAATCAAACCATCAAAAAGTGTAAATGACATCTGACACCCGGTCGTTTTGACAACGTTTAACACGAATAAGCGAACATTCTACGTTTTGCCAAATAGTTTAAGCTGCTGTCAAATGTTTGACCAGTTGCGATGGCGTTTAAGCATATGACACTCTGCGAAATGTTAAATGTGTTATATTTCTCATTCCACGGACAGAAAATATTTCCTTTCCCATTGACAACCAGCACGAAAGTTGGCGAAGTAGTAGGTACATACATACGTGTCATTTCGTCATATGTTTTCTCATGCCAATCGGTAGCATAAAGCGACCTTTACCATCTGGAGGCCAAAGTGAATCTCAAGAAAAGTATTGATGGCTTTGTTGATAGTTCGCCCAAGTCATCGAAGGACATCATCCTGATCCAGCTAAGACTTAGACAAACGCAGTGTGCCCTACTATCTGTTTCATTTAGACGTATTGTCCTGATGTTGTCGTAAGAGTATCTCCAGGAGAACACGCCCAAATCAGGAAAACAAAAATCTCTTTGGACAGTCAAACAAACTTGAAGTCTTCAGAAATATTCAACATCCAGATGATACCTAGACTTAGTGGAGAAATGAACAAAACAAGCTCAACCTGCTTGCTAGGTTTTCAGGAGTAGACTCAGGATTTTCGGCTGGAAATGCAATGGAAGTTGCACGGAATGCAAAGAGATTTTCAAGACCACTGGGTCAAACCTCTGTACTAGTGAGAGTAACAAGATCACACTAAAGAAACCAATCAACCTCCTCATCAAAAAAGTTTCCGGTTCAACCAGAGGCCTGATGGTAGGGCTAATGGTTAGAACACATTAACCGACTAGGCAACGATTTGTAGAAACTGCGAGAAAGAAGTGAAGGACCTCGAACACTTCCTACGCCATTGCCCAACCTTAGCAAAAACGCAATAGACAACCCTGCGCTATATGCGGCTAGCGAACCCGAAGCATCTCATCAATAAAGGAATCACCGACATCCTGGATTTCACCTAAGAAACGAGACTATTCTCCCGATCACAGGTAATCTTATGTGAGAAGGAAGATTCATTGACCATAGGGGTTCATTCTACGAGGAAATTCTACCGCCTACGCCTTTTGCCATCCTTTAAGAGTAAGCAATTCCATTTTCGGCGGTCACTGTGACTCTGTGACGCTGTGCGAGCTGGATTCGAGCCGCACCAAACACTTTTCGCGATATCACCTTTTGTCAGATAATGCAAAACCTCCGAGAATATGATTTAACGTTAAGAAGCTTTTCAATCTGCCGTTTAAAGTCGGCAATAAATTGTCAGTTCCTTCCATTCCATTCATGTACAGCCTGATTGGTTGTGAGAAGTTAGCTAGGGCTTGACACACCCCGAGCATCCGAATGTAGCTTAAAAAAAATAACTTCTCTCCGCGCAATCCTCTTTCAAGGTTCGCATTTTCGTACGCTCTCCGCTGCCAAAACTTTTCGCTCATTAACAGCGATAATGACACGAGTCCTTTTCTTTAATTGTCATCGGGTACTTGCATGGCCGTACCCTTCTCAACCCACTTTAACTTCTCATTTCTACTTTTGCACAAAACTCACGCGAATGCAACCAAATACAAATAAATGTCATTTTCACAAGTAAGACAAACGATAACCGTCAAGTCACGTCATGTCAACACTGTGTTGAATCAAAAATTAATCAATTTAAATTTGTTAGGCGCCATAGCTCCTTAATATTCTTTGCATCTTCACAAACCCCCCGCTTATTTTAAAGCTATTCCCCACACCCAATGACATAACATTCTAAAAATAAGTGCTTCCAACTTTCCTCAACATGTCCGAGTGTCAAAGTTCAATTTTTTTTTTTTTTGTGTCTCATGCCTTAAGTGGTCAGAAAAAAAGAAAAATCGATTAGTGGCAAAACGTCAAGCGCCAGCTGTAAAAAGACCAAAATCATACATATGTATGGACATATGTTCAATCAATAAAATTCGATCAACGAAAAAAAGATATTTTCAACGGTAAACTTCATAAAGCAATCAATGGCCGCCAGTGTATTGGGGGCGTCGAATTGAGTGATTTAGTTTGATTTAGTGATCGCCGCCGCGCAGTCAGTGGTCAACATTATAACTCTCTATCTGATCAATAAATTTCCATGCGGCGGCCAGCACGGAAGGAAGGATTTCTCCGCACGATTTCAATCCAAGGACCAGCACTCAGAATTCAATTGAATTCACTTCGAGCACTATTATTAGTGACAGTGTTTTGACAGTTCTATTTGAAATATAGCACTGACCCCAAAAGAAGTGAACCCCGATCGCATAGTTCATCGTGGATACCTATTTCCTGAGCAGAATTGCAACACGCGGTACCCGCGTAAGTCACCCGGCGACGGTATTGATTTCGAGGGAGCATTGCAGTTCTGACATATGCGCATTGAATGTGGTTACACATTGCACACCCGAATGTTAACGATCTCCGCCCCAAGTTAGCCTACAAGTTATGAGCAGAAAAACTGGAGCAAGATTCTTGACATTCGTCACAATCTGTCTCTCTCTCACTCTGTCTCTCTCGTGTCTAAAGTGATTCGGCGGCGTTCACATTTCGTTGTTTTTTTGCGGTTTTGTCGTGACATTTTCTTGTTGTTCTTGTTCGCGTACGCAAAAAAGTGACTCGCGTATAAATAAGAAACCGCACTTCATTCGTAGTGTGATTAACAAGAAAATCGTTTGGACCTGACAAATGGCGCTGTGCACATAGACAGAGTTAGACATTTCGATTGGGAAACAAATGTCACCTGTCAAAGTTGGTCAGATTCAAATCTGGAATCGGGAGTGTTTTGAAATCTGCCTCTGATGGAGACTATGTATTGTGTTCGGTATTTATGATGTTTGCTTGATGATTAAGTCGGTGCGATGCAAACACATCTTATCGCAAAATTCTGGTACTTGACATTCCTTAGATAAAATGATGAGCCAGCCACTTGATGACATTTTTGCAAAAGTCGTGCCCAAGTTAGGTTAGCATCGTTTGTGTGGTTTCACAAAGTACTTCATCACTAAATAAATAAAAGAAATTGTTATCACTGGAACAGAGAAAGAATGTGTGGTAGTTTCCAGGGGAAGTTGGCTTCATTTGTTCAAGATCCGTCAAAATTAGGACTGCCGTGATAACATGTCTTGAAATCAAGCAAAATAAAGAGAGGTTTTGATTACAACTAGAAGTTAAAAAGTATACTATGCCAGAGAATTCAGCGTTGAGATCTTTATTTCAGAACAGATTAAGACCTAAAGACTTGAGAGCTGTCATTTGAATGCTTGTTTTCTCGGATTTTTGACAGTTGACATGATACGTACTAAGTGACAGCTAATTCAATTGTTATTGCAATACAACCAATATTACTTTCCAGGAACGCAGAAACTGCTTTTAGGTCTTACTTAGAATTCGAGACTCCTAGGTGGACCTGGGCCTTGAGCAGTATGCGTCTTCTAGCTAGATGCCTAATTGTTTCAACTCCTTGGGGACCATCCGTTCGAGGTAAATACAAAGATTCTCCGGGCCAAACTCCTGCGTTCATCCAATAAGTAACACCGGAAGCCTTCTGTTCCATTACAGAGCCTAGAAGTAACTTTCATCTTGATGCAAAGCCGATACTAACAGTTGCAGAAACCCTAAAAAGCCGAGGTTGGAATTCTAGCTTTTCGGGAGACTTTACACACCTCCAACTAGATGACTGGAGTCCAAGCTGCAGTATTCGAGCAGATACTTCACGTGGTGATGCTCCGACTGCGTTGAACAACTTTGAATGCCAAAAACATTTTAAAGCAGTGTGGCACCAAGGAGTCTTAAGGGATATAAACCCTCGAGAAAGTAGCTCATTGAAGTCAAAGTTATGGTTAGACAGTCTTCTGATAGCTCCTTGTTTAACAGAGACAGTAAAAGCCCAGATTAAGAGTGTTTTTGTAGCCAAATGGGGTCACTCGGCAGGAAATCAGAGGTGGAAACACCATTCCTGCCAGACGACCATAGATCGGCTGAGGTTTTTTTCTGAATTATAAATTCGGAGAAATATCTTTTAAGTTAACTAGCGCTCCAAAAAACAAAAACCTTTAGATCTGCATAGACTACTTTGGAGTCATTCAACGTCTTATTAGATTCGGCCTCTAGCATCTGCGTAGCTGTTGGTACTAACGAGTAGCTCTGGCATACTCACTTAGGCATGCTCACAACCCTCTAAAAGACCCTCCGTAGCCTCAGTAGCGAATAACTTACAAGTCAATGGCACACAATGAATTTAGCAGCACATTATCTTCGACACATACATATTTGAATGAGCTAATCTTAGTTTGAAGAGGTAGTAGTAGCTGACTGAGTAATATCTACTGAAGGATTCTGTTGGAAGCTTAGAATCACGCTTGCTTAGTTAGTTGAGTTCAATTTTAAGCTTCTCTTGGTGCTTCCATGAGTCGATATCCAACTTTATCTGGCTGATGGATAAACGGGAGAAGGGAAATACAAAGGCCTATGTTTCCTATAATTCCGGTGCTTATTTGCCAAAAACAATAATCGACGCGATAGCCTGATGTTGGCCAAGCCCTAGCTTCTCGGAACCAATCATATTTTGCGTGGTACATTTTTTTGCAACCTAAAGTTCCTCAAGAATTCGTATAGACCTATCTCTTATCAAACATTCGGCTATCTTTAGGACCAGGCAACAGAGGCTTTCCAGAAAGTGTATGGCTGAC
This sequence comes from Matsumyia berberina, assembly GCA_917880715.2. NCBI lineage: Eukaryota > Metazoa > Arthropoda > Insecta > Diptera > Syrphidae > Matsumyia > Matsumyia berberina. The sequence goes on from OU862872.1 coordinate 41,542,658, forward strand.
AAGCTAGTCATTCATGGCACCACGTTAAGTATCCTGGCGAAACGACTGCACTGGATATACCTTACGCTACTTGCAGACATATCGTTAAACTGGGCGCAGTTAGAAAAACCAACTGCAGATGGGGAAAGAGGTACTACGTGCCAAACCTCTAGACTATGCTGCCCATATCTAGATCATAATTGATCCAATGATTGACCATTGTAAAGCGATCGTAAATCAGCACAATTAACAGTGTTATCACAGAACACTGTCTAACAGGCTCACACACCAAAAACCTTTTCGCAAACGATACCTTCGGAAGCTGTGCCCCTGTCTAAAAGAAGCCTGTTCCATCTGGAGGCTCTTTTTTTCAACGACGTCGACGGCATAGTGAATAAATTGTCACCAGAAGCATCCATGCAGGAACTTTCATTGGAGAGGCACCTGCCAAACGTCTCTATTTCATGATAAAAAAAATGCTTGATAAGTCCTTACTTAGTTGCAGTAACTAACAAGTTTATATCGAAGGGAGGTAGTTTTTTAGTGAGTAAGAATCTCACACTACTATGAGCACGCGTCTACGGTCCTCATAGTGTCTATGCAAGATTTTCACCTATCCCCGGGAAAAAAAAAAAAAAAAAAAAAAAAAACCAGAAGCATCCTCAGTTTGAGAAGTTCAAAATTAGTGATAGCTCCTGTTGTATAACAATCGACCTCTTTTGGTATTACTGTGTCTACATCTTGGTACGGGCTGCCACATTAACCTAATCCAATCTAAGGGTATCCCAGCTAGGCCGAAGGTCCCATGACAAGATAATGGATCCATTTTGCGTCTAAGTATTCTAGTCCTTGTAACTTGAAACAAGCCGAACTTTAATTTAGTAGAAAAAGGTGTCACAACAGAAAATGAAGTTGAAATTTGACAGAGTGAAATTTGACCTGGAGATAGTCCTGAACCTCTTAAAAACGCCTTGAATCATCGCTTCAAGATCCCTTATCACTGTGGTGCCTTGTATAAAACAAACTTCTAAGCAAATAAGCTACAATACGTGGTCAACGACAAGACAACTCTTTAACGTTCTTAAACCTTACCTTCTCGATTCCTCATGAAAGAAAGAAATGATTTTAGGAATACTTTCGCAGATTTCCGCTCAGAAAAACATGCCAAGAATTTGGAGTTTGGAAATACAAATATGCCCAAGAAATCAAAAGTTGTTTGCACCCTTCTATCGCTTAGCAGCAAATTAAATTTTTAGTATTTGAACTCCCCCTGTCTAAATCGGAATAAGTCAAAGCTTCTCACTTAGGTCGATCAAAGGAAACACATTTCGAAGGAAAGGTACTGATTTAGATGAAAACTTCCCTAAAGTGTGTAAAGTTGAAACCAAGTTTGAAAGATAAAAACCAACATTGCTACGATCAAAGACAAATTTGAAACACAATTTGGAACACTGGACAAGTAATTTGCCTCACTACGAGGCAGTAGAAACCTCGAAAGTAAAGAATTTTCCCTAGCAAATCATTGTACCTCATCTAAAAATCGCAATTATGATACAAACATCATCTCTCCCAGATTGCCCAGGCGCCATGCACCAAATCTTAAGAACACATTTGCACAGATGATTGTAAAAAATGGGGAGTGTAGCGGCCTAAATTTCATAAAGAAAACTAAAATCCATAGCTCCAACAGGGAAACAATCCTTCTATCCTCAAAATACTTCCAAACTCAAATTTCACCGACAAATGGTCAAAAATTTCAGACTCAACACCGAGAAATCTCCGCTTGACCTTCGTCGAATAAATTATTTGTCATTAACCTCAAGCTCTTCCCAAAAGTGAAAGACTACACACCTCCTCGAGCATGTGTCCCCCATCAAATGATTCCCCTAAACTGATACAAAATAATTTACATTTCAACACCAGCGCGCCATAAAAACAAAAAACCCACTTTACATTACAAAAGACGACAAAACCAGACGCCAAGCAAACGCCAACGACACAACGATAAAAGTCCCAAAATGTCCAAAATTCCACCCACAAGCCGCACAGTAAACATTCAAAACAACGACCGTTTGAATGACATTTGTCACGGTCCATCCATGATGGTGACCAATTTGAAATTCCAAAACGTTTCACACTTGAACTTGACGGCTGAAGTTGGACTAATTGTCATCATTGGCACCCATCGTGAGCGTGACACCGCGCCGCGCAACGGTAGAGAAAAATGACAAAAAAAACAAAACAAAAGCAAATTACAGTGTGTGTCTTCTGTCCAAGCTATCGCACCCTCGTTTGGTGTAATCCAAAGCAAAGTACGTGGTGCAATGCACCGCACAAAGTTCGGCAGTAGGTGCCTTTGGTCTTGGCGGACCCACTGGCTGGCGCTACCACACGTCAAGTCCGGCTTCCGCTGCGCACGGGACGTGGAAAAAAACACTTAACACACTCAACTCACTTTGGTATTCGGCAGGGGCGCCGCCTCCACCACCGCCGCTTTCGTTTTCCTCGCAGGCGAACTTGAAAACGCAACAACTCAACAATTGTGCAACTATCGCAATTTTTTTTTTTTTTTTTTTTTTTTCAAATTTTTCGCACAAGTCAGCGGAATGGAATAATTTTGACACTCTACACCCGCGAACGTTTCAATTGACTGAAAATCACAAAAACAAGAAGTTTATTCCGCGCTCGATATGATTCGTGCAGAGATTTCCTGAGCCACGTCGCGTTGAGGAAGACGTCCGTTGTACGATCATAAACAGACTGAAGTCGCGCATGGCCTGCCCGATGGTTTTAATCCCCACAAAACGCGGAGAGTTCTTTCGGTGCCGACACAGGTTGTTGTGTCTTGTGTGTGGGAATCCGATCGAAACTTTTTTGCAAAAGATCGCTACAAGCTACTGCTGCACATGTGATATCAACTTGACGATAAAGAGAGACACGCGAGTGTGACTCTAAACTAAACGAAGAAAGAGTCAACAGGTGGAATTAAGAGACCGGCTTTTGCTTTGGGGATGTGGTGTGAACTGCTGACAACCGATGATGGTGAGGTGAATACGTTCCACTACTCTTAAGAAAATAACACGATGTACACTGGACAAGCACAGGTTTGCGAAGGTCTGTGGTTTTATTGTGGCGAATTTTATTGGCCATGTGAGTCAACGTGCAGACAAAAGTTGTTAATTGATGCTTGGAGCCTCTTTGTTGCAAGTGAACCGTAGCACGCATACCAGAGATGCGCTCACATGATGCGCGATAAGTCAATTTATTTCCTGGCGTAGAATTTGCCTGAGAGACATATGATGGCTCAAATGCCAAGCGGAAATGGATGAATAATATATGTAATTGCTATGTTCTTGGGATAGACCGGTTGGCACCAAGATTAGGCTATTTTTCACCCATGGAGTACTTGGACTTACAGGTCGAATCACAAAATTCTCCGTCAACTGTGATCCAGAGCTAGATCGAGAGCTAGAATCTGGACCTGAAGAAAGGCGCAGTAGAAAAGGTGGATACGCTTGTTGTTTGAGGCCGAAGCCCAAATAAGTAAGAAAAGCCAGATCGAAACCATGGCGAAAGTAGAACAAACCTTCGCTTATTATTACAATGCGCCTGATGTAAACAGGGGAAAGACGCGCATCCCAAGGAGCTAGAAGATCGATTGACCCTTTGTAGATTGGAGCAGAGAAAACTTTCAGTGATCTCGAGCACGCTGTCTTCGGCTTCCCCTTCAAAAGACCAAAGTTCCTAGCATCCTCGACCTTTTTTGTCGTCTCGAACTCGACATGTGAAGTGACTTACATTTTACAGGTTTCAGTCACATCATGACACATCTTGCAACCTTTATGATTTATATTTCAGCTATCAACATGCGTTGCTCATTCTAAAGTTGGACCACAATTTGTTGGTTGCACGTGAATACTAAAGCATCAAAACGAGCCAAGGAGTAGTCAAATTAAATCTATAGATTGGTGTGTTTGGAGAGCCTGCTTATAGAGCTTTAAGTGAACACCGTTTGGAGTGTACCAGGGTGGGAACGGACATTGGTTCTTCATTTGAAAGATTTGAACTTCAGTTTGGTTCTGGCATAATCACCCTCTGTATCTGATGCCCACGACTAATAAGCAGCAGCTGTAGATTTTGCCTAAACAAATTTACAATTTTCTGCAACTCGGTGGCTAGATTTCTTGGGCTGTTTCGACGAAATTGTGTTTCGGATTATAAACAGCTGCCAATAGATTGTCTTTTGAGTAAAAATTCCGAAACTAGTTTTGCCCTTTCCCTCTTGTTCTGATTCGACCTTCATCTCCGCTTATCTTGCTTTGCGTTGCGTGAAGAGTCTAGATTCTTGCCTAAGCCACTATGAAGAATGGGTAGGTGGTTAGAAAAATAATTCTGTCAGCAGCTACTTTTGGGATGCGAGCGCTGCTGTTGGTCCATACGCCACCATCTTCATTCGAAGGCCCTGACTTAGCTCTCGGATTCCTTAATGACTGGAGCTTTAAATACATATGTCAAAAAAGCTTATGGAAGGTATCCGCCCATCTTCAGCCTTATGCCTCCTAATAAGCCCTCTTACTAGACTTCGGAGACATAATTTCAGATTAAAAAGAAATGCTTCGCCATCTTGGCTTAACTTCTCCCAAATATGCTTTCTCAGGTCCGAGTGTTCAGCGACATAGTAGAATTAGACTCAGGTTTTAGTCATTAGTTCACTACAGTGCACCAGGGGCTTTGAACAAAGGATGCATTCAACATCACAGTGGATTCTTCATTCTTCTCTTTGCATAGTAACCACATCCCTAAATCCAAGTTATCTCTCTTACGATGAAAAGGTGGGCTAGCAGGTAGAACAGTGGCTGCATCAAGCTAAATGACTCTGAGACCATTCTATGGACTGCCAATCACTACGGCATAGCTGTATTACTTACTTACTCACTTAAAGTGACGCTACAGTCCGGGGAGGACCTGGGCCTCAACCAACAAGCGTCTCCAGCCAGCTCGATCTTTAGCCAGCTGCCTCCAGTTTCGTACGCTGAGTTGGTTAATGTACCCTTCCACTTGCGTGCGCTACCTGAGTCGCGGTCTTCCTCTACTGCGCCGTCCCTCGGATGTGGATTCGAAGATTTTCCTGGTCAGAGCATGTCCATGCGTTCTACAGCCATCTCAGTCGTTTGGACCTTCACTACTTTGGCTAAGTCGATGTCGCTGTACAGCCCGTACAGTTCGTCATTGTATCTCCTCCTCCACTCACCGCCTGCGCAGACGGGACCGAACATCATCCGAAGAATTTTCCTCTCGAAACAGCCAAGAGCAACCTCATCCGCTTTTGACAGAGTCAGAGTCAGAGTGGCATCACGCTGCGTTCTTCCCATTATGTCAATGTCATCGGGGTATCCGATTAATTGGACGGATTTTTGAAAGATTGTGCCTCTGGTGTTGGTTCATGAGTTTTACACTATTCTTTCAAGAACGACGTTGAAGAAGTCGCATGACAGCGCGTCGCCTTGTCTAAATCCTTTTTTGGCATCAAAGGTCTCGGTGAGGTCTTGACCGACCTTGATGGAGCAGCGAGCATTCTCCATCCAAGACTTGACATACTCAAGTGAATCATCAATCGTCGTAATTCCCCATTAGTTCATCGGTATATGGTTTCAGGCGCTTCAGCATTGCATGTGATAAGTTCTTATGAGCTGGGTTTCAGGAGATTTATTGCTCTGTCATTGGCGTAGAGAAGGAGGACTCTCTTTATATAGATCGGGTTATAAGGTTCCAATCAGCGGACATGCTTTCGCCAGACCATATCCAATAGATGTGTAGATGCGGCCTTAAAAAGCTCAGCTTGTACGCCATCTGGGCCTGCGGATTGGTCAGACAAGATTTGCCTTTCTTTTACCTGGAGATAACAGTTTCGATTCAAAGAGACCAATGAAGGAGTCATGAATTTGGTCGGTTTCTGTGACACTATCTCTATTGAGTGCTTTTGCTTAAGGGTTTTGCTGCTCGTTTGGAGAGCTAAATATATCGTTTCTGACTGATTGTATGTTTCGATGTGACTACGGATATGCTGTAATTTCTGAGCATACTCCAGATTTTCCGCTTGAACTAACAAAGTTGAGGTTTTTGCTGTGTCTTACTATCTTTTGCTGAAGTTAAGCTTTGACTGCAAATTCCGGGCCACTAGCTGCCTTGTGTTTCTTACAGAGGTGACCCCCATTTTCTACCCAACTACTGGATGGTTGATGCTTGATTGTCAATTATTAAACCTGGTTCCAACCAAAGCATGCGGGGATTCAATATGAGACATGCCTTCCCCAAGGCATGCTTAGTCCTTCTACCATCTACCATTCAAATGACTATGAAAGCTGTATATCCCTTCAGAGTTTAAGACCGTTTGAACTGTACCTATAGATACTAAACAAGAGACGTCATATTTTTATAACAATCAACTTACGGTGCCGTCTACCTACCTACTCACGAAGCCCATAGTGCATTGGAATGCTCATCGACTAGCTTGCAAAAAACCCTACCTCACAGTTCCCCTCTGTTTATCTTGACTCACCACAACTTGAATGCGGACACGGAATTCCCGCAATAATTGCTCAATATAAACGCATTACAGTGCTCATCTGTGAATTACAACGTTTTGTGCGTCACTTAACGCGTTTTAAATCTGAGTAACAATCTGACTCGAATGCATTTTACGGCGGACAGGCCGCCCTCACAACCTTCGCAAACACGCAAAACCAATAACCCAGTTATCGAACGGTAAAGATGCCGCAAACAAACGGCATCACGGCCGTCACGGCCATCGGCATTTTTAACTTTGCCCCGTCAAATATTTTACCCCCCAAAGAAAGCGTGCGATAAAGAATCCTCCTCCTCTCGGTCATTTTGCCCCACGCCACTAGGGTACTGGGCAACTGGTGTGTACCACAAGATTCAGGGTCTCCAGTCCAATGGGGCGAAGAACGAGTACGACTTTTGGGCCACAAAAAAAAAGGATTTAATGCCACGCAACCGACACGAAGGTGGATACCGCTCCGCGTTAATTTATTACGCGGAAAGATGCGCTGCGTGGCTGAATTAATGCGCCGGCAATTAATTGGTTGTTTCGGTGGTCTTTTGCGCACATCGCTGGGATGCCTTTTGGGTGCACGCTTCTTGGTAAGACACATGATTCACCCGGTTTTCGGACACCGCGATGACGAGATTGGAACGGGGTAAGGGACACAGGGCCGGTAATAAACGGGTGCGAACGGCGATTGTTTTCGAGTGTTGCGACGCATTAATCGGTGAGAATCTCTTAAGTTATGTAATACGCTAGCGGTTTTTAAGTCGTTCTGGTTACTCAGAGGCGTTGGATATAATTTCCCAAGTGTGTGATTTGATTTAAGGAGCTGGACGCAATGTGGGTCACGCGGTGTATCTCAGGAGGGATGTGTTCAAAATTCAAATAAATGATAATTTTCAGTGACTTTTAGTGGCGAAATTTACTGTCAACTGTGGGAAGGATAAAGCAATGACTTAGGTTATGCAGCTGGAGGATCGAGAACGAACGAATTCCCGGTACAAAGAAGTTGTTACTCAAGACGGTTTCAATCGGATTAAGATGTAGGCTCAGCGTCGAGTGGGCAGTAATATCCTTTTGACTGTTGGGAAACAGAGAGCCGGCTTCTTGATAGAAGTAATGCACTATCAATCCTTTCCCTAAGATCACTGCAGCAGCTGTGAAGATATTGAGAGCTATTGAGACAAATACAAGAGGTACGGCACAGGGATGTGCCATAATGAACAAAAGTCTCGGCCTAGAAATCGATGAAAAAGTTGTGGGCATCGATCCACTATTGTGTAAATATTTGGTCAGTGATGCAGTTGGGCCTGACAATGGGCTTTAAGCGCTCATAATAATATAAATCGGATAGGTAGGTAGAGGTGGCGGTTCTAAAAGAACCCATGTAGCGCTGGGATGCGCCGTTTTGAAACCACAACTCATTTGACGTTGACCTGGTTGTTTGTGGGCGTTATAGGTTGATAGACGAAGATATTTACATCCAACCTGTGGAATTAAGGGAAAGGATAAGTTCACCCATCTTTTTCTTGGAAGTAACTTTGAAGTCGTCGACGAAAAGTTTGCCTAGAAGGCGCTGCCTGTTTCTCGCTAGGGAAGGGTATTTACACACAAAATGATGCAGAGATTCTTTCTCGCTGTTATCTTTGCAACTAGGGCAGAAAGTGTTGTGGGGGATACCTAGCTTGGCTTCGTGGTCTCCTATTGGTCAGTGGCCTGTGCTAGCGACTGCGATTCTTGTAATATCTGATCTTGATCTGCTAGTAGCTCATTTGCTTTTTGTTTGTTGTAACTGGGTCAGATCTTCCTTGAAATGACACAGTTGTTAAGCCTCTTCCATGCTTGGTTGGCCGTCTTTAGAAAGTGGTGTTGTATGTTGCCCTTAACAGCTACTAGCGAGATATTAACAACTTCTAATGAGTCGTTGGCTGATCCCTGCCTGGCCAGGTCATCGGCTCTTTCATTGCCGTCAATTTTACTATGGCCTGGGACCCAGGTGAGAATGACCCTACACGGGCCCCTCAGTTAGTTTAGTTCATCCTGGCATTGCTTTACCAGTTTTGAGGTGTAGTGGCTGAATCAATAGCTTGACTGTCAATGAAGATAGCAGTATCGTAGATGGGTGTTGGAGAATTTTTAAGTACGCGGCAGGCTTCCCGAATAGCAAGGTGCTTTGCTTGGAAGACGCTGGCACAATTCGGATTGAAAGGATTTTGACTGAGAACATGCCTGCGCCAACTTCGCAGTCCATCTTCGAACCGTCTGTAGAAATAGTCGTATCAAAATCCTTGATCACTTTTCCGTTTTTCCAGTCTTCCCTGTTTGGAAACCTTACTGAAAAACATTTCGTGAAGCTTAATTTGGGAGTTAAGTAATCAGTCGAGGACACGACCAATTTGTTTGGTATTGTTTCCAGGACTTTACTGTGACTCTAGGGCTTTGCGGTCTTTGAGCCGGACGGCGTTGCATAATACCATTCCTTTGATATGTACATAGGTCAAGTGGTAGTAGATGAGAATGGCAGTTAGGGCTTCCGTTGGGCGCGCCTGTGATGCTTAAACTTGCCATTCTTTGGACTTTTTTGATTCTGTCTGTGTTATATTTCCTACTTAAAGCGGGCCACCACACTATCGCACCGTAAGTGAGAATTGGGCGTACAACGGCTGTGTACATCCATTGGGTCACTTTTGGCTGAAGTCGCCATTTTTACCGAAAGTCCTGATGCAGGCGTAAAAGGCTATGCTTGCCTTCCTAATGCCCTCTTCGATGTTTAATTTTCAGCTAAGTTTAGTACTTAGCACTGGACGATAATTCGGGTGTTTGACCGTTCAGTTTTGGTCGTGAGAAATCTTGTACTTTGGTCTTGGTAGTAAAGAGCATCATTTCGGTTTTGTCCAGATTCACCCCTAGGCCACAGCTGATAGTCCAAGAAATTACCTTATTCAGAGCGCTCACCATGAGTCGGCCTATCTCTGAGAGAAACTTCTCTGATAAATCGGACAAACCATGCTGAGATTCCATTCATCGGACATACTCTCGTCCGAGCACATTTTAAAAACGAGTTGATGCATGTTTGTTACCAAGTCATCGCCCGCTGCTTAAGATTGCTCGGTAGCTGGGCTGTCGGCTTCATCAGCTTTGGTGGACTTAAGTTTCGATATGGCTATCCCTCTTTTGTCCAGGAAGGGTGGACGGAATTATTGACTAACTTCATCCAAATTAACTTGTTCATTCTGCCTGACCCCAAAATTCGATTCATCCTCTCCCTTATACAGTGTGCAGAGGTGGTCCTTTTAAATCGTCATCACCAACTGCGAACTTGCTACTACATATACTCCCTTATTCGTTCTTTTTCCCATTTAATTATATATACATACTTCCGAACTTAATTCCTGCAGTAGCATCTCTCTATTTCCTCGACTGCGTGCTTTTCCTTTTCTTCCTTCTGAGAAGCCGACGTTTGTTCATTTTCTTCTGCTCCACTGCATGTACTTGCCGGCATTCGTCGTCAAACCAGGGTTTCCATTGTAGTGGCCGCGGGAAACCCAACACTTCACAAGAGGCATATTTGAAGGTTTTTTGGCATTGTTGCCAATGGTCTTTAATACTTGATGTTGGCGGTATAGAACCTCTTGGATGATATGATATACTCGATCGGCTGTGACGAGCTTCTTCACAGATTTGAGTTGTCTTGTGTTCGGAATATCCGAAGCCGTATCTGAGCTACAACGTGGTAGTAGTCCGAGTCAATGTTCACCCTCTCAGAACATTCGGGCATTGATTATATTGGAGAAGTACGTCGCTATGTAATTAACCTGGTTGACGGTTGATTTGTCAGAAGGTCATCCATGAAACTGCGTTCTTGTCACGACAATGTTTCATCCCGTGGCAAAAATTAATTAGCTTTGAGCCGTTATAGGAGGTGGTGTCGTGCAGGGTATACTTTCCCACAGTGCTACGAAAGAAGCCCTCTTTTCTCACCCAATATAATTTTAATTTCGAAGCTAGGGCACTGTTTTGTCCAAGAGCTCATAGAAGCTTTCTTTTGTGTCGTCATCTTCTTCCTCCGTGGGGACAAGTCCTCCTATTAGACATATCAGCCTAGAGACGAATAGTTATGAGACGCTCGGTCACATACCGGAAACTCCGAACTCCTTGACTAAGTCCGACTTTAAAAACAAATCCACGTCCAAATAAGTGTTGCGTTTGTATTCGGTAACAATAGACGCAATCTTCGTCGCAGTTTTTTACCCTCTTTTTGCCTGCTCCATCCGAGGAGAAATCTAATTTGCAGCAGTACGTGGCCGCCGCTAGTTCTTCGGTAGCCCAGACCGCGGGCCTACCAATTCCACGTGCAGATCCGAGAAGTAATGACCAACAACCCCTTCAAAAGCTTGTCGCTGCATTTCGAGTCTTTAAGAGCAAATCGTCTGGTAATAGAGCAAGTTTAAGGACACTTAAGTGCTGTATCCATTCACTTAAGACTCATACTCCAGAGTCTGACAAAGTCAATTCACCAGTTGTGCCATTCAACTTGACGTCTAGCATTCTACCCGATGTGTTGTCCTGCCAATCAAAAGCCATCGGTTGATCGAATTGAAATTAATTTTATCGACGCACATACAGGGGTTAGGTTTACCCCGCGAATAGTTTACCAGTGAATATTAGTCCTACAATCGTTTGACTCAATCTTGTTAGCAGTTACACCGAACCAGCAAGACTCAAAGTGATAATTCGAAATGAGTCAGAGTGACAGCGACAAGTCATCGATGGATTAAACGAATTTGGAGTTGCATTCAACTCCACTTAAGACATTAAGCCGCTGCTTCTCCTACCATTTTTGTTCGTTTAAATCGTTGTCATAGCGACAACGAGGCATTTGAAAACATTTGAGTCGTAGAGTAAACATTTTGGACAGGAACCTGTGACGCTTATTGCAAATGATGTCCTTCAGTGCTCAGTACTACCTCCAACCCTTGTCGTTTTTTCTTTCTTACAATCAAATCTATTCCTTTCGCCAATTGTACTTAAAATTTATGACCCGCCTATCGGTCTGCTGATTGCTTGTCAGTCCTAATGAGCAATTATTTGAAAGACCATTTGTTGAAATATCGTCGATAGACAATGTTATCTATCGGCTTGGCATGTCCATTGGGAAAGGTTAAGTTTATTTACATGTCCATCGATGGACTCTGCACATCCTGTTGGTGAATAAATTTGTCGTGTAATATCGACGGGACTGTGCACGTTTTAATTGACTTTGATAAGTGAAAAGCGATAAACATTTGTCAGTTTGCTGGTGAATGGAGGGATAAATTATTATTTTATTTTTTTTTTTGTTAAATTTATGTTTTAAGCTCTAATTGGCTGCGTCTATGCGGCGTTTATACGGCGCGTGGACGAGGTTCCCCTTCTGTGGATATGTAAGGTTGTTGATTTTAACTGGACAAAAGTTGTCCAGTTGCATTTCGGTCAATCGATCTTTTTCACTTCTTCATAGTTTCGCCCTGTACAATCCCAGATGTTTCCGATCAGACTTGCGGTTCACCTACCCCTAGTTTCTTTGATCCAGCGTTCTTGCCAGCGGCGCATCGTGGTCTCCTTAACTGCTGCTGTTGTTGTTTTCTTTTCCACTTCTGATTTCCTCTCGTATATACATATACATGTATATTTTTTCTCCGCTGCTAAGAGGTCAATGGAGATTACCCCCGCGACTACGAGAACAGCTGGTTCTGAGACTATTCGATAGGAACTCGCCGCTGCTGCTGCAATTTGTTTTCTACACTTTTCGAGAAGGAACGCATCAGCCCAAATCTCGCTCCGGTTAGTAGTGGGTCTTCCTAAGTTTGGCATCAGTCGGCTCAGCGTCGAGGTGATCTTTGCAGCCCTTTCGGATGTGTGCTTGATCTGCAAATACGTGGGCTTTGCATCCAGCTTCACTCAGAAGTATTTTACTACATCTTTGGCGGTTGTTATCTCCGGGCCTACCCGCATCTTAAAGATAGTGGGGATACGTCTTTATTGCTGACCTCAGTTCATGGTTTTGCATCCAGAACTGGACGCACCTCATGATTTGATTTAGGCGCCCTTGGGAGTACTCCATGTCCTGCCGCGATATCATAGACGTAGCCTACCAAGTACGTATGTTGGGGCATCGCCATTCGGAGCACCCCATCGTAGGAGATATTTCATAAGTCGAATTCTAGGATTGGGCGTTGCGCGGCGCCATCCGTAATCGTCTTCCTGCAAAGTACTTCTGAAGTTTCTTATATTTACTCTCTTTGTCCCTAAGGTAGCCCTTCACCATCCGTAACAGATATTGTGCTAGGCGGATGGGGTTTTCTATGGCATTCAGCATATCGCTCCATCTGACAGAGTTGAAAACGTTTCTCACGCCTAGGTTTGCTGGCACGATGATTTTCCTTAGATTATGACTGCCATGCTTGGCTTCCTGGAACGTCCTGACTACTTCCTGTACTGCACCTATTGTTGAGTATCATTTTTCAAATCCATATTGCTTAGGAGATAAATCGCCGGCTCTGTGAGCTGCAGCAGTTGAACTGCATCCTCTCTAGAAGTTTTTCCGCTTTGTCTAGCATACATAGAGATCTGTACGCCGATAGGGAATCCGGATCCCCTTTACCTTTACTAATTAGCACCAGTCTTTGCTTTTTCCATTCCTTGTGAAAAAGGCCTTCTTGTTGTACATATTGAGTAGAAGTCGAGGTGAGTTTTTGGCGATTACTTTTAAGAGATTTGCTGGTGTACCATCTATGTACTTCAGTGGCCTTCTTGCTTTTTATACAGCTTGTGGCCGATGTCAGCTCTTATTCGCTGATTAGTGGAACTTCCTCTTGTTGCTCGGGAAAGAGGTCCTGTTCTCTGGTCGGGTGCTTGGGGAGCAGTGTATCCACGATGTTCTTCGTTTTTTCCGCGTTCAGAACTGAACCTGCTGCTTGTGTGCCCACTTTGCGTAGAAATACCTTGTACCCTAGTCCACAGAGATCGCTATTAACTCGCTCGATCTTAACCTTCTAACTATCTAAAGGGTAGTCTAGAATACCATATAACAGGTCATCAAATTAACCAGAAGAAGCAGAAGATTTCTCGTACAAGCAGTAAAATAGCGGTGAGTTCTAGATATCGAGACCTTTAAGAGAAAATGATTTTATCGATATTGCTGCGACTTGAAGTCGAAATCAATTGACTTGTCCAGAAGAACTTTGATGCTGTTTTCATAGGTTTACTCCAAAAAACTGCCAGCACATCTCCCTGTGGTTATCACACATTTATATAGATATACCCTCTAACGAATTGACACCAAAAAGGTGCGAGCAACATCCTCACCACCAGCCAGATATGTGTATTCCAAGGAAAAGTATTTGAACTGATCCTTCCTCAGATTTGCGGACATGCCCCTCAAGTCTTAATTCTACGGATTAAAGCACAAAATTGCTCACATTGCAGACTGGATCAAAAGAGCTATTGGCGATATGAGATGCTGGAAAACCACCACGTTGAAAATTCATCACCTCCGAGCGCTTTCAGTAAGATCGGAGATGGTCCGCGTGTTGTCTGCGTCAAATCAGCAGTTTCTCACTGGTAGAGCTTTGAAACGTAGCACATCTGTCGCGACACTCCTGATGGCTGGATTTCAATGCTACCACTGGTCTTCTGCGCTTGTTGCTGCTAAAGAACATTTCCTGATATATTCGCATCCGTACCTTTGCTGCAACAAGGTGATCGATGTTAGTTTATCGGAACGTTCACATGTATGTATATCTTATTCATCGATTGCACCGTTAACAATTAAGTTCGCGGTGGTTTTATCAGGTGACTACCAAGTTGCCTTGTGAATGTTAATATGTGGGAATTTCTTTTTCTGCCACGCGTAAAGTCGATGAACCTACATATGTACATAGTAAGTCCGTTTCCGCAGATCCTGCAGTCTGACTACATTTACGGATGGTTCACCAAACGATATCCTTTCTTTCTATTTTGGTGTTAAAATGTTTAAGGCCGATCTTAACGTCATATTCCGGGCATTTTCCATAAGTTTTTTTCAGGAAGCTCGTATAAACAATCTTGAGGGCGTATGCCCTGAAAAGCTCCGGTTAGTTTTAGTCTTTCTCACCTGAAAGTAACCGCGAAAAATGATAGATCTAAATGAGTCTATATCTTTACAGGCAGCCACCCCAACCTACGTACCTGCCTATGAAATTGAGCGGATCGTCATCAGGCGCTCGTACAAGTGCCGAAACCTCAAGACTTTTTATCCAGATCTACCCTTTGCAAACAAAACCACACCCAAACATCCGCTGTCTCCGCTTATGGAAACAGTCACCATACTGATACTGATACAGATACTTGTGCTTCGGACCCACAGTCCTTCCTAATGCACTATAGAAGGGTTCCATCCACTTTCTAGCTTTCGAAGACCTCTGCTAAATCGTTAGCTACACGCACTTTGTTCAGAGCACGAATATTTTACGTGCGGCTCCTTAAATCATTATTCTTTATAAACTGCCTGTGGTGGTAAACAGTTAAATCAGTCCTTTAGTCTTGATCGTCTTGTAAGCATCACCAGACATGTTTTCTTTCATGGTCGCTCAGTGATGCCAACGCGCGATGTGAATTACATTTTTACTTATGTACTTCCTCAGAAAATAGCTCTGATGACATGATTAGTGAGCCACGTTCGTTATTATTTTACCTTTCGATTTACCCCAGCGGTACTGCAAATTTTTAACGATGCATTTCCGCCCTCAGCTTTCATTACAAATCATAAAAACAAGAGGATGACCTCACTTCAAACCTATCTAGAAATAACTTGGGCAAAAAAGAGTAAATGGTCTGTTCCTTATTAGGACGGCGAAAGCAAACATTTGACAAAGTTTTTTCTGATTTTGCTGCCAATTTTGACGTCAATCAAATAGAAATAAAATAATATCTCAGAATGTCGAACCAAGCTTGAAGCGTCAAAAAGTTCTTACTTCCGCCAAACAAATCTTATTCTCACAACTTATCTGAATTTTCTTATAAATTCTCCATAAAGTGTTCAGAAAATTCTATCCACCTCAAAAGCAACCCTGTCTTTACTTAATTCCACATTCCACAGATCACAAACAGGTTTTTACATTCCACAATTCATTCCAGTGATTAGAGAACTCAATAAACAACCCAACAACAAATTGCATTCGATTTTAATCTATCAGCATGTGGTATAGCTACGACGATAACAACAAGTAATTAAACGAACCAAAGGTTTCTTCGTGCACTGTTCTCCTCTCTAATTTAATCTTCAAATTGATAAAAACTATCTCTCCATTATTTCAGTGAACATACCCCATCGATCAAGTTACATTCCACTCGCCGTGAGTTACCAGCCGATCGAGCAAGTTGCTAGTACAGTGGGTTTTCCACCGACAAAACGTAAACCGACACCGCAAAAACGTGCTAACAGCTTCAGACAGATTATTCGCGAAAAATTACACCATTTCCCAAGATGAACGTGATCCAGAATGGTTGGTTTAGTGAAATTCAAAATGAGCTCTGGCCTGGCCAGTGTTTTTCGTTAAAAGTTACAAAGGTTCTTCACGAAGAGAAGTCCAAGTACCAGGATATTAAAATCTTGGAAACGTAAGTATGCCCTGTGACAATTTTTGGTGTAATATATTCAATGACCTTTGGTTACAGTGAAGCCTTCGGAACGTGCTTAGTTCTGGACGGCATTATTCAATGCACTTCCCGGGATGAATTCGCCTATCAAGAGATGATATCATTCCTGCCGCTTTGTTGCCATCCGGAACCACGCAAAGTGCTGATTGTTGGTGGCGGTGATGGTGGTGTTGCCCGGGAAGTAGTCAAACATCCAGATGTCGAAGAAGTACATCAGGTAGAGATCGATGATCGGGTGGTTGACTTGTCAAAGCAATTCCTCCCGAAAATGGCGTGCGGCTTTGAGCACCCCAAGCTGCGCCTTACCATTGGCGATGGCTTTGAGTACATGAAGCAGCACAAGAACGAATTTGATGTCATCATCACGGACAGCTCAGATCCTATCGGGCCAGCTGTGAGCCTCTTCCAGGAGAGTTACTATGAGTTGATGAAAAACGCACTGCGGAAAGGTGGAATCGTTTCATCGCAAGGTGGCAGCTATTGGTTGGATGAGGACTACATAAAGAAGGTTATGACAGGTTGTAAGCAGCATTTTGCCCAAGTGGGCTATGCGGTGGCGTCGGTGCCATCATATCCATGTGGAAACATTGGATTCGTGATCGGAGGTCTGGATACTTCCAGATCGCTGCGTGATGAACCCGCGAGGAAATTCACCAACGAAGAAATTGATAAAATGGGACTGAGGTACTATTCCACAGCCGTTCATAGGGCGGCATTTTCACTACCCCGGTACATCGAGAAACATTTCTACGAATCTTGAGTTCAACTAAACATACGATGCACGTATGTTACGCTTTTGACATTTATTCTCATAGATATTATTGGTAAAGTCTTTTTTACATGCTTTTAATAAAATTTGACAAAATATTCTTTGTGTTCTTAACTGGGAAAGATGGGTTTGGGACTGGGAATATCTTTTTGTGTAGGAAGCAAAAGCTTCCTACATGGATGTAGATGTAATGTTGATTCCTCGACTTGCCTTCAGCGGCTAACATAATTGCTCGGGAACACTTTGATCCAAACGCTGTTATTTCACGAAGTTCTTGACAACATTCTACAAGCAACATTATGAGCTCGTCGGCCATGCAGTTTCCTAGAATGCCTATGGGGCCTATCATAGTGCATGAGTATTGAAGTATTCTGTCATCTCTATGAGAGACAATCTAAAATCTAATGCGATGGCTAAAGTGAGAACAAGTACAGGAACTTATTCGTTGGTTGGCTGTTCGTGAAAATGCTAATATTCAAGACAGATAGTTGCTTTATATTTCAACCTTCCCTAATTTCTCTCATTTCCGCCTGTAACTCCCTACAGTAATCACGAAGATGGAAGGGTATGAAACCATCAGACTAAATCCTGCGGTCTGGAATGCCGGTTGCCAATTTTGATCATGCTTGACTTTCGAGAGGTTTGACAAACATGTAATCGGTGCTTTCAAAAGTAAAGTTTTGTACACCAAGAATAGAGGAGTGGTCAGTTTCATAGCTGCAATGACCGTTGCGAGGAGGCTTTTCAACCTATGGTTGCACTTGCCGCACATGGAAGTGTAGACTGCTCAATCCATATGTCGAATTTTTCCACTACCGTCCCGATCCAAGAAGGAATGCCTTGGTAAAAACACTTCTACTACCAACCTTTTTTTGAAGAGGTTCAGACCCAATCTCAAGCTAATGTACCAAGCATCCAGCGTTCATCACAATGAGGTAAGAGCAGGAGTTGGTAGACAAAGGTTGGTTTGGTAAACTCAGTGGACACTTGCGTCCTCTTGAATGCGCATATTTACCCTTCGAAAAGCTTGAAATTACCAACGAATTTTGAGTTGGGATACATCACCTTTGCACAGACATCAAAGCAACATATGTATATATGATAACATTAGTCGTCTGGAGCTCTACAGAGCGATGGCTGAATGCGGTATCCTAGCAGTAGGTACTGTGCACAGGGCAGGTGTTAACGTGAATGGCAGTATCTTCAACAGTCCTGTCCAGCTGTATGCAGACGACACCGACATCATTGATTGCTCCCAGGCTTTTAACGCAATCAAAACACAAATAAGGACAAAACGAAGTACATGATGTCAACATCAACTTCATGAATTGCACTCTAACGAGGGCTCGTCCTAGAAAACCCATGATACATCGGTTTGGCGCAGCACATGGGTTGAATGCTGGACGATAAGCAAGAAAGCAGAGGTATTGAACACTTTTAAGAGGAAAATCCTTCATCGACTATTTAGTCCCATTTGTGAGAAGAGCAAATGGAGGCGAAGATCCAACTGCTATGAGCTGTACTAAGAAGTGGATGTGCACCATAAATTCAAAACACATCGCTTACATTGGCTCGGTTACGTCGAGCAAAGGTTCGAAGAGACGAGGAAGACCTAATAAGCTATTGAACTGGACTGAATGCTGAAACTAAGCTGAATGAAGAAACTTACTAGAAGCTTTCCCTCAGATTCATAATCCTGCTACGTTCAGCTACATAATCACAACTTAATGTTCGATTGAATCCGTCGCCCTATCCCGTATGTTCTTATCTTATCCAAAGTTTCATTATAACCCCAGTAACGCCGTACTGTTTTAATTTAATGGACCTTACTCTAGTGTAAGCTGGTCCCCGGCCTGGCAGAATAACGATCGAATAACGAACGATTTTGAGACTAAAATATTCATACAAGCTGCACATTCTTCACAAATAGATCTTGGCCGCCACTGTACCTCTTAAACAACCTTCAAAAAAAAAAAAAAAATCACAAAAAAATTACAAGGTCATCAACACCTGCAAGACATTCCTAGGGTTAGTTCAGAAAATTCAATTCGATTTCTAAAATCAGGTGGAATCCATGTTCCAATCCTTTGTGGAACCTACGCAGGAATGACAGCTGTCACAAAAGTATCAGCTGTTTTACCATAACAAGAAAATATTAATCATTCTCCTACCGAAAATTAAAAATAACCAAGGATATTGTGAATATTTTTAACCAAAACTCTCTTCAATCAAACATTAATCCATCGTTCTTTTAAGTTCAACGCGATAATGGGGGGCTGGGCACTTGAAGTCGGAAAAATGGCCTTGTACATGACATTCCCTGTCGCATTGTTCCATTATTTCAATCAACCAGAATATTTCGAAGAGTGGGTGACAAAAACTAAACGAGAAATCTATCCGCCAGAGAATGAAAGCCAAAAGAAGGAACTGCAAGAGGCCATCCGAGCCATACGGGCCAAACGCGAAGAACAAATGCTGGCGGGATTCGAGGAAATCGAAGAAAAGCGACGGCTAAAGTCTTAATTATTTAAATCTGTTTTATATCTTTTTAAAGTCGATAAATAAAGTTTGGTAAAAGAAACATTGTTTTACGTAATTTTGTAGAAAAAAATCCTGCCTCCGCCATTTAACTTCGCTGGAATGCAGAATGAATTTTGGAACGCGATTCGTTTAAAGCCGAACGAATACAAATAGAACTGTCAAAACATTCTGCACGTGTTCATTTGATAAGGCTATTTCTCCTCAAGTCCTCGCAAATAACGAGAAATGGGAGGTCATCATAAGAAAACGATTCGCGCGGAAAAGGCAAAAGTTAAACTAAAGGGAGCCAAGTTACCAAAAGGTCTTAATGTCACAAAAACAGATTTCAAAGTACGAAAGATTGTCATCAAAGACCAACTGAAGGAGTCCCAACTCGAGGACGGCCGAAGAAAACTTAATATCAAGGTATGCTCTCATTCAAATCAAGTTTCAGATACTAAAAATTCGTTCCACAGGAAACTCTAAGTCGGCTAAAGCACAGTAGTTCTTCGTTTCGCCTGGAGGCACTACGCAATCTTCGTGAATCCATCGCAAGCTCTGAGGATATTTTTCGTCACTTAGGCGATCTAATCCAAGCCATCGCAGCAATTAGTCTCGACGTGGACAAAGAGGCACGCAGAGAGTCATTCAAAGTTCTTAGCAGTTTATTTGCAGCTCTGCCCATAGAGACGGTGGAGCCATTTTTCCATGCGATATCATCATATTTGCGATGCGCCATGACGCACATTCAACCGGCGATTCAAGAGGATTCCCTATTGCTCTTGGATGTCTTACTGCTGCATGTGCCCAAGCTTGTAGCCGCTAACAGCACAAAGATTTTTCAAAACTTTCTCGATATGATATCGAAGATCCGTGCTGATGCTAAACCAGGTCGCACTCTGACAGTCAACATGGGTAACAAGACAACAACCATCAAGTGGAGAAGTAAGGTTCTGGAACGCTTGCAAGGAATGCTAAAGACTCTCATAGAAAATCGTCGCGGTCGCTTGAACGTTGGGTCAAATGAACGTAACTCGCAGTACAAAATTACAAACACCTTCAGCACCGTCCAGCCAAATTACTTTCCAATCATCAGGTGGCAGCTAAGCGAAAACTGCGATTTGTCGCCGATATTCAACAAGTCCATTAGTGAGAAGTCAGCGATACGATCGGACGAGAGCACCATTCTTCAGGGATACATTGAACATCTAATGCCGTTGCTCTTTGAATCTTGGCTTGAAGTTCGACCAGGTGAAAGTGTAGGCGCGTCACATGTGATCCTCTCCCATGATGCAGCTTATACACTTAAGATTGTTCTGGAGATCCTCCAGAATCTGTGGACGCTCACTGAAATTCTTGAATCTGAGATTAACAACACAGATCTGAGTGAATGGTTTCGAAGGGATTACGCTGATAGCTTTGTGAATCACTTCCTGGGAACCTTCCCCTATCAACAGGCAGAAGGTTCACATCTCCCAAAAGCCAAATCGAAAGGAGCTCCAACGGAGAAAGAAGTCTTAGAAGCTGGCGGACAGCAGTGTTTACAGCAAAACACAAGCCTTGCGTATTTGATGTGTGTATTCAACGAGAACAAGCTCGACAGCAATGTGGGAAAAGTCAGCGAAATGTTACGGTTTCTTACAAGTAAGTTGATTTGCGGGAAATTGTTCACCTCATCAATAGCCTATTGCTTCTAGAAATAATCTCGGAGATCAACAAAATCAGCTTGGACAACTTTCAGTGCTTGGAGAAAGCGCTACGTGCTAACTTGTACCTAAGCGGACTAAATTTGCTTAAACACGACGAGGAAAATACTCGAGCTTTACTGAGAAAGTTGATTTCGTCCTCACAGAACGGCCTTTTCACAAAAGAAGGAGCCACCAAGGTGTTGATCATGCTTTGTGACATTGTGCTATCACTCGACCTGTACCAGGCCTATGGGTAAGTGAGCTTTGAAATTGATCTCTACACGATGTTCTCAACATTTCATTGATTACAGACCCCCTGAATTTGAATCGTGGCTGTCGGGACTACCGCAGCAAGTTTTGTTGAAAGGAATTATTCCACAGAAGGTACTCATCGCTCTTTCAAACCTTGGCAAGCAGAGAAATGTGGTATTCTTGAAGGCATTGCCTTCAGTCACTGAAGCAGTTATTGGTAAGAGTTGATGAGAAATCTTCACAGTTGAACTCAACGAATATCTTTTTTTAGAAAACATGCAAAAGGTTCAGGTCCTTGATAGTGAGAATGCCTTCGAAGGTAAAAAACACATGATGAACCTGTTTTACTGGACTGATAGCTTCAACCAGGAGCAACAAGCACGACTCGTGGATAAAATCGATGCTCATATAACCGACAAGCGAATAGCTAGTTATTTTAAATTTATTGTAACGAAATAAAGTCTTTTCAAGGAAATCCATGATCAGTTTCTGCCTGACACACAGAACCCATCTAACTTATCTGATCGGGTATGTTATCCTGTCAGCTTGTCAGACCAACAATTATGGCATCTACAATACTTTTGCTTTGTCTTTAAATAAAAGATTCTTTCTTCGTTGTCTTATCGAACCTGAGAGCAGGGCTACGAAAACTGGAGCGTAAGGGCGAACCACTCAATATAACGAATCCAACTTGATTTAGCTTTTTGGGCTTCAGTACCATATTGATAAAGCCTACACTGCTCCCACGCACTATCTGTTTCAGCACAACAGACGAAATCACAATGCACGTGTAAAATATCTCCAAGGTTAAGGAAATCAAATGACAGCGCTTCACCTTATCTAATCCCAGCAATGAGGGCTCTTAAATCCTACACGATCGGACCAAAGCTCGTCTGCGACTGTTGCAATCTCATCGAAGAACTTGCGTCTACAAACAAGGTTACATTGGCCTGGATCTCATGTTACCAAGTCATCACCTCCCGCTTTGAACAGCTCGGCAGCTAGGCCGTCCGCACCAGCAACTTTGTTGGACTTAAGATATGGCTATCTTCACTTCGTCCAGGTCGGGTGGGCGGAATTGTTGGTCTTCGTCGTCCAGATTGAATGGTTCATTCTGCCTGACAGCGGGATTTGATTCGTCGTCGCCGTTAAACAGTCTACAGAAGTAGTTCTTCCATATCCCTTAGCATCGACTGCGATTCTACTACGTTCCCTCATCCGCCCTATGAATAAAAATCTAAAAAATGTCATTTAATACTACAGGGACGTTATTCTAAGACTCCCTAGCTTCCTTTCTGGATGTTACTGGGCCTCAACCAAGAAGCCTCTCTAATTAGCAAGTTGGTTGAGGTCCCCTTCCGCTGTGCGCGCCACCTTAGGCGAAGTCTTCCTCTATTGCCTTGACCCTCCGCGTTAGACTCGAAGTCTCTGCGAGCCGGAGCATTTGTCCATTCGCTCTACATGCCCCAGCCATCTGAGCCGATGGATACGTATCTTCTTGATTAGAGTGTTGTCGCTGTACAACTCTATTCCTCAAGAATTCGCCAACGTAAACGAGACCGAATGTCTTACAAAGAATCTTTCTCTCGAAGCAACCAAGGATATCTTCATCCGCTTTCGATAGAGTCCATGCTTCAACGCCATAAAGCAGAACTGGCACGATTAAGGTTTTATAAAGAGTTTCCTTCGTTTTTCGGGATAGGGCCTTACTACTCAATTGCCTTCTTAGCCCAAAGAAGCAGCGATTGCCAAGAGTTATTCTTCACTGGTGTTGTTAACGGATGTGATAGCGGAGCCGAGGTAAACGAAGTCCCTTACTACCTCGAAGTTATACCTGTCCACTGTGACGTTCTGTCCTCCGAGACGCCGATGTTGGGTGTCCCTTCTTAATGACAGCATATATTTTGTTTTGCCCTCATTGACCTCTAAGCAGTAAGCCCTTTCTGGGCATTGAAGTGTCAAATACCCATCTACACAACATGCTTATCGCCCAGGAGACCGACGAAAAGCCTACTCTGCCTTGGGGAAGACCGAAACAGCAAAACGTATCCTATGTACGTATGTACATTTACCCTTATTATGAGTGGCGTTTAAGTTGTCGTTTTTTGAGTCGTGTCGGTTAAGTGGCATTTTAATGTCGGTATTACGATAGCGAAACGCCTTGAGTGTTGTTTTACTTTATGTTCCAAATACATTCTACAGAAAAAAAACGGACAAATGACAGATTTAAATTTTTTTTCTATGAAGTTGCCTGCTTACAAATTTTTTTCTTATTCTTATAATTGAGTGCATAAGTACATCAATTGTCGGTTTTAATGAAAAATAAAGTCTGGTGAAACAATATATGGACATCATTTTGATGTTTATTGTGGTTGGAATGCGTAAAAGATTGATTTGATGTTTCTGCTTTGTATGTAGATATACTTTTTACACTCTATGTAGTTTGAATGCCGCTCAACACTTCCTAGAAGGTCAACTAGTTCGTTCAGGCCAATAAGTTTTACTATAGCTTCGTTTGGTTCATTCAAATACTTTTGCCTAAACCGTCTTCCCCCTGTGGCTCCTACATACTTGTTCCAAGGAAGCTGCATCCCCCGACTACAGATTTAAGCCTTAAGATCGCCCCTTCTAATGGTATCCATTCTAGTACTCTGTCTGCCAGCCTGGGACTTGTAAGTATCCCCACTTCCGCCTGAACGGACATTGAAGGTGCTACTCCCGATATGAAGAGTTCCCACCCATCCATAAGGTCCACAGTTCTAGAGCCTCTTTGCTGCGTTGAGGAGATACCAACTATATCTAACCGATATTTAGTAGCTTCCTCAACTAGCTCAAGGTTTGTTCCTGTGAGCGAGTAAACATGTCATGTACTCATACTTACTAAATTAAACTAAATATGTACATTCATAAATTTTCATTTAAAACCGATTTTTAAAGTCCGGCGTTTACTAATTCCTTAACGACAAAAATAGGCGTTCAACTAGGCGTTTTGCCACACTAAAACGACACTCAGAATATCGATAGACACTTAAACGCCAAATGTCGAATAAGAATTTACGTTCCACAAAATTTTAAATAAAACGACAGGCGTAACGCCAGCTATATTACTGATTTCACACAGTCGTTTTTCGACAAGGCGTTTAACGCCACTCATAATAAGGGTGATTGTGTAGTTCTCTCTTACATTACGAGGCGAGTTTTCCTCTAGGACACTCTGATCCCTGACGACATCACAAAACCCTTAAACAGGCGTCATCCTCAGCTTCACTAGGAAGATTGAAGCCTTCCTTGCCCAACCGGCGCTCGTCACAATAGATCATACAGGTCGCAATGCATCTGGGACTCATCATCGTATCGTGTCTCCTATCGTAAACATACACATTTTAGAAATAAATAAAAACTCAATGGATTTCCTTCGTCGAATGAAAAGTTTTAAAGGAAAAAAATTCTTTTTCTGTTTTATTTACGCACGACGTTGGTTGGTTGTTGTTTTTTTTTTTTTATACATTATATATATATAAATACAATATTAAAAATTATTTAAATAAACCTTTATGCCAAATAATCAGTTTTATTCTAGAGATATTTCTTATATTTTTGTTTTTGTTTGAATATCTTTTCATGTGTGTGGTGTTTGTTTGAATTGTTTATAATGTATACGATCGTTTGCTTGTTGTTTTTTTTTTTCTGCTTATTTAAAATTATAATTAAAGAGAATGGGGCTAAAATTAGAACACTAAGATATTTGACTATTTAAAAAAGAAAAAAAAAATATTAAAAAAAAAACATAATAACTTATATTCCAAGAGATAAAAACAACTCATCCTCCTTCAATTTGTTACATAACTGCGCACATAACTCATTATCATATCCTAAATGTTCTTTTTTTTTTGTTTATGCCATTTCGTGGTTCATTCCAATTCCTTTTGCGGTGGCCAGGAGGAAAAAAAAACCCACATTGCTAGGGTTTTTCCTTTTTTTTGTAAATTTATTTAATTAGCACACGCTTGACTTAACTAGTGTAGAATTATTATTATTTCTTATTTCATCTTTGTGTTTTTTTTTTTTTATTTATTTATTTTAAAACATTATCTATTGATTCTTGGCGATTTCTAATTCACTTTGAAGTGAAACTGTTGTGGGTATATTTCACGTTCACAAGTTGCTTGTCATTTTGATTTATTTTTGGTAAATAAAAGAATTTCATGGTTTGTTGGAAATAGTAATTATATCAAAATTTTACAAAAAAAAAAAAAAAAAGAAATTGCAAAAAACAAAACGATTTTAAGCGATGATTGGCGGAGAAAAAGAAAACAATGGGAAGCGACTGATAGGGGGGAGGCAAATTTGACGGGACAGATACTTTAAATGGAAAACGTAGAAGAGAATGTCCAGAATGTTTGGGTTTTAGACTTGCGTTTACGATTTCGATAATAGTTTTTTTGTTTTTTGTTTTTATATATAAATTTTCTTTTAAAAATGTCATGTGGGGGCCTAATCGCGCAATACCACCACAAGACCGCTGAGTAATATGTTTAATAGAATTTTTGTTTTTAATTTGTTGGAGATGAACACACCCTAATCGGAACCATCATCGTCTAACAGATCGGAATATTTGTTTGCTGTTTGAAGAATCTGCAACGAAAATTAACAGTCAGACGAGGTTTAGTTGGATTGGTGAAAAGTTTTTACCGGTCCTGCAGTAGGTGCCTGATACTTTGGCATTGGCCTTTCTGGCTTCGGCTCACGCTTCTGATCGGAATATTTGTTTGCTGCTTGAAGAATCTAAAAAAAAAAGGTTTCGAGTTGAATGAATGCGAATGGAAGTTGTGGAAATCTCTTACCGGTCCTGCAGTAGGTGCCTGAGACTTTGGCTTTTCGCGCTTTTGTTTGCTATCGTCCCTTGGCCTGTTTTCCCTATTATTTGGCCTGTCCTTATTGAAGCGATCATTTCTGTTGGAAAACAAAGAAATAGTTAAAAGCTGTAGAGAATTTTAGGAACGAGGAAGCTGACAAACTTTGGCAAGCACACAATAGAACGAACCGCTGAAAAAACACAGCGAGAATCGTACTGAGAGAAACAACAACCAACCGGAGGATGCAAATAAATTTCTAACGTCACTGGGTAAAGTGGTAAAACCTCTTGTAAGGAAACTGAACAACCTCCTAATCAAAGAGGTTCGAGTCGCAATCAAGGATCAATTAAGACTGATGGTGGGACAATGAAACAAAGACATGCATAGAATTCGGCTTACCGACGCAACGATTTCTAGACACGCCAACAAAAAAGGAGGGGACTTCGAAAGTTTTCTGTGCCACTGTTCGTAAGAATAGGTAGTTTGGTAGGTGGGGTGGCTGTCTGTGCGAAGCACAGACACTCGTGCCAAGAAGACCCTTTGTGGTACCACACGGATCAATACCCTGAAACCGCGGCACTTCAATGAAACCATTTGGAGCTCTTGATGAAGCTGAGGATACTAACTCGCGAGAATACGACAGACAGACTCTGTGGTCTATGTAGGTACAAGACTTGAATCGTCTTATGAGTAAGGCAATCGGTGACGTTCTGGTTTTTATGAACAAAACAGAAAAATTCTCTAGACCACACACACTAGTCTCAATTCCATGATTGTATTCATCTCAACATCAGCATACCATTGGTTACTTTAAGCGTAAAAAGCCTGTCCCGGCAGAACCTGAGAATTATCCCTAGATATGTTAAGATCATGAGAAATGTAGAGTACGGTTATGCAGCCAGAGTTTCCATAAGACACTAGCCACCAAAGTGGCCCCATCGCGATACCTGTGAAACTAAAATTGGCAGAACCTAAACCACTTCCTGAAAGCACTTGATTTCCCTACAGAATTTTACCACGTTTTTATAGCCAACAAAACCCAGCTCCTCTGGATTACTAAAGAAATAGTCGCCGAGAAGTTTCATGCGTGTCTTGGCGATTCCCTGACATTCAAATGTGTTAACATCCTCAACGGCACATAGGTCGTTGCAGTACTTGAAGACATCTGTAGTCTTTTAGCGTCCCTCCTCAGAAGACAGTGGTCAAACAAGATACCAGTGACTAATTGTAGCTGTGCCCTGCTTAAATTGAGAATATCTCTGGTTCGTCTGCGGTCTAGCGCAAGCCACAGAGCCTTGGATATGCTTTACTTATTGTTATTCTTACAATTTCTCCTTAAGCTGAACAGAAAGGAGGATCTATAGTGGTTCCCCCCTCCATGTCCATCTTGGCTAGTTCGTCGGCCTTTTCATTTCCCTCAATGTCGTAATGACCTGGTTCCCAACAAAATCTAACTTGATTCTGCGCATAGCCAGTGATTCCTGTGCATCATGGATTCAGACCCCATTTCTTCCCTGCTACCTACTCGCACGCAAAAAGAGCATTTAGGGACTTTCAGACCCGTTCCTGTCTGAAGATTACGATTAGATTACTCATAGGCCGTGGCTCAGTAGTTTGACTGCTGTTTGAACTGCATAGGTTCCAGCCCTAGCAATCTTCACCAAATTTTTTTCGCCCACCACCTCTCGTCGGGAAATAACAACCCTTCGAGAGTTTAACTTTCATGCAAATGCTTCTCAATTCGCCGTTCAATGTCGCAAGTATAATTGAATCTGAAAAGCTGTATCTAGTAGTTTGCTTGTGGTTGTAAAGAATAAAAATGGTAACCGATGCACGAAGTAATACACATAACCATCAGCAGATTAAATATTCACGGCACTGTTTTACCGCATTAACCACTGACTTACGGCAACTACACCTGCCTCCCATAGAAACGCCACAATTAAACAAATGCAAACATTACACTCATCAGAGCGCCGGCAACCTCCATTCATTGTCGTCGCACCCAGTTATCAACTTGAAAAAAAAAACTGCACTCACGACGGAAGCAATAAACACCAAGATACTCCGATACAACGCTCGATGAATACAAGAGAGAAACCAAGATGAAAGGTCAACCAGATGTTATCTGTCTGCTTACGATGCAAACAAAATTCCAGCAAAACGCAAACGCAAGGAATTTCCAATGAAACAATGAGTCAGCGTCATCCCCCACAGCAGACACTTTTGTCACAAAGAAAGCGCATTGCACTTTCTCTGCACAGAGGCAGGAGTTCAAAGTCTTTTTTGGCTTGCTTTTCACCTTTGTTTGTCGTTATCAACAAACGGATACCAGCGCTTTTGAGAACCGATAACACGCCCATGACAGTGCGCTTGTGGCAGTTGTGCTAAATGTGGACCAAGTTTACAATGAAAACCTTTACGTACCTTTCATTTCTGTCGTTGCGATCGTTCCTGTCATTTCTGTCGCGATTTCTGTTGTCACGATTATCACGACCGCGGCGGTCATCTGAAAGAAAACGATGCGTCAGGCCAAATCATTCAGTTGAAGGTGCAACGCATGCCAACTTACCAGTGCGTGGCGGACCCCTTCGATCGGGACTGTATTTCCTGCCGCCTTCGCCCTCATCATCTCTGCGACGCCAACTACTGATCGCTGTATTCCTAGTTTCTTTGTCATCTTTGTTTAGCTGAACATCAGCAAGGTCTTCGCTCACCTCTTCCTCGCGCTCCTTTTGGTCTTGCTCGCGGCGCATTCGCTCCTGGCGACGCGCCTCCTCGAGACGCTCTTCGATTTCTTTATCGCGGGCAGCTGTGTCCACTGGCTTAGCTGAACCGAATACCTTTTCCGCTGGAATGCCAGCTGGACGTGATGGCTTCGACTTGGTGTCGGAATCAGACGCCGAGTCGTGATTACTCTGCTTTTGCTCTGTGTCAGAGTTTCCGGATTCCTCTGGTTCTGGTTTGGCGACAATCTCAGGCAGTGGCAGTGTCCTTGGCTTCAAATTCAACTTTGGCCGCTCTTGCGGAGCATCGTCGTCGCGCCTGCTGCCACCAAAGTTCTCACGATCACCGCGGTCTCCACCACGTTCCATCCTGTCTCCACCGCGTTCCATCCGGTCTCCACCGCGTTCCATGCGGTCTCCTCCGCGTTCCATCCGATCTCCACCACGTTCCATCCGGTCTCCACGGTCACGGTACCTGTCGTTGCCGAAGCCGCCGCCACCACCACCACCACCACCACCACTACGACGGGGAGACGAATCATAAGCTGGACGTTCACCGGTACGCCAAGAACCACCCCCTTTCTCTTGAGAACCGTCACGAGGAGCACGATCTCTGTTGAAACCACCGCCGCCGCCACCGCCGCGATCGTAATTGCGTTCATAATTACGTCCACCGCCACGACGTCCGCCGTCGCGATCGTTATCGTCATTGTCCTTATCACGACGCCAGTTTGTCGACTCACGATTCTCACCGGAACCAAAGCCATCGTAACCCCGACGATTGTTGCGATCGCCAGCGTTTCGCCTTTGGTTCTGCTGCTGTTCGTTTTCGTTGGAAACTTCAATGCGCACCCGACGATTCTTTACTTGCGGATCAGGCATACTAATGACATTGATCAGATCCTCGCGGGTGTCAAATTCCGCGTAACCGAAGCCACGGACACGTCCAGTCTCTCCGTCTTCGCGCGGCAACCGCAACGACACTAGCTCAATCGGATAAAAGAAATCTGCGATGTCGTCCTCGTTAGCATCAAATGGCAAATTTGAGATATACGCCAAGAAAGGCGGCTTATGTGGTATGGAATCATCGTCGAAGATGCGGCTGGCCCGTGGTGCTGTCGGTAATTGAAACACTTGCGGCAGGGAGCCGTCATCCTCGTCACTCTCAAAGCCATAGTTACGAACTTTCTTTGCGACTTGTGTGACGCCAGCTTGGGGTTCCCCATTGGCGAGGAACGACTGCAGGGAAATTACAGTCCCTTTATTCTTCTTACCCTTTTTACCTGTTGAGAGATAGGAAAATGCACATATTTAATTTAAGTTGAGATGTCGAGAATTTTTTTTTTTTTTTTTTAATTTTAGCCACGCGGAACAAAAGGCAGAACCCCCGATTCATTGCGATGAAATGTCAGAAATTTTCATTTGAACACAATTTGGCACAAATATGACGGCGAATAGCACTTTTTACATTAAATTATGGATAATTTTAACGCGAACAAGTTACACCTCCATTTATGGTACAGAAAAGTTAATAATTTAGCGAATTTCAATGAAATTTCCCAATAAATTGTCAGATAAAGAAACCAACCTGAAGAAGCCATGTTGAAAAGAACTATCAAATTGTACACTGTCGCCAACCGGGCGGTGAAAAAGAAAACTATTTTTCCACGAAATCAAAACATTGCAGCCAACATGAGTTGAATAAATATGGTATTCTTACCTTTGAAATGCGTAATGATGTTAGATGATTAATTATGTACGTGTACAGTCGGGAAGAAAATGAAATTATTCTACGGCTTTATGGCAATTGCTGATGGCCCATTGCAAGACGATTCGCTGCACTTCTATGGAACGGATGGAAGTATCCGACTAAATGATCGCGTTAGACCTATATATAGGCCTTTTCTTCTCCCAGCAATGGTTGATACTTTAATTCGGGGTGAACCCAGGCCACAACCAACTCTAAGATAAGCGCCTCTACATGGACAGTCCAAATTGGTCAAGTTTGCATACGTCTCTTGTCTGCAACAGGGTGATGATTCGAGTTGATTTTTACAGCTCGGAATACTGAAGGTGTACATGCTCCCAACAATTTGAGCACCATTCGATGGCCATTGGTGTCCCTTCGCTTGATGTATTCATAGTACAGTTACAGATTGTAAAAGTGCAAAGCTGAATAAACAGAACAGTTCAAACCCAGCCGAACTCAGCCAACTTCGCTATTGTTTATGGAATATTTTGACAGCCTGTGACAAGGCAGATTCCATAAAGAAAGGAAAAATTTCACAAAATTAAACTTCTCTATTTCATTAAAAAAAATGCCGGACTACCTTGGAACAGATCAGCGTCGCACCAAAACCGATGAAAAGGAGGAAAAGGAAATAAAATCTCTCGACGAAGGAGACATTGAGCTGTTAAAAACCTATGGCCAAAGTCAGTACCACAAATCCATCAAAAATATCGAAGAGGACATCCACAAAGCCATCAAGCAGGTCAATGAGCTGACTGGGATAAAGGAAAGCGATACAGGACTAGCTCCGCCAGCCTTGTGGGACTTGGCTGCTGATAAGCAAACTTTGCAGAATGAACAACCGCTACAAGTAGCCCGATGCACCAAGATCATTAACGCCGACACAGACGACCCGAAGTACATCATCAATGTCAAGCAGTTTGCTAAGTTTGTCGTTGATTTGGCAGATTCTGTGGCTCCAACCGACATCGAAGAGGGAATGCGTGTTGGAGTCGACCGTAATAAGTATCAGATTCATATACCACTGCCTCCGAAAATTGATCCGACCGTGACCATGATGCAGGTTGAGGACAAACCCGATGTTACCTACAGCGACGTTGGTGGCTGCAAGGAACAGATTGAGAAACTCAGGGAAGTTGTTGAAACTCCATTGTTGCATCCAGAGAAGTTCGTAAATCTCGGCATCGAACCACCCAAGGGTGTTTTGCTGTTCGGCCCACCTGGTACGGGCAAAACGTTGTGCGCTCGTGCAGTGGCCAATCGCACAGACGCTTGCTTTATCCGTGTCATTGGTTCAGAATTGGTGCAGAAGTATGTGGGCGAAGGAGCTCGCATGGTTCGGGAACTTTTCGAGATGGCCCGTTCGAAGAAAGCATGTTTGATTTTTTTCGACGAAATCGACGCAATTGGTGGAGCCCGTTTCGATGATGGCGCCGGTGGCGACAATGAAGTTCAGCGAACAATGCTGGAATTGATCAACCAGCTAGATGGATTCGATCCTAGGGGAAACATCAAGGTACTCATGGCAACCAACAGGCCAGACACTCTGGATCCAGCACTTATGCGTCCTGGTCGCTTGGATCGCAAAGTGGAATTCGGTTTGCCGGACTTGGAAGGCCGAACACACATATTCCGGATTCATGCTCGCTCCATGTCGGTCGAACGAGACATTCGTTTCGAATTGCTGGCTCGCCTGTGCCCGAACTCAACTGGAGCTGAAATTAGGTCGGTCTGCACCGAGGCGGGTATGTTTGCTATTCGTGCACGCCGCAAGGTTGCCACAGAGAAGGACTTCCTGGAAGCTGTCAACAAGGTCATTAAGAGCTATGCTAAATTCAGTGCCACTCCTAGGTACATGACTTATAATTAGAAACAGAGCCGAGGCGCTTAACATGTTTTTTTGATATTTTGTAAAACGTATAACAGTTCGATGAAATAAAAGTTATAACCCAAGCGCTGTGGGGGTTTTTGTTTGGCATGCATCTTGCTCTCCCCGTCAAGCGGTGAAACTTCAGTAAAAAGTATGTCGACTGGTCAGCAAGGTACTTGTACGGCAGAAAACTAAAAAGTGAGAAGACTGGAATCCTTGTTGTTTTCTAGCACACTTCTCTAAATGGGGCAACGTTGCCGCCAATCAGACTGCAGTACTCACTGCATCAGGACTTTGACAGAAAATATGGTAACGTTACGAGTTCAAATGGACCAACCGCAGCGCTTACTTTCTCAAAATGGGTATACGACCTAACACCTCTAATACAAAGCTGTGAACCGAGAATCCGACCTTCCAGATTGACATATGCTGAAAAGAAGTTAATTTATGAGAAGTTTTGACACAATATGTGCTTACTGGCATTCTCTGACAAACCAAGGACCAAAGGAAATCCAATACACCAGATGCGGCATCTCTGATGAATTTTGTTGACATTGTTGTCACGAATGTTGCGTACTTGATGATGGCGGCATAGGCCTTCTTGAGAGGTTAAAGGAAAGCTCCAACCATATCTTGCGATTGCAGCCTTCTTAAGTAAAACCTTCCTCAGAGTAATTCATTGGTTTTTCTGTGTTCGAAATATCTACAGCGGTACCTTGGCCGCAAGCTAGTAGGCATCTATTTTATTGAAGCAATGTCATGCGCCGCTCGTATTATCGTCATTCCTGAGCAACACTTTTCTAATCAAACCCTCTACTCTGTGAAGTCAACAGACGACATGATTAAAATATTGAAATGAGGTTTTTCCGCATACTGGCTGGAACTGTGGAACCTATAAAAAGCCCCTAACTTCTCCCTTCAATGGGCGTGGATAACATCACATTTTGTCCTTAACAGCGCTAAAACAAAATGAGTACTGCATTTGCTTGGTAAAGAACCACCAATTGCGCCCATCTGTTTCTGAAACTCTTCCAAATGACAAAGAAACACACCCTTTCAATTTTTAGTTACTTTTATTGTTTTCTTGACATAAAAAAACGCATACAATTGCTCTTAATTGGCAATGGTAACTTCAACCTCTACACCAGGTTCAATGTTGATGGACGTGATCTTCTTCACGATCTCAGACGGGGAGTGCAAGTCAATGATTCTCTTGTGGAGTCTCATCTGCAAAGCAAAAAAAAAAAAATCATTATACAACCTTTACACACACCAACGTTTTAATTTTGTTTTTGTAAAACTCTGAGAGCCAAGCTGAAGTCGGATCATCTCCAACCAGGACTATGAGAGTTCGTTTAATCTAAGCAAACCCATCGATACTGTCCATAAACTGGTTAATTGTATTCAAGGCTCCATATCGGTTTGCTTGGTCAAATAATAAACATTCAAGTCTTACCTGGAAGCGATCCCATGTCTTTGAACCTTCACCGCAAGGTGTTTTACGTGTGGTGATGCGGAGGACCTTTGTCGGCATGCGTACTGGACCCTACAAGCAGAAATTTTGTGTTAAAATTCGTCACGTAAACCTCCCTCTCACGTCGGTTGAAAACGTTAGTAATGTCTATCCAAAGTTGGATGTTCTTTTTACCCATCGTATAGGGTAGAAAGAACGGGTTTTCAGATAAGTTACTATTGCATCTATTGTAACTAGGATAATTATCAGATTGGATCATAATCCTCCAGGTAGATGCTATATTCCGATTCTTATATCTCAAGCAAACTCACCTTAACGCGAAGTTTTTGTGTCTTAGCACCCTGGATCAAGTCACGGCAGACATTTTCCAGGGAACGCACATTCCTTGAGGTCAAGGTAATGCGAATACGATGTACGGAGGCTGAATCTCCTTGGGGCTTCTCGATATCTTTGACAGCAGCAGCCTATAGCAGAAACAAATTGGAGGTTAGTTGACACGTGGATGCCAGAAACTAGAATTTGTGCTAGATTTTTGCTGAATATTCCCTCAAAATAAAGGAATTTGAGTTATGCACAATATTTACCATATTTAGGCAGAAATCTGGTCGAGTTATTCAATTAAAACGAACGAAATTGAGCAGCGCTGAACCAGAGTCCGTGCAAGTTAAAAACGAAATGGGAAGAGTTTTGGGCGGAATCAAGCGAGGTGTCGTCGCCATGTTGGGAAATTTTTTTGACATTTCTCTGATGAGAAATGAAATGGAGTCTTGGGGTGATGACACAATGCAAAGAGGACATAAATTATTTAAAAGAACGCGATTAAATAGGGGCTAAATAGACTTGCGTTAATTTTTTAATAGAATGCTTAACTCTTTTTTCTTGAGCCCAAGAATATTCGGTAAAGAAGTTAAAAAAAAATAAATAGCTGGCGCGATCGATCGGGGTGAACCAAAGACTAGTTTCACGCAACAATTACAACATGAATTACATTTTTCGCACAAAAAGAAGGAACATACAATTTATTGCCAACCCTTAACCGCGACTTGAGTTTTTTCATAGCATGCTTTCGGAGGCTTATCATTCTACGACGAGAGGTGATGCCGGAAAAAAATATTTGTTGATTTGTCTGGGGCTTGAACCCACGTAGCTCGCATAGCAATAAACACCTTAACATATGAGCCACGGCGACGACAAATAAGTTATTCCTCTATAAAATTTCAACCTTATCCGTTCTTTTAAACAGAGTTTCTCGAGTATAAGGGTAATTTACAAAGCGGTATATATAGAAAACTGACAAATTGACAAGGCAGCAATACAGATAATTTAACTGAGGAGGTCTTAAGCTCATTGTGTACTGAGCTTTTGTCCCTAGACTTAAAAAACAGACTAAATCATCTAGATCAGTCAGCATCCTTTCAATCCTCTATTTAAGAGAGAACCATCTCCACACGTTTTGTGATACCTTTCTCTAATGTTGACCCTCCTCCTTGGTGTAATTACGATAGATTTATCTTTGAACCAGGGTTTCGGCCCATCTTACTGTATCAGTCTCAACGTCAGTGATTTGAAAAACGTCTTGGCATGTGGATAACACATCAAGTAAACGGTCAACTATGTTTCAACCACGAGCATTCCTGAAACCCAACCTTTAGTCTCAAAACGCCAAAGAAAACCGAACCTCCGACACAAAGACTTTCACGTGTCAGGGGCACTTTATCCATCCGCCGTAAAACAAACAATGCTAAACAGGTATTCAATTTTATTTATCTTCCTACGAAGGACAAAAAGAACTCAATTTTCTTAATCACTAAATTCAACTTGCTCTTTGTAAGATCCGGAAGAAGTTTACCTTGGAACTTCTGTGTAAACTCACAAGAGCCCTCCTTGGACAAATTGCTAAAGTGCTGTTCCCTGGCAACTTTCAACAAATTCAGCGCATCAGACAGAGCGGCCAATTTGAAATTTTCTGCAGACATAATCTGACGAGCATCTCTCTGAATTTCTGAAAACTTTTCACAAGGGAGTGCAATATTTTCTTCCAACGCATCCATTTCGATAGATACAACAGCCTGTTCGGCGTCATCGAAATTTGTGTTGCGCTTTAGATTTGTTGAGAGTGCTACGAGGTAGTTAGTAGCCTCCCAAGCATTGGTATGATGTTCACCATTGAAAAACTTCACTGTGCATGCATACGACGTGACTACATTCCATAGGTTATTGTGAATGCAAGGAGGTGGTTGCTTTGAGTAGATCTTACTAAAAGCCGGGATGTTGTCACATATTTTAGGTGTATTTTCTTCTGAAATTGCGACCACTAACTTACTGCTTTGCACTGACCACCATGGCTGATATTTCGGCAGTAGTTCCATAATTTCGCCATTTTCAATCATAGTTTGGAAGTCTTTCCTCTCACTGTCTGTTAAGTGACTCCATAAAGCTTCAGAATCATTGATATCGATTCCTTCCAATCGATTGGCAATGCAATCGTCTGCAATAAGTGATTTTATCAGCTAAATATAAGTGAAATGGACTTACGCACATACCACCATCCTCGCCATCTTCATCGTCCGAATCTATGTCCGGTGGAGGCTCATCTAAATCAAATTCATCTTCATCCAATTGTCGATTCATACGGGTTAAAATGTCATACATCTTTTTGATCTCCTCACTGGACCTGCTGTCCGCTGCAGTTGATGAAAGTTCATCTTCGATGCATTTTTTGTAGAAATCTTCCGAGCATTTCTGATGTTCCTGCGATTTGTAACATCCAAGCGAACAGTAGAGAATATTACATTTTGGACAGGAATATTTGAATTGGACCTTATTGCAGCTTTAATAGGATGTGAAAGAATAATTAGAATAACTCGAAAAAAGAGGAAAATTGCGATTTTACGAACGTACATTTTGCACAGATCCAGAGAAGACATTTTGTTGTTGTTTATTTGTTCAAATATTTTCAGACGGAGGATTTTTGACAGGTATCCACAGAGATGTGTTCGCAAGTAGAGGAAAAAATGCGTGATTGGTAGCACTTTCGTGAAGGTTGAGCTTCTACCATAAACGCGAAGCAATTTTCGGACCAGTACCGATAAAAGGAACAGCTAGAGACCAGGCTTCTTCCTTAATGCTTTCTGCACAAGCTGGGGATGTTATCGAAAAATTTTAAAAGAACCTGTAGAAATGAATAAAAGGAGGACCACGCTGTACCACTAGGCCTCTTTATAAAGGACTTCTGCGGAAGCTGAAGAATGGAACATCCATCGCATTTGTCCGAAACAGAGAATGCTTGTCGATTTGGGACCCCATCGTTTGATGGTTTCAGTAACATTACATCATCAGGAATATGCCATGATTATACTTGACCCACCTATTGTGTCGTTAATTAGTGCCTTGCTGATTCTAACGTAATCGTGGTTCTAAAGTTCAAGTATTTAAGTGCCTACGAATTCAAAAAATCTTAAGCAATGTTAAAAACTAAATTTCGATAAAATGAGGTTAATAAGAAACTTGGCATCACCAATTGGAAGATTGAACCCATTAGCACTCCGAATTGCATGAAATTTCGGAATTAGAACCTTCAAAATTGCGCATGCGGCCGACAACCATCAACGTGACAAATGACAAATGTGCTTTTCTCAACTGACACTTGAGCCACGACGATTTTCTTTACAATTTTTCCTCGTCGTGCGTTCGGTTTAGTTCGCCGCGAGTTTTTGTGAAAATAATTCGTTTTCTTTGTAAAGTGAAAATTCCAAGTGATTTTTTCGAGTGACCCGGTGTTGACAATAAACTAAAAAAAAATCGAAAATCAACTGCATTTCGTCGGTGTTGACAGTAAAATAAAAAATCGAAAATCAACTGTAATTCGCGAAAAATGTCTGAGGAAAAGATTGTAAACGGGTCTTTACCCGAAAGTCGTAACAACATGTATCCTGCTAAGGTTTCGGTTGTTTTAGGCGCTCAATGGGGCGACGAGGGCAAGGGAAAAGTTGTCGACATGCTGGCGACCGACGCCGACATTGTCTGTCGGTGTCAGGTAAGTTCATTTACAAACATTTTCTACACCAGATGTGTCATAGCATAGCATAGTGGTCTTGCGCCTCACATTGCGAGGGAAAAATCTGTGCAAACTCTCAAGGACATACATATGTCGGGTTATTCTTGGCATTTTTATTTTCTTTTTTCAAATATCTTGTTTTTTCTGTATTCTTTTCGATATACCTTGACCCTTGAACGAATTGTGCCCAGAAACGCCTCGCCAGTTAAGAGCAGGAGATAAGTATCAGGAGAAAATTATACCAAAGTGTTTACATAACATTTTCTCATTCGCAAGTCTTATCAAAAAAAAAAAAAAATGTCTACATGGGTAGTCAAGGCGCTTCGGCCTAAATGCTAGAGCGGAAGCCTAGTAACTAGTCACATGTTTCACAGATACTTGTGGATTATTTTGCGTTTTCGCTGAAAATAAATTTCGATTCGTGTTTTTTTCTTCTCTTTTCTCTCGGTTGTGCGCTTTGTCAAGGTTTCCCGTTTAAATGTGATCTGTTCTCCCATTTAAAACATTTCTGCTGTACATTGTCATTATCAGCCGCAATCATCCGAGTCGCGACAAAAAAAACGCGGCAATTTTACTTGCCCCCGAGATTACAGCTGTAGTCGTAGAGCACAGAAGAGTCGATTTTATGATGAAATTTGAGCAACTATCCAACCACGCACTTCACTTTATCTATACATATTTTCAAGTCTGCAAACGAGCTGTTCGAGTATAAAAGTATGTACATGACATGATGGCAATACAAGGCAGTGACGCATTGGATAGGGGCCGATTGGGTTAAATCCAAGTGAGGACTAGTTATTAACTTTAGGTAGCACATTTTGACATACAATTTTTTAACATACAAATTTCATGAAGCGAAATAGCATTGGTGGTTGTTATTCCTACCCTAAAGAGGGCGTTACATGTGACTAAGTACGTACTTCTTGATAAAAAGCGGCGGAAGAACATTCATGAATCATTGAAACTACGAGGCCAGCTTGTGTCGTCAAGCTTCATTTCCACTGTAGATTGGACTATCTTCCAAAATAAGAATCCAGTGGAGAATGACTAATTTGGTCTTCATGAGTTCAGAGACGATGGTGACCACGACGAACGTAGATTTTGAAGCAGACCAACCGAGTGCACGCAGAGCCGCTTATGTCTACATTTTATCGGTATAAAATCGGTTTGGGAAGTCTACTACGGGGTGTGTTTCAAAGTTAAATTCAAACAAATTTCCTTCAAAGACAAAACCTAAAAGCTCAGACACAAGGATCTGATACTACTAGGTAGAGCATCCCAGCGTGTTCTGTTCATAATGAATGCTTACTTGAGTGGCTAGGCCATCAGCAATTATCAAATCAGTACTGAAGATCTCCCATCTATTCCTAATGAATAAATGTTAGACAATCACAAAGGAAACGTTCCGCACTGTAGTCGATTAAGCCTTACACGCTTAGGTGTCAAGCCTTACACAGTTGCGTCGCAGAGAGTGGTGTCGCTTTATTTGTCAGTTGTCTTCTGCTAAGAGATAGCAAGAGAGCCGCCGATTTTTTTCCAGAACATAGGGGTGCAGTCGTTAAGTTTGTCCATGTTTTAGAGAGCCGTGTCGTTTTGTTAAAAACCGAACCGTTAAAGCTCTTACAGAGGGCTGATAAGCCCATTAAGTCGGGGAAACAATCTTCTTTGTCTAACGAGCCCATTAGAGATTTCGTTTCCTGTTATTCAGTTGTGTGCTGTCCTTTATTTGTTTATGTTCTTTTACCCGTTGTCAGATATGTACCACCAACGCTTACGCGCCATCCTGTATAGAGTTCTACGTCTTTCAACTCCTTTTAGTTAATTTCTAGTGACCACGATTCCTTCTCATCTGTTCTGCGTCGCATTTACTGAAGAGGGTCCACTATACTGGTCTGACTGGGTGAGTGGATTCCACTGCATGGTATACTTTGCAATGGAATTGTTTTTGGACCGGGCGATGTGTCTGGTCTGGTCCACTGTTATTTTCTTTTTCGTATTGTGACGTCTATTGTTTCCTGACTCGTTCGCATGTGAAGTTGTTTGTTTGAGATGCGGTTCGAGTAAAAAAATTCTTAGTATAACAGATAGACATCTGTTTACGAAGCTTTCGAGTAATAGCAGAGGCCACTTTCCAAGTACTATGTCCGTAAAGAAGAACGAATTCAATGTTGAAACCGAACTCAACTTGGCTTTTGTGCTTAAAAACCAATTTTTCTAGATTTTGGATAACATCCCCAATTTTCTTGCCCGCATCTATTTCTGTGCCGCCGATGACCGAAACCATATTTCATAAATAAAGAAAGCATGCGACTTTTCAACAATCTATCCAGCAATGTTTAGTTAAGTGTTTGAGTTTAAAAGGCAGAGCCTTTAATTTCGTCGCTTCAATCTTGAGGTCTACTCTGCCAGTTTCGGTTTCCAAGTTGTAAGGCGCAGAGTAAGCGTAGTCCCTATACATATTTCAAACGAGATATCATTCCCATTGAATACATCGACTTTTTTCCGTCAAAGCTGCACGGACAACATCAACATGATAACCAACAGGAGTAGCGATCGTGAATTTATGCAACTCTGTTGGGAGCGGTAATGTTAAATCCTCACATTTCGATGACAAGTTACTCGTTAACGAGTTTGGTAATTCGGCCCCTGATCTTGTGTCAGGTATTATGCTTCAACATGACTAGACCGTTGCCATTGCAGATGTCCACAAACGGTTCCCCATTGCTGTTTCGGTAATCTAGCCTAACCAATTCGGTAATTGAGCGTGTTTTTCTCACATTAAAATTTCACATTGAAGTCCCCCTTTATTACTCAGATGTTGCTTTTCGGGGTTAAATTGCCCTTTCGGATTCAATCGCGGCTTTGGTCGGCGCATAAGTCCAAGGCCACGCAATGAGCAGCAGAGCGACAAAATTAAAACGTATGAAATCGTGGCCATGCAGTCGTTGAGCGGCAAGGGCCATTTCTGAGCATATTCTCTGCCGCTTGTCGCTCACTGCGTGGCAGCGGCCTAACACCCCGTCTCCACGAGTCGGAATTTTAGACAAGAAACGAAACTGGAAGGAAAAATTGCTCGTGGAGACGGGTAAATTCCAGACAGATTTCCGACGCGACACTTCCGTCTGGATTTATTTCATGTCTTCGTTTCCAGACTGAAACCCTGACGGATTTTTGACATTTGAGCGTTTGGCAGGTAGATTTTCATTCGATTGTTGGTTTTCATTGAGTGAGCATGGCGGATTGGCGTATATCGCTTAGCAGATGCTCTTCCAAATTATGCAATTCTCTTCTTAGCAAAAATTTATTTACTCAGAAACAATGTTTTCGCTTTTTTCCGGTTAATTTCTCTATTTCTGCCAATGCTTTTAAAGGCTTTATTGCAAGAATTGCGCGCTGTTTCCATCTCAATGGCATTTTCAGAATGACGATTCTTGACAGAGATTGCCCGGCAAAGGAAAAAAAAAAAAAAGTCGGACATGCAGTCTGATTTGTGGTTAGACTGAAATCTTTCTCGTGGAGACGGGGTGTAACACTGATGATCATGGCTTTTCTTACAGTGCTGTGCAATCTTAGCGTTAATTTTCGGTCGCTGTGGGGTTTCCGAGATGTGAAAACTAAACTAGCTTCAGTCCAACTCTGGTTTTATAAAAACCTCTACAGTAGAGGAAGACCGTGTTATTAGTTGGCGAGTGGTACACTCCAGCTGCAAAATATTGATCACCCAGTCGTATCCGAGGCGTTCATTTCCGAAATTAAATCTCTTTTTTTGCGGTTTTGGCTGGGCCACAGACTAACTGACACTTGTTTTTTTAGTGGATTCGCTCAGGAGGTATTCCCAGATTGCACCTTGGAGTGAGGCTTATTAACAGGAGCAGCAGAGTGCTAGAAAATCAACATCTATCGGGAGACGCTACTTCTGTTACGCCTTGTGTTTTCTAGTTTTGCTATCCAGTTTTCACTTCAAGACCAAATCGTTTTACTTTACTTTAAAAAGCCGAGAAACCCTCTATGATGCCTCACTGGGAGATTCCGATACATATCCCAGCATTTGGACTGATTTTTGCAGGGTAGGTAGACAAAGTCTCTTACTACCTCGAAGTAGTAACCCTTCACTGTGAAGTTTTGTCCGATTCGTCGATGTTGTGTGATTTTCTTGATTACACC
This sequence comes from Matsumyia berberina, assembly GCA_917880715.2. Classification (NCBI taxonomy): domain Eukaryota; kingdom Metazoa; phylum Arthropoda; class Insecta; order Diptera; family Syrphidae; genus Matsumyia; species Matsumyia berberina. The sequence goes on from OU862872.1 coordinate 41,585,009, forward strand.
ATGTATTTGGATCTGCCCTCACTCAGCCCTAAACCCATTTTGGAAGCGTCTTTCTCTATATTCATGAGCGCACCGGTGCCAGCTCACTGAGTTCTATTAAATGACGTAAACATCTTTGACGTACGCAAGTAGTTCCACAGACACAGGTGTTGCCATAAGCAAAGAAAAACAGTGCATTTCCTTGCCGAAATTATTTTTTCTGGCATCGGAGGTCTTGGTGAATTCGTTACCGATTTGATGACGCAGCTTTTTCCGTCGTCATTCTGTATAGATGGACGAGTTTGACAAGGATACAAAGACTGGATATGCCTCTGCGTAGCTCGTTTCTATAAATGCTGTCATAGATGTTTCTAAGATCGATAACGAGATGCTGGGTATCGATTTGGATTTCTCCAGGATCTGTTGAAGTCTGAAAATGTTGTCAAAAACTGAACGAAAGGTTTCAGACGAAATTCACACAGTATTGTACAGGATGCTGAGGAGATTGATGCCTCTGTAGTTGGTACGGTTGAGTGGGTTTCCTCTCTTGTAGATTTGATCCTTAGGAAGTATGAGTTAGCGTAAAAAAGTTAACCTTGATGACTAGAGGTCGTATGAAACAACTTTGTGTTAAATGTCTAAAAAAACACCTTTCTCCAGATACCGCCGGTCCAATTGCGAGATACACGAGCTCTTTGCTTTTGTTTCGGCAAATTCTAGTTTCTAACAGAACGGAGAATAAATCTTGATTACATCGGTTAGTACCCGCCCGATTGCCTTATCTAAACAAATCCAACGATTTCCAGTGCACAGCAGGTGGCTGAATTGGAAACCACATGACTTCACATGATTCACAGCCCATTAAACAATTATTTCCGATCAATGCCGTTCATCGGCTTATGGCATTGAATTTGCCACTAATTGCATTTTTCACGCGTTCACCCCGCGCTTCGCAAACAAATTCACTTTCTCGTAATCACTCTAATTCCATCACACATTTATCAGTAATTAGCTCGTTGAAAACGTATTTACTTTTCTTATATAAAAATGAAAACATTTTCAAGTCACGAGTGTGTTCACCGCCGCTCAAGCGAAACGAAATATAGTTCGGCGGAAATTTTGTTTTTGAAATGTTGCCAACATATACATGTCTTGAACGCGTTTGAAAAGGGGAATAAAAATATTATATTCGGCGAAGACTATTGTTAGTAAATTCCCAATAAAACAAAATTAAGTCGCGTCCTGTGTTTTGTTTGTCAAGGTTCTGTTATTTGTTATGAAACAGAACACCCATACTAGAAGAACTAACAATAGCCACCGTTCAGATGATTACTACGTGACTTTTGAAAAACATTTTAACATTCACGGCACAGAGGCAGAACGCTATGGTCCTATTTTTAGAACCTTTGTCCTACGTAAATGGGTGATAAGAGACGTCATTACACGTTTGCGTACAAGGTAATCGTGAGATACACGCCCATTTCTTCCAAGAAGGCCTGACTGAGTTTTGGAATAGACACTAGCCTGGTGTTGCACGCTTTCATCATACGGCTACAATTTCATCATGCGTCATACCATGATTTCTTTTATTGCCATGACTCAATGTGATCTATGCCTGTATGTAGTGTACGACTGAATGGTCTTTTTCGGTCTGAGTATGATTACGATGCAGAAGTCCAGATGCACTGCGACGTATAAGATCTATTGTGCTAGCTGAGTGGTTAACCAGAAAACAAATTGAGGCTCTTGGTTTCTGGTTTCAAATTTCCGCTGGGCTGGTATGCGATAGAGTCCCGCATTATATGAATTGGTTTGTAGTTAATGAGCTCGCTTGCCCAGTGTTCAGCGAGTTCGTCGACTTCCCATTGTGTTATTTTCGAGTGAAAACTGCTGGGTGGCTGCCCAAAACAAGGTTCGGAGCCAACGAGTGTACACCAAGTGCCTTTTCTAGCCAGATAGTCCGTCCTTTCATTTTCTTTTAAACCTTGGTGTCCTGTGATCATGTCACAGAAATCTTGTTGGTGGGCGCAAGGTCTTCGAGCGGATTGAGACAGTTTAGGACGAGCTTTGATTCCATCGTGTAGGATTCAAGTTCTCTAAGCCCCATCTGCCCGTGCCATAGAATTTAGATGCGTGTTCCCTTTTTTTTTCGTAGGCATACTCGTGCACATAGTTAAATTACTTTACAAAGCCAGTGTATCAGATTTGCGGGTTTGGTGAAGGAATAAGACTATTTTTCCGTTTATCGCGGCCACCTATAACCAACTCGAACTTTCTGGAGAACCGAAATCCTGTGCTTGTGCATTGTGTTTAGGATTTTGAAAATTGGATCGCTTTGATAGTATTCTAGGAGCCTCAGATGGCCTACAAAGATGGCAGGCTGAGAGCACTCAGCATAGCTTCCTTCTGCACTGTAAGGTCTAGCGGAGTAAGACAAGTTTCATAACCCCAGTAATGCCCAAGTAAGCTAAGGGATGCAGTCGATTTAGCTGTTCTTGGGCTTTAACTTGCAGGGGTTTTCGGCGATCATTGGTTCGATAGTAGCACTAAACAGTTTCTAAGTTTTGTCGTAAAGGCGTAGGCACATAAACGTTGCCCTAGTCGCTTTGTTAGTAACTTTGTTCATTAAGAGGTACGCGATTTGGTTTCGACAGAAGGAGTCTAATGCTTAACATACGACCCTTTGATTTGGCCGAGCGTCCTGCCGTCTGTACATTGACAGCCTAGTCTGGCTAATTCGTCAGCCGCACAGTTCCGTTGAATGTCGCAGTGACGAAGGGATCCAACGGCGTGTGACGTTGTACAGGTTAGGGATCTCGTTTATAGACACGTGTCAGTCCTTTACTGCCCTAGATTTTATTGTGTCGCAATATCTGTACGTGATATTGGGTTAGACTTCAACCAAGCAGCGGATTGACTGATAGCTGTGATTTCAGCTTGGAACACGCTTCAGTGGATGGAGCGAATGAAGGAGTGGTGGATATCCATGTTTTCTAAAAAGACACCGCCACCGACTCCTTCGGCTGTTTTAGAGCCTCCGGTAAAGGTATAGAAAAACTCATTGAAGAAGACTTCGCGTTGACTCCAGGCGCTTCTGTCCGGTATTTTGTGCTTATAGCCCATGTTGAAGTTATTTTCAGTTGACAACGTGTCTGTTGATTTAGGAAGGTTGTGGGGAGTTGATAGAATTCTGGCATGTCCTAAATTTTTCTCACAACATTAGTGAGTTTCTTTTAGTCTTGGGGCCGCGTTAGTGCCCTGCTGTATGCCGTAAACCTCTATTGGCAATAAGTGGAGCATGGTGTGTAGGGCAGCTGTAGGAGAAATTCTCAGCGTACTTGTAATAGTGAGGCAATCCTTATGTTGAACTTTCTTGAGAATTCCAATGCCAGTTTGGTTTTCTTGAACTGGCCACCAAATCATTATGCCATAAGTAAGAATCGGTCTTACAACTACAGTACAGAGCCAGTGCATGGTTTTCGGCTGTAGGCCCCATCTGGTACCTACTGTTCTTTTCATGACTAGAGTGCTGCCGGTTCCTGGCGCGTTCAGCAATATGATCTCTCCACAGAAGCTTCCTGTCTAGGATGAGTCTTTGATATTTGGCCCTGTATGAAAAGCTCAAAGGAGTACCGTTGACCTTGGGTCCAGCTCCATTGTAGATGGATTGACACTTAAGACACAGCTATTTGTCCATATATTGCACTTGTTTAGAGCATGTTGAAGAATATCTGCCAATGTTTGGGGCTCACGGAGATAACGACATTGTCTGCATATGCCAACACACCATGTCCTCCAGCTTCAGAAGTAGTTCATTGAGATTCGTAAGAATAAATCTAGTAGCTACTGTCGGTCTTTTTGACAGTCAGCCGATCGGCAGTCCTCTAAAAATATAGTGAACTTAATAGGGCATGCCTTGAAATCTAAACGTGATACTGATGATATTCTTCATCATTTCAGAAAACTTTGCTCTGTGAACTGCCCACAGGAGGAGCAAACGTCCCATCCTATAACACTGCCATTAATTTAAACCGACGGTGACTTCAGATCACTAGCCATTGATAGTCATCGTCGTGACAAGTCGTTTTTACTATAGCGTTTTATATCGCCATAGATTCGATCATTAAACGTCTTGGATGAGCGATTTTGCAAAGCATCTGTGTTCCTCTGGGGCTGGGTTCTAAAATAGAAATGCACGACTTTGATCACATGTTTTGTTATGCACCCAAGATATCTATGTATATTTTGTCTATTTTTCTAAAGCGACATCAATTATATTCAATCTATCTTTCATTGTATCTTTCCAGGGCGGCAATAACGCTGGACACACCGTTGTTGCCAACGGCACAGAGTTCGATTTTCATCTTTTGCCAAGTGGCGTTGTGAACGAGAAGTGTATTTCTGTCATTGGTAAGTCATAGTGCTGCTCTCGCTTTATACGTAGTTTATTGTGGGATCTGCAGTATGTGGCCCCCTTGAACCTTTGTGCAATTACAAATCGATTGGAGGCGGGTGTAACGATGACTACCTACTAAGACTATGTGTGCTGACTAAGGATTTTTGTTTTATTACAGTTCGTCTAATTAGATAGTGCGTCGTCTATTCGCCTACCTACGTTTGACCTTCTAGTGAAAGCAAAAAAGCCCTCTCTCACACGGTGCCGGAGAGAGAGCTGGTGGGCGTTAGCACATTTTCATTTTCATTAGTGTGTTCCTTGTGCCAGAATATTTTGATTGCAGTTGGACTACATATACTCGTACATCTATATATGAATGTATATATATAAATAAACCTTGACATTCGGCGACATACTCTATTGCCCATGAGACACAAGAACGCCGATACGAGTAGACTTATCGAATTTGAAATAAATGGGAATGAGCTATCGAAAGTCGCAACACTTGAGAAAGCAGGTCTCGTGTGCAGTTTGCCTAAATGACCAGCAGAGTCGGTCGATGACTAACCGAAATCAAGACACCTGACCGCGAGAAATAAACAATTTTAGCGCGTGTGCAAGTGTTGTGTGAATAGATTTATCATTCTTATGCAACCTTTCGTTGTTTGTGAAGTATGTGCGAATGAAAAAAAATCATTATCTGTGAGAAATCTTTATGGCTAGGCTTGGTAGACACTTATTAGTGATAGACCGCTGAAGTTTATCTGGAGAGTGATTGTGTGATGATCACGCGCTTCTATGTTGATAATGCAATTGGATTTTGCTGTAATCGTAAATGAGATACCCGTGTTTGTTGTAGATGCGTGCTATTTCGCAATCTGTCTGTCGTTTGAAGTAATAGTCTGTCAGTGGAATACTACGTTGTAATGAGCGTGCTGGCATGAAATGAGAAAATAGAGTTGTGAAATTGAAAATAACAGTCAGTCTGCGCGATTTCCCTCAACCTTCTCCCCAAAGAGTCCACAATCGTCTGGAAGTAAATTGGCTATAGACTGTGTTTAGGCTGGTATGGTGCATAAGCAATAATAGTTGGATCCAGCCTTGATGGAACTAAACATTATAGATTCTCTAGAGAAGCCTTGGCGCGCGATCTTTTTATTGTAGATTTGCCTTATAAATTAATTTAGAGGTTGCGAAGCTCCTCTTGCTTGACGATGTGTAGGAAGGGAGGAGAGGCGTTGACTTGAACTGGGTCGAGAACTGAGAAAGAGATTACTTATTGTACTTATTTAGGAGACACTACAGTTCGGGGTTGATCTGGGCCACAACCAACAAGTCGCTATAATTGGCCCGGTCGTTAGCTAACTGCGTCCAGTTGCGCACGTTAAGTTGGTTGAGGTCCCCTTTTGCTTGTGCGCGTCACCTTAGGCGAAGTCTTCCTCTACTGCGTTGTCCCTCCGGGTTGGGTGCCGGAGCTTTACTGTCTATTCACTCTACATGTCCTAGCCATCTTAAACGTCCAATGCCCAGTTTTTTGACTAGGTCGATGTCGCTGTACTGCTCGTATAGTTCGTGATTAAGTTTTGTCCTCCAAAGCCCGTCGACGCATACGGGACCGAGCTCTGTATAGCTCGTCTCTATAGATGCTGTCATACGCGGCCTTAAAATCGATGAAAAGGTGTTGGGTATCGATAGTGGACTTTCCTGGCTTGAAGCCACTCTCTGGCCTGAGCTGCTCTTTTTTTTTTTTTTTTTTTTTTGGAGAAGTCGATGTTCTTCCCTTCTCTTTTGCTCGTAGAGCTCGCAATCGGCTGTCGTCCTTCTCTGCAGAGCCACTTTATATGCCTCTTGTTTGGCTGCATGCACTTGCCGGCATTCTTTTTTTTTTGGTTATTGATTTTGAGATTATACATATGCATATTGAAAAAGAGCAGCTTATTTCGTCCCTCTTCGTCTCAGACAGAGGTGATCTCCTGATTTCTCCACAGTTATACCATATTCGTGATTCATTGTATCAACGCTAGAATTGATCTCAAAGACATTTGCCTAATTCTCTGATCGAATCCGTCGGTCGCGAAAAATATAATTTCTTCTGCTATCCAGTGCTGTAAATTCGCGCAGTAAATTTGCAGCTGAATTCTCGTACTCTAGAAACAATCTGCAGATATCATCTTAATCTTCATTCTAATTTCCCATGTCTAACGCACAAGACTGCTTCCCACTTACAAGTCATTCGTATCATGCTTATAACTTCCGGCAGACAACCGTCTGAATTTTGCCATGCATTTCCACCATCTCGTGGCTCTCTTATCGCTCATTTACTCCAGCATTATGTTCAGGACACAGAAACTGTGAAGCTAACCTCTGCGTCACCAGGTTGTCAGTCTTTTTCGTTTCCTTCAATACTTGCGTGTTCTTTTCCTCAAAACAGTATCATGAAATTTGGAGATGACAATTAGTGCGTTCTTTGACAGATTCTATTGGAATTGATGTATTGACCTCGATCTGTTCCACAGCTTAGTTGTCCAATGCTATTTGTTTTCCACGCACCTGGCCCGTCCGAAAGAGGTTCAACGCGTGTTGAAGGACACACATTGGTAGCTTTTTGTCCCCAGTCTGAGATGGCAGTACCTGCCCTTGCAACATCTCGCTCTACCATCTGTCCATAAAGATAGTTAGGTCTCCTAACGCTCTATCCAGAAGCGATTCATCCACGATACCATTACCGAGAGATCTGCTGGTGGTTTATTTTCTTTGGAAAGAAGTACATACACATTTTTGCCACTTTTATCGATCAGGGAACAATCTTTTGATTAAACACAAGCTCTGTCATCGTGCCCTTCATCTGAAATGCAAAGCATGAAGTTTCTACACTTCTTCTGTGCAAACTGTCAGAAATACCTGGACATCTTTGTAAAAGGCTTAATCCTTGACTATGTAAGGTTAGGTGGCTGCTCCGTTAGTGGATAAAACTGTCTGTCTTTTTTAAATCCAGATTGGGCTAGATTTTTGTTTCGACAAGAGGCAAGATATTATTTTACCTATGGTTTGCCAGTTTCCTCCCATATCGGTATCAAGGAGGAATTTGATTGAATCGATAGGAGCAAATGATTCTCCCAAGTTTTCAGGGAGATGCCGTCCTGCACCTAGTTTTGCAAGGTTATCTGCCCTGCAGTTGCCTAGAACTTCTCTATTTCCTGGGGGCCAGAACAGGGTAATGTCGCATCTGTCTGCGAACTCGTTAAGAGATCTATGGCATGGCGTTACCAACCATGATCGTCATGTCGGCGATTCTAGGGCTTTAATAGCTGCCTAACTATCTATCTGTAGTACAATAGCGCTACAATCTATCGAGTCAATTGAAGACCAAGCCGCAGCCGTTGTGCAGATGCAAGATAGGCTCTGGATCTTATCAAGTAGGCTGATAATAGTTTTTCTTTGTCTATTGCTGTCCACCAGGCCAGTACTCACTACCGCCGTATACATATATCCAATGGACTATTTGAAACTGTGAGAGCAAAAGTGGTGTAACCACAATGGTTTTATATTGGAGTTACACCAATTTTGTTCTCACAGCCTCATTTTAGGCTAAAAGCCTCATTTCGGGCCAGAGGCAGGAATGGAGGCTTTCCTTGCACGGTTTTGAATATTCAGCCTCCAGCTAAGCTTCTTGCTAAGTATGACTCGCGGTCATCTGGCGTGGTCTACAAATTCATACTCCGTGTTTTTGAGGCGTGATATGTGGAACTTTGTGACGTGGACTTGTGAAAGGAGTAATTCGGTTTATGAGTGATTAACTTCAAGGCCTACCTTGTTTGTCGACCTTGCCAGTCTGTTAAGGATACCTTTCATTAGGTCTGTATGCTTCGCTAACAGATAGAGATTCAATCATGTGTTGTCACAAAATAAGCGCTGGCTTGTGATGAATGCCCGATTTCCTATTGAACGCTTTCATTACTCCACTCTGTCGAAGCCGTTGCCAACTTATAAAGTCATGTGCCGTGCCGAACAACGTCAACTTTGTTATCTTTTTAGAAGATAAAGCTTTCAAAGATTACGTGTTCTTGAATTATTCTTTAACAAAATTTATAAAATTCGTTGTCTTATCTTTTCGACTTTGACAAATAAAAATTCTCCCACGTTCTGACATTTAACATTTTCTTAAGCTTTGATCTTTTTCCTCAAATGTTTCGTATACGCTTGACAAAACTAAAATGTCGCTTTGGTGGTTTTTTTTAAAATTCTTGAACATAACTCAACGTTCTATTGGTTGAAAATTTGAAACGTTTGTATACACCATTCACGACATAATAATTTAAATTGAAAAAAAAATATTCTACTCAATTTCAAAGGAATAATTTGTGTAAATCTCTTCTAGCATTTTGGAATCAATCCAAACAAGTCAAAAATAACAGAGGAGTCGTCCGTAAAGTGTTTCTCTAAACAAAAACGTTGCCAAGTTCAAATACATAAATATTCGAAGCAGCAATAACCCAATTAAATTGGGTTTATAAATAATTCCGTTGGGGGCATGGTGGGACGTTTTAAATAATCATTTGTTCCGTGACACATGATAAACTATTTGTCGAACAAGGTGTTAAGTACTGCGGAAAGGTCATCGTTTAATGTCGGGTTTTTTTTTTTCATTTGTCAATTGTTCCGGTCCGATTGATACGACTGATTACTCGTAGCTAAAACCAATAAAATTGGAATTGCTAGTGATTAGGATCTATCGATATTCGTTTTCAAGGTGGGCAATTAAAAGTAAACTGCGGATGTTGGTAATTAGTTTTTGGCGAGCATTTGTAAATGGATTGATGCCACATGAGGGCGTCCAATTTCACCGCATGAGTCACGGGATTTCTCACATTTTCTACGAACACTTGTATACGCCTCCTCTTGGAGGCGATAAGATTTGATTTTGTTAATATTTCTTCGGAGCATCTGTTAACATGGCCGAGTGTGATGTAATCAGCTGTTTATTTTTACTTCTGATGGGGAATGTCAAATTGTTGTCCTCGGTTCAAGTACGGGACGTATGAGTAAATATACGCACTTAGGGAATTTTTTACCAAATCAATAGAGTTACCCTCTGTGTAGATGGAATGGAATTGGCTCTCTGGACTCTTGATTGTCTGTCTAGATGCACGAATAGAGCACACAAGTATCGCATTTGACCTTTGTGTCGAGGGGATTTATGTGTCTTAAAGGGGTAGTTTTCACATCGATCCTATGGAGTAGGTAAAAATGTTGTAGAATTTTATGACAGATATTTCGGATAGGTCTTAACAAGAAGGCTTTGCCAGGAATGGGGTGTCTTGCTCTATCTAGTGCCGGGCAATCGCAGAGGAAGTAAAACAGGATTTCCTTTTTCGGTGTCTTTTTTTTTCGCGTCGGAAGTTGGAAATCTTTCAAAAACGGAAACGAGCCCATACTCAGTAACAGTGTGGGATTTCCATTCACTAAACCCACCTCCCCTTTACCCCTGATCTTAGTGGCACTGCCGTCAAGCATTTCATCGCGAGAGAGACTTGAGCTTCATGTACTCGGCTTGTTCGTGATGGCAGCCTGCTGCACTGCGTTTCGTTGTATCTTCGCTGCTCCTTCATAATTGCTGTCACAGTGTCGCTCACTCCTTCCCAAGCCTTTTCTCTGCTCATTATCTGTCTGGTGATGTTGTCTGAGGTTAGGCCCTCACCCAAGTTTGCTTACCACCAGGAGCCGTTCTCCATTATATTGTGGACAATGGAACATAATGTGTTCCTCCTTTGTTTTCGCGCACGTTGGGCAATAGGGGTTGTCATCGTGTCTAAACCTGTGGAGTTATGATCTGAAGCATCCATGACCAGTGAAGATCTGTGTCTGGTATTGATTCAGGCGTCTATATATGGGATCAATCTCTGCTTCCATTTGCTCTTTTCAGATTGATACCATCTTTCCTGCCATTTTTTGAGACTTGTGTTTAGCGGTTCCTCTGTAGCACTTTGATTCGTCGCTGTTGTCCTGTTGTATTTCTTTTGAGCTTCTTCAGCAAGAAGGTCTATTTTTACCATGCCAGCTGTTCGGAAGGCACTGCATACTCTCAATGCCTTGATTCTGTAGGCTGCCTCCATCTTCTTTCTGTATGACCTCGTCTTCTTTTCCCATATTTGGGAGCCGTAGAGCATTATCGATGCTGCAACTCTTGCTAAGAGCAATATCTTCTTGTGCTTTGGTCTGCCGACATAATTCTTGCCAGGGCAGTCGTTGCGACCGCTGCCTTCTCAGTCTCGTGCTGCTGCAGATGTTACTTAAAAGTTAGTCTTGCATCTATAGTCATGCCAAGGTACATCAACTCTGGTTTGGAAACTACGAGTTGATCGCCCACGCTTACCTTTATGGTCTCCATGACTCGCCTGCTGTTGATAAGCACTGCTCCTGTCTTTTCCTTTGCAAGCCAGTCTTGAACCATTTCAATAGCTTCGTTCTAGTTATGCTCCAACTCCATAAGGAGTTTGGTCACTACAACGATTTCCTTGTCGTCGATTTCGATGACCTCAGAATTCTATATCTGAGGATCATACATTAGGTTCCACAGTAGGGGATCCAGTACGGAGACTTGGGGAACTCCGCCTGTGGCGTTATGCTGCTTCGTTCCATTCGTCAGTGTCGTAGAACAGTATCCTATTTTTAAAATAGTCCGTCATTATCTTCTTCAGGTAATCTGGTACGCTCTTGTCGGTAAGTGCTCGCAGAATGTTTCTCTAGTCTGCGGTGTTAAAGGGGCTCTTGACAGCCAGCGTGATGATTGTGCAGTATTTGTCCTGTGTAGTGTTACAACCATGGCAAACCTAACTTGGCAGCGGTTGTACCAGTGGCCAGTATTAATTGCAACAATTCGCCCTCTAGTTTTTTGTTTTGGAGCTGCTTGGAGCAGTTTTTTGACCTGGAGCTGGCAATTAATAGGAGAGCACATTACTTCTCATTCTTTTCTATGCTGTTACGGTCAGAAACCTAGTGAGAGTGATGTTGTGCCGCACATTTGTCAGGGCAATTACTTGCTTACTCTGTTCTACTAATTTGAAAGACGTGTATTAAGCCGCTTTAATGGCGGCCTGGGTGTCACAAGAGATCGCTTTAAAATGGCTGTGGCCACCATACTACATGTGAAAGCGTGAGTGGTTTCGCTCTGGGATCGGGTTTCTCGTCGCCCTCGCGCTTGGTCTGCTCTTTGGTGTCTTCCATGTGCTTAGTGTATTCTTTCACCACGGCTTGGTATATTCTATACTGGTCTTGTTTTGCCTTCCAACACTTGTTTACATGTTTATATTGTGGCATCAGACCTTGGGTATGGAGGAGACGGTGCCACGGGCTCCCTTAAACTACTTTGTAAGCATAACTGTTTCACGTGTGTAAAAATAGACCTTGAAGACGCCAAAACACAAAAGGACTTTTTCTTTTCGTAAAGTGTGATATTGGACCACAGCCAAGGAATTCGTTGACTTTGACCTACAAAATTAAACCTCCAACAATTGGTTGACATTCCCAGAAGCAAAGCTATATGTACAGCACATGAATTCGATTCGTTGTTTTCTCTGTCGCAATAGCCGCAAATAATTCTACACACAAGTTGTTGGCTCGTCTTGCCCCCGTCTCTCTCGCTGATTAGCAAAATAAAATTATTTCATTACGTTCACTGGTACATGTGCCATTAAAATGGTTCAACCCAGTGACTTGTCCCAAAAAGAAGAGACATGCAGGCGCTTTTCTCAGAAGAAAACAAAAACAAGGCAAAACACAGGGTTCTGTAAACTATAATTAGGTTTATTACTTCGTGGTTTGCAAGCAAAATTTTTATTTAGTTTTCGTGTCGCATCGTACCTTCGGCGAATTCATGTTTAATTAACCGACAAATTTTATGTTTTCATTGCAGGCAACGGCGTCGTCATCCATCTGCCAAGTCTCTTCGACGAGCTGAGGAAAAACGAAGAGAAGGGCTTGCAGCAGTTAAAACATCGCCTGATCATCTCGGATCGTGCACATTTGGTGTTTGATTTCCATCAAGATGTCGATGGCATGCAAGAGGCCGAAAAGGGTGGAAAGTCATTGGGCACCACCAAGAAGGGTATTGGTCCAGCCTACTCGAGCAAGGCCACACGCAATGGCATTCGAGTGGGTGACCTGTTGAGCGATTTTAAGCTCTTCTCGGAGAAGTAAGTACATGTCGAATTTCCTGAAATGTGAAAATTATCATATATCTTGTTTTCAGATTCAAATCGATTGTGGCGACACATCTACGTCTATTCCCCACAATCTGTGTTAACGTGCCGGCTGAATTGCAAAGGTAAATAAAATTTGGTTGAGACTTCGAGAGGTGGTTGGACCTGAGAGAGGGATTTTGTTCTAGGTATAGAGAATATGCTGATATGGTGCGGCCATACGTTAAAGACACAGTTTGCTTCCTACACACAGCCCTCCGTATGGGTAAAACCATTTTGGTCGAAGGTGCTAATGCGGCTATGTTGGACATTGACTTTGGCACATATCCCTATGTGACGAGCAGCAATTGCAGTATAGGTGGTGTGCTAACTGGCTTGGGTCTGCCGCCGCAGGCCATTGGTGAAGTGATTGGAGTTGTTAAGGCATACACAACCCGAGTGGGAGATGGACCGTTTCCAACCGAGCAAAAAAATGTAAGTCACTATCATAAGCTTCTATTTAGCGACAATTAGTACAATTGTGAAATAAATGTGGTTTGTTCCTTTTAGGAAACTGGTGACATTCTTCAAACTAGAGGCGTAGAAATTGGCGTGACTACGAAGAGGCGACGTCGTTGTGGTTGGTTGGATATGTCTTTGCTGAAGTACACCTCGCTGGTGAACGGATACACGTGCATTTGTTTAACCAAATTGGATATTCTCGATACATTCGAAACTATTCAAGTCGGAGTTGGGTAAGTCATATTTAAAGTTCACTCGGATAATGTCTGATAGCATTGGTGGTGGTGATAGGACAGGCTTTGATATTCTGCCCAGACCATTACTATTATTAACTGTGGTGCCAGTTTATTGGCATTACCTTCGTAAGCTGTTAAGGTTAATTTGTGCGCCGCATTGCAAGCCTGCCTGCTTCAAAGAATAACCACATCTGTTGTTTCCTCTGCAAGGGCTTTGCTGCTTTATCAATCAGGATACTGTACCTTATGACGCTGTCTTTCGGTACGTCGTCCCCGACATTTTTCATACGTGACTGGACCAAAGACCATCCGACCTCATCCGTTCTTGACAAAGTCCATGGCTTTGCCGCGTGGTTCGAAAAAGACCTTTGTTACTCAAAGGTCTTCTTAGCCCAAAGACAACGATTGGCAAGAGTTGTTTTTCTTTTGATCTCAACACTAGTGTCGTGGTCTGAGCTTTCAAGGAGGCCTAGGTATATCTGCCAAGCGTAACATTTTGTCCACGACTGACTTCTGAAAGATTGTGCCTCTGGTGTTTGTGTGTGTTCTGCATATTTCTTTCAAAAAGGTCTCGGTGACCCTAATGGAGCAGCCTGCATTTTCCATAGCCCGATGTGTCTGGCAGGGACCGAAACTAGAATCCCTAAGTTTTCTTCAAGATCTGCTGTAGTGTGAATATTTGGTCGGTGGAAATATGTCTGGCCTTAAACTGCACTGACATGGATAAATTTGGTTGTTGACAAAGGGCTTTAGGCGATAACACAATATATTAGATAAGATGTTGTAGACGATGTTGAGGGGCTCGAGGCTTCTATAGTACGCGCGGTTTAAAGGGCCTCCTTTCTCGAGTTCGGGAGATCCTCTTAAATGACTTAGATGGTTGGCAGTTCATCTTCTTTACTTCTCAATTTTTGAAAAAGACACTGGGAGTGTGCAGGAATGTAGGACTATAACATGACTGCAATATGTTTGACTGCAGAGGCTCGAGGGAGATGCTGCTTCTACGATAGTGTTAGCCTCTGCTATTTCGACACAGCGATTTCAATTATGAAGTATGGTCATACAGTTCGATTTGTCTGCTTACAGAGTTTTTCTATTAAACCTAGCATTTCCAATTTTCAATACAATTTCACTTGAACATAAAACTAATTTAAGATATTTTTGTTTTTCTTATTTTCCAGTTACCGAACCAATGAAGCAAGACTTGATCATTTTCCGGGAACGATTTCCGAACTAGAGAAAATCGAAGTTGATTACATTACGATGCCCGGTTGGTTAACCTGTACCGAAAACATTCGCGACTTTAAGGAGCTGCCAGAGAATGCACAGGCCTACGTACGTTTTGTCGCAAGTGAATTGGGTGTCCCGGTGCGATGGGTAGGCGTTGGCAAGGGTCGCGAGTCGATTATCAACGTCACTCAGTAGTACATTGAACTATATATTTTATTAACCACTATCACCTTCTCCTTCATAACCAAGCAAACTTAAACAATAGTTATGTAAGCAAATTTCAGGTGATCCCACAACTAAAGGGACAATTGAATATTTTTGAAAACTCTAAACGTGTACATGTGTACACACACGCGCGCCCAGCACTTGTTAGAAAATTTATTATGTTCGAATCAAATCTAAATCAAATGTATTTCAAAAATATACATATTTACCCGCATAGAAAAATATACATAACAAAATAAATAATAAATATTTTTTTTATTTTTTTATTTTCTAAGAAAGAAAATATAATTTTTGATGCCTTATTGCCTGACAACAATTCATAGAAAGATAAAGTAAAGAAAACACACAGTTTGGCTGATGTAAAACAACATAAAATTATACCTCCAACAAGTATATTGTACTTAAACATAATTTAAATGAAAAATAAAAAAATTAATGTATGTAATATGCCAAGAAAAAGACGTGCGGTTTTGTTCGAATATTATTGGTTCGCACAAAATACTTTAATTTTGTTAAACTCTACCAACCAACACGAAGTAAATTCGAAATGTGTTATTTTTTATTGGCGATTGTATCATACTTTGGTTTAAAATTTATTGAGTATTTTAATATTTTGCTATCGTTAACGGTTTTTTTTGCGTTAATTTGGGGTTAAAACTTCAAACTTTTTCATTTCTTTGTCCTGTTGTTTTGTGAATCTTTCTTTATTTTCCCAATAAAAAAGTGGATTTATTATTTTTTCTATTTTTAAATAAAAATATCAAATACAGCAATATATATTATGTATACACGCATACAAGTAATGGTATACCATTGTAATGGATTCCGAGTAAACGAATTATAAGTTAACAAAATGTTTCTAATAAAAAATATAAGAAGAAGAGCAGAAGCCAGTTGGAACAGAAAAAAAGAGTTTTTTTTGTTATTTTCGCGGTTGTTTATTTTGTTTTTCAGCTTATCAACCAACTCCACTTACCCGTTTTGATCTAACCGTGAACCAGGGTTTATTTTGTAAATTTACATAATCATACTTGGTTTCTCAGAAAGGAATCGTTAAAACCAGACATGTCGGAAGCAAGACAGGGCCCAATAAATGTCTAAGATTTATACCCATTAGCATTTTTTCCCCTCTCACCCTTTTCCCTATGGTACCCGTCTTCTTGGCATTTTATGGCGCCCAGAGAGAAACCACCATGTCTTGCTAAAAGCTCCATGAAGTGTACTTTACTACGGTTTCAGGATATGGGCCGGCACACCAAGATGAAAAAAAACACCATGATGTCACATCCTGGGATAAAATATTCCAGAGGTAAACTCGTTCGCCATTCGGAACTCCTACATGAAAGAAAACCGCACAACTCTTGAACGAATCTACGTATCTACTTTGTTCCGGATTAGAACTGAACATCTGACTTCGGTCCAAAGGCAGTTTCTGCCTCTACATCGATGAAATAATCGCCTATTTGCAGCCAATTCCACACTGGGCTCGATGCAGACTGAATCACCAAGTATAGCGGCCGTTGAAATATCGATGTCAGACGTTAGATTAAAATCTCTGTATACATATATGTATACACATGTACATACATATGTATGTATATGTATATTGCTCAAATACATTACACTGGTCGCCGTGGCTCAGTGGTTAGTGCGTTCGAGCGGCGTGGGCTCAAGCCCCAGCCAAATCCTTCGAACATTTTGCGCGGCACAACCTTTCATCAGGGAATGATAAGCCTCCGGGAGTATAATCTGTCATGAAAGAGCGTCTCAATTCGCCGTTCGGAGTCGGCAATAATTTGTAGATTCCTCCCATTCATACGAAAAATGTAACACGCACAACATGAATGATTGCGAGAAGGTAGGCCTTGGCTCATCCCGAGCTGTCGCGCCAGCTATTTATTTTTTATTTTTTACTTTACACCATCGCAGCTGCTTCTTCTTTACAAAGTTCAGATCAGACCGGAACTCTTGAACTGATTGCACATTGATCGGAATTCGGTCCCAAAACAATTCCTTCACTTACTCGACATAGCCCAGAAAAGAGTAATTCACTTAATAGACGAATAGACTAACGTCAAATTTGCAATCACTGAATCACCATAGACAGGTAGCAGACTTACCCCCTCATTACGCTTAGAAAAGACTTCGCCGTGCGTATTCCATCAAAATTGGAATGGAACAGCGGGAAGATCACACAAGACTACGATACATCAAGCTTCACGGATGGTATGGGGGGTAGGTTCGGGTATATTTTCAGCAGCCTAAAAAATGATCGAGATCATTTCGACTCCCGGACCTTGACAGTGTATTTCAGGCTGAAATACTCGCATGTACGAAGGAAAACAAGCGACCTCCTTTGAAGAACCCGAACAGACATAGACGGGTCACTGGGCTCGGACCCATGCAACCAAGTCTGGCATCCCTTTTAACCCCAACTTCCGTAGCTGCAAAGATACAAACAAGAAGGAAACGAGTGCACTTCCTCAGCAAGTGACCAACACTTACAAAACCAAGACTTCAGTAAGACTGGCGAAACCCATTCTCGACAACCTAAACGAACTTTCGGAAAATCAAATTCCTAACATTCTACTCTTCCTTAACTCCACAGGTTGGATTTAATATCAACAGCCAGACCATGTCTCGACATCAGTCCACACTCATCTAACAAACCGGTCACGAGAACTGTAGTAACAAAATTGTGCATTTCAGCACTAATCGAGTATCGGGCGCTTTCGGCGTGATACAACCACTTAAAACAAACTACATACATATATAAGACTTTTTGGGGCTAAAGCATGTAGTCTATCAAAAGCCGATGAAGGTATCCTTGGTTGCTTCGCGAGAAAAATTCCCATTTGCGTTGACGAGCTCTGGAGGAGAAGATTCAACGGTGAATTTTACGAGTTTTGCATGGACATTACCCTAGTCAAGAAGTTACGATTTTATCGGCTGAGGGGATTGGGGCATGTAGAGTTAATGGACACAAATACTCCGGCTCACAGAGTCTTCGAGTCTTATCCGGAGGGACAACGCAGTAGAGGAAGACCTCGCCTAAGGAGACGCGGACGAGTGGGACGGGATCTCAACCAACTTGGATTGCGCAACTGGAGGCAGTTAGCAAAGGACCGGGCTGGACACGCTTGTTGGTTGAGGCCAAGATTCTTCCCGAACTGTAGCGCCATAAAAGTAAGTAGCTTCTGACGTTTGGCGGATAAATTAAAAATGGACACCGGGGTAGGTGCTGACATCCTTTGACCAAACACCAAGATGTCACTATAAATGGGAAAGAGTCCCAGTGCATTATACTTCGATTAGAGATCGATATCATTCAAGAATGCGACAATTTCATTCTTAATATCGGTGTCCCATATATGTACATACATAATCACGGATAGTCAAGTATCAAGTCATAAGCTCAAACCCGATTGACTCCAAATCAGTCCTACACTGCTTCAATACCCTCCAAGACCTTTCCAGTAGGAACATAAACATACTTTGGTGGGTACCTGGAAATAAGAGTATTGTTGGAAATGAGATAGTCGACGAACTGGGTAAAAAAGAGATTCAGCGGAGTTTTACTGGCCCTGAGTCATTCTGTTATATCCCGAACTCAGCAATCAATTTAACAATTAAAAGTAGGAGAAACAAAATGTATGTTTCCTGATGAGGAAATACCCAGGGGCTTCGTCAGGGTAAAGAAGCTAGAAGACACTTCCATAACAACTCCAGAGGACTGGTGGCATTTCTAAACGGACACTGCCAGCTTCTTTATCAAATACACAAAATAGGTTTCATTCAAGGGACAGAATGTCGTCTTTGCTTAGAAAACTACGAAACTTCCGAAAACATACTATACATGGCTCTAAGGCGCAAACTTCCTGGGAGAGACTTTAATCCCTAGGGAAAGCCTCAAAATCTCCACTAGAAAAATTATCAATTTTATCAAGAGAACTGAACCCATTCTGGTCTCTTAAAATTGACTGCGTGGTATAAAGATTTTGCAGGTCGCAGTACCCTCCGTATTTGGTGGGTTAGGTCCTTAAGAAAGGAAGACCGCGACCTAGCTGTAGCATACAAGTGAAAAGGGACCTCAATCAACTTGACAGAGGCATTGAGCTGGCTAGAGATGCTTATATGTTGGCTCGCAGGTGCATTCGAAACTGACGCGCCACCATAAGTTAGTTAGTAAGTAAGTAAGTAAGTAAGGATCTAAGGATTTAAAACAGCCTTCAAAACATGCAGTTCGACAACCCGGTGATTTGAGCCGTGATATTAATAAAAAGTTCGTGGCTATGTCACCAGGAATCACAAACTCTACTACTAGCGCATCTGTTTCTCATCATCTTAATAGTTTCATCAAGATGCTATGGTCTATTCAGTCCACCAACAATGAGAGAATTACTTAATTGCTTTCAAATTAAAAGCAGTAATTCTAGTAAACCTCCTGCAACATCATTCTCCAGCAATTATTCAACACTCAAGGAGTTATCGTCGCATGCAATCAGCAGTCGACAAAACCATGTTTGGTTCCATCATCTGTGTCACATTGCAACTTACCACAGCAATCAAGTGATTTACCGTGATGCACACAGTAGCAATACCAACCACACCGCCAGGTACTTGAGCTCCGTCGAAATAAAACTCAAATCCTTATCTACTATCCTTTTCCTCCAGAAGGGATAAGCCCGATAATTATCATTCATCCACAAAATAAGTTGTTCCTCAAGGATGTTTGTTGGTTCCTGTTTCGCCATAAAGATGCGGCTTTCCCCTGTTCCCTGTCAGCCCACTGTTTAGGAACGCATCACAGCTATAAATGATTGCAACCATTTAACAATGAGATGATATGATATGTTAATCGTTGCGGTATGTTTGTGTATCCTTTGTGCTTCACAGATCGTCACTTTTGATAAGAAATTCGATACTTGAAATGCGTACGCAAGGGGATGATGATTTGAAAATGATTCCCCGGACCATTGGAGGGGTTCCGTGGGCATGTTTATAGTCAACAAATTACTTTTATCAATTGAAATGGCGGAAGGCCAAGTATCTGACGAAGTAGACGTGTGTGTGTGAGGATTGTGATGAGACCAAGCCTACCTGCAAAAAAGGACCTCGTATGTGGTTTACTGGTAAACGCCCTAATTTGCGCTTCAATGGATTCGATTAATGCTTCGGCATTATCCATGCGAAAAGGACGAATGAGATTTCTATTTTCTGGTTGGCTCAGAAGGATCCGAGGAAGATCCTATAAATGGTGAGTGGATTTCATAAAATTAGGTCAGTCCTCTGTGGAATGTGAAAGTGAACGGATCGGGATATACGCTAACATGACAGACTTTAGTATTGACTACATTTTGAACCGCGCTGGCGATAGATACTTGGGAACAAATTGCTGTGTGGGACTGTCAGAAAGGATTAAACTAAATGGATCACCGGAAAACTGTGAACACCAACTCCAGGACTATCACCAGCAGTATCCAATGTTCGATTGGTTACAGTACACACGTTATCACCCACCGAAGCTACCAAGTAAGTTCTAGAAGTGATCAGTGAGCTAGTTGACACTTTTTATTGACGAAATTAATTTTTTAAAAGGACCTTTCCGTTCTGGACCTATCAAACGGACACCCGGACGCTTGCCAAGAGTTCCATTTACACCCGCTCAACTACAGGCACTGGAAAATGCTTATATTGTTTCGACATATCTCAGCTCCGAGGATGCCAATAACTTGGCGATGAAACTGGATCTGACCAATACCCGAGTCAAAATTTGGTTTCAAAATCGACGAGCTCGCGAAAGAAGGGAAAAACGCGAACGTGACCTGGGAAATGGTGCGGATGCAGGCTGTGATTCGACAATGTCATCGGTTTCTTCTAGTCCAGAACCGGAAATGAAAATCATCACTCAAGGGAGCTAGGCTTTCAGTGAAAGCCGTGTGTATAAAATAGTGTGAGTTTGTGGAACACAATGACCAATGGTAGTGTAATGATATTTATAAGCCAATGAATAAAAAACTGAAATAAAATAAGGCTTCTCCTGGAAGTCGCCAATATGTACTTTACTGTGTCCATTTTGTCCAAAAGAATTGTGACCTTATATATGTCTCAGGAACCGTCTACAAGAATTGTATGGAACGTGTCTCAGTCATCTCCACTCCACCCCACATCGACCACACAACATCATCTCTGCATGCCCTTTAACGTGTTTTCTGATCCAATGATCTTAAATCTTGTCACCCCTCGTAAGACCTGCAATGCTTTTCCTAAAAATCATCCCAAATCCACGTTCTGCACCACATGATCTGACTGGGTGAATAGATTCCATTGCATGGCTTACATAACAAACAAAAATGACTTCAAGTCGCAAGATATGTCCGAGCCACTGTAAATTCCTTGCCGATATCGTAATGTTTATAGGATCCTGATCCCTTCTCAGGTAGAGATCTTATTTCAAGATGCGGTTTGGTTAGAAAATTCATAGGTAGGCATCTATTTACGAAGTCCAACAAAGCAGTGGTCACTTTTGAAGTTTTATACTAACTTGTGGCTGAAACGGAACAGCGTCAGTTTGAATTTGGTGCTGAAAACATACTCCAGGCAGCTTTTACTTTCTTGATTTTGCTGAAAACATAACTAAGAAGACCCTTTAAGTTTAATGGATACACCTTCAAACAACATTTGCACAAAGGAGGAATGGCAGGGCTTTGGTAGATAGCAGTTACTTACTGACGCAGGCTGTCCCAAATACTTTTGGCATTTTCGAGCACCAAATCTACATTCTTCCTGACCCCCAAGACCTACAAAAGCAAAATTTGGCTGAAAATCTTCATTTCCAATGGTGTATCAGCAATAAATGTCTAAATAAATAAATACCTGGCGCGACAGCTCGAGATGAGCCAAGGACTAGCTTCTCACAATCATTTATGCTGTGCGTGTTATATTTTTCGGACGAATGGAAGGGACCTACAATTTATTGCCAACTCCGAATGGCGAATTGAGAAGCTCTTTCATGAAAGATTATACTCCCGGAGGCTTGTCATTCCCCTCGGTCAGCAGTCTAAAGCACTAACCACTGAGCCACGGCGACGACCAGCAATAAATGTCTCCTTTTAGTAATTTTACAGACTACGATAGTCTTATACGCCATTGAAAGGTGAACGCTTCAACCTGATTTCATTGACTGTTTTGTACGTGTTGGTGTTCAGAGTTAATCCAGCTCTTTAAGTGGATCAAGAAAAAGGTCAGAAAAACCTATGAGGTTCCTGGAGAGTAACGATATGCTTATTTTTCATCAAAGGAATACGTGGTGCAAACACTCTCTCTTCAATCTCGACACACAAGAACCATATTTAAACTTCAAGACTCTCAGCCTGTCTACAAAGAATAGGGACAGAAAAACAAAAATCCTGCGCAACGCATCATGAAAGCACACATTTGTCCTACCCGACGTGCAAAGGAAGGCTCTAAGTTCAAGCAGAGAGCAATTGAGGACGATGGTGGGACTCGTCACAGGACACATTAACCTCAACAAACACATGCATAGAATGGGATTTGCTGAAACAGAGACATGTAGGAAGTGCAAGGAAGAAGAAGAAGACCTCGAACATTTCCTGTGCCACTGCCCAACGCTAGCGAGAATGCAACGAAAGACCCTGGGGTCCATGTGGATACCGGACCTGAAACATCTCAAAGACAAATGATTCGGCGGCATCCTGGCCTTCACCAAAGAAACAGGAAGATTTGCCAGACCACAACGTACACTAGTATCAACTCTATAATTGTTTCCACCTTCCCTATATTCCTCCCAACATATACTTTCGTCTAAAACCAAACCTATCCCTGCAGTTGCGATGATTAAAAGAGGGTAACACACCGGGCCCGACTGAGGCCAAGTTGATGAGCCCGTCGATCACCCTCATATAGTTACCATACCATACTCCTAGGCAGGTAGGTAAGATGGCTGTCCATGCCATCTAAATACAATTACATCAAGTTTAGTTTCACAAAGGTGTCGTGTTTAGATGTTAATGAAGTCAACGCTACCAGATTCCATAGCCAAACCATACCAGGTGTCTGATACCAGACCCCATTATGACGTCAAATACCTTCACGCGATGCACGAATTTTTGTTCAAGAAATGCTTTCTTCACGGACGGAGGCGGATGGTACCTATTCTGGTATTCGTAACCAAAATTGGGATCTGTGGATCCTCATGCCTAAACTGGCGATGGCTGGTAATACATTGCGACATATTTTGCGTCAAGCAAGTTCCCCTGTAGGTGACAAGGTCATAAAGAACGTCAGGATAGCGCCCTCTGACAAAAATGATAAGTAATGCAAATATCTTCGAAATGCATTGTAGTAAATCCTCTCTGAGACACACTCTGAGCAACTGACCTTCCTAAACCACACAGGGCTGAGTTCAGGCTACTGTGGGGGTCAGCGGGTGGCGGATAGCTGGATGGCTTGTAAGTATACAGGTTAGCTGTGAATAACAAATAAATAAGGAGTCCCCAACCAAAAGCGGTGAAGAAGTGGGGTGGGACTGAAAGAGTCTCAGGAACCCTATGAACTCTCTGCGATAGAATGAGTTGGTGCCATTCACAAAAAAGTGTTTAATTGTACCGTCCGCAAGTTCTGGTTCCAGGGCGGATCCCTTCCTTGTCAGCAGTCTCATGTCCTGGCACACCATTGTAACCAGGGACCCAGCAGAGTTTTACATTATGCCGCGTGCAAAGAACCCTCAAGTCTTCGCGACAGCACTTTACCAGCTTGGATGTAATTTAAGTAGCAGCTAGTGCTTTTATAGCCACCTGACTGTGTATGAAGATCGTGTTATCCTCCCGTCATACCGTGAGCACTGGCGCCAATTGTGCAGCTCTGGTTATTTTTAGAACCTCTGTCTGGAAAAAACTACTGTTGTCAGGGAGTCTTATTGAGCTCCTGAGTCCAAGCTCCTCAGAGAAGACATCAGCACCCATGCCTATATCCGTCTTGGAGCCATCCGTGTAGATGGACTTTATCTCATTAAGAATTTCTTTTTTTTCGCACTGTTCTCTGCTTGGAAAGATGCAGGAGAAGGGTTTGATAAAGTCCAGATATGGAATCATGAAATCAGATTCGATGTTTGTGCCCGCGTATTTGTCCAATATCTGGGCGTGTCCACCAGATTTTAAAGTGGTCTAATCTCAGGGCGCTCTCTGCTGCAGATTCTTGCATGTAGAGATCAAGGTGTAGCAGATTGAGAATTGTCTCCAACTCTGTTGTCGGAGTTGATCTCAGTGCACTTTTTATTCCAATGCAAACTAGCCTTTGTATCTTGGTCAGTGGTTTTAGTTGCAGCTTGCCAGTAGACTAAACCTCTAAACGTTAATATCGGCCTAACGATCGCAGAGTACAGCCATAAGATTATTTTGGGTTTAGGCCCCAAGTTCTTCGTAAAAATCCTGCTGCAAGTGTAAAAAGCGATCGAGGTCTTTTTGATTCTTTCTTTAATATGTATTTAGATTCCAGTTTAGTTTCCTGTCCAGAATAAGACCCAGGTATTTCGCACTCTTAGATAGTTTAAGGGGTGTCCCCCCAATGTGAACTCTGATAGTATTATTTTATTGCTAAACAGTACAAATTCTCTTTTTTTGGATTCACCCCCTGGCCGTGTTTAGGGTGCCTTGCATAAGCTGACTGGTAGTGTCCAGATACCTGTCCGTTGCAAGCACTACAACATCGTCAACCGTAACTTTATAATTGACACAACAGCAGATGACAAAATCGTTATAGTTCGACATTCGCCCATAAAGAAATTAAATACTAGTGCGACGCGACGGACCGAAGTGTGTCAAGGCCTAACTTCTTGTTGTACGTGTTATATTATATTTCACATGAATGGAAGGACAAATTATTATATATGAGTAGTACATTATATTTATGACAAATTATACTCTCGGAGCGCTGTCATTGTTTGTCAGGAGGTGGTGCCGTGAAAAACGTTCGCTTGATTGCTGAGCTCCAACCTGTGTCTGGACAGCAGCAGCCCAACGCACCAATCACTACACCACTGCGACTACAGAGGGCCGACAAGCTTATGAACAAACATTTAGATGTAATTCTAATTGTGGGCTCATGAAGAGACACTTTCTGAAGCGCTATTCGAACCAAACAAGGAAATGATTCCCATTAGGTATTTTTTTCTCTTTCCACTCATTTCGTGTTTTATTTTCCCCCATAAGGTGTTCTTCCCATAATCCAATACCAAAACCAAATGCACATATCTCTCAAGGCGGTCTTGGTCAAAGGACACAAAAATGAGCAACACCCCACCTGACAGTTAATACTCATAATCCTCGAGTGGTGAAACCTATTTCGCAATTGTTTTCGCTGATAGATTTCGGTGTTCCTCAAACAAACAGAAGCTGCTTCCGCCAATCTCAAGTTTCTCGATTCCCAGCAAATGTACGGATACTCGTATGTTTCGGTTCATTTCCGCAAGGTATCCTGCTGTGCCTAAACACATGGACTCCGCAACTGTAAACAATTTAAGTCGAATCTTTCACCCGAATTAACTTTGCAAGTGAAACATGATACACCGTCAAAAAGAACCGAGCAGGGGAAGTCCATATTGTAAAACAAAATCTGTGCTCACTCTGTGGGTAGATACAGATTTGATTAAATAAAAATTTTCCGAAGGATGTTCCTCATACAAGGAAACCCAGGATATATTCGCAGACTTGAAATATGTAGTTCATGTAGCAAACCGAATGCAAATCCCTATCCGAGTGCGGTAGACTTTGTTCCTAATCCGCTTGTGTTTCCAAAACAAAAAGGATTTGCTTTCAACAATGACTTTAAACAATGAAAAACAAGAAGGGAAATTATGTACAATTCGAGGAGACATGCGCCATTGGCTTATCTCAAATGTGTATCCTTGCATTGAGTGAGAAGAGGATCGATTTCATGGTTTTACATTAGCAAATGCCATTCAATTGCAAATGGCTTGATGAAAATGGATCTATAAAAACAGATTAGCTCCGGCGAGTTCAAGGCGATAGGTGCATAGATCTGTAACAGAGCGAAGTGGAGCCGTGTAAAAGTCATTTATTTTGCTAAAAATTGGTCATTTCATCCATGCCGAGGGTTTCACCCGTGCGTTGAACACTTTTTCTTAGATTAGCACTCTGTAACTATTTACAATCATATCCATCCTCTTGTTAAGATTTAAGAAAATATGTACTGGACTCAATCGCTTCACAAATTAGATATTTAATCCTCTTAAGTGCATCTCCTATTCCTCTTCTAAATGAGCAAAATATTTGGGCAACTACACGTACACCCCATGTGATGCATTTAAGAAACAAATCGGCTTAAGACTACCTAATACTGTTTGCGTTAATAATCTGCTGTTGTTTGTCAAACAAAAGGACAATATTTTGGCTAGAATATGACAACCTTGCGCCAGGTAAGCTTACATCTAAAGGCGATTTGCATAAAAGGACCCTCCAATCGGTTTTGAGTGAAATCTTAGTCCATTTCGTCAGACAGTTTCCTAAAGAGCAAATGGCTCTTGATTTAAAGAGATTTGTCATTTGCTCATTGTTTCATTGAAGCTTAAACTATTGACAAATGGCTGACGAAGAGGCACACAGTGATCTCATCTGTACGGGCATTTGTTAGCTCAACACAATTTGGGTGCTTATCACTGGTGAATATATATGTACATGTGTACATACATATGTAAGATTCAAAAGGATAGCAAAATGCTCCGTTGATGGGAACTGATCATCACCTATTATTATTATTATTAGTGGGGAGCGGTTTGTCCACTCTGCGTCCTCATATAAGGCCCTATTGTGCTGCCCTTTATGTTTAGAGCAGTTTCTCAGTTCCAGAGGCTGTCAGGAAGCTAATCAGCTTCTCTGGGTGAAGGGTGGCAAGAGGCCGTTGGTGAGACGAATTCATTGCCTAGGATCCGCTTTCTCACATGAATGAGGGCGGGGCATTCTGTGACGATGTGAAGAGAGCTTTCGTCGCTCTCTAAGCACAGTCTGCAGGTAGGCTCCGGTGACAGGCCAAGCTTGTGTAGATGCCGTTTTAGTCGTCAATGGCCGGGTAGGATACCAGTTAGAATTTTAAGGTGATTCCTGCTCAGATTTAGCAGAAACTTGGATTTCTTTTGTGATTGATTGCGGAACAATTATTTGGTACATTTCTGTCCAAGACTTCCCATCCAAATTAATTTGGATTTGAGGAGAGTTTGTTCCCTCATGAAGCTTTTGAAGATGGATTTCTTCCCTGCTACCTTCTTTCAAGCAAAAAGAGCATTGGGGGCCTTTCGAACCCCTTGCTGTGTATTAAATAAAATTCCAGTTTAGTTTTCTTTCAAGGATTATCCCAAGATATCTGGCGCTGTCTGACAGAGACAGCTCGACCCCTTCAAGTTTAGGTAGTCTGAAGGGGGGTGTTTTCTTATGAAGAGAACTAATTCTTAGTTTGCCGAGTTGACGTTCAATCCACAATCTTTTACCTGTTTACTCAAAGTTGCTAAGGAACCTACATTAATGTTACTGATTGTGTCTAGAAAATTTCCCTGTACAATTAAGACGACGTCGTCGGCATAAGAGTAGACGTTTAGTCCTCTTGAGCAACTGACCTAAAAGCAGCTTTCTCCGATTCGCTTTCTTCGGTGCGATAGATCTTGGGTAATCTAGTTGAGACTACTTACAGCTAATTTTCCGTTCAGAGATGATCAGAGAATTCAGGAACTGTTCATTGATGATAATGATAAATCCCCTGGAGTCACCCTTCTTATGAGGCATGGGTGATATATAACATTGCCTTCCTTCACAATAAGGGAAATGTGGTGAGCCCAGCCATGTCAGTAACTCAGTTCAAGACGACGTAAACATCGCAAGTGCTCTAAGTATTTTAGATCAAAGATGCGAAGGTTGGAGTCGGAGATAATTGGTGCCGATTCGAACTCCTGGCCTGGATAGATAGATACTCTTACCTCGAAGAAGTGCGCAAAGCAAAGAAGAAGGACTGGCTCAAACTCAATGGTGGCACCACCCTAAAGAAATGTGAAATGGAGTTTTGTCAAGTTAATGCCTAAAAATCATTTATCACCCCTCGACATTTTCAGTAGACGAATGACAACTACTGCAGCCATCCGCCTCAAAGCAACCTCACAGTGGTCTAGTAAAGATCTTGGCCACGCCTCCATTTCGAATAATGTCAAAATTTCTCCCAGAAACATAGACTAAACCAAATAGACTACACCAAGCTAAGTTTTGACAAGAACTTCGAGGTAACCATCCCTCCCAGGTCATTCTGGGACCATGTTCTCTCATAAGACAAGGCGACTCATTTTTACTCTGACTAGCAATGGGATGGCTGGTGGTGTTTTCTCCGACAAACTAAACCTCAGCCTACCGTTCCGTCTTCTTAGTGATTGTAGCGTGTTCCAGGCGGAAATTAGGGCGATCAGAGAAGTCTTTCTTGGATATCCGCATCTTTTCGGACAATCAAGCGTCACTGAGGTCGTTGGAATCAGTCGCTTCAAATTCACTAATAGCCCTAGATTGCCGATGCCAGGGAAGCTGATGAACTGGCCCAGATATGGAACAACATTACCTATTGGGCCTGATAAGGGCACCTTAAGTATACCAATCGCCAATTGTAAACTTAAACTAAAGCTAGATGCTGTCGAAAGAACAAATCTTAGGTGGACAAGTGGTACAACATGTCTAGCGACAAAGCAAATTTTACCAAAGCTGGATCTGAAATGCTCTAAGTATTTGATTTATCTTAATCGATCGCATATTACCACTATTTATAGGTGTCATTACTGAACTGTCTAATAGCTTGGCGTCTACTCAAATGACTTCTACAGAAGCTGTAAGGACGAAGAAGCGGAGGGGACTATTCTCCATCTTCTTTCCACCTGTCCAGCTCTTTCCCGCAAAAGAAAACTCCACTTAGGAGCCTTCTTCTACACCAACTTAGAGGACCTGATAACCGATGTTAGTAGTCTCCCACGCTTCATAAGAAGCTCCAATTGGTTCGATGACTAGGCAGGAGATCTTTCCGAGATCCATGTGGTATCAAAACGAATCGGGCCTCAGTGTGTTGGCTTTAACACCGAGGCACTATGGCCAGTCCTCTAACAGTACATAACACATTAGCTACTATTCCTTAAGCACGGCTACACTAAAAGTTATGTTTATTCATATTTTATTAAATAAATATGTATAGAAACTCGTACATACTTATACTATTTACTTGTTTATCAAGCAGAACAATATTCATTTTCTCTCATGTAGACTCTCTTACGCAGCGAGCGCGCTATGACTTAACCTTCTGGGGCTAATTATACACTACGTTCCAGACTTATGTAAAGCCTCTGATCAAAGAGAGAAACTCATTTATGTACAAACTGAGCGAACGATGTGGTCAACAAACAATAAGAACCGGCATTCGATGGAAATCAAGAATTCAGATACATTTCTCACTTATAGTTAGAAGGAATCCAAACGTGCCGACCAGTTTGGGATTGAACTTCTTCCGATTAGGTTGCTTTCCCGCGTCTGCTTCAAATACATTTCTCGTAGTTTCCTTCGAATGAAACGGTTTGCTGGAGTCAAAATGGTTTGTGATAAATACTTAACATTCAACAATGGAATCAAGATGCCAGCTCTCGGGATTGGCACCTGGCAGGTAAGAATAAAATATTCTCCTAGCGTGACAACTATTTTTCTAATTAAAAAGTGAAAAAAAAACTTGTTATAATTACAAGTCACTGTTCGTAAACAAAAAAAAAAAGGGAGTGAATGTGACTCAACTGAAATGTTGGGAAATTTGAAAGTTTGACTTTGGGAACCACACCAACTGTACCACAACGGAACTTGTTTTATTCTAGCATCGATTATAGATTGTTTATTTTCGTCATCGCGTCGTCGGTCAAGTGGGCTCAAGTTGAACCATTCATGGATGGGGAAAAATTAGGTCACCCACCTGTCTCTTACTTAGTAGAAAACATTCTAATAGTTGCGTGTTCTATGAGAATTCCTCTATCGAAATCGTTGAGAAGGCTTAAGTCCAGTTTTTGTGAAAGTTCATATGTACTTATTTCGTTGTGTGATTACTCTAATGCATTCAGTTCCGTCTGATTAGCATTTGAAAAGAAAAAACTTGTAGATGTGATAAATATCAGTATCGCCGACATTAAGCCTGTTTAAGTCTTGTTGTGGAATATAGAAAGGTCTAACTTTAGCAAAACTGCAAATCACCGCTGATTAGTATGTCGGTCGTTAAACACTCTTCTTTTCTACAGAAATGCGCCTAGATAAAGAAGGGATCCATGTAGTTGCTTATGCGGATTACGTGATAATTAGGGAATAAGCCAACTCATGGAGAGCGAACGAAAACTAAAGTACAAGATAGGTCTTCCTCCCAAACTGAATGGTCAGCCACCCAAATTATCATTCAGTGATGGGTTAGGTAAGTTTTGCGGGCCGATGAGAAATATGAATATCCTCCTCACCTGTTTAAGATATAGGTGGATCCTTTGCGGAATCCATCCTTACATATTATAAAACACAACCATTTCTCTGTCTGTCTGTCCGTTAGTGCGCTTATAACTCGAGAACCACTGATCTGATTTACATACTTTTTGAGTTCAGTTTTTGTTCATAGATATGTTCCCTGACCAGATTTTAGTATATGTACATACATATGTATATTTTGAAATTCGAAGTCAAAGGTGGCGAGCGAAACCGTCCAGGTCACATAGTTAGTGGTAGGGATTTGGCTATAGTTCTTGATCCAAAACTTAGCTGGAAACAAGGCTTATAACAAGGCTTTAAAAATTACCGTAAGAATGTACACAGCCGTTGTGCATCCAAGTTTCACCCACTTGTTTTTTTGGGCTGCCCTAAGCAGAAAATATAATAGCAAAAGGATTAAAAAGTCCAAAGGACGCCAAGCATATGTACATATTTCAGACAAGCTCAGATCCTGTCCTGCTGCCACTCAGGGTAGGCAGAAAAATATTCCCAAAATATTAGAAGATCTTTACTCTCGCTACCGGTTTTCCAACAGAATCTCGATTAAACAGGAAGCGGAGCTAGATACCTAACTCCTATAATTAAACCTCGACTGTATTCAGGCTCGTAGTGGAGTGTCAGAAATAGAAATAGTTACTAGAGCAGTTGAACCATTACTACTACTGAGAAACTATATTCTGCTTGGAGTTGTGGGTCTAGAAATTGGTAGTGCCGCAGTTCTTAGTTGAGTGGGGCAAAGGGACTTTATGTTGTAGGTGAATAGCGAGTTGACTGTTAAGTACAAACCTCAAGGTGCTAACAAGAGGAGATGGGGCTGGAAGGAGTTGGGTCGGGAACGCCAGAACAATGACTGATTCAATCGAACCCTGGTTGTGATCTCCTTAAGTATCGGTTAAACCATTTTGATCTCGAGATAAATTTTTTTATGCAGAGTAAGTGTACAAACAGAGTGGAGCAGAGAGCAAAGAGCAAAGAGCAAAGCGATGAAATCAAACACGTGTAATGAAAGGGTAGCGCACAGAGTGGAGCATCGATCGAAAGTCGAGCAAAGCGTCGACAAGAGAGCAAAGCCGCGATTTCAAACATTTGATTTCTCCGCTATCATCGCTTTGACTTTAGGTGGATTTCGAAGAAACACGGACTATTGCAGAGGTCCTCATGACCCGACTTTCAAAAAATTTGAATGCATGGATTTGTGTACATGGATTGGATGTTACAGCGCAACCGTGGCGAGGAACGGTTCGCATTGTGAGACTTAAGGATAAGCCATCGGTTTTTTGCTGATGACTTACTTCGAACCATCTGGACCGAACTACAGCGAACGCTTGTGTGTTTGATCCGACCCTTACCTATTGTCATGAGATTTGGGTAATGACACGATTGAGGCCGCAATTATTAAGCGATTTGAATAAAATTTGGTGTACAGAAAATACCACATATTCAAGGAAGGGTTTTCAGTAAAGTACACATTTAAAATATTAGGATCCATTCTTATTCACAAAAGAAAAATTAACTCTTGCTTATTTGCTTCTACTTTGCTCTTTGCTCTTTGCTCCTCACTCTGGCTAGTCTTCATCCTTGCTCGCCTCTCGTGCTCTTTGCTCTTTGCTCGGGGAAATTTCGCAGCTTGTCTCTCAGCTCTACTCTGTTTGTGCACTAAGTCGATTTTTGATCGATCGTGCAGGTCTTCGAAAAAGTATTAACAAAAATGTTGTACCTGAATGGGTCTAATTTTGAGCAAAGATCTAAAGGGTGAAACTTGGTTACCTCTTCTTTCCCATTCCTGCAACTTCTGCAAAAGTCATTGGAATGGACTTCCACTCCAATGGCGTAACTGCCTATTAGACAATGGCCGTTGGTAACCTCTATATGCTTGTATTATTTAGCCTTTTTATTCTGTGAACAGGCGGTGTTTTATGGAACTTGAAACCTATAATCAAGAGATTCATGCCGGGCTTCAGTATCGTATCACACCCTTTCCACCGTCAAATGTATTTTCGTTTCACAAATAATTAAAACAATGGACTCTTCGTGATTTTCCGCGAAAGACTCATCCCTCCTTGATTAGCCCCTTCGTAAAAACAAAGCAAAAACATGTCTTCGCTATCTTTTGCGAAGGTGAAAGGAATAACCTCTTGGTGTGTAGTGCCAGGCACAAGCCCCTTATTTTATTAAATTATTTATTTTCGTACTTTATCAGCGCAGACTATGTCAACATTTGGACATTGAATCGCTAAAGTAGATAAGGGATGTCTAAAGTTTAGAGATGTTTTTTTTTTTTTTTGTACCAAGTGCTTGTATCAGTCATGCCGAGACGATTTGTTGAACTTTAAAGTTGACTGGGCATATAAAATTGATTGCATGTATAATTATCATGAATTGCAGTTTCGCTGATGTGTTTTTTGTTTTAATAATCACTTTCAATCCAGACATTATTCTCAGCCATAATTGCATGCACAGCTAATAAATTTTACTGGGTTTGTCAGAAGCCTTGTTCTTATGTACATACCTACTATATTTTTTTTATCTACGGTAATGTACATACTATACATATGTATGTATGTTACCTGCACATTGTGTAAATTATATTCTATTACAAGTGAGAACTCTATTAAGTGTTAACGACAGCATGCATGGGCACTGCATTAAGGTACCTGACCACCTTATAAATTTCAAAAAATCGATTTTTTGTTTTTTACATTTTCTTAATCCTTATACTTTTAAAAATCACCTCCAAACATTTTTTTTCAAAATTCGAATTCTAACAGTGTGAAATAAGTGAAAGTGGTATTCTCTGTGCTTGTTCGAGTAGTAGAGAGTAAAAACTTTAAATGCGTTTTTCTCGAAACTAGTTTTCTCCGAAACTGCTCGGCCGATTTCAATGAATTTGGTCTTGTTTTCTTCCTTGAGATGTTTTGAATGCCAATTTACCACATTTTGAAAAAAGAAATTATTTATAACATTTTTTTTTAGCAAAGAATAGTGAAAAACATGGGTATTTTTTCAACTTTTTTTTTCAAACATCCGCCATTTTTATTTTTTTTTTAGATTTTTGGCAAAATGTGGTAAATTGTCACGTAAGGGACCTTTCTTTTGAAGATCGCGTTTTTGTTTTAGTTTCAGATTTACCAATCCTGAGATAAACTGTCCCCCATGGGACACCATTTTTTTGAGGCCACGACTTTGGCGCCCCCTGGATAGGTGTTAAAAAATGAAATTAAAAAAAATTCAATTAGTTTTGTATTCTATAAGCTTCAAATAAAACTTAAAAAAAAATTATTGCAATATCTTAAACAGGGCCTGAGAAAAATTTTTTTGAAAATGTGATCAGGTACCTTAAGTAATCAATAATCTTCGAGCTGAAAGATTTCGAACACAGTGGGAAGTATTTTTGTCACCTGTGTGCATCTACATATGTCTGGTTCTCCTTTAACTCATGTGCATATGTTTATTGAAGAAAAACTGGAGCCTGCGACATCTCCCATCACGATGTCTTTGATTGTCCAATGCAAAGTCTCGGAAACAATCTTATGTGCCATAGTATTTTCACCCTAGACAATGAATTTACCATCCAGCAGAGCTTTGGGCTTTGTTTTGCCATGTGCGGCTTCTTATTCAATGAATTGGGCTCTATATGCGCCTTTTGTTACACCACCGTGGATAAGCCTTTTGAAGGCAGAGGAAGGTAGAGTACATCCACATAGTCTCGAACTAAAGTTCTTGAGTGGTATCATGCTATATTACTTATAAAACTTACTACGACTTGATCTTAAATCTTCGAATCGGTGGGCACAACAATTGATTTTAACTTAACTTTGTTTTCCAGGCTCCAGAAGAGGAGGTTGAAACTGCCATCAATTTGGCTCTTGAGGCCGGTTACCGCCACATCGATACCGCTCCAGTGTACTTAAATGAGAAGGCCATTGGGCGAGTGATTAAGTCTTGGATTGACGCAGGAAAACTGAAACGAGAGGAGTTGTTCATTACAACCAAGCTCCCACCACCCGGTAAGATATACACTCGGTTTTAATCGTGCTCTTTAAATTATATAGACTCGATTTGCTCACAGCTCTTAGACCGGAAGCCGTCGAAACCGTTTTAAAGAAGTCTCTCGACGACCTTCAGCTTGCTTATATCGATTTGTATTTGGTACATGTTCCTTTCGGAATTGTTCTTGATCCTAAGGGTGAAATTTTAAGGGATGAAGGGGGTGTGGTTCCCGCTAAGAATACCGATCATGTGGCTGTTTGGAAGGTATGTACCTAAGACTACAATTCGCGTGGAGAAGACTGTAAAGCGATTTTATTCTCTTTTAGAGCATGGAAGCTGTAGCTGAGAAGGGACTTACCAAGTCGATTGGCTTATCCAATTTCAATGTGAAACAAATCCAACGGGTACTGGACAATGCTACAATTCTTCCATCTAATCTTCAGGTAACATAGAAAGTTTTGGCCTCCAGCTAAGTTCATCATCAAATATGAATCCTTTTGCAGATCGAACACCACGTTTACTTGCAACAAAAGGAATTGATTGAATTCTGCAAGTCAAAGGGCATCACTGTGACGGCTTATGCTCCATTGGGTTCACGAGGTATTGCAAGCTTAAACAAAACTGCCGGCATTGAGTAAGGATTTCCTGAGTTAAGTCAATTTTCAAACTCTCTAGCAAATGAATTTGTTTTTAGTCGTGAATTGCCTGATCTCATGGACATTCCAGAAGTTAAAGAGATTGCTGCTGCTCACAAGAAGACTCCAGCTCAGGTACTTCTTAGATGGATTGTTGATCGTGGACTGGCTGCGATTCCCAAGAGTACCAACCCGGAACGTCTAAAGCAGAATTTGAATATTTTTGACTTTGTACTGAATAAGGATGAGATTAACAAATTGAATGCGTTGGATGCAAATGTTCGTGTTTGTGACTTTGCCTTCTTCAAGGGGTAAGACCATTTGTTAGCATTAGATTGTTCTCTAATAACGATAAAAATGTTTTTATTTCTGTTTCAGTGTTGAGAGGCATCCAGAATTCCCATTTGAATTGAAGAAATGAGCACGTATTGATTTTGAAGTTTAAAAATTCGTTGTCATGTTTTGACATTGTTAAGAAATAAAAATTTAATATTGAAAGATTTTCGTATTTTCAAGTGCTTTCACATGCGCTGTGGTTATTTGTTCAAAACCAACGAAAATAACTGCAGAACGGCTATAATAAAAATTTGTTAAACTTGTCAATTTCCTCTGTAGGATATCTCGTGGCAGGATCATTTTGGAAGCACATCATTTTGAAAGGGCAAACTCTTTACTGATCTTTAAGGAATCAGAGCGGAAAACCGAGTTGGTCATTATTTTTGGAACTGTTTGATAAATGCTCATACTAAGTTCTGCAGTTGGAACACTTTTATTAGGGGGGAAATTGGTACAATTATGGGGTTGACACAAGTGAACATATTGCTGCGGAAATCTGCCTGTTTCTTTGGTGAAGGCAAGGATATCAGTGATTACTTTGTGTATGAAATGCTTCAGAGCGTTTATCTACAGTAGAGGTCGGTTATTACGACGACTTTCCTTTCATTGTTTGGTTTCTTTTTATTTCGAATACTTGTGGTGGGCAGTAAATGTAAATCGAATGAAGTCAAACACTCAAGCCTGGAGAAACTACGATCGTAACTGGATGGAAAACGCAGTAGAAGAAGATCTAGTCTTAAGTGGCACACACAATTATGTAAAAAGGGACTTTTAACAACTTGGAGTGCGCCCTCCAGACCAGATTCATGCCGAACGTTTGCAAGGGTCGTCAACAGTAAATAAATATCCTGTAACGCTTTATTCTGTCGCATAAATGCACATAGCGTTTTGGGGCCGAATTGAAGATGTGCGAACAGTAGTCGAGTATGAAAAAGAAACAGGACCGGAGAGAGTATAGCTTCTGGATTTACTCCCACTTTTAGATTAAAGGTATCCGACGATACATCATTGATCGCAATATGATACGTCCATATGAGACTAGTTTACTTTAAAAAGCCTGGTTCTAGACTCGATCGAAGGCTTGTGAGTCTGTGTTGTTGTCGCTTACCTAGTTTAACAGGTTCCTGGTTAAATAGCGGCTGCGTAAACCATATTATCAGTCGTTAAGTAGCTCGTCACTTTCCCAAGTTGATGGATCAACTATCCCGACGTTAGTGGTATTTTCCTTTCGATAACATGGGCAGCGAAGCTATAAGATAATTATTTTGTGGCAAATATTTTAGTAATCGATGCCCGCCTTCCAGCGAGATGGAATAGTTTTATCTCCATTTAGTACATATATGTAGAGAAATGTTTACAATGAACAGGTGAGGTTTGAGGACTATAGCTGGTATTCCGTCCGGCCTGGTTGCTTTCTTAGTCAAGTTGTTAAATGCACCTAGTGGTTCGGGGTCGATATTCAACGTCTGACATCGATGTTTAGACAGTCGGTATATTTTGTGGTCCAATCTGCGTCGTGGAATTGGCTACAAACAAGCTAGCAAAACAGCAGCCTTTTTATTCGATGTTGTGACCAGGTTCCGTCGTATATCTTATAGCGGTTTCAACTGTTTGATTACAGAATCGGTTTTGACTCATTCAGTTGAGTTGAAGTACTAATGTCTTATGCCTTGGTTTTTGGTGGATGCAGTTTTTTTGGAGTGTTTGTCGAACAAAAGTTTCTGGGATCAGTTTCTGAATGGAACTGAGAACGTAGAGTTGACTACTTCAGCTCACCCTTTGACATCTTTGTTTCGAGAACAAACGTCAGTCCATGAAAATGTGCCGACTATTACCTCGACTTGTGAATACTAAACTTTAAATTAAATTAAATGCATTCAAATATAAAATCTACTCATACTATAAATATTAAAAAAAAATGCAAATATCTATTGTACATCGACTTAAACAATATCCTTGGGTGTTGGTTCTTCGTTCTTCTCGTTGTCCTCGTGATTATCATTTTCAGGTTTATTTGGATAAAACATCGTTGTGATCAACTTAATGACAGCAGTTTGGGGTGATGTGGGTACTTTTGTTCCTTCTGCAATGGCCTCTTCCTTAGATACAACTACAATCTCGTCTCTAAATTGACAGAAAAGGTGTGAACAAAGCAAACCACTCATTGAAATTTACTCATCAAAGTATAAATTTTATTCAAATCACTTTGCTTTTTATTGCTTAGTAAATTTTGTATAAAAAAATAAACTATAACATATTATATTAACTTTATCTTTTAAGTAAAAATTAGGTACAACAATTCAAATCTTAAAAAAAAAAACATCAACAATTGAGTACACTTTAGAGGAAAGTGCTTGAAGAGATTTTTGCCTTTTTGCAGAGCGTCAGAGAGCATGTAATTAGTTTTGTTAATTAACAAACGTATAAATATTAAGCTTTAAGCGTTAGTCTGTGGTAAATGGAATTCAAATTCAAAGACACAAAATAGAAAACCCATTCGAGGTAGCTTCACACTGGAGAATGTCGTTGATCAGTCAATTTCGTCAATCTTGTGAATGTTTTTTTGACTGACTTTATTGCACATACGAGGAATGCCGGCGATTACTAAAATTGTGAAAAGCAGTTACGTAAAAGGGACATGAGAACATATGCACAAAGTTTCTTAGTTTTTTCTTTGCTCTTTCTTTACTTTTTTTCTTTAAAGCATTAGGTACTAGAAAGATTAAGATTGTGAAACTCACGTCGTTCTGGAGTCTTCATCAGAGTTTCGCCTGAAAGAAGAGTGACGGTCATAAATATCTTCTTCTGTTTTTATATGACTTCAACTTACCTTGGTTCCTCAGAACGCATTGCAACGGATGCCACTTCGAATATTCCAATAAAGAAACACAACATTAATGGCCCGAAAATTGCGCCTTGCCATCCCAGCCAATACATTCCACCGGCAATAGCCAAACCGGTCAAATATGGATGTCCACCTCTGAATTGATACATACGCCACCAATTACAGCAACTTACTTCATATTTCATACTCACCCCTTCATTTCGGCATAGATGGCCTGCTCAAAGTACGGCGGAATGAAAAACATCAAAAGAAAAAGCAACAGTCCAGCGTAAAATCGATCTTGTGCCAACCAAAGCTCTAGGAATGCCGGCAAAGCACACCAGTAACTCCCCAAAAATGGAGCAGCTGACAATATTGCCGCTGCTGCTGACGGAAGAAACACAATTCGCGCGCCAAACACTGTATGCACAAGCCACGTAAATAGTCCCTGGAATATGGAACACTTAAACATTGAAATCAGAACTCCTGATATGGAATTCTCCAGTGAATCTGCAATCTTTGATCCAGACGAGAAGCCAAGGTACTTTGTCACTTGCAGTGGAGCATACTTTGTATCACTGCTGCTTAGCAAATAGAATAATCCAGTGAAGAACACAATCTGAAAGAGAGAATTTCTATAGTCATTTATCCCATAAGTCTGCTTTTTACAAACCATATCCAAAATGAATTCCACACAAGCCTGTCCTCCGGAGAGAATCAATGAGATTATTTCTCCGGTGAAACTCATTATCATCGAAATATTCGTTCGTATTATGTGCCACAGAGATTCGGCCACTTCGAGAATCGTTTGGGTGTTGCTCTGAGCCCAGCCTATGATGCCCTGTTTAGCCACTAAAACTAGCTCTTTAAAATGGCCTTCATTAAAAAATAATTGCCGTTTGTTAGCGTGACACATGCAGTGGAAGGGACATTTACAGATGAAAAACAATTTCGTGTTTTGTTGCTTGCTTGTAGTGTTTGTTGTGTGTTTTTAAGTTTTCATTGTGATATTTAACTCCACAAATGAAATTGAGGAGAAAACTTATACATTTTGAGCCCAAGAGATTAGGTACACGGTGCATTTGAATCTAAACAATTATAAATCTTTGTGTGTGAGTGCCAAGGAAGCACATCTTGCTTGTTAATTATATTCCAAAGTGAGACAGAGAGAGAATCCAAACACTTCAAAAGACAAAAAAATAAACTGGTCTGACTCAGCCAGTACTTTAAGGCAGCACTATCCAACTCTCTTGTTAAGGGGCATTTTCAGTTTTTTTGAGTTAGCGACAAGACATGGGGCTTGTCGCCAACAGTTCTTTGAAATTGCACGTCAGGTATAAGAACCATCTGCTGCTTTCTCCTAGCCCTTGGCTAGAAGCTTTGATACCCCGGTGTCATTTTATATGCCAACTGAAAAACGACTGCCGTGAAAGTTTAAAGTAGATTTTCTCTCGTGTTCAAGACTGACTTTGACCAGAATCTGAATCTTAAAAAGAATTTAGCCATAGTTTTACACACTATTCCGAAACTGGACAACGGTCTGGTATTGGCCAGCACCGATCCCTGGTACATATCTTTCGAGCGTCAACATTTTTTCACACCACACCGACCTTCTGTTTCGCACTGATTGGAAAATCCACAGCGAAATCTTGCTTAAAGTTCAATCTACGGTTGAGGTAATCGGTTGGAGACATTACCATTTTCAAAATGTTGTCAAGACGTACACTATGCGATGATTTTAAAAAGTTGGTCCAAATGAAAAGCAAGACGTCCGTCGGTGCACAGTTGACGGTAGAAACAACGTATTCACACTTTCCACCAAGCATACATTTTCACACGAAATCTACTGCGGAAACATATGTTACAATCGATCGCAAGTTGATCGTAAGCCATAGACAAAGCCAAACCACTTCAGAGTATTTGTTAGTATTGGAAACGGGTCATTAGGAAAAATCTTGACGTGTAAGAATGCAAACAAAGCCAACAGAAACACAGTCTTGTTGGAGAACGCACAACTTACCAGGGTTGTCGACAATCTCCTCAAACGTACTCTTAAGCGCGTCTGTCGGCACTCGTGGTCCGAACGTATCCGACTTATTGAAATCAATCCAATACTGTATCAACCGATCCCAGACGTCTAATATCTGATCTTTTAGTTTAACACTATGCACTGGATCGGCATCCTTCAACCAATCGTCTATATACTGCTCAATCTTTCGTCGCCCATAATGATGTGCATTGTCCAGGGCATCATCAATCGACGATTGCATGTTCTCCGGTAGAATATCCACCAATTCTGGGCGATCAGTGATTGTCTTGTTAATCAAATCCTTACCCAAGTATGCCACTTCAATGGTTTCCGAGTAAATATTCACACAGAAGAACACACCAAGGAAGACAATGAGCAGGATCATTAGAATGATCATCAGTATAGATGTGACTAAATCCACGGAGGATTTCAGTGAATTCCGCACAATACTGTTGATTTTGTAGTTCAGTTCCAGGACGCCTGGTAGACAGAGCGGCAAAACAGCACTGTGATGGTCCAACGCCCATGACTGCAAGGAAAACTTTAAATTAAACATCCAATGAATGACGAATGAATATGTATGTGAGTTTGCCTTAATGTTTCCATAAATGGTGTTGATTTGCTCCCAAATGAAACTAGACAGTCCAGTCACCTTGCCAATGGTGTACATCAAATGAAACGTGATTGGAATTGCTGCCAAAATGAACACCCATACGTTGCGATATAAGAATGTCGCTATGCACGCGTAAAAGAGTAACTTGAAGTAGAAATCACTCAAGTGTTCGTCCTCTTTGGGCTCGGTATCGGTTTCTATTGAATCAAGCGTTTCAGCCATGGAATTCTCGTCCGTTTCAGCAAATTTATTCACACTTATCTCGTTCACGGACTTTGTAAATGCATTCTTGTCCAACAACAGCTTAACCTTATCGAAAGCTGTACTAGCTTCCTCTGTTTTATTCAAGTGGTACAGAATAGCCACGCCAACATAGGCCATGATAAGCATAAACACTGGTACTTGTAGTGCGCCAAAGAAGCTGCAGGCATAGCTAACTACAGCTACCCACAGTGATTGTCCAGCGATTACAAATCGCGATGAGATTTCAGGTCTCCAAAAGAAATAAACCGCGGTAAGGTACAGAACTATTATAGTAATTATCTGAAAAGGAAAAGAGTGATTATCATCAGCTCGCTTGGTGTCTCTTTTTACTCACCAAATAAATATTTAAAAAACCAATGACTTGCACAAACAACGAGTGACTGAAGGTAATTGACCGCCACACTCCACAGAGAAATCCTTTAGGCGCGTACAAGCACAGTAACTTAATGCAAGTTGCAATTCCCACGCCTGCTGTGATGATTTGCCAATGTTCCCTCAGCCAAGACACCAACTTTCTTCCACAATATTCAGTTGTTTCCAATGGCGCTAGACATATAGCAACCAAAACATTCGAATCGCGATCTTCTAGTCCTTCGAACCAACCCTTCAGAAGATGTGCCAACTTCCGTTTGAATGGAAAGAGCACAGCGCCCATAAGGAAGGCCCAAAGCAATGGTTTCACAAATGGCCCCAGTATAAAGCAAACCGCGGCAAAAGCAGCCACACCCGCAGCTATTAGAAAATTATACATCGCGGCTTTGAAACTTTCATGATTCTCCGATCTCATTCGCATTAATTTATTCAGAACACTGTCGAACGAACGATCTCGTCGTATTGAATCTTGGCGGTTCATGTTTGTGGTTTAAGGGATAGATGGACGGACAAATGGAGGTGAATTTCGATTGGTTTCTAATCGGATTTCACACTGAAAGTAAACAAAACAAAATTAAATTAGTTTAAGCAAACAATTTGTCTTGACCTATGTAGCTTAGGATCAATATTTATCATGGGAAATTGTACAATGTTCTAGACCTAGAGACGCAATTAGGAGTGACTTAAATCAATACATAAGCCCTCTTTTGTCTTTCTGATAGCAAAAGGAGGACGAATACCCCTCTGAGCAGATAGCACCTCTAAGACCTGTTTTGCCTTGTGCTTTTACAGATTCCAATTGCCCACTTACTTCACGGGCTACCGACCTGCCCGAGATACCATCGCCTTCTGGTCAGTTGACAGTTGTTTTGCAATGGTTTAAGCATTACCAGTCCATTGAAGCGTGTTTGACCGCACTAAGGCCAAAACTGTCCTGACACTTCACATGTCGTGCCATGCTTCCACCTGTAGTTGACTTTGCTGATAAAACATCCAGGTTAAGTAAATGTTTACAGCCAGAGATATGTAGGCATACTTAAGTGTTGCTTCTCTAGCAAAATACTAAGGGTAATCTATTTTCTAGCCAGATCGGCAGAACAGCAATTTTCTGATATCGGCGAGATATGAGCGACAATCTTAGAATGAATTAATCACGAAACCAGGAACTTTATTGCCCCTCGACTGTCTGTGTAGCATTCTGAACTGCGCCAACTACAGAGGCATCAGTCTTCTTAACATCGCTTACAAGATCTTATCTGCCGTGTTGTGTGAACGCCTGAAGCCGTTCGTCAACAACCTGATCGGTCCATATCAGTGTGGTTTCAGGCCAGGAAAGTCCACCATCGACCAAATATTCACACTGCGGCAGATCTTGGAAAAAACCCAGGAACTTCAAATCGATACGCACCACCTCTTTATCGATTTTAAGGCCGCGTATGAAAGCATCTATAGAGACGAGCTATACAGAGCCATGTCTAGTTTTGGCATCCCTGCCAAACTCGTCCGTCTGTGCAGGATGACGATGGAGAATGCACGCTGCTCCATCAAGGTCGGTCAAGACCTCACCGAGACCTTTGATGTCAAAAACGGATTTAGACAAGGCGACGCGCTGTCATGCGACTTCTTCAACATCGTTCTTGAAAGAGTTGTGCAAAACTTACGCGCCAACACCAGAGGCACAATCTTTCAAAAGTCCGTCCAATTACTCGCATACGCCGACGATATTGACATAATCGGAAGAACGCAGCGTGATGTCACTGGTGCGTTTGTGAGTATCGAGACGGAGCCGGCGAAGATGGGTTTAGCGGTCAATGAGGGCACGACGAAGTATATGCTGTCAACAAGGAAGGACTCCCAACACCGACGTCTCGGACAGAACGTCACTATAGACAGCTATAACTTTGAGGTAGTTAAGGACTTTGTCTACCTAGGCTCCGCTATAAATTCAGACAATGACATCGGCGCTGAGATTAAACGAAGAATAACTCTTGCCAATCGCTGTTTCTTTGGGCTAAAAAGGCAATTGAGTAGCAAAGCCCTCTCTCGAACAACTAAGGTGACCCTTTATAAGTCCTCTGTCTAAAGCGGATGAGGTTGCTCTTGGCTGTTTCGAGAGGAAAATTCTTCGGGTGATTTTTGGTCCCGTCTGCATAGACGGGGAGTGGAGGAGGAGATACAACGACGAACTGTACGGGCTGTACAGCGACATCGACTTAGCCAGAAGAGTGAAGGTCCAACGACTGAGGTGGCTGGGTCATGTAGAGCGGATGGACACCAATGCTCCAGCTCGGAAAATCTTCGAATCCAAACCCGAGGGTCAGCGCAGTAGAGGAAGACCGCGACTCAGGTGGCGTACGCAAGTGGAAGGGGACCTCAACCAACTTGGCGTGCGAAACTGGAGACAGCTGGCAAAAGATCGAGATCGCTGGCGACGCTTGTTGGTTGAGACCCAGGACCACGCCGGTCTGTAGCGCCACCTAAAGTAAGTAAAGTCATTGCATTACATACAAGCTTCTTATTCGGTATTATTCCCAACTTTTGGGAGACGGAAGGAAATGCTCCAATTGAGCTTTTCGGAGAAGACATTCCCATCCACCCCTGGGTCAATTTTGCAACGGTTTGCGTAAAAATCGACTGACCTTTGGTCCTTAGTAACGGAAATTGGTGCCTGGAAGTTACGATCAAATCTCCATTTCGGTGGAGTGTAGTCGATGAGATACCCTAGGACTCACAAGGAGACACGTGAGGGAGCGCCAATAGTTTGGTTTACTGCATTCTCTGGCGGATAGTATGGTATAGACCTCTGTCTCAAGTGGCTTACCTAAATTGATTTCTACAGAAATGAAGTCTTGTATTCGCATTGCTGCTACAAAAAGAAGAAAAAGAAATGGAAACTTGGTACGGACTTTCGAAAACACTGCAAAATCGCCCGGTTTGAAGCTGTGCCAGAGTTACAACTTTGTACAGATCTTTGCCTACTTGTGTCCAATTGAAGA
Organism: Matsumyia berberina; assembly: GCA_917880715.2. NCBI lineage: Eukaryota > Metazoa > Arthropoda > Insecta > Diptera > Syrphidae > Matsumyia > Matsumyia berberina. The sequence continues at coordinate 41,629,390 of OU862872.1, forward strand.
AGTTTTAGAACAGCAAGACCTTCTTTCGACCAAGACCCCACGGCACCCGTTATGCCGATACAGGAAAATATCGAGAAAAATCCCTAGAGTGCAGTAACAACCACTAAACCACTCTATGCGCACTCTCACTTCTTCGAAATTAAAAACAATGACCTAGTTTTAGCCTATCAATAAATTTAAATGCTCTGTCTGTACACCAATGGTTATAATATAGAGATGAATTCGGCAATGACTTCATATTTATTTTGAGTGACCATCGGGGCGATAAGCTATGTTCTACCGCTTTGGACATCTCTTGTTCATCTTTAGGTTTTGTTATTTTTCCGTCTAGGGTAACTAGACGACTGATAAGAACTGAATGATTTATCATTTTCAAGTCTACTAGACTGCTCAAATCAGTCATTTGTCATTTGTTGTCGAGCTTTATCTTAACAGGCCAGGCAAACATCTTCACATTAAACTAGCTTCACCATTCCCAATTGGTAATGAAGATATATGAAAGAGTCTGTACTTTCGATGACTCAGTGAGCGTGTAATAAAAATTCGGCAAAATCAGGTCGCCATGCAATGTAACAATAAATCCGTGGAAATTCACTGCGGCATTACTTTTCGTTTAGGGCTATCTTCTCTGATTGTCTGCAATTGACCTTCGCTGGCCCAATCTAATTAAGTATAACACAGCACGTATGATATAATGTTCTAAAAATATCACAAATTAAATTTATTCACAAACTTTTGTATGCGTGTCACGATAATTTAGTCCAGAAAAGATCAGAGAAACTATGCCATCCTACATTGCAATAACCAAAGTAAACATGGCTAGCGATAATAAACAATTAAATATTAAATAAATCCATAAGGGCTCACCAAAAGAATGTTTCTTTCCCTTCGACGTTATTTAAACATTTTGCTTTGCAATCGAATAAGATTACAGGTTACTGGAAGAGGCCGAGTGGAGGAGGGACAAAGATTTTGATGATCAGGGAAAGTGTTGTTTATATATTTTTTTTGTTGTGTCAAATGCCGCAGTGTTTATTTGTAAACAATATAATTTATTTAAGACGGTATAAACAAAACAAAACAACTTTCAAACAGCCCGTACTGCGGCGAACTGCGGTCAAGATTTGTGGAAAACAACACAAACAGCTGTTTGCGGAACGGGGGCTGGGCTGGGCTTTGCAGACAAATGACATCATATTTTAATGGTGTCGCAAACTGGTGGGAAGTGTTTCGAATTTTGTAGATTCTTGATGGTGGGGTCACATGCGTATAAATCGTTTTTCACAGATGAGTGGATGCCCTTCCCTGCTTTGAAAATGATTATGATTTTTACTTCCATACAAGCGGTACTTTATCTATCACATAATTGAGGCTTCCTCATAAAATCTGTAATAGCCAGGGGACGACGAACTCCCTTGACTTTGCCTTTCTTGTACTGGTCGCAGTCTACGGGTTCTTTCGTCCTCTTACCAGTGTCGTACAACTTTTTGGACTCTATCTTAGGGTTGAAAACTCCTTGGACCACCAAAAGATCTATCAATAAGCGCCTACCTACGCTATAAATCGGATGAAAAGATTGACTCTAAAATATTGACTCAAAAGATTGACTCTAAGCATACTCCGTACTTTAGGCAGTGTAACTGAACTAAAAAGAGACCTACAAGCCTGTTATTATGGATTCTCCAGATCGGTATCAGTATTAAACGTGGAAAATGCAATAGCGTAAAAGAAGCAACAAAAACGCATGCTCCAGCGTTGTATCCGGATATAAAGAGAAATGACAATGAAACTCAAAACTCTACGAACTGTGCTAATACTTGAACCACATTACAAACAAACTTTTTTCTTTTGCATGGCAACTCCTTTTGCTTAACAGATTTCTCCACATGAGAGCGTAGGGGCAAGCACCATATGCTTTTCCACTTCTTGCGCAACAAACAACATCGCTGCTGATATTTACAGGCGATATGAAATAGCCAAAGCTGAGTCTATGTCTGTGCAACCAGGACAGCAATAATTGTATACCCTCACCTACGTCACCATGACGTACCCTTGAAAGAAAACATGCGCAAGGTCTTATCTGCTGTCACTTTGACAATCTACAAACAGACAGTTGACTTTCAAAATCTATGAAAAAAAAAAAAAAAAAAAAAAAAAAATGGGTACAAATATTTTGTATTTTTTTATCTTAATGCGAATTCTAAGGTAAAACCCTTAATTTTTAGATGAAAAACTACAAAATCTTTTAAAGATCAAACAACTACAAGCTGAAGTCATTACACTTCGCACAGAAATGCCAGCATATTACGATAAATACTTCAAACGTGTACAGTCCATTCAACTCAAACGACTTGTATGTAGAAAATCCATAACTTATCTGAAGTTTTATACAATTTGTTACGTTTCTTTAGCTCAAGGTGCAAATAGACATACCGGTGACTGAAATAACAATACCAGGTCAAGACATCGCCCCCATAAGCGATCGGGCAATTCAACCAAAATTTAAGGTAAGTCAATGCGATGCTTCCTGCAGACTTGATAGAAAATTTGACATCCTTTTCATTTCAGACGGAGGATATTGAGAACGAATGCAAAGATTTGCAGAAAATATTCAATTTTATTGAGTAAATTATCTATTTGGAACCAATTTCTTGAGGAAATACGAGTAAACGACCTCCAGGCACTCGATACGCGGTTGCAGAGACTGAAAATAAATATTTGCTAACAATTTTTGTTTTAAAAAAATACGAGTCGTACTTTAAATACTGTGATGATGGGCCGCATGTGGCAAAGGCTTCCTTTTGTTCGTATTATCAGGACGTGCTTTATGGCGAGCTAAAATGGTATATTATAAAAATGGACAGGGTGGAGGCTATATCTTACTTCATCAATCACTTCGTTGATCACGACATCCTGGATATTTGTTGCCGGGATAAAGGTACTACTCTTACGTGACATGAACTTCTCGGTGGTAATCTGTAGAGCAAATTCCGAAACAAACAAGACTTTCTCTAAAAAACAAAAGGGACATGTTAATTCTTTATCAACAAGAGCATTACTAGTGTCCACCTTACCCGATTTGACCAGCTCAACAGTTGTGTAGATTAAAAATGCCAACGTCAACAACGCAACTACATCGACTAGGAAAAGCCGACTCGATATAGATCCAATATACGCGCTATAAATTAACGCTAAAGTTATTATCGATTTCAGGTGAAAACTCCTTTCGTTCGCGTAGTTTTTGTTAACAATTTGTACTTCGAATGAATCACTATTGTATGCGATTATGCTGAGTTGCAATGATCGGCCACCAAACGAACGAAATTCATTGCCGTAGGTTGTGGCCATTGTGGGGCCGGATTATATGAGGTTCGGCGGAAAGGGGTTAGCACGCTGCCTATATTTATTTGTCTATATATCCATTGGCGGGTGAGTTTATGCCGTAGCCCTGTAATTACATAATTGGAGGAAAACACATGAAATAACCATTTTTTGGCATTAGCTGGGTTGTTTCATAGATGAAGAGGGAGTTGAATTATTTTGGAACAATATGCAGAGTTTTTTAATTGGTTTATTTATATTGAAAATGTTTTGTTTTCATTTTCATTTATTTATTTATTTTTTTTTATTTAAAAAAAAATTCTATTTTAAAAGTAAAATGCGATGTTTACGTGTTCGTTGAACGTAATAGATGCTGTCATATTGTCGGCAAGTAATAGAAGAGAAAAAATGAGTGTAGTCAGTGAAAAGGAACTGAAAGTGGAAATTCTAACTGAGAGAAAATATTTTGCAAAAACTAAATTGAATGCACATGCGAAAAACCGAAAGCAAAATTGACTTAACATATTATTTTAAACTGCCTTCTTCCTTTTTGAAAAAGTTTTCTTGGGTGACATGTGCTTAACGGCATTGATCAACAACTTGATTAATACAATCAATGGTCTATGACCCCTCCTATAGCTAACACTGTGATCTAGAAAGTTTTATTGCATCAAACTCCCTATACTACATATGGCGCCGACAATGCACCGTCTTGTGTGAAGTTTTGAAACGGGCTTAAGCCCCCTAAGCCCGTCTCCAGCGTACTTAATTTTTCCTTAACAGTTCTGCCCATTTTTGCTTAGAGCAAAGCACACTTTTGCCAGTCTACTTGGGTAGATTGCATTGCATTGCTCAATGAACCCATTGTTCTTATGCCGCAGTGTGTCACCTTTTTAAACATTAAAGCGGAAAATCTGAATGGTTACTGGTTACTTTCCTACCACTCCATTTCTCAACTCTATTATCGCCTTACCGCCATTACAAGTCCACATAGGAATGCTAGCATGACTTAGCCTACATAGGCTCTCCCTCCTCAGGGTCTCTCAGACGCCATTAAAAGGTTTAGCTTCTTTCTACAAAACATCGAAATTACAATTTTTACCGATAGCCAGGCTGCTATCAAATCTCTGGAATCAGTAACAAACATACTACCCTTTTGTATGGTTAGATTTTTGAGATTCGTAAGGGGAATCTTTTAACCTTTGCTTGTGAATTTGAACTATATCCATTTGTATGGGGAGTCGACTGTAATAACTTGGGTAAAGTTAGTAAATGTAGGTACAAACAAAAATTTATTCTCTTTCATTTTTGTCAAGCCTATAATAAAAAACATTTACACGCTTAAAAGATTTGCATAACACATTTAATTAAATTCGCTGATCACATTCATTATTTGTGTTTATTACAACCGCCCTGGCGTACGCGATTCGATGTTTTCACATCAAAAATCTACTACAATCACTTTGATTTTATTATTTTTTTTTCTCGTCTTGTCGAAGCTTCGCAACTTCGCGTTATTAAATATTTTCCAATATGGCGGTGATATGTTGTGGCCATTCTACATGAGTATGTCAATTTAATTTGCGAAAAACCAATAATTTATTTATTTAAATTTGTCCGAAACAGTTGAACAACAACTCATTAACATCCATCGAACATATTTACCATATAAAAGTGCTCCGAACTCGTGTAATTTGTGCTAAAAAGACATTGAGAGAAAAAACGAAAAAAAACTTGCCCCAGTATATACCGTGCGTGTGTGTAGCGAGCGAGAGCCGAATATATAACATAAGAAAAAGAAAAAAGATATATTTTTCTTTTTTCCTTCTTTTCTTGTATTTCCCATCGAAAATAGAAAATTTCAACAAAAAAAAAAAGAAAAAAGTGCGAAAGTTTCACTTCAAAACAGTGTGCCGAGGTAAATTTTCCAATCAACTTTTCAGTAGCAAGAAAAAATATGTAACTTCAAGTGAAATGTTTTCGAGTGCATTTTTGGGACTCCAGAGCGCCCCAACCCGAAATGTATGGTGCTGTTGGCTAAGTAGTGTTTCCTCTGCGATCAACAATGACCGCAGCAGAACTCGCGTAGCCTTTTCTAATTTTTTTTTTTTTTCATTTTCGTTGGATTCACTTGTGTGTTGCCGTTTTTTTTTTTTTTTCGCTCATCTTGGAGTTGGTGGATGGTGTGTATGGTGCTTCCCCCGGTGTCCGTCCCTACTGCGGCGGCGGTGGATCGACATCGAATCACCATTTTCTCTTTTGTCTTGGGTTTGATTGAGAAAAATTCTTATTTGAAAAACTGGGGAACGATTTTTGGAAATTTTCTTCTAATTTCCTTTCTACGGGGATTGTGGGCGAAATTAACTTTTTTTCCGTTTCGCTTTTGGGGCAGGGGGGCGGGGTGGGTTTCTTTTCGTTCTACCGTCTCCCCGTGTGTGCGGGATTGACGCAGGGTCATGCTCTGTGTGGTGTTGGTGGAGTGTGTACTCTACATCCTTTTTTTTCGTTGGTGTTCTCTTGGATTTATTTTTTGTTATACATTTTGCTGTTTGTCTTGTTCTCTGTCCTTTTTGGGGAGAGTTTAGTGGAGCGGCAGGGCTCCCGAAAGTCAAAGTTGTCGGTTTTGTGGGAGAGTTTTTATTCATTTTCGTTTGAAAAAAAAAAAAAACTGTGTGTGCCCGTTTTTAGGCAGAGCGATGGGGATTTGTTTGCATCGTACGCCTGTTGGGACGTGCATGCAATGTCACGCATGCCGCCACACAACATAAGTACGAGCAACGCCATTGCCAATACCAATCGAAATGGAGTTGCCAGTCTAATGGAATTATCTCGGGGATGAATAATTTATCTTTTGTGGACAGGGGTTGATGTTCTGACGAAATTTTTGTGTGTCGATTGGGGAACGCTTTCCTTTCAGGTTGGCTGCGGGGCTGAGCAATTACGGGGACTAAATGGTTTTGTCTGTTAAATGGTTGTGGTAGTTAGAAATGTAGGTCCGTTCGGAATAAGAATATTGATTTCATGTGTCCAGGCTTGCAAAAATTTAATTTGTAGGCCCAGATCCATAGTGGACGCAGTAACTGATGCGTTGGATTGCTAAGCGAGCCAGAGCAGCGAGTGAAAGTTCGACTTTTGACAGACATTGGTTCTTAAACTTGTCTTTATCCATTGCCAGCAACCTTTTCAGCTGAAAAACAAGTTCTCATTGCCTTAATGTCAATGGTCTTGCCAAAACAAACCTCGAGTTTATTGCTTAAAGCGTTATCGTTCGATTTGAACCTGGACCGCAGCCAAAGAGCCTCTGCGATTAGTTCAATCCTTAGCTAGTTTGGCTGAAGTTGAGGTACTTGCATCTTCGAAACTAAAAGACTCGATTCTTGGTATGTGTGTCAAAGACAACTTTCGTTGAAACGACCACATAGTCGCCAAAAATGCTGCAAAATGACTAGGTTTCCTCAAGCGGTGCGATAAAAACTTTACCTCTTCTAATCTAGCCTCAGTTTATAAGACGTTCATTTGCCCAGGGTTTATGCTTTCGCAGATGTCCACGAAGGTTTCCAGAAAATTGTTTCACTTGTCTGTCATTACATGGATCTGTTTTGGATAAGTCGGCTTTTGGTCAGACACTTGCAGACTTTGATTTCGGCGGGTACTTCTTCTTCATTTACATGGTATATGTTACATCTTCTTTTTATCGTTACAACGTTCTTTTAACCTCGTTTATAGCTTCGCATCAGTCGCTTTATGCATCACTTCAAACAGCGAAGCTTTTCTGCTTCCGAAGTTGTATATTTCTCATACGGGAAAGATGACGATTATTCGAGACTTTCCGCAGTCATCTCTTGACGACTGCAGACTTTTGGTAGACGCTTGTAGAAAACCGCCTTGGTGAAATCCATTAACTGACCGACTAACGTATAAAGAAGTACATCTCTACTCAATTTGAAAACTGGAAAAGTCTGATTAAAGGATACGACTCTATGGTTTTTTTTGCATTAACTTGGGACTCCAAAACGGCTAGTCACACTTATAACTGACGAAGGATTTAAACTAAGGAAAAGTTTATTCCTATTCAAGTCTCAAGAGACTAGTTAGGGCTGTAGTTGCGAAATTTTTAGATGATTGTCATGTAATTGCTATTTAAGAAAGGAAGACGATGGCGTATTGTCTCAGACTGTAGCCAAGGTACGGCTGGAGCACATAGAAGAGATCTTAGAGCCTTTGCCCTCCACCGAACTTGAGGTTATATCTGTTGCAACCAGCAGGAAAAATTTCAAGTTCCCAAAGGAATGCTGTGAATAGGGTAATTCAAGAACGCGAAAATTGTTTACGATCAGCGACACCCGATAATTCTAGACACCATTTGAAGAAACTTTGAATCCATGACATTACACTTGCGAATGAAGTTTTAGATTATAAAATTCTTCAAATGGTGTTCCGGAGCTAAGATCATCGGGTGTCAATTTTCCCTCTAACCAAACACTTGATTTGTTTGCAAAGCGTTTCGTTGCTTGATTTTGTTGCTTTTTTTCTTAATTAGCTGAGCTTGTGATGGCGCAAAAGTCCGGGGTGGATCGTGGCTTCAAATAATAAGCGTCTCCACTTGTTTAGGTTTCTTTACTTTTGCGCGTTAGATCTCAGTCGCGGTCTTCATCTACTGCGTCATCTCTCAGGGTAGATTCAGAGATTCTTTGAGCCGGGGCCCTGGTGCTTATTTGCCCTACATGTTCCAGCCATCTTAGTCGGTGTATGTAGACTTTTCCGACTAGTACGATGTCGCTATATACAATAGTTCGTCGTTATATCTTCCTTACCCACCGTCTTTTATTATTATTATTAGTGGGCAGCAGGCGTATTGTGCTAACCCTTATGACTCTAGAGCACTTAAAGAGTACTAACTGGTTCACAAAACAGCCAAAAATATGATAGGTCCTAAGGCTGTCCCGGGAACCATACTGATATTCCCACAACATTAAAACGGTACTCACAATGGACCTTCAGGTCTCCGAGTGAAAGTGATGAGGCCTATCCATCACACACCCTTCGAAACCTAACCTAACGTAATCTATGATACTAGAGCAGTTTGTCTGGTCCAGAGGCTGTCAGATAGCTAATCAGCTTCTCAGGGTGGAGCGCGGCGAGTTTTCTCACAAATGAGGGCGTGGCATTCTCTGAAAATGTGGAGAAAGCTTTCATCTTTCTCCATGCATAGCCTTCAGTTAGGGTCTGATGACAGGCTAAGCTTGTGTAGATGCCATTTAAGTAAGCAGTGGCCACTTAGAATACCGGTTAGGATTTTGAGGTGGTTCCTGCTTTTCAAAAGATTCAAAAGAAATTTAGATTTGGGATAGAGTGGGGAAAAGTATTTGGTGCATTTCTGTTCTATACTTCCCATTTCTGTTCTATGCGTCACATTGGATTTAAGCAGGGTTTGTTCCCTCGCGCGGGCTGTTTCGGGACCGGTGAGGGTGGTTGTTACATCTATCTTGGTCAGTGAGTCCGGTGTTTCGTGTAGTGAGACGCGAGTTCCAAGAATCATTTTGACTGTCTTTAGAACTTGTTTTGATTGTATCGTGGCTGAGTTCAGTGCTTTTAGGGCAGCTTGACTGTCAGAGAAGCTAGAGATGGCTTTAAGTTTGCACTGCACTGATTGATGGCAAATATCTTTGCCTAGAAGATGTTTGAGTGAATGCTTGGACTAACCGACATGAAGGTGCTACACGAATCGCTGAATATTCCAGCCCCAGATCCGCTGTCCATTTTTAAGCCGTCCGTGAACCAGTCGCCACTTAGAGGGATGACTACAGAACAGTTTCGTTTCAAGCAGTACTTTGGAAGGATGTCGTCCAAAAACGATAAGCATGCCTATGCAGGAGGGACCAAAGATCACTCGAAGGACATTTCTCTCAAAACCAACCGAGGGCGACCTCATCCTTTCTTGATGACTGACGATTAGGGTCTGTTTTGTCCTCGTTGACCGTTAAACGCATCTTGGTCGCTTTTCTGTTTCAGGCCTGTGTATAAAATAAAATTGGTAACAGTTGATCCCTGTCATCAAACCCAAGCAGGAAATAAGCTTAAATCGTCTTGAGACAGACGTATCATTCCAAATAATCCGTAAAATTCTACATTGCTGCGTGTAATTAGCACCAATTAATGCTGTTCCTGTCGTTTCCTGAACGATAGACACTGCTCTCTGCTCAACAGTTGTCACGCATGGATTAGAAATCATAACAAACACATTAGAGCCACTTAAATCAGCTGGACTCGAGATTAAAAGTTCCCGTTCGCTATAGATAACGTGGGCGTGAAAGCATGCCTTCCTGTGATAACTACAACAATTTCGCGGATTATCAAGCACTGGTGGCATAAGAAATTAGCAGTGGGAATTCCTCAAAACAGGTTTTCATGACCAAAATTCATTGGCTCGTCGCTGCTCACAGCAATTTTAAACTCTGGCAACACCAACACCAATGATGATTTTTGGTAGCCAAGCCTTTTATTTTTCATGAAACATTTCTTGAGAAACGCCAGGGCGATGACGAATGCGTTGTGTAGTGACGAGGCTTTCTATTTATTTTGCGGTTATCATCAGACCTCGTAACGTAAGTCATTCAACATCGTTTTATTCTTTGTTAGCACTGTTCTAACCCATATACCGAGATGTGAGTGAGAATGTTGACGATGCAAATAATGCGCCGAATTTTCACCACCTCAGCTTCGCCGGCAGCCGGCCGCGGCGGCGGCGGTGGCCACTCTTGTTGAAATATTTTGCGCTTTCGTGCGTGAAAATTCTAAAATCGCCAAAATCAAAACAAACAGCTTTTCATTCATCGAGTGAAAGAGAAAGGTAGAGAGAATCGGGTCGTGGTGAGCCAACAGCAAAAGACAAGAGCTGTGAGTATCCATTCAGAAGTTTTTTTTTTTTTTTTTTTGCTGAAATGTTTTGCTTTTTCTTTTTCACCACGAAACAGTGTGAAATTATTTTCGCCCTCAGCCCCCCGTGTTGGGTCGTCAGCTTGTCCTTCAGCGCCCTTGCTAATTTTATTGTTTTGTAATTATTATTATCTTTGGGTTGTGCTTCGTTCAATTTGGACTAGATACCGAGTTACACACACAGGGCGAGTTATCACATTTTTGATACAACCAAACAGATGGAATTCACTAAATTTCTGTTGGGATTTCGTAATCGTCGTGCGCCAGAAGCAACTCTGCACATTCTTCCGATAGACGAGCTTTATTCGTGGGGAAACCAGTTTCGTTAATTTTTTGTTTTATTGGGTTGCGCCGTACAGTAGCTAGACGGCCATAAAAAGAGGAAAAGGTTATGTCTTGCGTTGTATTCTGTTGTTCGTTGACGAAGCATGTGCATTACACTGTTTGTAAACAAACTTCGAAATCAACAAAATAATACAAAATTCGCTTGCAGTGTCTAATTGTGTTATTGCGGTGCACAGGGTAGGGATGATTTGGCTCTCCAAAAAACGTGTTACAGCCTACGTATGAGGGATTTGACTGCTGTTATCTTTAACTTGTAGGCTTTGGTGTTGATATTATGAGATTGCTTATCAATTGTCTAAGTTTACTGATAAGCAACTGCTGTTGAAATTTGGCACTAAAACGCAGTGTTCTCTGCGTCTCTCTCTATTATTTTAATTGCGCAAAGCATTGCCCTAATTCATTTCAGAGATTCAGACGTCAGAGTTACAGATTTCTTTGAATTTTAAGAGACATACTCGTATGTACTTCATGCAAAACATAAACGCAAGAGTAAATACAGAATTCTAAAGATATGTATTTGCAGAGCTTTGTATTGAAAAAAATAAATAAGACTTGCCGTGCCGACGCAGATCGCCGAGGTCTGAGATTTTATAAGCGCTGTAGTGAACCGTTTTGTAGCTAAAACTCTTATGACCATAGGTAGGACTGGTTGTGGATGGTGCTGTTGTTTTTTGTTTGTTTGATTTTGCAAAAATAGGAATCAAATAAATGAAACCCAATGGTTACTTAAGTACCGCTACAGTTCGGGGTAAACCTGGACCTCAACCAACCAGCCTTTCCAGTTAGCCCGGTCCTTAGCTAACTGGGTGGTACGGCTGGAGTCTTCTCAAATGCACCGGGCTTAGCCATCACCACGCGACTGCCGGATCATTGTAGTGTGTTTCAAGGGGAAATTACGGCAGTCTGCGAAGCTGCGGCTTGGCTTTCAATTAATGCGATAGATTGTAGCGCTATTGTACTATACATAGATAGTCAGGCAGCTATTAAAGCCTTGGAATCGCCGACAATACGATCAAGGTTGGTAAAGCAATGCCGCAGATCTCTTAACGAGATTGAAGATAGGTGCGACGTAATCCTGTGCTGGGTCCCAGGACACAGGGACGTTCCAGGCAACTGCAGAGCGGACGAGCTGGCAAAGGAGGGTGCAGGACGGCTTCTCCCCGAAAACCTGGGGGGACCCCCTGCGCCCATAGAATCGATCAAGTTCCTCCTTGACAGAGATGCCAAGAAACTGGCAAACCGCAGGTGGAACAACATCAGCACTTGTCTCCTGTCAAAACAAATCTGGCCCAAGCTGGATTTAAAGAAGACGGGGAGACTTTTATCTACTAATCGGAAAAATCTAGGTTCACTAGTAGGAGTTGCCTGATAGGCAGGCATGCACTTAGATCGGGGGTCCCCTCCAACGATTTCTGCAGAAGCTATAGGGACGAGGAGGAAGAGGAAACCACGACCCACTTACTTTGTACATGTCCTGCTCTTGCGACGCTTAGAAGAAGAACCCTCGGGGAATACTTCTATGATGATCTTAACGATCTTGCTGAACTAGACATCCAAAAGATAAGCAACTTCATCTCTGGAACGAAATGGTTCAAATCTTAGGGTTCACACCGCTACGGTTGCCCACTTCTGTTGTAATTATGCCACATTTTCTGGTTCCCTGGTGCCGGTAAGCCGGTTTACTTCGTTGTGGTATCACAATGGGCCATTCTGGCCTAAGTGTGTCCCTGCCTAATCGGGGACAGCCACCTAACCTAACCTAACCCAGCTAACTGCCAGAATTCCAGAAAGCTGGTTAAAAAGGTATATCGATAACGAGGTCATATTTCGAGCCAATACGCGGTGGATCCAGCTTGACACATGTGCAACGGCTAGAAACTTATGGTCGAGTTATAATAAGAAGATATCTCTTTCTCTGGTCAAACGGAAGGCCTCGGTATACATCACAACGACTATTGCAGAAGCTGCAGGGATGACGAGGAGATCGAATCTGTCCGACACCTGCCGTGTGAATGTCCTGCCTTCGCCAGTAGAAGAATGAGGACTCTTGGTAGTTAGTTCTTGGAGGACTTGGGTGACATCGAGCTAAGGGGCTTCCTGAGATTCATTTCTTTATCTGGGTGGTTTTAAATCAGCGGTTTCCCTTTCCCTTCACAGGTTCCCGGAGTAAAAATGGAAGAAGGACACAATGGACCCTTTGCTGGTCTAAGTGAGCAGTGACAATGTCACAAGGCAACCATAAACCTAACCTCGCCTAACCAAGCTAACTGCCATCAGTGGCGTACGTCAAGTTGGTTGAGGTCCCCTTCTGCTTGTGCAGGCGACCTCAGGCGAGGTTGCCCTACTTATCTCAAACGTTCAGTGCGTAGTTTTTTGACTTGATTGATGTCGCTGTTGAATCGTCGTGGTTGATTCTTTTCCTCTAAAGCCCGTCAATGCAAACGGGGTCGAATATCTTCTGAAGAATTGTTTTGCTCAAAACGACCAAGGGTATCTTCATCTGCTTTCGGCAGAATCCATACTTCAGCGCCCACTTCTTACTCAAGAGCGGGTTACGCCCTTTTTTTTTTTTTTTTTTCAATTATATCGAAATTTTCGGTTTTGATTTTTTAACATTTATAGTAAATAGCAGTGAACAGAAGACGTCTGCTACAAATTTGGGCACGATTTGGATCCACAATCTTGAAATTCTTTAAAATTGTTCAGATTTCGTTGAAATTGAAAATTCCTACACATTGGAGTGCTATTGGGCTGTCGGAAAAGTCATGACGTTTGTTGTTTTTCAAAGATTATTTATTTATATAAAGAACAGAAATCAATCAATAACATATTGACCGTTTTGTTCGATGAACTTTTGCCATCTTTCAGTAAGTTGCATAATTCCTCGTTCATAAAAGGACCTGTCTTTATCGGCGAAAAACTGAAGAAGGTGCTGTTTTACAGCCTCATCTGAATTGAACGTTTTTTCACGTAACGAGTTTTGAAGAGAACGAAATAAGTGGAAGTCCGACGGCGCAAGGTCAGGTGAGCATGGTGGGTGTGGCAACACATCCCATCCAAAGCCCAATAACTTTTGGCGGGTGGTTAAACTTGTGTGTGGTCTTGCTCTGGACGTTTCTGGATGATGCATTCGTTCAAACTGTCCAACTGCCGACAGTAAACATCAGAATTGATGGTTTGATTCCTTGGTAGGAGCTCAAAAAACACGATGCCTTTAAAATCCCACCACACTGACAGCATAACCTTCGTCAATTGGACCTCCTTGAGTTCATGAGGAACCCAAATATCGAGCTTGCTTACGTATCCCAGCTTCTTCAGGTGGTCATGAACGCTTGAATGATGGATGTTCAATGTCTCTGCAATCTCTCGTGTCGTGTAACGTGGGTTTGACTCGATCAGTGCCTTGATTTGGTCGTCGTCAACGTCGGTGGGCCTTCCTGACCGAGGAGCGTCATTGAGTTTAAAATCACCCGCGCTGAATTTTTGGAACCAGCGTTGACACTGACGTTTTTGTAGAGCATCGTCACCGTAAACTTGACGCAACTTTTCACAAGCTTCACTTGCATACTTCCCTTTACGGAAATAAAAGAGTAAAATATGGCGAAAATGGACACTTTGGTCTTCCATATTTAAGCTGCTACAAAATCTTCAAAACACGATTAATACCGATCAATTTTTTTCAGAGTTAGGCTTAAACCGTTAACTGTCAAATGGCTTACCAATAATACAGATGGGCTTAATCCATTACTTTAAAAAAATTAACAAACGCCATCTGTTCGAGAAATGCGTCATGACTTTTCCGACATTTTGGACATTTTGTTCCATTTTCCTCATATCAGAGAATAGAAAGAAACGAACCGAGGAATCCACTTAACGTCTTGCGGCTGGTGCCGGTAGCCCGTAGGTACTTTAATAGTCCCCTTCTTGCTGAGAAAGGAATTCAGACATTGCAGTTAATATTCCCAAAGTACGGGTTGTAGTTAGTTTGAATGGTGAAGAGGTTACCTTTCTACCCCCATGGAAGATACATAGTCCCATATTCAAGCTCAAGGTTACTTCACCTGCGGAATAAACAGCCTTCTTCTTCTTCTTATGATGACTCCCCTCTTAGGAGGTTGGTTATCATCCTTCTTGTGTTTTCTCGGGAAGTAGCTGTCCTGAATATTTCAATTGTGGACATGTTGAACAGTAACAGAGATTCCGCAATTATGTTACACTGCTCTTCCTCGTCCAATTCGTCCTTGCAGTATGGCATGCAAAAACCGATACTTTTCATTCCTCATAACATGACCCAGATATTACAGTTTTCGGACTTTAACTATGTTCAGAAGCTCTCGTTTTGTCCCCATCCTTGTCAGGACCTCCGCGTTGGATACCCTGTCTGTCCATTGGATTTTCAGTATTCTTCGGAACAGCCACATTTCAAAAGCTTCCAGTCTCTTTTGAGGCGCTTTATGTAGAGTCCAAGCGTGTAAACCAGAAATAACATTTTGTGAATTTTATTTTCAGGTCCAGCTGTAGATCACTGTCGCAAAGAATCTTCTTCAGCTTGTTGAAGATCACTGCACGGGCCTGCTCGATTCTGCATTTGATTTCTTGGGAGCTATCTGGCCTGTGAACGAATTTTGTCCCCAAATACTTTATCTTGTAGACCCGCTTGATGTTTGTTCTGTCGATCTTTCACCCTACATCCGCCATATGGTGTGTTGAAATGACTATAAATTTCGTTTTAGCAGTGTTGATGTTAAGGCCGAAATCTTGACTGACCCGGTTGATCTTATTTACCATGGCGTTGACTTCTCTTTCACCTTTCGCGATAACGACCGATCCGTCCGCGTGCCTTAGATTATTGATTTTGGTCCCATTTACAGTGATTCCACCTTCATCGTCTTCCAGTCACTTCGCGGTAAACGAAATCAAATGAATCGGGGGACACTTTCTTGAATACCGAACTAACTTGAGTTTCCATGCTCATTTTCAATGACGCACTTAATTATGTAATATGCACTCGAAAGCTGTCACCACGTCACGTGTTTTCTAAACTTTATGAACATCTCATTTGATTTGATGAAAATAAACTAAACCGATTTTTTTTTCCTTATTTTTCAGATTGCAGATACGTGTACAAAGTATCAAAATGTTTAGCACAATATCAATAAAATTTATCCAACTACATTAACCACCATAATAGTTTGCGTTTAAAGTAACCACTCATTGGAAGAACGGCTCGTGGATTAATAAAACAAACAAACAAAAGTTTGGTTTTGTCCATCTGTGTGTGGTGTGCAGACAAAAACCACACGCACAATCCCATTTTGCTGAGAAGTTCTATTCTAGAACAGGGTAAAACAAAATCGTAAACACGGGGAAACGTTCAAAGAAAACTTCCATAAAATCCAATAAAACGATAACCAGAATGACAACAGACACCCGCCGACGTGTTAAACTCTATGCACTAAATGCAGAAAGGCAATGGGATGATCGTGGGACAGGCCATGTATCATCCAATTATGTCGATAGGCTGAAAGGTGTGTTAATTTCTTTCTGACTACTACTACTAAACATAGCTAATTTATTACAGGCATTTCATTGTTAGTTCGAGCTGAGTCCGATGGTTCGTTACTTTTAGAAAGTAAAATTCAACCAGACACCGCCTATCAGAAGCAGCAGGACACACTTATTGTGTGGTCTGAAGGTGATAACTTCGATTTGGCGCTGAGCTTCCAAGAAAAGGCCGGCTGCGATGAAATTTGGGAGAAAATTTGTCAGGTAAGCAATCTTGTAAGTTAATTTTCGTATTTTTCTTTTTTTGCTTCTTTGGTATACATATGTATATTGCAATTGTTAAACTTATACATATACACTGCCGTCCATAAGTTTCCAAGCATAGCCAGTTTATGCGTTTCTCTATCTATGCAAGAAACAGGTATAGGGTTTTAAGAAAAAGGAGCTAAAGGAACTAAGGGACGATCTAGAGAACAATAAAACAAAATTGCAAACGTCATTAACTTATCACAAACCCAACCAAAAATGGAAGTAATTTGGATTTTTGTACAAATTGTTTCCAAAAGACTGTAATTCAAGTAATTTTCGGAAAAACTTGGTTTGTTTTCTAAGTGTACAAACAGAGTGGAGCAGAGAGCAAAGAGCAAAGAGAAAAGCGATGAAATCAAACACGTGTAATGAAAGGGTAGCGCACAGAGTGGAGCATCGATCGAAAGTCGAGCAAAGCGTCGACAAGAGAGCAAAGCGGCGATTTCAAACATGTTTGATTTCTCCGCTATCATCGCTTTGATTTTAGGTGGATTTCGAAAAAACACGGACTATTGCAGAGGTCCTCATGACCCGACTTTCAAACAATTTGAATGCATGGATTTGTGTACATGGATTAGATGCTACAGCGCAACCGTGGCGAGGAACGGTTCGCATTGTGAGACTTAAGGATAAGCCATCGGTTTTTCGCTGATGACTTCGGACTATCTGGACGGAACTACAGCGAACGCTTGATAGCTTCGTAGTCTTTTATGTTGAAGCTGGGTAAATGTGAACAAAGCAGAAGTAAGGCTAATGTCTCAAACGCCTGTTCAATGCACGCTGCATGTTAGTAGAGTCCTATCGAAACCGGCTCAGAAGTTTAAGTATTTCATGAGTGATGGAAGGAGCAGCACTGAGTTATCCTGTAGGATTGGCCAGGCTGGAAACATTTTGTGTGTTTGATCCGACCCTCACCTATTGTCATGAGATTTGGGTAATGACACGATTGAGGCCGCAATTATGAAGCGATTTGAATAAAATTTGGTGTACAGAAAATACCACATATTCAAGGAAGGGTTTTTAGTAAAGTACACATTTAAAATATTAGGATCCACTCTTATTCACAAAAGAAAAATTAACTCTTGCTTATTTGCTTCTACTTTGCTCTTTGCTCTTTGCTCGTTGCTCTTTGCCCTCACTCTGGCTAGTCTTCATCCTTGCTCGCCTCTAGTGCTCTTTGCTCTTTGCTCGGGGAAATTTCGTAGCTATGCTCTCAGCTCCACTCTGTTTGTACAGACCCGGAAAAGAAGCAGAAGGGTCGAATTAACGTCAAAACAAGACAAGACTATAATGTCAATAAGTAAGAGAGATCGACGAGTTACAGCTCCAGAAATCTGTGCATAGTTTAACCGTTCACACTCAAAGCAGATATCAGTAACCACGACAAAAAGGCACTTAGCTGCCGTAGGACTTCACGGTCGAATAGCAGTACGGAAACCTTTGCTACGATCTCAAAACAAGATCAAACGACGAAATTGGGGAAGAGAGCACCATGATTGGACATTGAGTGGTTGAAAGTCTTATGGACAGACGAGTTCAAATTTGAAGTTTTTGGACAAAAAAAGGAGAGTTTACGGAAAAGATGCTCCCTAGCTGTGTGGTCCTAAAAATAAGGCATGGTGATGGTTCAAAAATGGTTTGGGATGGGTTTCTTCCGCCGGTGTTGGAGATCTTGTTCGTATCGATGGAATCATGAACAAGGAGAAGTACAGACAGGTTATAAGAACACACCTTACCATCGGGTTTGCGATTAATATGCCCTGGGTTCACATTAATGCAAGGCAACGATCCGAAAGACTCTTTCAAGCTTTTCCGAGGATAAAATAAATAAATAGCTGGCGTGACAGCTCGGGATGAGCTAAGGCTTAGCTTCTCGCATCTATACATGTTGTGCGTGTAACATTTTTCACATGAATGGACCTACAATTTATTGCCGACTCCGAACGGCGAATTGAGACGCTCTTTGATGACCGATTATAGTCCCGAAAGCTTTTCATTCCTCGACGAAAGGTGGTGCCGCGAAAAATGTTTGTTGGACATGGCTGGGGCTTAATTCCAAACCGTTCACACAGCTGTCGAACGCACTAACCAGTGAACCACGGCGACCAGATGATGTTTCGACCAAAATTATCAAGTTTAAGGCCTGCTCAATCACCCGACCTCAACACAATTGATCTCGTTTTGGGACGAACTTAATAGAGAGCTTCGGAGACTGTTTCCGGAAAGACAGACAGTTTCGAAAGACAAGCTTTGGGAGATACACTTCAAGTAGCCTGGAGATCAATCACATTAGAAGGTATTAAGAACCTGATCGATAGAATGCTAGGTAAAATTAATATTGGTAGAAATAAATTTTGATTATTAAAATGAGAAGCAGAAAAAGTTTTATCTCACAGAATGGTTTGCCCGGAAACTTATGGATGGCGCAGTGTGTATTGTAATAGGAGGCATTTTTCTGGATTACAACGACAGGAATGATGTTTTCTTTCTTGTGTGGAACCATATCAGTCGAGAGTACTAAAGTCACAAGCACAGGTGTGTTTCGGGCAATTTCTTGTCGATACACTTGTTAAAGGACGAGTTGGACGGAGGGACGGTCATAGGCTTCGATCAACATACCTCTTTAGCTAACTTGATACTTGGCCTTCAGTTTGGCAAACTAAATTGCTTGAGATTCGTTCTAAATTTGGGCGTTATTATTTAAGGTGTGGTCTCCCTCCACTGTGGTATACCTTCGGGATGGAATCGAAGGGTGCATTAGTGTTCATACGCTTCACGTGCCTTAGTCATCTTAGACGATGCAGTCGAATTTATTTGTTGAGTAGATCGATGTCCCTGTATAACCCGTTGAATCTTTTCCTCCACTCTTCATCCATAAAAACGAGACCTTAAATTACACAGAGAACTTTTTTCTCGAAGAATTGGAGACGACTACATCCATTTCTTTAGATGTGATAACGATTGGTAGATACCTGATGGCGATCTTACAATGACCTGACAATGCTTTTTCTTACAACGTTGTTAGACAAATATTGTCAGTTCGTACGATTGTAAGACATTTGGGGCATATTTTTCATTGGTAGACCTCACAATATTGTAAGATCTGACAATCGTCTAAACATAGCTTAATTCTTCGCTTGACGTCTGTTGTAATATCATTTTTTTTTCTTTGCATGATTTTGTCAGTTTGCCTTTATGTATGTAATTTTACTTTTATACATTCGGCACAGATTGGTGATCCCCAGAGCACAGACAAAATGAAGACCATAGCAAGATGCAGTTTTTGATTGTATCCTGGCACTGCAATATTTTCTAGTCCTTGAGCCACCTAGTTTGCATTTAGTTCATGTATTACAACGACTATTAGGCTTTTCTGGCCCATTAATAGCATTACCTTAGATTTCTTCTCAAGAAGTGGGGTACCAAACGAAGAGCGCCCTAAAATAATCGATTGATGAACCGTATCTCACGAATTCTTTTCTCTGACTTGCTGTCCACGAAAGGAAAAGGGAAAACTGCCAAGTGATGGAAACCAAAGGAAAGGAGTGCGTCTCCTAACTCATCGTGGATCTCGTTGCTTTGATTATGTTCTTGTAAGCTAACTTTTATTGCGGCGTATAAGTGATTATGGCTTCCAGCAAATCAGTGTTCAGGGATTTTCTAATAACTCTGCTGCCACTAGATAGCTGCCAAAAATAATACACACAGTTTTAGTAATGAAGACGTGCGTAGCTCCTGTCCTACAAAGACTTCAGCTTTAAGATTTAGGTCAATTGCCATTGATTAGTTAGACATTTCCATCGATCCTCCACCCAAAAACAAACATCAATTTAAACACAACAATAATTTGTTTTTCTTTTCTTTATAATTTAGGTGCAAGGTAAAGATCCTTCGGTTGAGATCACCCAAGACATTGTCGAAGAATCCGAAGATGAACGCTTTGAGGACATGTCCGATACGGCTCCACCCATTGAGTTGCCACCCTGTGAGCTCGGTCGACTCGAAGACATTGCAGAAACAATACAAAATTGTTTGACAACACCCCTGCGCAAAGAGAAGCTTTCGACTGCTCTGCAGTCGGAGAATTACATCAAAAAGCTACTCAATCTCTTTCATGTGTGCGAAGATCTAGAGAACATCGAAGGCCTGCATCATCTCTTTGAGATATTCAAGAATATTTTTCTGTTGAATAAAAATGCACTCTTTGAGATAATGTTCGCCGAGGAAACAATATTCGATGTGGTCGGTTGTTTGGAATACGATCCCAATCTCACTCAGCCGAAGAAACACCGCCAGTATTTGAAGCAATTGGCTAAATTCCGTGAGGCGATTCCGATCAGAAATCAAGATCTGCTGGCTAAAATCCATCAAACCTTCAGAGTACAATACATTCAGGATATCATATTGCCAACGCCGTCGGTTTTTGTCGAGGACAATATGCTGAACACGTTGTCCAGTTTCATTTTCTTCAACAAAGTGGAGATTGTCACATTGATACAGGAGGATGAGCGTTTCCTTGTCGATATGTTCACTCTGCTTACCGATCCGAACACATCAGAGGCAAAGCGTCGTGACATTGTTCTGTTTTTAAAGGAGTTCTGCAACTATGCCCAGAATTTGCAGCCCCAGGGAAAAGATTCTTTTTATAAGACCCTAACGTGTTTGGGCATCCTTCAGGCACTGGAAATCACCCTGATAATGGCCGACCAGAAAACAAAGTCAGCTTCGATTGATATTCTGACTGCGATTGTCGAATTTTCGCCATTGGTTGTCCGCAACTACACTCTGCAACAGGTGAGCAGGACTGATGGGGTAAGTGAAAGCGTTGTTTTATTTTTTTCCAATTCTAATGTGATTTTCACTTTGGTTTTCAGGGTCGTATGCTGCTGAACATAGCTATTGAACAAATGTTGACTGATTCCGAGCCAGAACTGGGTGGAGCGGTGCAATTAATGGGTGTGATAAAAATTCTCTTAGAGCCGGAGAATATGCTCACCGAGAAGGGGGATTTCCTAAATTTCTTCTACAAGCATAGTATTCAAACGTTGATTGGTACGTCAAACATTGTGTGACAACACAGCTTAATACAAATCTAATGTCTATCTCTTCTTTGCAGCTCCTTTGTTAATAAATACCAGCGGTGATAGGCCACAAAACGAAGACTATTTAACGGCACAGCTGCTGGGCTTGGTTTTGGACATTCTATCATTTTGTGTCGAACATCACTCGTATCACATAAAGAATTTTATAATACAAAAAGATCTCCTCAAGAGAATACTAGTGCTTATGAAAAGCACACATACGTTCCTCGTTCTTGGCGCCCTTAGACTTTTAAGAAAAATAATTGCACTTAAAGACGAGTTTTATAATAGGTAAGTAGAGCTTGATACTTGTTTATTTGTGTTTTTGAATAATTAGGATGGTTTGGGTATTGGGGGGGTGGAGGTTAGGTCTTCTGTTCACTCTTTGTGTTGTCCTCCTGGCAAACTCAATCACAGATAAAAGAGGGATGCAGACCAAACGCGGGTTTAGGTTCTGAGAAATCCTTTGAATCTTGCCTAACAGTTTCATTTAAGAATCCATTGTGTCCTGATACCCTAACAAGAATCAATGGAACAGCATTACTTTGTGCTTGGATTAACACAAGTCCACAACTTGTGGTCTCTGTGGTTTTCCTATTCGAAGCCTGCTTCATGACATCACTGATCACGAATGGAAACATCATATTGTATTTCAACATTTTGTTGGTTTCGCTAAATTAGCCTGAAATTCGGAAGGACTTTGACCCTGGCATGCCCCACATACATAAATTTGCATACAACTTTTTCGAACGCTTGTAAATGTCCGTCGCTTTAATGACTGCCCAGTCATCCATTGTAATTGTTGCGGGCATGAAGTCTCAGAAACTGCTGAAACTTTGCCGTCTGTTTTCATAGGTGGCAGCCGAGATTAGCTGGAGCCTTGTGTTATCCCATGCGTAGTTAATCTCGACACATTCGCTTAAGAGGGCTTATCCGCTCATTTATCACCCGATATCCTCAATAAGATCGCGGATACAAGCTGCCGAAATGAGATTTCTTCGTTGTATTGCTGGGGTGACTCGCCGAGATCGGGTTAGGAACACCAGAGTACGCGAAGCACTCAATGTCGAGCAGCTACTTCTTCGAACGGAGAGGTCCATACTTCGATGGTTTGGGCACGTTCAACGCATGTCCCCAACTCGGTTTCCAAGACGTGCCATGGAATCCGTGCCATGGAATCCGTGCCATCGGGTAGACGTCCCTTGGGTAGTCCTAGGATGAGATGGCTGGACCAAGTCCGAAATCTCACCTCTACCCGTATGGGGATAGCCCCTGATGAGTTAGAGTCGATGGTGGAAGATCGGCAAATGTGGAGAGTCCACTTAAGCTCCCTAAACCCGCGACCCTCATAGTGGATAAGCGGGCCATTGGAAGATGATGATGATGATGATGATCCTCAATAATTCGGTTGCATCAAAGCACGATATAGGTCCTCCTTGTTGTTACCATCTCTTGGTTTGAATTGCTGGGTCTCAATTTCAACATCGTTTTGTAGTTGGAAGCAGAATTGCCGACCTTAGACAATTCCTGATCATATCCGTGAATAGTCAAATTGAGGCGACACTGGATGACGATGTGGTTAGTGGCATATGGGTTATGCTCTTCCTTTTTCGAGGTGTGAACGATCTCATCTTCAGGTCTATTCCATTTTAACACATCACGCTTCGATGGTTGGATACGGCTTTGGCTCTCATTTACAAGAGGCTTGTTTTTTCCTTCTGTGTCTCAGGTCAGGTCAGAATCTTGCTTAGAATGAAGAGGTTCGTTTGGTTTCGGCTCTTCATCACGGTGCCGCAAGTGTTTTGGCGTCAGAAGCTTGAATTATTTATCAGCATTTAGAGAACTTTAGCTTCGCGCTCGGTATAGATGTTTTCTATAGTCCTGAGACGTGTCAGGTTGCTGTTAAGAAAACGTTTTTGCTGTTTTGACATTGCGTGGAAGCCCGTGTTTTTCGTTGGCGACATGAGAAGGACAATCACCGAAGACTATGATGAAGTTAAGTTTCTTATGCGCGCAGAAACCGCTGCCTTACGATAAACGATTTTTAGTGCTTGTTTGGACCTCTGGATTGAATGACTAGGGCTGCTTGTAGGCGTCGATGCCGCTGCTGTAGGTTAGGTTAGGTTAAAGGTGGTGGCGGTTTGATGTTGGGCACCGCCTCATTCGGATCTTCAAGGATCCACTGTGTTCCCTGTTGTGAGACCTACATTCATGTACCTGTTGGGAAAAGAATATATTAGTTATTGGTCTTTAATCAGCCCCCCTAAGCCATCCTGAATTCAATATAACTTTCAAGATGGCCTTCGGTGGCATGGTTGGGAGTTGGCCTGTGTCACTAAAGAGGATAGCGCTTAGGGTTTTCTTACTGGTTCTGCTGAGGCCTAGGCTGTCGCACAGAAAGTGCGTCGTGTCCTCCTCCGCGTCTATATCGCCACATCCTGTGCAGAGGTCAGCCGTGTTTAGTCGCATTCTCCGTAGATGGGCCGCTAGCAGGTTGTGGCTTGTTAGGATGCTGATCACTAGAGCTTAATGCGATCTGTTCAGCATAATTATTTCTTTTGTTTTTCTTTTATTGAGTTGTGACCACATCTTTTTTTAATACGCGGCACGACGGAAGTATGCTCAATCGCTCATCGGCAAGCCTCCATAAGTCCAAGCGTATCTCTTGCTTTAGAACTTTCATAGGGATCAGAACCGTGTGATCGAGCATTATTTGGTTCAGTTCCGATCCGTTTCTTGCCAGTTCATCGGCATTTTCATTGCCATCGATGCCTAGGTGTCCCGGGACCCAACAGAGTGATACAATATGTCTTGAGTCTAGGATCCTAAGCTCGCTGCGGCAACTTTTTTCTACAAGTGATTTGAGTATTGTGGATAATACCGCTTTGATGGCGGTTTGGTTATCGATGTATATATCAATGTTTCTTCTCGGGGTTACCGAGGATAGTTCTCTTGCGGCCTCGGTTATCGCTAGAACTTCAGCTTGGAATACACTGGCGTGGTTTGGAAGTTTTATCGTTTTTCTGAGTATATTCCGGAGCCTACTCCTTCATCAATTTTTGAGCCGTCGGTGAATATGGATGTATTGCTGGGTTTAATGACCCTTCCTTCGTCCCAATTTTCACTTGCTGGAAAGAGAGTTTGGAAACTGTGTTCGAAGTCAGGGTATGGCGTCATGAAATCAGTTTTTGTTTCCAGCTTCGCCCATCTAGCGATACTGGTGTGACCTATTTGGCCCTTTTTCCAAAAGCTAGACACTTGCAGTTGAAGGACACTTTTTGCTGCCACTTCTTTAAATTTGCGGAGCGTTTAGAACAAATGTAAGCATGGTGTTGATGCTGATAAGCTTTAATTGTTTCCCTAAACGGCAGCGAACAATACTTTTATCGCATCGTATATTCACCTTCTTTGTGCAAGGCGCGAAAATTGTGGCTGAGGATTTTAGAGTCGTTTCTAGTCATCTAGACAAGCGTTTAGCGCAGTGGATACTTGAGGCATATTTGGGGGATAGCACAATTATTTATTCGTTTTTACTAATCTTTTGTTACGTTTGTCTTTCTATTTAACAGGCATATAGTTAAGGGTAACTTATTTGCACCAGTTGTTGACGCATTCATTAGAAATAATGGCAGATATAATCTACTCGAATCAGCTATATTAGAATTATTCGAGTACATAAAGCTCGAGGACATAAAAACCCTTTGCGTCTACTTTGTTGAGAATTTCAGTAAAATATTTGATGAGATCGAATATGTACAAACGTTTAAGTATCTGAAGACTCGATACGATCAGTACCAGGACCGAATAAAAGATCGTGACAAGTTGCCCATTGATACGTAAGTTTTTTTCAAGACGCACTTCTCTGTTGTTGTTCGAATGTAACGAAGATGTTTTCTTGTTTCTTTTTTTTTTTTTAGCAGTTTACCAATTATTAGAAGTGGCCGATATCGTCGAGATCAACGCCAATTGGATGAAGATGAAGAGATGTGGTTCAACGAGGATGAAGATTTCGCCGAAGATCTTGATTCATATAATGTTATGAAGAGTAAGTGATGTCCGGTGGGTGAATTTAATATTTTGATCGGTAAACCGTCACTGTTTATAGGTAAATCAGTCGAAAAAAATGGTCCTCAGTCTCCACAACCGAATAAGTCACCGAATAACTCGACAGCAATTCATTCAATGACAAACAACAGTAGTTTGAATACATCCTCCACATCGTTGTCCCCGGGTAGTGTCAGTGGAAGCAGCAGCAGCAGTGGTTCATCAACTGCATCGTCGTCGCCTCCACATTCATCAAATTCCCCACCGCAGGGACAAAATTCTCCACTGACTATGCAGCCGCAGCAGCATCCGTTGCATAATTTTCAACAGCAACAGGTGACGCTCACTAGTACGCAACAACAACAGCAACAACAGTCACAGTCCAATCAGCAAGGCGTTGCATCATTAACGCTGTCACATCAGCAACAGGAACTGTCCTTGTCGTCGTCGTCCTCAAATTCATCGTCGTCGTCTTCGTCGTCATCGTCCGAATCACTGTCACAATTGCAGCAGAAACAGAAAAAGGAGCAGCAGCAAAATGAAGCAAAAGATAAAACAACGATTACAATAAATTCTAGTGAAGCGACTGCCTCTCAAAATCAACAACTTGACCCATCATCATCATCGTCGTCTTCTTCCTCATCAGAGGAGGATGAGACAACTTCGACGAAAGTAACACACGCAAGTAGTAAATTAGAGATCGATGGAGCTTCTAGCATTTCAACCATAATTACGAGTGGTAACATCTCTTCCACCACTAATAGAGTGGCTGCGGATGTTTTATCGCCTGTTGTTGTCGCCGTAGCTGCTAGTACTACTGTGAATAGTACAAATTGTGACGGATTATTGAGTGTAGGTGCCGCCGTTGAACTTCCTGCGGTAACCGCTAATGGTGAGGCTGATGCTGCTGAAAAAGGGACTGCGTTAGCGTTAACGTCAACTATGAACTCTTCGGATAATATTATAAAGAAGGTAAGTTACGCGGGGGATATTAAATATAAAGCAAACAGGGTTTCTCTTGCATGCATTTGGTCCACTTCGTTTCTAAATGTTTCATCCCATCAGAAAAGTAGTTTTTGTCAAAGGCTGCCGTATACACATTGCCAAGCGATGATAAGTAAAATAATTCGCACGGGGCCAAGTCCGAGCAATACAACAAGTGCCGTGCGAAATTAATTCGAAGCCTATTTTGTGCCTTTTTGTCGTTTTGTTGTACAGCACGTTGTCTTAATGAAACAGAATGGTTGATGCGTCAATTTTGAATCGTTGGTTCCTTTCACACGGTCCAACTGGCTTTCGAATGAGCATGATTAACATACAGTTGTTTACGCCGCATTGGACGTAAACAACAAGTTCTAATTCAGGAAAAATGTGAGCAGATCCCCAACAGACTGATAGAGCAAGGATAATGGTTCTTCCTTTGATCTGCCGCTGAATGATTTTTTATTTATCGATGAAGCCACCCTTGTTCTGTGCTTCCTGTGAAGTCTTTCGCTGCTAAACTTGAGCTATTGGAACAGCGATCCTCGAATATTCGAGTGCGGGGAAATTAATTTCGCGGCTTTATATCGCTAAAGTTTTTTTGAGCCTCTTTACGGTGGGAGAGTGGTCTTGGCAGACGAAAGTTATTCCACTAGGTCTGTTCATCACTCCATGGAATGTTAAAGGCTTTATCGGTTAAGTGGGGAAAACTTCTTGAAATTGCGGCCAGAAAATCTGTAGCGCACTTCGTTCAACGTAGCGCTGTTGGCACCTTAGTTTTGAAAGAAGAAGGAACCAATAATGCTCCGTAGAGACGGACTCGGACCACAAACGACCGAAACGAATACAATTTTTCCTAATTTTTTTTGTTAAAAATAAACAACAATATGACCTCTTCCATTGTTTTCTTTTACAGGGTCTGGTCGATTACGAGAGCGATTCCAATGAAGAGTACGAAGACGAAGATGAGGATATGCCCGATCAAAAGAAGCCTCGTCTAGCATAGCAGTTGAATAACATCTATCAGCATCATAACTGTGCAGATTAGAAATAATGGAAATTTTAAGAGAGAAAAAAAAAAAGCAAAAAAATCTTCAGTGAGACTATATCACCGTCATAAGTGTTTAATTAATATCTCTAAATGGACATTTGAGTTAAACAAAAAAATAAAAAAAATAAGGCGACTCATTCATCCAAACACAAAAAAACTCACACCCCCCATACACATAAATACACAACATGCAGAAAGAGAAGAGAGTATTTGTAGTAGTTATACAGATCTATTATAGTAAAAAAAAAATAAAAACAAAAATAAATAAAAAACTTAAAAAATCTAACGAGAGAGGAATTAATTTAAACAAAAAAAAAAAAAACAAAGAGCAAAACAAAAGAACAAACATAAACAAGAAAAAAAAATACCATTGCAGCGTTTTGCTATCGCAACAGCGTTGTTCCACTCAGTTTTAATTTGTTTATTATATTTTTTTTTTAAAGAAAACCTTATTTATAGAGCACATTAGTTTATATAAAAAGTATATATATATATAAATATTAATATTAAAAGAGGAAAAATTTAAAAATGTAATAAATTCGTAGTTAATTGCGTCTGAAAACAAAAACGAAGAAAATCGGAGAACAAAAGGAGATTATCCCCCCCAAGACCCAACGAAAGCATCGAGCTGTGGACAACTCGACATGATTTTACTCCAACTCCTCATATTCCTCCTCCAAACCATTGTCTTTTCACATCATCCGTGAGATTTATAGCACACGTGTGTGTTGTTTTCCATTTCACTTTTTGTTTCCTTCAAATTCCAGTGTTTTATTTTGTTTTATTTTTTTCTTCCAAAATTTATGCTATATCGATTTATGTAGGAAATAAAATTTATTTAATTTTGTAATTTATTTTTTTTAAAGTGTCTACACTTTTTTTCTGAGAAAAGTCGAAACTTTATAATTGGTTCTTTTTTTCTTTTAAATCAAATTCTACTCTGTAATATATAGACAAAAAGCAAACAACAATTTTTACAAAACAAAAAAATACAAGAAAATTGCGCATTGAAATTGCTACAATTTGTGGGACATTTATTTTGATTTTTCTTTTCTCTCGTGCATCGCTCTTGTGTGCGCGATTATTGTTCTCGCGGGCATATCTAACGATGACTTTCTCTTTCTCTCTTTTCTTTTTATAATTTAATTTTTTCTTTCGTTTATTGTGATAACTGTCGCATCATGTGCTAAAATGAAGCAAAATAACTATGATCGCGTGGTTCTTTTAATATTCATTTGTTCTAAAATAGCAAAAGCAAAATCTTAAAAAAAAAAACATAACAAATCTTAAAATAAAATAAAAGAATACTTAAAGTAAGTTTATAAATTATAACAAAATCATATATATATATATATTTTTTCATTTTACTATAATTTTACAAAAAAGAAAACAAACAAAACATATAAAACAATGAAGTGAACAAGAAAACACGAAAATTTGCTAAGAAAAAAAAAACAAAAACGGTTTTTTGAGAAAATTTTCTTTTTCATTTTGTATATAGGAAGCTATCGTTTCGTTTTTTTTTTCTTCTATTTTTTCCTCTTTTTTTTTCTAGAGAAGAAGAATACAAAATTTCTAAAATAAAAAAGAAAAAAAAATTAATTAGAAAACAAAGTACATTTAAATAATTTAAATAAAATGTGAAAAAAATGGTGAAAAAAGTAACAAAAAACATGTTCTTACTTTTGAGACCTGATTTGTAAGAGGGAAGACCGACACGCCAATTCGAGAAAGTACCTACCAATTTTTCCGTGGACTTGATTGATTGAAACTAGGCATATGTATGAACAGTAGAGCGTCGATGATCCGAATGTCAATCAACCGAAACGTCAGTTATCCGAACACAACATCGGAAGCAAATGGACGTCAGTTGTCCGAAGACCAATCAGTCACAAAGTCAATTATCCGAACTTAACATTAAAAGGAAAAAAAAAAAAACAAAAAAACCACGGAGTGTTCCTGAGGTCACGGTCTACTTTGAAGCGCATTAAGAACGCCTGCTCACGAAACACATGCATACTTTTTTTTTTTTTGTAAGAAAGGTGGAAAGCTTCGAAAGCCGGAGTGTGGGACTTTAACCCTAACTAAAACCACCTCTGCCTCCAACCCCTAATCCCCACGGTACCGCCGCTAGGCATTTCGTCATGGGGGAGGTTTTCAGCCGTAGCTGCCTTCTTTTATTTACACATGCGTGTGCGTCCGTTCAGTTGGGAAATGTACGTGCGGCTGCACGTATGTATGTGTGTCTGAGTTCGTTTTGTATTATTTTTTTTGTCTGTCGGTTCGTGTATGTGATTGGGTATATGCCTACAGTTGGATGTGTGTATATGGGTGAGTTCATAATTGTAAAAATACCGCAGCTGTGCAGAATTTTGTGTTCGTAAATGTAAAAATACTGCATTACTACTGCAGCTTTATTGGTATCAATTGCGTTCATAAACATCGAATGACTGCCTTTGTTTTGCAAATTTGCAGCAAATTTTGTTTTGATGCACAACTTCGACGGTAGCAAAAATGTAAACTCTGCACAGCTGTGGTATTTTTACAATTATAAACTCACCCTATATGTGTGTGTTGCTTGCGTGTATTTGTGTGTAACAAACTGTGGTCTTTCCATTTCTTTAGCTTCCAGGATTTGTAGGCTCCTCATTTCTTGCTTCCCGTTTCTCCAGGTGCAGTTGCTGCATCATGCTTGTGGTGACTTCGTCTACTGCATTCCAGGCTACGCTTGTCATCAGCATGGATACTAGAAGTCCTCTCGGGGTCACTTGGCCGCCAATTTCTCTTTCTAGGATTCTTCTGGCCGTCGTATACCTCCGGCACTCCATCAGGACATGTTCTGCGTTCTGAACTTTGCCTTCACAATGCGGGCAATATGGGTCATCCAGGTGCCTGTATTTGTGGAGGTACTCCCGGAAGCATCCATGCTCCGATAGGAACTGTGTCAGCTAGAAGTTTACTTCTCCGTGTTTTCTACTGGTCCACTCCTCTATATTGGGGATCAGCGTATGCGTCCATCTTCCTTTGGGTGAAGTGTTCCACCTGTGTTGCCATTCTGCGTGTATAGTCTCGCTGAAGGTCATCCTATCTTCGGATTCGCTCTCGCTTAGTGCCGCGGACTTTTTTATTTCCAGATCGATGGGCATTCGACCGGAGATCACGCTAATTGCTTCTGCTGACACCGTTCTAAAGGCACAGCATACTTTCAGCGATGCAAAACACATGCATACGGGCGTATTCGTATGTAAATGTATAGTATCAACGTGACTTGTGGTTCAGTTAAAAAAGTCAGTTTTTAAAATGTCGTCAACAAGGGACCGAAATCCTTTGAATTTGTGAATGTACATATTTTTCCTTGATTTCAGTTACATGAGGAGCGACCACACGCCTTATTTTTATTTGACTCGCCTATGTGTTCGATTATAAGAATTTTTTGATAAAATTTGATTATCCGGAAACACCTTCGCTCCCAATTAGTGCAGATAATCGACGCTTTACTATATTGTTTTTAGCGAGCGAAACCGACCTGCACTTACCCTTCCCCGATTGAATGATAAGTCACCTGCAGCGTTAGCTATCTGGACATTGATCCACAACTCAACTGGAAGTTAACCATGGAACATAGACTCAAGAAGGCATGTTTAGCATTTAGTGCTTGTAACAGCATCTTTGCCAAGAAACCAAAGATAACTTTGTGGATGCACACAGCCATAGTGCGTCCGATTCTCACCTATGGGTTACAGATATGGTGGCCCGCGTTGAGCAAAGACCACAACGTAAGTAAACTCAAAAGGGTCCAAAGGACGGCAACCATAGGTACCCTCAGGCGCATTGAGGTCGTCTCTGACGGATGCCTTTACTGTGCACTTACATCTTTTGCCTTTTGATTTCCATATAAAGCTCAAAGAATGGGGTTCAGCGCTGTTGAGTCCTAAGGTCACAGCAATATACTGGACTCGCTATCAAACGATATAGTTTCGTTCTATATAAAAACAAAATAATTAAATAAATGGCTGGCGCGACAGCTCGGGATGAGCCAAGGCCGAGCTTCTCACAACCATTCATGTTGTGCGTGTTACATATTTCGCACGAATGAAAGGGACCTACAATTTATTGCCAATTCCGAACGGCGAAGTGAGAAGCTCTTTCATGACAGATTATACTCCCGGAGGTTTGTTATTCCCCGACGAGAGGTGGTGCCGCAAAAATGCTCGGTGTTCCTGGCTGGGGCTTGAACCCATGCCGCTCGGTCAGCAGTCCAACGCACTAATCACTGAGCCACGGCGATTCCAGATGTCAGAATAGCAGCGATAAATATGGGGCATTGGCCAATTGGATGCGGTCAAATTAGGTATACCACACAACCTCCACTGTTACAGCCGCAAAAACGAAAATGAGAAGGAAACTTCCTATCATTTTCTCTTCGCGCGTTTAACAAACCATTTTTCGACGACCTCTATACAATATCTTCGGTGCAAAGCCAAAAAAAAATTCCTCGTTCCCTGTCTGGTAAGCATTTATAGAAAATGCCTCATGGCACACTAAATCCATAGAGCACCACCGCTTACGAAAAATGTGAACCAACCCAACACGGCTAGCCATCATACTGCCCCACCAGAACTTAATAGAGAAATGCAGTCTGGAACTTGTGATGAACTCGTCGAGGTATGAACCGATAGTATAATTTATTATTAAAAAGCTTCTTAATTAAGCTTTTGGAGCAGGCATTAAATTATAAGTTTCGTTCATTCGTGAGAAAAATGCAACACGCACGACATGATTGGTTGCGAGGAGCTTTCGATGAGATCCATAATGTCTAGTGACATTCATGGTAACTTTCAAGCCGACGAACTGGTTAAATATGGAGTCATCCGAGTAGTTCCCTCTCATACCAGGGACATGGTTATACATACACCACAGAATACAGTGAAACGCATTGAAAAGGTCATAACTATAGAAATTGTCTCCACATACAGTCCACTAGACTTATCTGACCTGAACTTATACTCTCAACAGAATAAGCATTCGGACTATCATCACAGGTCACTGTCTACGGGGCTCTCTTCAACAAGAAAACACAACAACTCATCTTCTCTACCGCCGTCTAGCGTTTTCTCACAGCAGGAGAAGACTTGTTGGTCACCATAATTTCAATGATAACAGTGGCCCAAGACAAATCCCCATCCGTTATCTCTCTTTCACATAAGAATATCACAGTGGGTCTTGGGCCTAAAAAAGAGACCCCTATGAAATACTTTTCATTTTTGAACGCGATACGATAAGAAGTGGATACGAACCAAACTGATAACTCACTCACAAGACTAAACTTTAAGACTTTCAAGATGCGCTTACCAATCAGAACTTAATGGGAGAGAGGAGAGGTGGTGCATCTCAATATTAATGACGGATCGGAAATGGAATGAAAAATCGATGCGGGTATTCACCCTGAAACTTAAGATATCTAAGTCGCTTAACTCACCGGATTTCGCTAGCTTTTTCCAGACCACGCGAGTCGTAAACGAAATTCTGCAATATAAACAGGCCTTTGTAACCATAGCCTTCAAATTGGACTAGATAGCTGCGTCATCTCTAGGATGGTAAGGCCTATAACCAAACTAGAAACAGATGTCCTTACGAAAGATCTAAAGGACGTCTCTCGGCATGTACCAATCTGCATCGGTTCTTGGACAGTCTGGACTGGGCATTTCATTCAACACTTACAACCATAGATATGAACAAGGGAAAAATCCTCAACAACTTTCTTTGTTCTCGGCAAAACCAGGTATTGTACATTAGGTAAACCTTTCTTCAACAACTGGACAACAACTCCACTCAAGTTTTTAAATCAATTCGGGTTCCCAAAATCTTTGTATTAAAATGGCGTCAAATGCGCTGGCGTTTCAACAGGCGAAAAATTTCGAAGAAACCTCGACTACATTGGCACGCCTTCTTCAATACAATGAACAACAACAAAAGGGGATGTTTCAATCCGGGAAACGGGGTTTGAGACTACAAGGAATACTGACCCCCATTAGAAATTGCAAGTGATTGCCAGCGCGTACACGGAATCCAGGGGAATAGATGACTATAGTGTCGCAGGTTAACTCTTCAACTACGGGAAGTTCATTAAAGCTAAGCAAGTATCTCGTGGGTCGGATAAGAAAACTTCCAGCAAATAGTAAAAACTTTCAAATCCTAGTTCCAAACCAGTTGGCGCTCGGTACTGCCAAGTACTTTTCAATGCCTTGTCGTGTCTCGACTCCTGACCTTCACATACACATGTGTTTATTGTGGACCCTTAATCACTTCCTGTTTCTTGTGTTTTTCGGATTATTTACCTCAATTTTGCATATCATGAGTGTGACATTCCAATGAACCTGGCACTTGCTGTGTCACCTTGGTAACCTGAACAAAACACAAGTGACCATAACAGGAAAACCTTTTGTTCAACTTCGCCTTTCGCCAGTAAAAAGATAATTTTTATCCTGCAAACATGGCTGAGGACAATTCCTGGGTTTTCGATTCATTGGTATGCTTTCTTCATGGTCCAGTTTGGAATGCACCACTTCAGACTTTCATCGAAGAGAAGTCCCTGAGTAAGTCACACATTTCTCTAGATGAACCATTTAAAATTCTCCACTCCTTCGGTCAGTTTTTGACCCCAACCTACAGCCAGACGAAGCAAATCCTGAATATACCAAAATCCATGATGAGTACAAGAACCTGGTCGACTATATGCTGGGAAGTTTCATGGAGGAGATGCAAATCACCCCAGAACAGTTCGAAATGGCTTGCTTGGAGGGGCGTTCCCAGCCGGGAGAAAGCTCTTTCAATTTTCATCAAGGACTGTTTCAGCAGGTTTTTTACTTTATCCACACATATGCATGAATTCTTCTCTACTTAGCTACGTGTTTTCCCAGATTTGGGCAGCGAATGACATCAAAATTTTCATCCGAATGATGACCCAGCGCAATGTGGAGATACAATTGCAAGCACTAGACTTGATAGAGCGAAGGCAACAGTCATTGTCTGTGGACAAGGATGACGGCCTAGAGGAAGAATTGAAAGAGTATCGTAACTTTATCGGTGATAACAGAAACAAATAATCATTTGAGATTCATTTAGGGACAATCCGGAGGATTTTGTCGAGGCCGAGGAACTGATTGCAAAGTCCGTTGAGAAGGAATTCGATACCCCAGAGGCGGCAGTTACCCCAGAAGAACCAGAGGCAGCTGATAATTTTCAAAGACTTAATCTATTTTTTGAAAATCAAAAGGTTTGGCTCGACTTCTTATCGACAGACACTATCTTATTCAATTGACGGTTCTTTTAGATTGACCCAGAGGACGTGCAATCTCGTCAGGATTATCTCCGCCAACAGAGGGATAAGATTCTTGCGATCAAAAAGAAAACTCGTGCTAAACAATTGAATGAATCTGCTGAAAGGAGTGGCCGTCCTTCGTCTGCTCAGGTAGCACAAAAAATTCTTGAAGGAGACTCTGATGAAGTTCTTGGTGGTGGTGCTAATCCGGAGAGAAATTCTGCATCACTGCAACTTCGAAAGACTTTGGCCAGGCGTCTACGCAGTGAAGTGGTCGAACCACAATAAATAGTAGATATGGCAAACTCATAGGCAAACTGATACACAGTGATGCTCTCAATATTTTAAAAATAAAAACAAATAACATGCTCCTCGGCTAACTCCTTGTCCCTGTTGTGGTTGTGTTGACTTATGAAGAAATGAACCTTAGGCGATTGACCAGAAGCATTTTAGTGTCTGGTTTCAAAATTGGTTAGAGACATAGGGGCTTGATGCAAAGTGATTGCTTTTGCAGATGTTGGGATAGCTGTCTCCGGTAAATACCCAAGCACTCTTAGTGAACTTCTTCAAAACGCCCTCTCTATCCTCTCAAGATGGGCAGCTAAAAGCGGTCTAGGTGTCAGCCCTGAAAAGAACGAACTAGTCCTCTTCACCAGGAAATGCAAAATTCTAATAGACTATTCTTCTCCAAGGGCACCCGCCTGTGCTTTGCTAACAAAGCCAAATTTCTAAGTCTCATTGTAGACTGGAAAGCCAATGCAATTAAATGCGTTAAAAAAGCCATGCAGCGCTATACTTGGAAAAAAGTCATTGGTAAGATGTGGGGACTGCAACCTCATACTACGCACTGGCTATACGTATCCGTTGTCAAACCAATACACATGTAGACGATCACACGTCTGGGGAAAGTGCAAAGATCAGCATGCATATGCATTAGGGGAGCACCCCATCCGCGGCACTCGATGTGCTCCTACATCTACTTCCTCTTGTTATTTTTGGCATACAGTTAAGTGCTAGCGCAGCCATCAGACTGAAAGTCTCCTCCCAAAGGTCAAACAACCATATTGGCCACTCCTCGATCTTGGATCCCCTAACTTTCATTTCGGAAAACACCGACTACACACCGTCCAAGTTGAACTTCAACCTCAACTTCCGGACTTCCATTCCTTCCCGAGAAGAGTGGGAGAGTGGTGACGGCAGAGGTAACCATTCTGTTCATCTCTATACCGACCGTTCCAAAACCGAGAACGGAGTAGGAGGTGGTGCTTTCTCCGATATGCTTAACCTGAGGATCCACAATGTGTTATCCTTCAGGAAAATCATAATCTTTACTGATAACCAAAAAAAAAAAAAAAATTGCTGGCGCGACAGCTCGGCATGAGCCAAGGTTAGCTTCTCGCAACCATTCATGTTGTGCGTGTTACATTTTTCGTACGAATGGAAGGTACTTAACAATTTATTGCCGACTTCGAACAGTGAAGTGAGAAGCTCTTTCATGACAGATTATAGTCCCGTCATTCCCCGACGAGAGGTGGTGCCGCGAAAAATGTTCGGTGTTCGGCTGGGACTCGAACCCACGCCGCTTGGTCAGCAGTCCAACGCACTAACCACTGAGCCACGGCGACCACTTACTGATAATCAGGCTGCCATGAAATCTCGGGAATCAGTAACTTGTACATCAAAATCTGCTTCAGATTGTCGCTCATCTCTCATGGAGATCGGAGAATATTTTAACATTCACTTATGCTGGGTACCCGGTCAGAGGGACATTCCGGGGAACTGTAAGCTATGGACTTCCTTTCGGAACGAAGGAATCTGTGTATTCCACTCGCTACATGCCAACTTCTCTTAGAGTACGACGCAGGAATGGTACCACGTGCCGGATTTTCAGGGAGATCTGGCCTATGCTAAATCTCACTCGATCTTAGAGTTTGATTTTGCTCAATAGGTCGCTCATTAGCACCGTTAACGGTGTTCTCATTGGCCTTCACGCCAGATGGATGGGCATCTTCTCAAATGACTTTTGCAGGATTTTCAGGGACGAAGAGGAAAAAGAAACGATCCTCCATTTCCTCTGCATTTGTCCTGCTCTATCCCGAAGAAGGAAGCTCTAAGTATCTGGAAGCCTATCACTTCGACAACTTGAGCGTACTACATACTGATGTCAAAAGTATCCTTTATCAAGAGCTCCAAATGGTTTCAATAAAGTGAGTGGCGTTTTTAGCGGTATAGATCCATGTGGTTTTACAAAGGGCCTTCCTGGCCTACGTGACGTACAGTCACCCCACCTATCACGCTGCTCCTTGACTCACCGTGCACGCTGCTTCCAGTTCTCTAAACTTACATTTATGACATTCGCATTAATTAAGTTCGAAGGTTAAATTCTTCTTGTCGTCTCGAAACTTGGCTCTGGCATTTAAAGATCCTCTTGGCTGGAGCGTTATAGTCTCGCATCTCGATGTGGCCAAGCCAATGTTCTCAACGTGCTATTGGCTGGAGACGCTTGTTGGTTGACGCCAGGTCCACCCTGGACTGTAGCGCCATCTTAAGTATTTAAGAAAGTAAGAACACAATAAGTAGCAGAATCTGTAGCGTGCGGCTGTAGAAGCGAACATTTAACTGTTCCAGCGTCATAAATTTGACTGCTTACTACTACTACTGCTACACCATTGTCTTCGGACAGTAAGCCTACAATGTTTTCATGGATACTTATCTATTAAGTACAATTAAATGTCCCAATATAAGCGGACAAAATTGGTTCTGAAAACCACTCAAAAACGCTTCAGTTAACAAACGCTTTACCCCCGAAAGACTTCCGTGAGGTGTAGTATTGAGAAACATTGCAATAGTACTTACATAGATAAATTCCCACACTTCGCACCAGCCGCCTCGTTATCATCGATAAGACAAACGTACTGATAACCATTTCACTGATTACAATACAAGTCCCCATCGCATTGCGTTAATTGTTTTCGAAAACGTATACCCGTTGTCAGTACCGCTGCAACTTACGGACGCGAAGGTATTTGATTTCAAGCCGTTTTTTCTTATCCCCGGTGTAAACAATGTTTTAAACGCAATTCATTTTGGTGAATATTGAAACAGTTTTTGTGTTGAAAAGCGCTTTTCAAACGTAATTTTCGAAGAGAGAAAATGTCAAACGTCATGTCTGGCACATGTTCGCCAGAGTTCGAATGCAATGGCATGTTCGAAATTTGTTTCCATGGCCTCTGCATGTGTAGGGATACATATTTTAGTTTCAATGGAATTTGTGTACCGTGTCCAGGTGAGAAAAAGATTGATCTAATCCAATTATTGACAACAGCAATAGAAAATAACCACACGAAACTTATAGTTCGCAGATAGTGCATTCGGGGTTTTGACAATCTGCTTATCGTATCTCCGTCTTTCAGAGGTGAAAATACGAATTTTATGACAAAATAAAAATATATGTATGTAGACGCTGAGATAAGATTGCAAAAGAGCAAAAGAGGAAATTATACGCGACAATAATAATAAAAATAACAAAACTGATGAACGACAACTTTTCCAATTCTGCCTTATGGTGTGAACGCAATGACTTTTATGTCTACTTTTTCTGGTTCTGTCACAAATAACGGTATACTTGTCGGTAAAGTTGGGATATGCTGTCAAAATTCGTTCAAAATTTCGTAATTAGCATTTAATTGATCCGATGAATCAGTATTTGATTTATTTAAGGATTAACTAAGCTTCTTCGATTGAAATTTATTTTATTTTAATCATCTACTCGTCAATACATAAATACATACATGCATACATATGTACATATGTGGCTTTGCTATCGTCCATCAAATTTGTATTGGATCTGGGGGTTTATTTGTGAAGAGCTTATGGCGCAATAGTTTCGTAAATGCGAATTCGGATTTCAGACTTCAGATTAAAACATGACGGGCTATAGATGATGAAGCTTTGAAGTCAGTGACGAAATAATGTGCTTAGAATTTTTGACCGTTGACCATTGATCTTCCAAAAGATGTCCGAGGACCCCATAAGATTCCAGCATGTGTGAAAAGGGCAAGACGGCTCACTCTGGCTTCAAGTTACCTCCTAACTGAATCATTCTGAGTCTACATTTTTCAGACATCTTGAAGCAGAGTGGCTTGGCTCATGTCCTTCGAGAAGCCAGAATTATTGTGTGGTATGAGGGCACCATGGCTTACAGGGAAGGTATTGTAATTCGAAATAGGATGCTAGAGGACATTAGAGGCCGCTATCAACTTGTTGGTGGAGTTACAGTGCTTTTGGGTCTGGTGACTTCAGACAGATATTGCCACGGGGGACACGTGCAGATGAAGTAAAGGCCTCAAGTCATCCGTCTTATGGCCGCAAGTCCCGTCCTTGAGAGTTAACTTGATTTGACTTGAGGACAGAGGAGTTTTTTAGCTTATTGCTTGATATTGGTGTTGGAAGGTTTTTGGAAAAAGAGAGAAGGATAAATATTTCGCATAACTCTTACGATGTTATGGGAAATCCGATTAGTTTGGCTGACAGAATTTACCCCCACGTTTATAACGCTTTATGGCTGAGGGAAGAGCTATTCTCATTCCAATAAATGACTCAGTCAACAGCATCGACAACTGGAGAAGCTGCCAACTAAGCAGATGAAGCATGAATCTGTGGAGTCAGCAATAGAAGTCTAGGATGCTGCAGGTACATTTCCCTGTAGAGTTCTTCCAAACTTTCGATCCATCAGGAATACCACCTCACGTCCTGTACCTTAAAGTTGGAGCTCTAAACCCTCCAACTGTGCAATGGCACCATGCTTCAGGTGAAGTCTCTGTACAAAAACGTGATCGAAGCTAAGGTTTTCGCAGGCGTCAACCAGAGAGAAACCGCCTTCATTCCTCAAATTCCTCGGATCTCATCAGACTACTACTTTGAGTTCAAACGTCAGCAATATCCTGTTAAGGTTTGCTACGCCACTACCATCGAAAAGTACAGGGACAGAGTGGCGGGTGTAGATCTGAGGAATGACTGTTTCTCCCAGAGCCAATGGTAAATGGCTTGCTTTAGAGTCAGTTGACCTGACAACCTGATCATCCTTCAGCCAGAAAGAAAAACCAGAAATGTTGTTTACAGAATGGTCTTCAAAAATTAATATGAGTCAGTGAAAGTCTATACTTCATCATCAATGTCTCGAAACACGAAAAAGGACAAAGGGCATAATGTGAGGTCTTTCCAAGCGGACGTAGTCGCGTCTATCCGCTTCCTTTCGGAACTGTTTTTAGCTGATCATGTCGTCTCTAAGTAGGTTGAAAAAAGAAATTGTTTCCGAAAGGATCGCGCCCTCTTTTAGCGTGACACATTCCGCTCTCCCTAGACCTTCCGTACCGATTCTGAATAGGATTTCCTTCCTGATCTTTCCAAAACGGTGTTTAATGTGAACAGTCCCCGGATGGCTTCAAGTGGTGACGTAGGACACAGGAGGAGTAATTGTTTCTCACATGGCTTAGAGCCAATTCACCTGACAGCCTGGTCATCCTCGAGCCAGAAAGAAAAACCAGGAATGTTGCTTACAGGGGCGCCTTTAAGAATTAAGGCTCTATACTTAGGAATTGAGAGTCTATACTTACTCACCAATGTCTGAAGGATATAGGGTATAATGAAACGTCTTCTACGCGGACGTAGTCGCGGGTATCAGCTAGTCGTAAATAAAAAATGTGGAGTCATAACAAAATCGTTAACTTTGACTTCCTTCTACCAATCGCTGGACACCATAAAGAAACTACAATTGCTATCACAAAATGTATTTTCTTTCCTCATTACACAATATTTTTTTTGAGTAGTTTAATCCAGTTTACCTAGCAGAATTAAGATTAAGTGCATTTACCGCTTTCAGAGTGTAACAATTCCTAGTTGGCTAACACTCGAATCGCAAACATTTTGATTAGATTAGAACCGCGCAAATACTATCTTTTATCATATGATTTGCTTTGTTTTTGATATAAAAAAGGCTTGTACAAGTATTTAATTGAATAATATACCAAGTTGTTCAGTATAAATAGTTCACGCACGTCACAGATTCCTAGATATCGAGTTTGAAAAGGGAAACTTGTTATAAGTACATAGCCCGGTTTCGCTATCTTGGAATCGTAAAGATGCAAATCAACTTGAATTAATCTGCAGAAAATTTATGTGAACACGGTAAAATAATTTTGCCAATATGTTGGTATTCTTCGCTCTAAAATAAATACCTGATGCGACAGCTCGGGATGGGCTAAGGCCTAGCTTCTCGCAACCATTCATGTTCTCCGTCATTCGTTTTTCGCAGGAATGAAAGCGGCCAGCAATTTATTGCCGCATCCGGGCCATTGTGCCCATTTCATTACTTCTACACCGGGAACGGTGAAAGAGAAAGATAGGCGTTGATTTAAAACCACCCAAATAAGGATATGAATCTCAAGGGGTCCCTTAGCTCGATTTTATGCAAGTCCTCCAGTTCCAAGTAACTGCCAAGAGCTTTTTACATAAGAGGTGATGGACAGATGCAATTTCTTCCTCGTCCTTCTGTAGTAGTCGTGAGTGAGACCAGGTCTTATTATAACCCGTCCATATGTCGCTAGCCTTTGCACATGTGCCTAGCTGGATCCAACGTTTATTGGCTCGACTGATGGCCTCGTCTTCAATGAATCTTTGCATGCCTGTGAGGTAAACAGCAATTCTCCCTTTGGTGTAAGTTTATCAGCACTTTCGTTGCCTGGGATATCCATGTTTCCTGGTACCCAGCATAAGGTCAACGTATTGGCTCTCGATATCCCATCTAGATAATTTTTACAGATTCCTACAAGCCTCGATCTAGTGATCGCGGACTCCAGAGGAATTCCTGGCTGTCGATGTAGATAGATAGTTGCTTTCATCGTTCCAGTATGCTAAGTTCAGAAGCAAAACATTTGAGACGGTCTTGAAGCAAACATCGAAGAAAAGAGTTATGTCGAAACTGACTATCTCAATGAGACCATTTTTTCTATGATTCTTTTCAGTCAGAGGTGCTTGTAGGTATCACCTCTCAATCTTCTTCGTGGCGTGATATTCACCATTTCTCTACCAAGGGCAGCGAATGGTTCAGGATCCAGAAATTTGAGAAGCTATGCTGTGCTATG
Organism: Matsumyia berberina; assembly: GCA_917880715.2. Lineage (NCBI taxonomy): Eukaryota > Metazoa > Arthropoda > Insecta > Diptera > Syrphidae > Matsumyia > Matsumyia berberina. Next base: position 41,671,426 of record OU862872.1, read on the forward strand.
CTTACCATGCTGTTTGGCTGTTTGCCTTTTTCCTTTATACCTGCGTGTCCTCTAACTTAAGCCAATGTCAAGTCACTTTGAAATTCACTGTCACTGAGTGGTGCAGTTTGTGTCGTTCGTCAGTTGTTGGTTGCAAATCAAACTGATAGTTGATTCTGCATGGAGACTCGTGGAGACTAAACTAACGCTCGAAGTTGAAAACAACTCGGCGTCATTATGCCTCACTTCGGCTGAAATGCAGGTCTGCAAAGGCTGGCCGTTATCCTCCTTTTTCTTTCGGCCAATTTGCTGATGTGCTTTTAGTGGTGGTCATCAGAGTGACGAGAGATGTTCGTTTATTCTTATCATTTCGAGCAGGAGCCCATCAGCTTTGCCGCTAATATATAGTTGTGACGATGTTTGAAATAGTTATGCAGTGACATCAGGTCCTTAGGGGGGTATCACTGGTTTATTTCGCTTCTGGAGACAATCTTCAGAAGCAAGGTTAATAGGATTTCCTGACCTGATGCATTTGGTATACCTACATACTTACATATGTAAGTCCCATGTTGTTCGTAAGTATGCAAAACGTTTTAGCTTTCTCTGGCTCATTTCCAAAGACCTCGATTCCTTCTGGATTGTTCTGCATCATGTTTGGTCAAATTTCCCTGTTAGATGAGTGGATTTCACTTACGTATTTATGACGTTATTACAGTCCTGGAATAGTCGCCTCCGGTTTTACATGCCAAATTAGTTGAAGTCCCTTTCCACTTGTGCATGCCAGTGCAGTAGTTTAACCCTACTGCTCCATCTCTCCACATGACAAATTTTGCAAAAGATTTGTATTCAAGTATCACGTCCTGCAAAGAGTGACTCTTTTGGCAATAACTCCATCACCTTTGTATGAGATGAGAGACCAGGTGATGCTTTGTTGATCTAGAAGGCGATATGCAGTGTACATGGCCTGAGTTCATCGCGCATCTTGCACCGGCTAATCTTTCTTGCAGGTCAACTGAGAACTTTATTGGAACCACAACCTAGACTTTTAATCTTTTTATGTCTGAACCTAACGACGTTAAGGACCAGATGCACAACGGCCTGAGGGATCTATTGTGCCGGCCCAGGGGTTATCAAGAAGCCAAATTGAGGCCTTCCAAGTATCCTCTGGGTTTATCGTGTATATGTTCTGCCGCCTCTTTTAAGCTACGATTTTGCATAAAACTGTGTCCCAAACGTCCGCAAACCGTGTGATCAGCAAACTTTTGTCCGCAAACGTTTGCACACGTCATCCGCAAATTGTGTGATCACCCTTTTGGGTCCATTCGCGAACTTTTAAACATTTGCACATACATATTTGCGGACTTGAGACATTTGCAGATGTTGTTTTGAAGAAACATGTGCAAATGGTAAATTTGTTCGCAAATGCTCTAATACAATGTCGGCTCTTCTTTTCGCATTTCTCGAACGTGTGCGATGCTTCGTCCGCAATTTGGTTTCATCGTCCTCTTCGCTTTCATTGTCCTCTCCAATACTGCTCTCAAACACATACGCAACCAATGCTACTGCGAGGGTATCTCGTGATGATTGGCCTGTGAGTGTTATATTTGCAAATTCGAATTTGCGGATGATTTGAGGACATTTGTTAATACGCAAATTTTGCGCCCATTTGCAAATCGTCTGAAGGTAGCTTTACTCACAGCAGAGTCTATCTATTTTTGTTAGGGTTGGTAAACATTTTTACTTGTCGCAGGCCCTTTAGTTTTGTTCAATGTTAAGCGAGGCCGTCGGCTTCCCACTGTGCTAGTGGCAAGTGGAATACTGCTGGATGGCACCCCAAAATAGGGTCCAAGACTAACGCTAAGCGCCTCTCCCTGTCAGGAGGTTGCAGAAGAGCCTTGGTTGTATCGTATAGGATTTAAGGTCTCTTAGACCTGTCCGTCTGTCTAAAAAATATAGGAGCGCGTTTTCTTAAATTTTTTGCGCAGACATCGCCTTGCACTTTGTTTAATTGCGTGAACTTCTAAAAAAAAAAAATGGCTAACTTTGCTAGCCCTGTCGCACGCTGGAAGTTGGGACCATAGATATCCCAGGTTTCAATTTGGAGTTTGGTAGTCATCTATGACCATTTCGAACTTGCTGAAGAAGCGAAAAACCTTGAAAATTGGTCGATCCTTGGTTGTACATATCCATCTCAATTCACTTTAGCGTTCTAATTTTTCTTCTAGGCCTCGGTAAACCATGTGACGATTCATTTTGTTGCGCTGACTCTTCAATGGAATGCCTGAGAGGTGTCTGTACGTGTCGGAATGGTATTGAAAATTCCTTAACATGCAGGTACTTTAGGTAACTAGTGATTATTTACTATGATTAATTAATTTGCTCCGTGTGAAGCATTTCCAGCCCGCAGACTCCAATTTACATAACCGCATCACAGATTGCTCTCTCGGCTGCTTTAATCATGGGAATGGCCGCCCTAACAATGGTCATTTACAGGCTATGCACAAAACCAAGGTATTTGAGGTGAGATCAAGATATTGTTAGTGTTCTTCCATTCTAAACAGTTTCTTTTGTACAGTGCCCGACAGCGAGCTTTAGCGTCGCGAGCGGGCTTAAATGCCGACAGTGAGTCCCTAAGCTATGCCAACTATCTACGCGCTTCGCTAACATCGATGCAGATCCGGGTGCTGACACGATTGCGTGATAGACCGCCATCTTATGACACACGACAAACACCGACCATTTTGCCCGAGGCACCACCTCCCTATGAGGGAGCAGCCGAGGTGAGTACAATCTGATCTCTATGATTTATACGAGTATTATCGAGGATTTTCGTTTTACTTTCAGGTAGTATCATTGCCGCCTGCTTACTCGGAGCTTGCTGTAAGCTCCACGGGTTATGTGAACTCAACATTTATTGACTCTGAACCGGGGTCCGTCAGCAGATCCACTGCCAGTAATAGTCCTACCAATAGAACCTTAAGTAATAGCTCTGTAAGTCGCAATTGTGATATCAATCAGTCTGCGGATGACACTCGTGATAAAGATAAAGTTTCTGAAGATACTGTGGACGAGAAGACTGAAGCTAGCGACGGGAATCGTATTCCCATCTAGATTTAATTTACAATGTTTTGCAATGACTTGTATAAATATTCTTATACGATTTTCTTTGTTTTTTGTTTTTTAGAAAATAAATAGAATCATTTGTCTCCAAGTTTTTGAATCTGAGATTAGTTTACCGAAGAGGGCTAGATGTCCCTTGGAAAAAATAGAAATCGGTTTTGATTGCTAAGACCATCCGAAACAATCGTGGAATGTAGTGTCGATGACTGGACAAAGCTCTGAGTTAGATGTTAAAAGTTGGGGTGTGTGTATGCACTGCGACCTGTAGAGATCTATTGTGCTCCCCCGAATTCATATCGGCCGATAAATCTCGACCTATAGCACCTCCTCCAATCCAGTCACTCTGAGGAAACGGAGTATCTGGATTGGGTCGAACGATGGAAGATCCGTTTCAGAGAAAGTGCACGATCCTTTTGTGGATCAATGCTCCACAGTCCATAAGGAGGTGTGACAGGGTCTCCTCTGCATCACTGCAGAATCTTCAGTTTCCGTTTGCTTCTATTCCTATTTTCCTGAGATGCTCCCTGAGTCTGCAATGACCCTTCAGGAAGGCCGTTAGAATGCGAAGCTGGTTTTTGTTGGTGCCTATACAAGCCTTTGTCATTCTCCGGTCTTAGTTTCCGAGGAGTTGCTTTGCCTGCCTTAGTCCTGGGAGTGCTTTTCGTAGTCTTCTTCTTTTGCACTCTTCCTCTCTTCGCAGTTCCTCTTGGGTTCGATGCGGTCCCAGTCTGCAGAATGGCTCGGGTCCAACGTATGGTGTTTCTGACCCTTTTCTTGCCAGTTCATCGGTTGCCTCGTTTCCCTCTTTTTCATGACATGGCACCCAGTAGAGGATGACTTTATTGTTCCGGCCCAGTCTGTTTATCTTTTCCAGACACTCGTAAACCAGTTTGGATCTGATTTCATAGGAACTCAGTGTCTTGATGGCAGCCTGGTTGTCTGATAGTATCGCGGTGTTTTGTTCGTGATATTTTTTATTGAGGCTGATTTGTGCAAATCTTTCGATCGGATATACCTCTGCTTGAAAAATACTGGGCGATGTTCCAATGGAACCTTAGATTTTAGTTCGGGTCTCGTATACTCCCGCCCCGCCCGGTGCCCTTGTACAGTGCCCGACGCCATCGTTTGGTACACCGACGGTTCCAAAACACACAAAGCAGCTCTGAGTTAATCGATACGTGCAATATTTTTTTTGAAAGGCTACGTCCGGTCAGTAGTTCTGGGCGTAACATTCGTGCACTCTAATGGAATGCTTATAAAGGGGACCTTGTCCGTTCCCTGTGGAACATTGCCAAGAAGGTGATTATCGAGGGGGCCGCATACAAAAAGTGAATTTTCCAGCTCGACTTAGGATCTAAAACGCAGCTAAGGAACTTGGCACTTTGAAGCTGTAATCCGCTTAATATCGGAGGCTTAAATGTTGTTACCAGCCTTTTCTTGGAAAAAAGAACTACCTACATAGTTCTGTTCCCCTCCCTGTTGTAGGAATTCTGAAATGGTAAATAGGAATTTTCCTGTTATAAGCACGACTAAGTCGGCGGCGTATGCTACCACTTTAGATCTGTTACTCTCCAGTTCCATTAAAATGCCCTTGCCCACTAAGACCCATAGAAGTGGTGATGAAACACCCTCCTGTGGGAAACCTCTGGTAACCAGGGCGTGCGTTCTGCGACAATCCATTTCTGCGCTGATGCGCCTTGTTTTGAGCATACAATTCACCTAATCTGACCTAAGTGACGGATCTTTGTTCAGGGAGTCTTGAATCTGTCGTATGGCTGTCAGTTCTACATTATTAAAGCCTTAAGTCTACGAGCAATGATTTTTCTATCCCCGTAATTACCTCGTGCAGTGCTGTCTCTACCGATCAGCTTTTAACATAAGTGTGTTGAGCTAGTGAGATGTCCCTTGGATTTCACTTGGAGCGAATGTAGATGTCGACTAGTCTTTCAAATGTTTTCAGTAGAAAATACTTGACGCTCATTGGTCTGAAATTGGTCATCAGTCTTGTGCCTGACTTATTTTACTTTATTTATTTATTCGGAAGTAGGTATAGACCTTAAAGGACTTCAAGTTGTTCGGAGATTTTTCCTGCGGATGCATATGCATATGTTTATCAAGGATGATGTTACTTTGGACTTGGTTAATCGGCCACAGACCATACGAACGTCTCACGCCAGCCTTTCTGATGAACGGCTCAAAAACACAGACATCATGCAGGACTCAGGATCTGAATACATGATGGATATCAGTTTAGTCAGTATGGGTCTTCGTTCTAGCTTCGTTCTCTCAATATGCTGTTGAAGACTGTGCAGCAATTATCAAATACGATGTTGAGAATATCGAAGAACTATTTCTACAGACTGTTTAACGGCGACGGCGAATCAAATTCCACTGTCAACCAGAATTAACCATTCAACCTGGATGATGAAGACCAACAATTCCGTCCACCCGATCTGGACGAATTTAAGACAGCCAAGCTTAGATCCAACAAAGCTGCAGGAGCTGACGGCCTAGCTGCCGACTTGTTCAAAGCGGCGGGCGATGACTTCGTAAGGAGCATGCACCAACTCATTTGTAAAATATGGTCGGAGGAAAGTATGCCACATGAATGGGACCTCAGCATTGTTTGCGCGATCATCAAGAAAGGAGACTCTCTGAACTGCGCCAACTACAGAGGCATCTGTCTTCTTAACATCGCATACAAGATCTTATCTGCCGTGTTGTGTAAACGCCTGAAGCCGCTCGCCAACAACCTGATCGGTCCATATCAGTGTGGTTTCAGGCCAGGAAAGTCCACCATCGATCAAATATTCACACTGCGGCAGATCTTGGAAAAAATCCAGGAACTTCAAATCGATACCCACCACCTCTTTATCGATTTTAAGGCCGCGTATGACAGCATCTATAGAGACGAGCTATACAGAGCCATGTCTAGTTTTGGTATCCCTGCCAAACTCGTCCGTTTGTGGAGGATGACAATGGAGAATGCACACTGCTCCATCAAGATCGGTCAATAGCTCACTGAGACCTTTGATGTCAAAAAAGGATTTAGACAAGACGATGCGTTGTCAAGCGATTTCTTTAACATGATACTTGAAAGAGTTGCGAAAAACTCACGCACCAACACCAGGGGCGCACTCTTTCAAATGTCCGTCTAAAAAGTCACATACGCTGACAATATTGACATAATCAGAAGAACGCAGTTAAGGACTTTTTCTACCTAGACTCCGCTATAAATTCAGACAACGACACCAGCGTTGAGATCAAACGAAGAATCACTCTTCCCTATTGCTGCTTCTTTGGGCTGAGAAGGCAAAGGTAGCAAAGCCTCCTCTCGAATGTCTAAAGTGACCCTTTATAAGACCTTAATCATCCCGGCCGGCTCTACGGCGCAGAGGCATGGACTCTGTCAAAAGTGGACGAAGTTGCTCTTGGCTTTTTCGAGAGGAAAATTCTTCGTGTGATTTTTGGTCACATCTGCATAGACGGTGAGTGGAGGAGGAGATACAATGACAAACTGTACAGCGACATCGACTTAGCCAGAAGAGTGAAGGTCCAATGACTGAGGTGGCTGGGCCATGTAGCGCGGATGGACACCAATACTCCAGCCCGGCAATTCTTCAAATCCACACCTGAAGGACGGCGCAGTAGAGGAAGGCCGCGACTTAGGTGGCCTTCGCAAGTGGAAGGGGACCCTAACCAACTTGACACGTGAAACTGGGGGTAGCTGGCTAAAGATCGAGCTGGCTGGAGATGCTTCTTGGTTGAGGCCCAGGTCCACCACGGACTGCGGACTGTGCGCCACCTTAAGTAAGTAAGTAGACCTACAAATAAGGAACCTACTCATGTGTTTTTTGAAATATTTTAATTTTATATTTGTCAATTGTATCTTTTCGGTTTTGCTTTTTGTTTTGTTCTTCGTTTGTTTTCTTTATCGTTTCATTATTACTGCTCACATTTCTTTGTTGTTTTACTTCTTTTTTTTTTTTTACTAAACATACATAAATTAATAACTAAAGTGTATGAATAATTATATTTATAATTCACAATAGAATTGTATTTTGTTTTCTAAAACTGTTTTGTTGTTTATTTTATTTTCCATCAACTTTCTTCTTTTGTTTTAAATACGTATGTACAAAGATATAGATATATTTTTTCTGCATTTTATTTTTTTGCATAACACTTGTTGTAGTTTCTTTTTATTTCATAGCATTTCTTTCATAAAATCAGAAAACCTGAAGTTATTTATTAATTTTTCGTGTTTTTTACTAAGTTTTTTTCTGTTTCATTTTCTTGTGATGATGAAGGTTTGGGTTTGGTTTTACTAAACAACACTAAGAAAATATACGAAAGTATTGTATTTGTTATCTATTTTGTTTTTTTTTTTTTTGTTGTTGACATTTAGAGTTTTATTCATATTTTGCTTGTGTTGTGTTAAGTGTTTTGCTGTTTCTTTTTTCTGTTAAAAATAAATGGCTATTCGAATAGTTTTGATTACTATTGATTCTGTCCCCAACTTGATTTTGATCTTTTGTTCTTATCCCCATGAACAATGATTTTAAATCTAATATCTAGTTATCTATTTGCATTATAAGTGTATTTTGTTTATTTACCAATATTACATCCACAAATATTAATAATATATATTTTATTTTTTGTTTTTTTTTAAACTATTGCTATTTTGTTTGTTAATATTACTTCATGTTTTTCTTTCCCATTATGATTAAGAACATTTTTTGTTTAACAATATTGAATCCCTTTTAAATGTACTAAACAAATGTGATAATTTAACAAAAAAAAAAAACAAGACAATCTATATATGTATGTGGTGAGAAAATAAAATGTTAGTTTCAGTTTTATGTAGTTTCTGTTTCGCATTATTATTATTGTTGGTGGGATCTTCTTTTTATTATTTTATTTATTTAAAAACAAAAAAGTGTTCTCTCTGTAAACAAATGTGGTTAAGGAATAGTTGATTAAACAAACAAATGAACAATTGTCAATAGAAAATATATTTTTGAAAAAATTCACAAAGTTTAATTAAAAAGTAGCACGGATAATTTTTTACTTTACTTTAAATTTTTCCTTGGTTCAAAGTTATTTATGTGCCTGATTGTGTATTTAAATAATACTATGAATTTCAATTATTTTTAACTATGTTATTAAAGTTTTTTTTCTTTTTTTTTCATTTTATATTTATTTTGTGCTCTGGAAGAGTGATTCTTATATCTAAAAATTAGTTAAATATTTATAAAATAAAATTAAAACTTAAATTTTAGCTAATGATTGAAAATTTAAGTGATGTGAGAAAGATGCAAAGATATTTAGGGAAGAATCACATCAATTGAGTGCGAATAAATCTTTTTTTTAATTTGTTAAGAAGAGAACAATGATCTTAATTTATAATTTTTAACACCCCCAAGAAAGCAAAATTATATCGAAAAGTTTGATTGGCGGTCCACCTCTTATCTATGACATTTTCTGTCTGCTGATCTTGTAATTTATTAATCATGAAACGTTGTATAAAGGAAAAATGCCTCATAATTGTGAAAACGCTGTATAAATGGTAAGAGCAAAATTTGTGCAATATTCAGACGCCGAAAGACACCAAATCATAGTACAATTTAATATTGTTTGGTTCAATTTTATAATGACTAACAACATAATTAAACTGAGCAGAGTCCAAGGCACTGTGAGCATAGATATAACAGGAGTCTTTTCCTACAGCCCAATGAATGCGATAAATGTTCTCTTGCTTCTTTTCTCCCTCTGAACCTCGTTACATATATGCTAAATTTAGGGCAACGTGCAGTGGTGGTGTCAGACGTAGAGAACCTGGCGTTACAGCAATGATTTTTAACTCGCTATCGCAAAAAGTGGTTACGAACCAATCTGACTACCTCACTCCAAGAACAAAAATTAAAAAGACTTTCAACCTTTCAACGTGCGCTTCCTACCCAAAATGGATTCGGGAAGAGAAGGCAGAACTGACATCTCAATTTTTACAAACAGATCAAAAATGGTCAATGAGGGGGCTAGGTGTACTTATTTACTCCTAAAACTTTGAACATATCAAAGTCGTTAAGGCAAACGCTAGCGGTTTTCAATGCATGCATCGAACTTAAAAGACACACATTTCCCAAATGAAATGTTGCAACATACACGGATAGCCAAGCGGCCATCAAGATCATAGCATATGTAACCACATTGGTAAAACAATGTCGAAAGCAATTAGCAAATCTGGGCAATCGGTTCTCTGTCACTCTATCCTGGGACGCAGGACAAAGGTGGTAGTAAAGAGACTGACAGTTTTCTCGCGGAATGAGTTCACTTTCCACTTGGATTTGTTAAGGCTAAACCAATAGAAACGGCTAGCTAAATAAGGACCGGATTGGAGAGCTGTGTCTTCCCTAGAGCAATATGACCTCTTTAGCAAAAATCGAAAGGACATTTCTCAGCTTGTATACGTGTCACTGGATGGTCGGCAACCATGCATCAAGACAGGGCTTCTACACTTACTGTCGCAGTTTGAAATATGTGAACGACGCATAAACCCTCGGTTACTTCCTTTGTAAATCCCTGGTTATACATGTCTATTCCTCCGCACTCGAGTCAATATGCGTACTTACAATATAAATTCACCAAGTTCGCCCTTCACCAACTTATCAACTTTCGGCTAGGACTCGACAGCAAGGGCTATCAGCAGTAGAGGGATCAAAGATTCGACTAACCAGTTGATAAGGGTCATGCTAAGTGACAATATTTAGCAGATTAACCTACATGTTCGACAGCTATGCAGATGACCTAGCGATTTTTATTAGTGGTTAACATGGCATGCTTATCTCCAACGCCATGCAAAGTGCTTTACAAAGCGTTTATAGCAACATAAACTTTACATCAATCCTTCTAAGACCGTTCTAGTACCTAATGCTGGTCAACCTTGGACATATTATTGTCAAAGACACCGCAATGAGGTAAACCATCTCGATGTTGTATTAGGCAAAAGATTAAATTGGAATTCAATTTTTCAGTTCGTCACTGAACGTATTACAAAAACGCTTTAGGTTAGTCAGCGTCTATTCGGCAAAACTTGCGGCTTAAGTCTAAAAATGATTTCACTGGTTATACAATGTGTTGGTCTAACCTAATATCACCTAAGCGGCTATAGTCCGGTGGTCGAAATTTCTTAAACGGAAAATGGCAATAAAGCTTTAGAAACTACATAGACTTCGCTGTCTGGGTATTACAGACCAAAGGATTACAGTGGGAGAGATACACTGTAGTCGTAGTACTTAAAGCACCTCAGGTAGGACATTTTTTAAGCACTTCTAAACGATGCAGATCAACGGAAAACTCATAAGCAAAAGTGTGCACTGTTTCAGCTTTTAACACCGTTGGACTATTTACTCATATCATATCAAGGCCTAAACCAATAAATTCTCAAACCATTCCAGTGTTGAAGAACGGAATTTGTCCCATCATTGATGAAATAGTAGAGTCCGGATTATGCGGATAAGAATATTCGCCTGCAAATTGAACTATGTCGAACATTTGTCAGATAATGAAGTTTATCACTCGTTATCGAATTCGGTAATTCGGCCCCTGGGTTTCAACTGATAGGTAACGAAAGTGTTACCAGATCAACCATTTGACACTCAAGTGACAGTCGGAGAGATCGGAATGGTGCGAAATTCATCCCCCGAATTGCACCAATTTACTTCATATTCCCAAGTGTAAGGTTTGAGATCCAGTAGGTGGGTCGGTATGTAGAAGTAGCGGTTTGGATTGTCTTCCCAAATAGCACAAATAGCCCCTGTGCTCCGTTTTTATGCCACAACTCTAGTCATCTTGTCAATGTATGTATATACATAGCGCCTAAGGAGAGTTATAATGGGATTTCTTACGTGTGAGGTGCCTGGTAGGTAGAAACTAGGTTTCATTTTTCTGTGTATTGTTCAAACTTCTGTGGTGAATTTTTAAGGGAATACTAAACTCGGCCACGTGTATGTGAATTGACCAGTGGCCAGTGCTAATTGCAACAATTTTTGCTGTCTCAAGAGGTTCAACTGATTAGGTCGTGTGTCATATATTTTATATAAGTCGGTCATGTCTATCTGCATATGACCCTTCAACTTAGATTTGTCAACTGATAGAAAGTGCTGGAAAATGGTGCCCTTAACGAGTGCCATTGGTGAGTACACTACATCCGCGAGAGAATTATCAAGGACTCAGCCCCGTCTGGTTAGCTAGTCAGCATTCTTATTTCACCCTATGTTGCTATGCCCAGGAACCCAGAGAAGAGTGGTGTTAAACTGAGCATTTGTTAGAGTAATTACTTATTTAGACTGCTCTGTTAATTTAAAAGATGCGGTATTGTATTGGGGTGTTTAAATAGTCAGGACGCCATTGAAGCGCTCCAATCAAACACCCCTACAGAAATTGCTATATTAATTCAAGGTTCTAATCTAATCGCTAGTATTTCCGCTTGGAATACACTAGAGGAATATGCAAAGTGATGCATTTTGAGAGGCTCTGTTCAGCTGAGTAGACCTATACACCTGATCGGACGCTACATTCCACATTGAAGCCGTCGGTAAAGATTGTTACTTGGTATTTTGGTAATGGTGGGTTATTTTTCCATTCCGTCCTGGTCGGAAGATGGACCGGGATATTATTATTGCATCTAAGTTGAGAAGTCGTGTAGTCAGTTATGGTCGAGATCAGAGTCCTTAGAAGAATGAGAAAAGTACAAGAATTTGTGTTCAATAAGAGAATTTTCTGTCCGAAACTTTTCTGCTTTATGTTCAATGAGGTTGTTTGGAACATTTTATAACAAGAAATCTCGCACCTTCTCTTGGGGTTTATTTCTGCAAATGACATCTTTCAATTTTTGATAACTACGGGCGCGCTCCATTTCCCAGATATCTGAAACTTCAGATGAACGGAGCATTGGGCGCGTTCCATTTCTCAGATATCTTAAATTTCAGATGAACGGAGCATAATGATTGGACGAGAGCCTGTCACGTGACAGAAAAACAAGACAACTTTTTTGAGGTCGGCGACTGGATTGTTAGTCTAAAAATTTTTGTCTTACTTCTCTGTCAGCTGAAAAGTGTCATTAACAGCTGATATTTCAAATTTCAAATTTATTCAATTGCTGTATTTCGCAAATTTGCCAACAAAAATGCATGTTTAAGTTACATTAAACATCTTAAGGATCTCTAATGAGTAAATATTATGCACACAGTTCCATTTCATACGCAAATTCGATGGGAAAGCAGAAAGTAAAAATGTAATTTTTGCATGAATGTCAATTAGGTGTTGTCTTGTTTATCAGTCAAGTTTTAGCGTTCCATATTCTAATCTATTTGAAATTTTAGATATCTGAGAAATGGAACGCGCCCTATGTATGTATTAGCTCTTCATGTGTTAAGGCTGTAATTTTCTGTTCTAATTGGATCCAACGTTTTTCTCAAGTCTGTTTCTAGTTTCTTCTCACTGAAAGCTGATGATTGGTTTTTTTGCGTACCCTCCTAATTGCCTGTCAACATTGGTGCAGGAATGAAAGACTGCCCGAAAGAGAAAGGACGATTTTCATTGAGTGAAAAAGAGAAAATCAGCATCGAAAATCCATTGCCAACATAATTTTCGGTCTGGACATGAATGTTCCTTTGTCATTGCGTTCCGTTTTTGTCAGAAATTTGCGTTTGGTAGCTGTGCGTTGAGCAGTGCGCAACTCCAGTGGCTACCTGCGTGCAGAAAATGTATGGAGAAAATTTTCTCCGTACGAACCTCCTGTTTCGACGACATTTAAGCATCCCCTTATTTTTGTGTGTAGCCACGGCGTTCATGGGAACCACTTTCATTCCTAGATCAATGTGAACAGGCACTATAACAGCGAATTTTTACGAAAAGTTACGAATTTTTACGAAATCCTGTTCGAGTACGCGCAAATTTTGTAATTTTTGTAAAAGAGATCGCTGACGAGAGAATAAGAAATTTCCCGATGCTGCGAATTATAATGAAAAAATTTTCTTTGGGCTGGTTTATGAAATCTGTCAGATCGGCCAAACAGCTGTTCGTCATTTTATAATTGTTAGACATTGGAGAATTCTGGAATCCCACAAATGTGTTGGAACAATAAATAAATGTTTTCCACACTTTTTTTAACTCTCCAAATGAGAATCATAAAATTCTTTCCTCTATACTTTTCCAAGGTTTGACGTTTGGCGTTTAAAATGTACGTTTTTGTTATTTCACCTCTCTCCGAGAGAATTTTAACCCCACTCTTCAAAATTAAACAAACTACGTTTTTGTTATTTCACCTCTCTCCGAGAGAATTTTAACCCCACTCTTCAAAATTTAACAAACTACGAATTTTGGTGCAGAAAGAACCCGAACAGACCTGATGATTATGTCATTTGCTAGCAAATTTGTTGGTTCAATATTAGCGGAGCTTTAGGTCTAGATTTTGTTAAAACCCCAGGAATATTAAATCGATACCCACCGCTTTTTAATCGTTTTTAACTGGTCCAAACTTGCAGGATGTCGATGGACAATGCACACTGCTCCATCGAGGTCAGTAAAACCTCGTCGAAATTTTTGATTTCGAAAAAAGGATTTAGATAAGGCGATGTCCATTACCACGCGATGTTATCCACGTAGGTTTTGAAATAATTGTTCAGAACGCACAATCTGACACACTGACGATTTGACTCTTGACAGTCGCTGTTTCTTTGGGCTAAGAAGCAAGTTTAGTAGAAAAAAACCTTTCCTCAGATAGCTAAAGAGACTATATAAGACCTTAATCGTTTCTATCATTCTCCTGAGGGTGATTTCAAGGCCGCACGTGATAGAATTTTCAAAGACACTCTATACAGAGCCATGTCTAGTTTCGGCGTCCCTTCCAAATTCGTCCGTCGTGCAGGAATACCAAGAAGAATGCACGTTGCTCCATCAAGTTCGTTCAGTAAAGACTTCGCCAAGACCTTTGATGCCAAAAAAGGATTTAAACAAGAAGAAGCGCTTCCAAGCCTTTCTTGAACATCGTTCTTGAATGAATTGTGCAACTAAGAAGGCAATTGAGTAACAAAGTACATTCTTGAACTAAAGTGACTCTTAACAAGACCCTAGTCATCCCAATCCTGTTCTATGACGCAGGGGCATGTATTTCCGATCCGATCAAGTGCCTGGAGACGCTTGATTTTTAAGAATCAGGTTCACCTCGGACTACAGCGAAATCATATGTAAGTAAGTGAGCAAAGAGAGTGAAAACAGATCAGTCCCCAGACCCCAACCAAATTACCGACCGCCGACCCTGTCCGAATCGCAGAATTTTGAATAATTTCAGAATGCCAATTCTCAAGTTGAGTTGTTTTTTGTTTAAATTTATTTGGTTGAATTAATGTTTGTTTTATTATTATTTAAAACTAATTCTAAGAAGTTGTTTAGTTTTGTTTTTGTTGAAATAAAAAAAAAAAAAAAAACTGAGAACATTTTGCGAATTGCTGTCTTCAAAAAACCAAATGCGACCAAGCATTTACTTTTGAAATTATTTTCATAAGCATTTTTCTTTTGTTTTATTTTCTTAAAAACATAAAACATTAAACGAATTCATATTTTTTTTTTTTTTGAACATGTAATATTTATAGTGATTCCTTTTTTTTTTTTTTGTTTCTTTACAACTAATATGGTGGTTTGTTTGCAAGTGATGACTGTCCATGTAAAGTTTTTGCTCTTTCTCTCGTCACACTTGAATAAGTTTTTTTGCTTTTCCTTTATAAATACAAATTACAAATAATACATTTACACGAATTATAGTTACATAACTAAAAAAAAAAAAAGAAAAAAAAAAATTAAATATGAAATTTATCAACAATAAAAGTTTTGTAATGTTTTTTTTTTTAGTTTTTTGTTTAGTTAGTTCTTAATTGGTGGTGGTGGTCATAGTTTGGTGTTGAAAAAACCCATTTAAATTATAATTAAATTTAATCAATTGTTTTTCGTTTATACTCATGGATGAGTGTTGTGTGTGTGTGTGTGGTTTTTCGACAAAGTCCTGAGAAAATACAATTTTCATTTGTGTCTTACAAAGGGATTAATTTAAATAACAACACACAGCCGCCATCAGAGGGGTACAAGAAAAAACACAATACTCTTGCTTAGGTTTTTTTTTTTTGTTTATTTGTTAAGGGGGAGTTAAAAATTGATTGTTCTCTTCTTTTGATTTTAAGGGATCCTAAATGATTTGTACAATATTTTAGAAATAGACAAAACTAAATTCAGTTAAATTAAGAAGAATTATTTAACGAATGTGTGTTTTTTGTTTGTATTTTGGGCAAAATTTTGTCGTGTTTAAAGTTAATATTTTTTTTCTTTTCTGTTTATGCGCACATGTTGTTCTTCTTAGTTGGGTTATTATATTTAAAAAAAAAATTATTTAATAAGAAAAATAAACGAGAAAAGAAATACATAGTTTAATAGTTTTTAGTCGGTTTGTGGTATTTAGCAAGCGAAATCGGAAGGAATTGAGAAAACATAAACGAATATCGACCACTTTGTGCTTTCACCTTTCGCGTGGAACCTCTCACTGAATTGTGTGTGTTCTTTTGCCAATGTTCGTCGGCATACTAATGATGACACATCAGGAGATGTGTTCATATTTTTCATTTTTTTTTTTCTGTTTTCTTATTCATCTGCCTGTTGGCTGGCCTCCATCATAAGTTCCAGGATTTCATCTAAGAATTTCAGTTGCCACTTGTGTCGAAGTCCCTTTCCCCTTTCACATTCATCAGTGGAGGAATGAACCTCCTGCGATCTTGACCTGCATTCGAGTGATCTTTTCTGTGCCGATGCTGATCTGGTTGTTGTTGTTGATGATGATGATAATGATGATGATGGTGTTGCTGTTGATCTGTTTGATGCTGTTACGGCATCTGTGGATGATGTTGCTAGTGCTACTGTTGTGATTGGTGAACGTCTATATGGAAATCTAGGCATTGATGGACGACCGCCGTATAGGCCGTCTTCGATTTGCTTTGAGATGATTGTTACAAATTCCAAGACTTCTTCTTGTTGTGTTTTTTGTGGTCCTGCTGCGTTATTATTTGTTGTCGTCGAATTGGTTGTTGATTGTTTGTTTTTAAATAATTGTATGGAATATTGTGGTTGTGTTTGCTGATGCTGCTGCTGTTGTGGTTGTTGTTGTTGTTGCTGTTGTTGTTGTTTTTGCTTAACTAACGATGATCTTATATTTCAGCTCATTTTGACGCGTTTCCTTGGTGGTCCAATTGGTGGGATTTGTTGTGTGGCGAGCGCTCGAAATGCCTCCGCTATTAAATGCGAATGTGTTGTTATCATATTCTGCCAACCGTGTGTTTCCATAACATCTGTGGCATGACTATTACGAACAAATTAAAATGGAAAAGTTAGTTCCATTTAAAATTGTGAATGTATATAAGGAAAGTTTTGAGTACTTACGTATTAATAAAATCTATCGTTTGTGCTTTCAATTGATCCGCACTATGGAGATCGGCTAATATTAAAGTTTCAGCTGCTGTTTCAACAGACAGATTAACACAAAGCGCTTCCTCACACATCACTTTTAATTTTTCTAACGCATACTGAAAAGAAAATAGAATTGTTGTTGTTAGAATTTTAGATAAACCTTTGGTAAGTTCTAGAAACTCAGAACGAAAGAGGCATACACTTTTTCACTTCAAAAAACAGACAAGATTTTCGCGATTGATACACGATTTAAAGATTTTATAGGCACCAAGACGGCGCTGACGGAACTGTCGAAACGATTCTAGGTGATCATCAGCTCCTGGGAGTCACGCCTATGTATCATTTCGATGGGATGCTGTCACAAGATCAAATGGTGCCGGTGCTGGCATTTGACAGGAGATTAACTATCAGAAATGATTGAAGGTAGTGACACGTGAAAAATTAAAACGGCCTGGCCTTCTGCAATGACATTTCTAAGATAGACGTTGGTACGGAGTGAGTAAGCCGTTCCTTAAGAATAACGACGCCTAAAATGAATAAAAATAAATAATTGTCGCGACAGTCTGTGGTGCCCGACGAAAAGTGGTGCCGGGAGGAATGTTAAGGCTGGTGTTTGAATCTATAGAACTCGCACAGCAGTCCAACGTACTAACCCCGGTGATCGACAACTACAGCACAGCCTTCCATGTGAAAATATCTCAGCCATTATCGAGTCTGTTGAGTACGCTAAAGCACTAAATTGTGGCATTGCTGGTCCCACAAAGGGCGTTTCCCGAGTATTATCGAGTCTGTAAAAAGTAAACGATATCCAGGCAGTCCTTAAAGCACGCAACTCCGCAGTGAATAGATTAAGCACTGTAAAAACCTTCAAAAGGTATCTTAGTGAGCTATCAAGAGCTAATACGGTGATCATGGCGTGTGGACATCGAAGTAGTAAAATGACTGATGAACTCGCAAGGAAGGTCTCAGCATTGCATATCTCTCTTACCTCTTTGAAAACACGCTTCGTGGAAGATGCCATCAATAAATCTAATGGACGCTGAGTTCCGCAATATGTACATGTGCAACGGGCAGGTCTCTATGGCTGGCATAAACATACGAAACAGCATAACATATACTAGGTGAGTTGGAAGATCTTGAAGCCTTGTTACATTAGGAGGCGCATTATTCTCAAAAACTCCTCTAGCACATCAGAAATGCTTCGACAGGCGATATCTTCCACTTCTGAGCCAACGATGTAATTAACTTTTGTTAAGTTTGCTCACAATGCCACACGTATTTGTCACCGGTCACTTGTCGTAGACAACACTCCTCTTGGCAGTTACTTCTTCGTGGAGCTGGAGGAGTTGTGTAATGTTAAGGGGAAGGACCACCTAAGATTCAAGTCGCTATCTGGGTGGTGGTAAATCAGCGGTGATAAACATCACAGATATCCGTTTACTGACCTACCCACCATGAACGATATTTGCTGGTTTTGAATCTGTTGGCCGCCTAAATTCTTTTACTGGACGCTCGCACAGTTATCTTCCCATCCTTCGATAGTATTTGATGTTTCCATCGCCTGTGGATAAAGCTATTATCCATTTGAAAGTCCCTTGCGATTTGTCCAGCACTCCCCTTGGTCAATTCATACAACAACACCACCGTTGAGATCAAACGAAGAATAACTCTTGCCAATCGCTGTTCCTTTGGACTAAGAAGGCAATTGAGTAGCAAAGCTTTCTCTCGAACAACTAAAGTGGCTGTCTTTGCTGTTTCAAGAGAAAAATTCTTCGGGTTACAACTGTACAGGAACATCGACTTAGCCAAAAAAGTGAAGGGCCAACGACTGCGGTGGATGGGTCATGGACAATAGTGCTCCGTCAGGAAAATAATCAAATCCACACTCGAGGGACAGCGCACGCAAGTAGAAGGGGACGTTAATCAACTTGGCGTGGAGGGAGTTGGCTGGAAACGCTTGTTGGTTAAGGCACAGGTCCACCCCGGACTATAGCGCCACCTTAAGTAAGTTTCCCTTCGTGTAGCCAGCAACAGTGACTTTTAAACACATTCCTCTGCCAATTAGGCACTGAGCTCGGTCTGTTCCATGTGTCTGATCAATGGTTAGATGTTTAATGCAATTATAGTACTAAGCACGTATGCCTACAATGAGTGAGTGTATCAAGAAGTAAAACGGCCAGAAGCACAAACAAAAATTGTGTCGGACACGATTAAATGACCTGACTATTTCCACAGGCGTGGGGATAGGAACGTGCAACCTATTGCACAGCAGTCTTCATTCTCACCTAGATGTTTTGTCTGTATCGATTGGCCTACTACACGTTCAATTGGGATGGTGGCTTAAACTCCTACAAAACTAGAATGCAAAAGAGAGAAATTTACCTTATCAGCAGCAGCTAAGAGATCATCGGCCATTTTTTCCAAATTGGGAGCCTTCCCTGTGTAGATGAAGCGTAGCATTTCCTTTAGTACCTCATGATCAACATCTGTTATGGCTACTCGATTCAATTTACGCTCCTCCATTTCATGTTCAAACATCGCGGCAAAGACATCACTTCGAGCTACAAAACACAAACCACAAAACCAAATTTTTAAGCTCACTTCATCTTCATATTTTATGTTTTTTTTTTAACTTACCCGCTAAAATAGCTTTATGCGCTTGAAATTCACGTCCGCCTACCGCCAATGTGACATCGCTGAATTTTTCATTGTCGAAGAGATTTCCCAAATCTTCAGAGAGTTTACATTCGGGAACTTTGAATTGTACGATATTACTTTGACCAGAGATATTAACACTATCAGCTACAACGCTAACTTCACAGAATATTGTTAATTTATCCTCGGGTAGGAGACCGTTAGCTTCATCTAGTAGAAAATCTCGCCGGATGAATTTCTTGAAGCCCCAATCTTTGCCTTGTACGAAACGGTAAGCTCTGTAAAGAGAAAGAGAGAGAGAAAGAAATAAATATAAATGAATCGAGGCTTTCCTGTGAGAAATAAATAAATGTGGATTCTGTGCATTGGATGCAGTCCACACTGAGATTATGCATTCATGAGCGCCATGCAGTGCATTTACATGCGAAAAAGGACAACAAAATGACTGCTCTAGGTGTGGAAACACATTGACTGACAGACGGAATAATAAATTCAAAAATATACAATAATCTCTTGGAACAAGGGAAGCACCACTCGGAACTCATGTGTTCTTTTGAATTAATTTTGTTTTTTTTTTTCATCATGGTGGGATGGCACTGGAGATGAGGTGAAGTGAGGTGTAGGATGTCGTTTTTCATTGAAATCGATTTGGTTACTGTTGTGCAGCAGCAGGTCAATTATTTTGTCTGAGTGATATTCAGATGAGCAACGTCCTTGAAGTGAAGGTGCTTTTGCTGCTGTTGGGTGAGAGCCTGCTTAGTCTGACAATGTGTTGTTATTGATTTCATTCAGATGAGTTGATTTGCTTTGTGAGATCATAAGGGGAGTTTCTGTTTTTTTTTTTTGTGTAATGCAACCTTGAATTTATATTTTTATCGTTGAAAGGTGCTGTTATACGGAATTCACGGGTGGAAGGTTGGAGACTTTCTATGGCACTCGGCGCAGTGGGTTGATGTGTATGTTGGTGGACCTTGAAACAAGATTGGATTATGGCTCAAGACCTTTAAGGACGCAGCACACTGATTGAGTTAAAATGAGTTGTTAAAGAATTGTAAAAAGAAGTGAATAAAAGAGGCCTAAAAGAACGTGTGCTTGTGTAAACTAAGACCTTTTGCACAAAGTGCCATCTGGGTAAATCCCCTGCTTTGGAAGAGATGTCAGTTTAAAAACGGACACTGAAATCGGTGCTGGCGTCTCTGGATGCAATCATTAAACCACGAAGTCACTTGAAATGCATCTATGTAGTGTTTTCTAGGTTCAATTTCACGCTAACAATAACAAAGGCACATTGACTTACATATATATTTTTACGGACAGCCAAGTGCTGGAGTCTTGAAAGAAGAACTCTTAAATGACGGTTAATACAATAACTTTCAAGCTCTGTTCACTGGAAATACAAGGCTCTAGTGGGTATCAGAGCACAACACTATTGAAACAGTCAACGTTCTTCCAAACATCCTCCCCCTGGACATGCATACATGGCCTTCTGTGTCACAGTAACACTCGGAGAATCTGAATTCTGGTCCGCAAAATCATATGCTGCCAACAGTTCTGTCCTCAACCATAACTAACCTCAACTCTAATTCACGACAAATATCCAAGTCCATCTAATATCCAGGACAGAATGAAGAAATAACGCACTTTAATATTCACCGATGGCAGATGGAATGCGGCGTCGTATTAGATGTGAAGGTCTACATAGCTAAATTGAACGTCTCCAAATCATATCGCCTTTCAGACTCTACTGTATTCCAAGCGATCAGAGATACTCGACCTCAATCCCACAACCTTAAAGAATATAGTCATTTCTGTTGATAGCCAGGCCGACATTTAAGTGTTCCAACCAAACTCCACGTCTTCCAAATTAGTAGAACAGTATAACAAAGTAATTCTCTGGCAAGCGCTGGGTTCAATATCACCCTCCTTTGAGTTCTTGGTTGGGAATACAGAGTCAGGAAGGCATCTGTAGCCCTCTATGCTTGTAGCAAAACCTTTGAAAAGAAGTGGGGGGGGGGGGGGGGTTCAATCAAAGATAACCAACATATGTGGCATAGTGCGTCCAATTTTCACTCACGGGTCACTGGTAAGGTGGCCCGCGTTGAGCAAAGGTTACAAAATAAATAAACTCAAAAGGGTTCAAAGGACAGTGAGTATAGGGACCATGGGCGCATTGAGGTCTGCCCTGACAGATGGCCTCACTGTGTTCCTGCACATTCTGCCTCTCGACTAACACACAAAGAATCTAGGTGCTGGATTGCAAAGCTCTAAGGGCACAGCAATATCCTGGACTCGTTACCAAACGGCTTGGTTACATCTCCAACTGACTACATCACCCCCAAACTTAACTTCAGGTAAAACTTCCACCTGGGATTTCCCAACAGAGCATTGTGGAAGAAAAATTAAGCGATGAAGGACTTCGACACGGTCATCTACAGCGACGGATCAAAGATGGACTTCAGTGTGTGTGCCGGAGTCTTGCCGGATTTTGTCAGTGTCTTTCAGGTGGAACTACTAGTAATCCGAGAGGTTTGCACGCACCTCGGGTGTGACACAATACACAAATAGAACTTTGCTATCCTCGAAGATAACCAAGCCGTTATAAAAGCTATTGACTCGGCTACCATATCCTCCAAAGTGGTGCAAGAGTGTCGGAACGAGCTTGTCCGTTTGGGCGAATGGTTTAGGGTCACACGCTTCTGGGTTTCGGGGCACAGTGATGTAATAGGAAATGAGGGTGCAGATGAACTGGCCAGGCAGGGCTCAGCTACACGGCTCACTCGCAGCAAGGGTCTGGCTCCCACTAAGAGCGGTTAAAGGACAAATCCACTAACACTTCCTGCAGAAGGCCAACCTCTAATGGAGCGAGGAGCTGTGCCATATCAACGAAAATATGGACAACTCACGACAAGATCAGAACAAACGATCTCATAAACATAACCCGTCACATAACATAACGGCGATAACCATGTGGCTAAACAACTTCTATTGCCGCAGCTCCACAAAACTAAAACGAGGCGGAAACTTTCTTCCATTTTATCTGCAAATGTCCGGCACTAGCAAGAGCCAGACTATGGCACTAAACCAACCTTTGTTTGACGACCTCAACGACATTTCGGGTAAAGGTATACAAGACCTAATCCGTTTTCTAAACTCCACAGGTTGGATTTAGGCACTCCCGGCTGTCTCTTCCAGGTCACGCCAGTCGTGATAACAAAACGGCACATGTCAGTGCTAATTGAGTTCAAGCTTGAACCGCCGTCTCTACCTACCTACTAACTTAACTCCACAGAATGGATCTGAAAACTACCCCCTTAGACACATACATATATTGATACCCAGGTCACGAAACGACACTAAAGCTCTGCCAAATCAAAGAGCTACTTGGCAAACCAAGACCAGATATTGCCAGAATTGTAGACTGGCCAGTTCGAGGCCATCCGATCAAGCCTGACATTCCTCACAAAACTTTCAGCAGAAGCTGCAAGGATATTAATGAGAAAGAATCTCTCCTTCATTTCCTCTGCAGGTGTCCGGTTCTGCCGAGGACCAGACAGCGCACTGATCCTGTATCTGAACTCAACATTATCCCAACACAACCAATCAACACTCACACACAAATAGATTTTAACCAGTTTCGTGGTAACAAAACGGCGCACCCTAGCGCTAATTGGGTTCTCAGCAACCCCCACTTTACCTGTCCACCTATGAACTTGCTTCTACCAAATTTCCTTTTGTTATACAACTGGCAAACATTGGAACGCTATACCAGAAGATCTATGACAAATATTTCTGGACATAGTTTGTCTTGATAGTTCTTCAATTGTCAAAGTGCGCTGCCTGAGCGCTTTAAATTCATTCCGACGAACGATAGCATTTGAAACATTGTAAGTATAACATCCCTCATCGCAGCTTAATCGCTCGAGCAACCTTGACAGATTAGCCTTCAAAATGTCAATATAATCAGTGAAAAGTCATAAAAACAAATGCTCTCCTCTTCACCGAGTCGGCTAACAACACGTGTGTACAATTTACGGATGAATGCGGTCATTTAAATGATTTCATGACTTTTTCAGTTTTCTGTGCAAAAATTAATCGCGCGCATAGCTAAATTTTTCGAAAACCATCCGGCTACACTCGACTACTCAATGAAACGAAATTTAAAGAAATGTGCACCGTATATTGGCGTCTAAACTCTACGAAACCATCACACGAGGGCCAAGAGACCAACCGACAGAGCTGTCGAACGTTTTTATTGCTTTCGAGTGTTAATTGCTGAATAGGCCAGCAACGATGGCATATTGTGGTGGCGTGCCTCATAAAATGATTTCTATTTTAGAAAATAAATAATTTCTCAATGTCAACGCGAGAGGAAATTACGTATTTCAAAATGAGTTTGCCTGCTGTTAACGTACCTCTGTGATTCCATTGCTTTGGTTTCTTCTCGTTTAGCATTTAATATAGAAAATTTAAATTTGGCTCTAACTTCTGATTTATTACACGACACTAATAGTAGATATAGGGATAAGTAATCTTTGCTTTCTTCATCTAGACCTTTTGGATTAACTCGTAAACACCTGAAAGAAAAAAAAAAGAGAATAAATTAGTAAATGAATTTCGGTTGAGTGGTGGGTGAAGTTACCATTTTAATTTGTCATTAGCACCCGCGGAGAATGTGGATGATTTAAGGACCTCGCCCATTTCTTCGCGGCAAAAACTAAAATTATTTATAGTCCACATATAGCTGAATTTGACCACTTTCACCTGAAATGGAAAAAGAGATTTTTGGATTAAAATTTTGTTATAAAGGTAACGAGTGAGTGGATACAATAATACAATGCGGAATTTGCCACGGCAAAGATGAAATGAGACAGTCACAATTGCGATAAGAGGTTAAGAAGTACGAACAGCGTGACAACTGGCATCACGCGTTTGAAACAAAACACATTGGACATGTAGGGCTCCATAGGCCTTGGCTGCAGTAACTCGTAATCCATGAGACCTATCGTGCGTTTAACGAACACCCAACCCCTAAGCAAAACGTCGCAAACGAAATCCTCGCCTCGACAACCATCTCCCCCAAACTGGTATCAAGAGCTTTCGCGCTTAGAAAGTTAAAGACAGGCGAGTGACGAATCTTGACAGCTTACTTGGAAGAGACGTTTTCCTCCCACTCGGAGCTGTCAAGGGAGTAATCCACATATACTACTTTTCAGTAGCTGCACACAAATGAAACAACCTTACCAGCTGCTCCATATCCAGAAAGACTTGGCCAACATGAAAGCAACACGAACTGTAGTTGCGATCTAGCCAAGCTTGATATCCCTCATAATACGCTGCCGCACCGGCGAAGACCTAAACGAGAAGGAAACCTCCGACATCTTCCTTTGCAGGTACCCGGCACTTGCTGAAGCCATATATCGTGCGTTGTGCAAACCATGTCTCAACAACCTCAATGAACTATTGGAAGAAAAAATTTCTAACACGTTACATTTCCTTTAAGAAGATTTAAGATTAACCGCTGTGGCTGGAAACATGCACTCGCAACCATCTAACACCCCATCTTGAGAAAAGTGGTAACAAAAAGCAGCAATACAGCACTAATTGAGAGTCAGCATACGACCACAAAAGAGCTGATGACGTGGTCACAACTTAGGTCAATACTTGATGAAGAGTTGAAGTGAAGCCTCTTTTAGTTTCGGATGAGGACCAGCTAAAAAGCATTTTGCTACTGTTCTCCAAAACATAATTAGCAAGAGCTTATGATGGCGCTGCAGTCTCGGATGGACTTGGGCCTCAACCAGTAAGCAAATCAGATGGAAAGAGCATGGATGGCGATAGAGCATGATGGTGAGACTGAAACGTACTCTCTGATGCTCAAAATTCCCGTAAAAAAGAGATCATAACTCCGATTAAGGCGCTAAAAAGTAATAACACGGTTAGACTAGACAGAAAAGGTTTGGGTGGCCAAGACTTCTCCAGAAGACTGCAGGAAAGGAGTGATTGTCAAAGGGCAACCGAACTGAGTGCAACAACTGAGGGTGGACGTCCAGCAATTTCAAAGATACGACTTTGCGACTTTCCCCGATGAGTGGAGGAACAAAATGATTGTCAAGCGCTTCTTGGAAGACAGTCCAACTGGGTGTGAGAACTCTTTGGATGATCATAGAATAGTGCTTCGAGCATAGATCTGTGCTACATTTTTGCTGTTTATCAACTTCGAAAGGCTTTATTTTATAAACAAACCGAGAAAACCCCTTTGCACAGGAAAGTCAAGGCTGATATTTGAACATTAATTTTGTTGATGTTGGCCTTCAGAGCGGGTTCAATAGAAGAACGACAAACGAACTGAGAATAGGACGTACCATAGCAGCAAATACACAATACCACCTTTGATTGAGGCTCTCACTTCATTCTAAAGATTCTGTTGCAGGCATAGTAAGATTTAGACTGAGGTGGCTGGGTCATGTAGAGAGAATGGACATCAAAATCTTTGAATCCATACCCTACGAACGGTGCAGTAAAGGAAGACCGTGACTCAGGTGCCAAAATAGTTGTTTGAGGTCCTCTTCTTTTCCGCGCGGTTTCTACTAAATCGTTGGGTCAGTGAGCCTCTGGCTATCCATGTGTGCTGTGATTAGTCTTACTATCTGCTTCAATTGCGTTCTTACTGAACCTAGAACGTCCTTTGTGACGAGGTTGTTTGGTTTCTTTACGATTGATTTTACCACTTGACGGCCAAAGCGGCACTAAGGCTCAGGGAATCCTTCCACCTGGTCAGTACGACAACGGGTCACTCTAGTATCCTGAATGGCAACAATACTATCCGTTGTAGAACGGACTATATTGCCCCTCATATTGATTTTAATGTCAGATACAGAACTCGGATTCCTAACAGAAGCGCTTGGGTGTCCGATGCAGTTGTGAGGGCCTCCGCCATAGAAATATTCAGAGACGGATCCAAGACAGCGTGTGGTACAGGGGTGGGAATTTTCTCCAACAAACCTGATATTGCTATTGCCAAACGAATGCCGGATCACGGCAGTCCGCAAAGCTGCGCCTTGGCTCTCGATTAACTCGGTAGATTGTAGCGCTATTGTTTTATACATATGTATATAATATAGTCAGGCAACTATTAAAGACTTGGAATTGCCGACATTACGATCAAGGTAGGTAAAGCAATGCCGCAGATCTGTTAAGGAGATGCGACGTAACCCCGTGTAGCATCCCAGGACATAGGGATATTCCAGGCAACTGCAGGGCGGACGAGCTGGCAAAAGAAGGTGCAGGATGGCATCTCCTCGAGAACCGGGGAGAACCTTCTGCCCCTATTGAAACGATCAAATTTTTCCTTGACACCGATGCTAGGCAATTGGCAAACAATAGGTGGAACAACATCAGTACTTGTCTCTTTTCAGAATCTGGCCTAAGCTGCGTTTAAAAACGACGGAGAGGCTTTTATCCACTAACAGGAAAAACTTAGGAGCCCTCACCAGGCACTGCTTGATAGGCAGACGACATGCACTTGGATTGGGGGTCCCCTTCAATGATTTCTCTAGAAGCTGTAGACTTACAACATTAAGAAGGAATATCCTCGGGGAATACTTCTCGAACTCGATATCCAAAAGATAAGGAACTTTATCTCCAGGTCAAAGTGGTGCAATACATAGAGTTATTACCAATACCGTCACTCATCTTAGCGCACTCGACGTTATATTCTTAGTCTCTGGTGGTGGTAAGCCGGTATCTATCGTGGTATCACAATGGACCTTTCTGCTCTAAGTGGAGCACTGTTCGAATGAGGACAGCCACCTAACCTAAACTTCCCACTTGGCACTGCAACTACCACTCTGCCTTTAACGATTCGTTGTATTGTACTGCTCTTGTCAGTGCGTTGGCACGATGAGCCGGCGATCCAGAAGTCGGAATTTCTTCTTTGAGGGATGGAAAGTATATTCTCATGTTTTAGATTCAGTACCGACTCGTTCTGTCTTTCTGGATCTTCTTTCTTTTGCTGTATTGTTGTGTTATGGTTGTAGATCGTTTTGAAGTTCCTCTATGACGGAACTACTTTCACCACATTCACAGGAAAAGCAGGGGGTCAATTTTCAGGCCCGATATAAATAATTAGATTCCAATCTGTTCGTTCAACTAAAAGGTAAACATATCTAATCGAAACTAAAAATTTCGCTACGAATTACCTCCCGAAGTCATTATTGCACAAACAACTAACTCTCCCTTCGTTTCACTCCCAATTCAGCGATTTCACTTGCATGGCACGGCTCAGTGGGACGCTGGCGGAGCGCTGCAGCTACTGGCCACTGTTTTCCTCCTCACATATGCACAACACCCGGGGAAAGAGAAATTTTCAAATTTCAATATCTCTTAGGTAATAGCAACAAAATACAAAACAAATACCCACACTCTAGGCAGACGGCAGTACCCCACGTTTTCTACGTTCCACAAGTGAAGGGTGATTAAAACAAAGCTCCACACAACAACAACAACAAAAATTAATAAATTTCAATTACGAAAAACGAAAAAAAAAATAGCAAATTGTATCTAGCCGAGCTGTAGCACGTTTGCTTTCATTTTTTATATCATTCCCTTCTCCTCGAGACGGTAGTGTGGAGCCCCACCTCCCCCCTGATTAAAAGAGCGCCAATTACATAACCAAGAGACAAAGTGAAGACTGAATACAACACCAGGAGAGCAAGCGGAGAGCACCGCACATGCAACGGTGTAGCAACATTTCTATGCTGCCTCTGTTGTTGGCTGGTTGATCAAGTCGAGGTATGAGGGTTTTTTTTTTTCTGTCTTTCCTCAACGTGAGACAGTCTTATGGATCCATGGTGGCTTTTACGCAATCTCGGTGTGGGAAATGGAGCCACCATGTGCTTAGGAAATTAGACATAAGCCAACTCACTTGGTGAAACACATGTGTCTCTGGTGCTTGTTTGTCGCGCGTCTGGTTCGGTGGCTCTACAAGGCTTTCAAAATTATTTTGCGCAATCCTTTGACATTTTTAACGACGATCGCAGTATGTAGTATACGACGGCACACAGAGACCTCCAGAGTTTGGTGTAAACGTGAGTGATGGCGGTGGTAATGGAGAAGTAAAAAAAAAAAAAAGGGAAAATGCTACAACGCCCGAAAGTTATCGCGTCGCTGAAAGGAGACTTTCACTTTGTTTTCTCCCGCGCTGGCTCTGTGGCTCTTTCTCCTTTCGAAATCGTTTTTTGTGATTCCAAACGAATTGCAATTGTTTGACTGATGGATTTTGTTTAAACGATGCAGCGGCGGGGTAATGAAGTCGAAAGCTAACGATCCTACTTCCTGGAATCCATTAAATCAGAAATCAGTTGGAATTGTACACAACTGTATGGAGAGAGTAATGCCTGGGAAATTGGCAGTCATATGCAATCAGTACTACCAACTTAACAGGCTTTCGAGCCATTAAGTGCTCATCGCAAAGATGAAAGAAAGTTCAAAGGCTAACACTGACAGGATGTCTCTTGGAATATCCCTAAATTAAGGGATCAAAGCTTTTCGTATCCATTGTCCATTTATTATGCTGCAACAGTATGCAAGGCACAAGGAAGGAATGTGTGTGCAATAGAGTTAGGTTAGGTCTGGTTTGGTTCAATTTCACCCCCAACGCCATCGAACTCATAGCAATTGCCCTTAAGTTTATTGTGGGACATGCTTCTACCCAAACCAGCTAGTACTCTGAATGAATCGTTTTTAGTGTTTGTGGTATTCTTGCAAAG
The DNA here is from genome assembly GCA_917880715.2 of Matsumyia berberina. NCBI lineage: Eukaryota > Metazoa > Arthropoda > Insecta > Diptera > Syrphidae > Matsumyia > Matsumyia berberina. The sequence continues at coordinate 41,700,453 of OU862872.1, forward strand.
TCGCGCAAGCTGTTAAAGAAGCTGATACCCAAACAGGTTTTAGTCGTCATTCCGAAGAGAAGACCAATTACAGACTCCATGTCTTCTTCGTCCCTACGGCATCTACTGAAATCGTTTGCAAAGATGGCTTCTAGGTAAGTTTCCCACAGCACAGTGGTCAGCTATTACACCGATAAGCCTTCAGATGTGGCTGCTTTCAAAAGATATCGTTTTAAGAAACCTGCCCTGCTGACATTGGGGCCTGGAAATATCTATTGTGTCATCAGTGTAATCAACCTAATATTCCCTAATGAAGGTGAGTATATCATTAGTAGCAGAGTCCCTGATCTCCACTGATAAACAGAATTCCCTATAGAAGATCCGTCTTCGGAGCCATTGTTGTGTCGGATATTTAGAGTCAATGTGCTCAAAGGTTTCTTTCCCTTCCAAACAGAAGCGTCAACCTGTAGCTGAAGGAAGGAAGCTTCCTTAGGTTTTTCCTGTCACGGTTTAGAATTTCCTTGTAGAGCAAGGGCTTGATGAGTCTGTTCGATTTCCTAAGTCAGCGGACATTTTTCCAGTGGTCTAGGCGAAGTTGGTGCAACCAGTTGTTTAACAAACTGTGGCGGTAACTCAATTAGCGCCATAGAAGGATTCCGATCCTAAAAGCGCGGACACTGTGCCGCCCCTAGGCAGCACACAATTAACAGCACAAGATTAAAAAAACAAGAAATTGTAAGGATTTAAGCTGGTTAGCCAGGACCTCATGCATAAAGCGAAGAGAAACTAGGGCCATTTGAAGCCGCTTTCCTTCTAAGTGCAATGCTAGGCCCTTTTTTTAAAGTATTGGGTTAAGCCGCGCTAAAAGGGTTATGATAATCCTGAAGCTAGAGAACGGCCATGGGAAAATTAGAGTCTAGGCGAAGGAAACGCTTGTGGGTCGCAGTGATGCGGAAACACAGAGTTGGGTTGGTTTGAATCTTGACTAAGAAGGTTATGGTTTCGAAATCATCAGGTGTGTGAATTTCCTGATGCAGATGCATCCAACTATTTCAACTTACGAGCAACAGAATGCAATATCTGTTGGTGATTTAGTAGATGATGTCTCTCCTGCGTTGCAAGAGTCCATTAAACATTTATTAATCTCGATGCTTCGATGCATAATCGTCCTTGATGTTGGACGTGCGCAAATTGCAAGACGTTCCTCTGACACTTCATATTCCTTTATCGCTTTCTGTGCACATTACAAAGTGTTTACAATGTCATTAGCTGTTTCCTGGTTTCACATTTTCAGCCATCTGCTGCGGTTTATTTTCGCATCAATTTGTGAGAGCCTGCAGGGTTATGGCCATTAATGTTGCCCCATAAATTGAACTTAAAAAAAAAAAATTCCCGCACACTCAAAAGGATCTCCAATTAGTTTTTTTTTTTTTCATTCAGAAGCAGATAACAGAGGAGAAGAATTGAAAAATTGGATCATTAACACGCGATTATATCATATGTTGAGCTAAAAAGCGAAACGCAACATGTGCTGCTGCTCCAATTTATGTAAAGTTTCACCAATGCTACGGACAATTGCGTCCACTTATGACCACAATCCACACACTACAGCCCTAAAGTGACCTAAAAAATAAATAAATAAAATAACGAGAAACAGAAAAACAGAAACTTTTCCTTTTAGCACCTTCAAGTGTGGCCACGGCTTTTGTTTAAACGAAGTACGTAAGAAGGTGTACCCCTGAAGGTTGTCCCTTCACTTCACTGGAAGATCACCAGTCTGAAGTTGGGTAATTTATGCGTAGTTAACCATTTATTTTTGTGTGTGGGGTTTCATTGAAGTTTGAGGCTTTGTTTTCGAATGAATTGAGGTTACCCATGCTCTCATTAATTGTTGATTCAGGATAAGACCTAGACTGGTTCAAATGATGGTCATGATACGGGTATCAGACGTTCCACTCTCGTTAAAATCGGTTCTACACAGACTGTCATTATATAAAACGGCATCACAATGGATCAAAATCCGGTCTAAGTGTGTCCTGGTCTAGCCTGGACAGGGGTTCCATGTCCTATAGTAGACACGCAAGGAACAAAGCTATAACCAGTGATTCTGAGGGTGAAATCGAGCAAGCTAAGACGTTACAGAGATGTCGACGCAGTGACTTTTGAAATTGTATCGAGTTCCGAAAAATTTGACCAAAGACTTTGGTTTGAATCTATGGTCATGAGGTTTGGGTAATGACTGAAAGAATTAGATGGCGGATACAAACTCCCGAAATGAGATTTCTTCTTTGTATTGCTGTGGTACTTCGTCAAGATAGATTTAAGAACGGCAGAATACGCAAGGCACTCAATGTCGAGCAGCTACTTCTTCAAACGGAAAGGGCCATACTTCGATTGTTTTGGGAACGTTCAACGCATATCCCCAACACGGCTTCCAAGACGTTCCATGAAATTCGTGCCATCAGGTAGGCGTCCCCTGGGTAGGCCTATGATGAGATGGTTAGATCAAGTCCGAAATCTCACCTCTATCTGTATGGGAATAGTTCCTGATGATTTAGAGTCGATGGCGGAAGAATGTTTGTATGTATGAAGGTACAGTTCGCTATGGATTTTAGCTATCAATCATCCTCGAGTTAAAGTTATTTTCGACTAATTGCCATACGTTTTTCGAGGTTCATTTCCAATTGCAATTATCGAACTGTCCTTGAGCTCAAAGAGTATTCGGGCCGTAGCGTAGCTCTACATGTTCTAGTCACCTAAAGCCAATGAACGGAAAAGAATTGTTTAAAGAAACTCAGATCAAAGCTAAAGCTAGAGCTACAAAGCCTCCACAGAGCCTTATTCTGGGGACTGGTGCCTTCCGGTTTTCAGGCGCCTTAGGCTCAGTCAGAGAAGAAAACAAACTGCGAACGATGTTCGCATTAAATAGGCTTCGTCACTCTGAAGGCAGAGACACAAAATTGATCTGTGAAAATAAAAGGAGCTTGTCAAGCCTCCCCTTTTTTTATTGTGCGAATTTTTGGGAAAAGGATGATGGAAGCCATAGTTGAAAGACTAAAAGTAGAATTGTTCTGAATGTTTTTCTAAAAATATAACTCACGACGTGAACAAGGATAATTGTAAAAATTGAGTAAAATATGGAACTGATGACTAAGGAGAAATTAAAGGAAAGTCATTCGATGTCAAGGTTAGAATGAATTATGTTCTGTTCTACGTTGCATGTCGAATAGCTTTCTCATACTTTATTCGAAGGAGCATTGATTTTTTTTTACTCATTAATAACAAATCGGTTGTAAGGGCATATGCTTATAATTTCAATATTTCTTGTGTTGAGTTAGGTTAGGTTAAGTGGATATACAGCGACATTGACCTAGATGATTGGAACAGGCGGAGAGAATAAAAATCAACGCTGTAGCTTGAGCGAGTTACCAGTTTACTGACCTCGCTTTGAATGCCATGCATACAAATAATCAAACTTTAACCCGAAAGGCTCTTACGGATATCTGGTATTGTGACTCCTAGTGAACGATAATGTCCAGGTTAGGTAAGGTTGGAGCAGACACTTAGATCAACAGAGGTCTATTGTGATACTGAGATGATTCGTGGAAGAGAGCTCAATAACGCCGTTTGTTTTAATAGACGTATCTCTCTAAACACAGTCTCGGTAGCGAGAAGTGTCCAATGAATTTTGTACATGTGAACACAACTTCATTTTCAAATCCTTAATTTTGATTTACCCATGGGCTGCTTCTTATTGTCCATCGAGTTTATTTTACGGCGCTGGGATTATATTCCAGATGAAATGCCTCCAAGAACCAATTCTTTCTGAATTTTCAACATTTACCAGATTTTCTCCTCTTGGTATCCAACGAACGATTCGAATAAAATTGAATAAATTCGACTCAGTGAAAGCATTTAGAGGAGACCTATGGTTAACAGTGGACACCAGCAACTAAAAACTTCTTCGAATCCTGGCCGAGAGGTAAGCCAATCAATGACTTCGAGCGAATTGACAGCAATGCTCCCGTAAAACAAGTCATTCCATCGCAGGTCTCGAGACAAGACCAGATCTATGTGCTAAAGCTCAAGCCAATGCCAACTCCAGGATGCTTCATCTGGCGAACCGATAGTAAGATGTTTCATGCCTCGGGCAGAGATTTTTTTAAGAGCCCGAGGACCTTGTAAGAAGCACAGCGACAGTACTCTTTGTTGTGAAATTTTACTTATCGTTCATGACTGCGTTTCCACATGGATTTTGTCTGCTATTTTGTTGAGCCCAGCGCTTATGTTGCTGAAAACGCGATAGTCTGGAGCTCATCTACATACTTAATGGACTTGGTTGGTAATTTAGTTAAATTGGCTTCCTAAGGGGACATGCGAAGGATTCAATCAGCGTCGTTTTTCTGACATTATTTGAGACCTAACTCCAGGCAGCCAGTGTCAAGTCTAGGACTTTAACACCAAGTGGCAAAAAAGGACGAGACGGAGGAAAAACAAGTCTAGATTGGCTGTCGGAAATGGCCACTTGCCACGATAAAGAGTATGCGACTTGATTGGCGAAGGACGCCAAACAGACAAACCCCACTGCCTTGTGAAAGAATTCCCACTTCTTCCCAAAGGCTACGAGAGACCAGCCCGATACAAAAAAAGGGAGGAACAGCATAAATTAGCCCACGTGGTCTAATCACCTACGTGGGAGCTACAATTATTCAAAACCGAAATAATAGCTTTGAAATGGCCAACCCAAAGACGACTTGTGACCTGTAAGTTAAAATGTAGGGATGGGACATGGGAAGCCGTTGACCTATGACCTATGATTGTGGATTTTAACAAGGGCAGTAGGTATGTTTTTTTTGCCGACGACGGTTAGTTTAAACTGCAGGAGGATGGTTTCCCCAATGACCGAAGCCTTGCTCCAGGCACGGCATGACATCTACAGAGGCAGTGATGAAGTGTTTTTCTCTTGGTCATGTTCTTTCAAGTGAAGCAATGAGTGTCCTTTACAGAAGCAGTGAATGGTTTAGCTGCATGGTATTCTGCTGCCCAATGGCCCGTGAAAGATGCTGCAGTTCTTGTAAACTCAGTGCTGGTTTTTCTGATAAGGCCTCTTGTTCTTATTTTGGTTATATGTGCGTCATATCTTTCGAAAACTGACGCGGTTGTCTCAGTTCAGTACAGAAAGAGTGCAGTCTCTCTGCTTAAGAGGGCGGCTAAGTGCCGAAACTCGCTAGTCGGGGTTCTCATTGGGCTAAGATCCAGACTAAAATGATGGAGAAATTAGAGCCCATTAACGCGATTTCGTTTCGATACTTTGTGAACTAACAGATTGTAACGTCAAAGGTTCCTGTCAAACAAAAGAAGAGTTTAGACCGGCAAATAATGGCTACGTATCTTCTTTACAGACAGTGTATGCAAACGATGCACGAAACCACAGTCCATTCTATCATTTTCTACAGCAAAACTGGGAAGACTAGACGAGTACGTAGAAACTTCATTCCATTTCCAAGAACGACTTCCGCCGGAACATTCCCACATCATAATCAGAAACAATTTGTTTGCCGCGCCTTACTAGGAAACCTATCTCATATTTTTCTCGTTTATTGTACTTGGTAATTTGCCAAGTTAATATCTCAATTAAAAGGCAATAGACCCAGTTCTCCTTCTCTAGAAATGATTCATAAAATTCTTTGGACATGCTTCCAATAAAGATCAACAACTACGACTACAAGCAAGCGCGCGCAGCCTTAATCAATTAATGTGCTGTGTGCGAGTTTATGACAGAGCGACCGTTAAATTTCATAACCATATCTTTAGATGGACGCGTCCCCTTGGTTTTTAACCTAAATTGACCTAATTGGGTACGCATCTGAGACATAGTATTATCTTTGAACTACAAATCAATCTACGAAGAGAGAAAATGCAACTGTATGTGTGTGTTGTGGAAAAAAATTACAATTTCTCCTTCTTCGGATAGCAAATCGCTTTGAATACGAGTTTTATTTTTTCTTTTCTTCATTTTTTGAACTAATGTGCCAAGTGAGCGTGCGCGGGTCACTCTCACAACATGTCGCGGGCAGCCGTAGGTATCACGGTTGATTTATTGAAAATTGTTTTCCCTTCACCATCTCATACTGGGATGAAGAAAGTACGGAAGTGAATTCCAAGTAGTTAGCCAATCTTCTGTTCCAATATACTGACGACATTGTGACGTGGGTGGAAAGTCACATTGTGTATCGTGGTCCCTTAGTTGTGAGAGGTTTGCCCTTTCTAAAACTGAAAATGGTAGCCACCGCCAAATCATTGTAATTCTCTTGCATTTCAAGAGTATGAAAGGTTGGTATGGCAATGCCACAGTATCTGTAACTTTGTTTTGAAGGTGGCATATCTTATGTCGTAATAGCTGGAGAGACAACACAAGAAAAAAAATGGAAATACTTTCCTATAACTGCGGCGTAGTCAGATGAAGCGACGCCGCTCGTCTTGGCCACACTATAGAAAGTGGAAAGTATCTATATAGTTTGGATGGAAATTAATTGAAGGAGAAAATGAAAAACGGATTTTTTTTTCTGTGAAAAAAGCAACATTTTCACCATCACCTGAGAGACTTATTGAAGCAGATATTGATTTTCGTTTTTTTTTTTTTTCATTTGAATTTCTTTCTGCACATGGAAGTGGACAATTTGAAAGATTGATTTTTGGAGAAAGGCTGTGACTAGGAAAAACGAATGAGGAATGTCAACTACAGTTGAGCCTTAGTGCGATTGCTACTGATAATCAAATTGTCACAGAGCGTAGTGTCAGAAGTGGCCTTGTTCGGTGGATGGGTGTCAGAAGTGGCTTTTATTGATGGAAGAACAAATTCGAAGGACAATCAATGAAATATGAATGAGTAGTTCTAGCGATCCATCGATGGGGCTAATTTTTACATTCACAAAGGACGAGTGTCAGAAGTGGGCAGTTTGTGAAAGTCAATGGTAGTTGCTATGTTTGATAACAGAAATGGCAAGCCAATGACTAGAAAGAAGAAGATTAGCTTTAGCTTCAAAGTTCTAATTTAGATCGAATTGCTCAAGTGTCAAAGTCTCTATTTTACTGAGATCCGTCAGAAGTGGCAAGTCAATGCATACAAATCAGAATACCAGCGACAAATTTTATACCTAAGTAAATTGAAAGCTAAAGTGACAGAAGTAGTAAGCCAATGACTTTAAACCGACAAAGTTTCTGCTTAGATCGAAAATTTGATGAGATATGTTTTTGTCAGTTTAAATTTTTGACATAATTGAGTTTTGATGACATCGATGACTGATTTTTGACAGCTCAACAACCAAGCGCAATTGAGTGAAGATGGATGCGTTGTCCGAAGTGTCATAACATTTGTCGTTAAAATGATACATTGGAAAAAGTTGGCTAATGGCGATTTTTGAAATGAACAGGTCGAAATTGACAGAAGCAGAATGATGATGAGATGTGAATCAGTCAATCTCGAAGTTTTCCAAGAAATTTTTAAAGCGACCAGTCTATGACTGCGATTGGTTTTGTTATCATTATATGAACGCCCATAGAAACATTTATGCCACTGTCCCAAAGATGTGGTAAAGGGTTTCATTGGCGTTCTTTATCTGCAATGTGAACTTTATTCGCGAGAGAGCTGCCAACGACTAGTTCATCGACCTTTTTGTTGGTTGGTTGCTTCAGGCTCAAACTTATCTCCGACTGTAGCATCATCTCGACTCTCGAGTCTGGCATTAGCAGTGAAGGAGAACAGAGCCAAGTATTTGCTATGAACAAGAACGCTCAACTCGGAAAGAATGTCACAATGAATGGGGAGACACTATACAAGACCGTAATCATGTAAGTCCAACTTTATGCTGTTACAGATTTTGTCTCGTGTTGCCGAGATTCAAACAATTGCTAAGACTTTTACTCTTTCAATATCAGCACTTTAAACCTTGTCTTGTTCTGTTTGCATGAAATAAAGGTCAATTGTTGCGTTGAAGACCTCCAATGGGGAATACGGAGCAAGGGATGAAATTATCCTTCTAGTTGTGCTGTTCCCATCTGATATCACCTTGCAATGGCTAAACCCCCAGTCAGTAGAGACACTTCTGACACCTCAAGTCAACATTCCACTTCTTTCAGTCCCAAATTTTCTGAAAAACGGAAACCCATTCCATCACAAACTACTTAGACCTTCAGCTATCGTATCGCTTTCGGCTGACATGTGATCTCATCCCTGTGTCGGTGAGGTGTGCCGAAAGTTCATTATGAACTCCAAGGCCAGACACTAAACACCTAACTCCCAAACACACATCTCGAGTGGCAAAGTCTCTCAAGGATAGACGCATTTGTAGTTTAGTTACCTTCCCTGGATTGGAAAATATGTATAACCTTCCTTCACCATCGTCGTTGTCGTTGTCACCATCATCTTCTTCATGGTCGTTGTCTTCATCGTCGTCGTCGTGAACATCAAACATCACCATAACCATTATCATGTCTCAAACGTTCAGAGCAGTTCAATAAACGCGTATTCCAAGGTGAAATTCCAAAATGTCTTCTACTTCTTTGCCTTTGTATTGTTGTATATTAAAAAAGAAGAAGAAGAAAAGCCAAGAGCAGGAGCTACTTTAGACGTCCCAATGGTTACCCCAGGCCTCTTTCTCTTTGTATCTCTCCCTTGGTTGCTTCTGTTGCGTCCTCATAGTGGACGGGCAGAGGTGGCACAAAGTGAATGAGAGTTTAATGTACGACGCCGTTGCGTGGCAATGGCATCAGAACACAGCAGCCGAACCCTATCACCAGAGCAATAGTAGATTCCACCAGCATTAGTAGCTGATGAGATAGGGATGAGCAACAGCAGCAGCAACAACGACGTCAACGACAACAACAACCAAGACGACAGCGACATATTAGCCCAAGCCAAAGAAACAGAACAGAACATACAAAAAGTTTATCTGCGTGAGTGTGTGTGTAACGTATCGTATCTACCTACCGACCAAGTCGACTCCTTCATCATCATGCGTTCGATGGCCTTTCCAGCCCAAGTAACCAGCCGGCCAGCAGTCAGCAGCTTACAAACAACCATCGTTTTGGCCTTGTTCGGATCATCCAATAACTTTAAGTTCAATTCCCTTAAGTTATTCTCTTTGCTCAACTGGTCCTCTGCTTATTTCGTTTATTTTTTTTTTTGATTTCGTGTGTGTATTCATTTATTATTAGGAACACCCCAAAACAAATAACAAAACGCCGAATGCGGGCACAGACGTCTTTTTGGAACACGAAATCTTTTCTGCTCAGACTGTGTCTGGTCGTTTACCTACGATCCACACAGTACGCCACACACATCATCGGTCTATTTCGTGATTTTTTGAACGCAATTTACATGGTCTTTCTCTGTCTCTCAGGGCCGTTGAACTTAGGGACGAAGACAACTTTAATTTGTTTTTATTTTTCGGGGGCCTTTCGAGGTGGACAAACCACATCGAAATCAGCGCAAAATGTACTCCAAGAGAGATAAGGGATTTTTTTTCAGTCGCTAAGGGGTAATTTTTATTGCCCCACACGTGTACTAAGTGATAAACAGAGGACTGGAGTTTGTTATCAAAATTAATATTCGCTGCAGAATTAATAAATGTCAGCAATTCAGCGGGGATTTTGTTATTAAATGAATGCGACCTTGTCACTTGAATCCTCGACATGCACTTCCTTTGTCACAAATTTTGGTTGGTTTGAGTCAAAGCGGTCGGCGATGTGTTAGTGAAGTGAATGATTTCAACTTTTCATTGCGATGTTTGACATTTGTAAGCCTTTTTCAAACCATGCTATTCTGACCTTCCATTTGACTCTTAGTTTCTATTAGAAGTTTTCGACCACAAAAGTTAGAATCGAAGGCCTTCTGATTTACTTATCGGCTGCGCCTTAGGGTGGAGTCTGACTTCAAAGACTATTTTTGTGAAAAACGTATGATTTCAGCTATTCAGCGCGACGTTTAACATCGGAATCGTTTTTTCACACCTATTGCTATTTCGATCTCCCATTTGTCTCTTCAGCCCTCTCATATATTTATGGGATGCGTCTTACAGTTTAGTCTTTCTATAAAAAATTGAGGATTTCAGCTATTCAGCTGTTCAGCAAGGCTCCCATCGCCTTTGCTTTTTATTACAAACTGCAGCATTACAAAAATCTCATTGCTCGTGTTACATGCTATAACATCCTCTTACTTGTTTCAATTCAGCATTATATTAGTTGGTATCAGTCAAAGAAGGGGCCCAGAGGTGCAAGGATTGTAGCATACGCCGATGACATATTTGCTGGCCATAGGCAAATTTCTGTCAACCTTATCAGAGTGGTTGAAATGGCCCCTGGTTACCTTGAACTGAAGGGGAAACTAATGCGAATTATACTCAAATCTCTTAAAAGATGGAAGCAGTCCTATTTATTGGATAAGCCCCGTACCGCCATTCGAGTCCTCGCGTATAAATGGTTCTCTATTCAAAACCTGAATCCGTCGTAGACCACAAACTAAGTTGGAAAGAGAATACCAAAGACATCAGCCGCCATGCCTTTCCGTTTTCGTACATGCAGATAAATCTGTGGGAAAAGATTGGGACCCAAAGGAGACGTCATTCACTGAATGCGTTATATGTCTGCCACCGAAATCCAAAGGCCATTAGAGCCAACCAAACCGCGAACCTGAAAGAATGCTTGCTTTACCTCCACTAGCCTTATATAGAAACCAATGGGTCATTAAGAAGAGCGTTGGACTGCTATGCGAGCTCTTTAAGTTCGAACACCAATCTTCAGTAAACATTTTTCGTACCACCACCTCTGTGGGGCAATGACAGAGCCTCCACAAGTATAAATTGTCCTGAAGAAGCGTAGGTTCCTTCCATTCTTGCGAAAAATTGAACACGTACAACGCGAAGGGTTACGAGAAGCTAGAGCCTGGCCCACCACGTGCTGTCGCGGATCAAACCATTAGAATTACCCGTTGCTGCATATCAGAACATGTAGAAGTTGAGAATATCTCGGAAAATCCCAACGGAACCATTGGCCCCGTGGATTAGGGTCGCAAAATACATGAAAATGGGTCAGGCATTGGGATAAAATCCCCCATTTGAGGCAGGTTAAGGAAATTCTGGGTCACAATCAGGAGAGGAGCAAAACCTGGCTAAACAAAAACCGGCGTCGCACCTTGACATACATGTAAGCGGGCCACTACAGGTTTAAGGAACACCTTAGGACACTGATGACTTAGAACCTGAAACCTGCAAGAAGTCAATTCGAAATAGATTCCGCAGGTATCGTAAACAAACACCTTTTCATGGAATGCGAAGTTTTAATTTAAAAAGAAGTAACCACCGGTGGGCCTATATCCCGTCAGAAAATGTTCTACCTTCCTTTGATCCACAGAGGATACTCCGGTTCATCAAAGCAGTCGGACTAGAGGTGGTGTTTTAACTCGAGCATTATATCCACTAGAGGCCAAGTACCGGGGCACAATAGATCTACTAAGTCGTGGAGCTCCAGTATCCGTCAACTCTACATCTATATCTTCTATACAAAGTATAAGTGGATGATAAACAATTTAGTTTGTCTATTTCCGCTCTAGTTTCAGTTAAGAGTTATTACAAATAAAATTTCGAATTCTATTGAACATTTAAAAATTAGAACGACTTCACGAAAGACACACGTCTCGATCAACAGATAAACGTCCACGAAGCTCTTGACAAAAAATCACATAAAAACCAATTTGTAAATGAGAATAAAATTAAATGAGCACCGCCCACCCGTTGTCAATAAAGTTTCCAAAATAACAAATCATAAATTCATCATATACAGACGAAAATAAATAAATATCTCTCCCACATCCATTCATCCGTGTCTGTCCGCGTCCAATTGGAAAGATATACTCTCCTCACGCGCTAAATGACGCTATTTGAAGTCAACGCCAAATGCCAGACTACCCCAGAAGAGCGATAATCAAATCAAAATTAAAAAAGGAAACGAACAAGACACCCAAAAAATCCGCAACTAAAAAAGGCATTTAGACACAATAAATCACAACAGAAGTAAGCAACGCTATAAATTAAGACGTCTCACTCGCTTACAGAAAAAAAAAGGTCAACTACATCAAGCGTCGTCGGTTGGTTTTCGCAAACCTTTCAAAAGGTCCATGATCTTTTCAATTATTCGCACCGTCAACCTCAAGCCTGCTGATATTTCTTAATATTTCCTGGATACTTTTTTCTGTTTGCGATAATTTTTTCTATGATCTAAGTGAACCACAACCGACGGAAATCGTGCCAAAATGGCGAATAAAATGCTGCCAAAGCTTTTGTTTTAAGTGTGCATTTTTGGTTTTTGTTCCAGAATTGCTAAGTACTACATATTTTGATGAAAAAAAAAATCTATTAATTGGTTTTTTTTTAAGAACTAAAAGAATTGTGAAAAGTTTTTCCGGTATCTGCAACATCTATGTGCACACATCTACGGTCACTGCATTTTATGAACTCTGGACTTTGAAGAAGCTGGGGAAAAACTTGTAGTGGGTAGACTCATACTTTATAATTTGTATCCATTGTACAAGTAACTTGTATCTTTACTGACGGGAAAAACATTAATGTGGAACTTAATTAAGAAAAAAATTGACGTAACTCAGAAGAAACAAGATTTTCTTCCGATTTCCATATGTGACATCAAGTGTGAGGCATTTTTATTAAATGTCAAAGTGACAAGTGATTGTATTACATCATACATCGTTAAGACTCCAGGGATGACATTGAGTTGCTGACTGCACTATGGAAACACCAAAAGTAGGTGCATTTTTTGAACTCGTAGGCAAGTCTGTATGTGGAAGATCAAGACAGAATTATATGTCAAAATACACATAAGGATATTTATGACACTTCGCGGATAAGGAAAATCCTATCCTAACCTCCTCCGACAAAAAAAAATATAGCTGGCGCGACAGCTCGGAATGAGCCAAATTTTTTGCCGACTCCGAACGACGCATTAAGAAGTTCTTTCATGACAAATTATACTCCAGGAGGCTTGTCATTCCTCGAAGGGAGGTAGTGCCGCGAAAAATGCGCGGTGGACATGGCTGAGGCTTGAACCCATACCGCTTGCTCCGCAGTCCAACGCACTAACCACTGAGGCACGGCGACTACTCCGCCTATACTCGTGCTTGTTTAAGTCTTATTTCCCCTTGTGAATCTTAGGGCATCCACGACATTTACGCGCCATTGCGTTTCGGTGAAGGCTGTCGGCAACTGAAAGTCGGTAAGACGTCCCACAAATCCCCAAAGAACTTTCGTTCGATCAACTTATCGTCCTTTCTTTTAAAGACATTGGAAAGGCATACACATTGCATGGGAAAATCATTGGAATTTGCCCTACACTCACAATTTTGAACGATTGAGGTATATACGGTCGAGATCCCGTCCACTTAGTTTTATCATTAGTCTGAGAACAGACTTTTTAGACTTATCCAAAGTAGACCCTACCCGTTCTAAAATGACTGGGATCCAACAGCTTCTTTAGAGTGGGTCATACTTGGCGAGCAGAGACTCTTAAACGGTCGGGATCGCTTCAACCAATGACCCAGGAGCGAGCCAACAGCTCTCTCCAGTCCCAGCTTTCAGGTTCGAGATGACACCGAAGGCCCAATTTTCTTTGATTACGGATATCGGAAATCTTTATCTCGCTCCAAAAGCGCACAAAGGAGCGGCGTTTCAAGCAGAGGGTCTGGATCCATTGGGATATACTGCCTGGAGTGTGGATAAGTATTTGCCAACCCTGACTGGGTATTTCGCACAAAATGATTCTCCGAGAACTCCGGATCGTTCCCTGTCTCCATTTTGGAACCTTCCGAATACCAGACGAGGTGAAAAAGTGACTGTTGTTTCTCTCGTCTTCCTTGGGTGGGGGTAGCTATTGGGTCGTCTAGAATTTTACCAAATTCTGTATCCTACTTCAGTGTCTGAAGAAAAGATTGATGTGGGATCTTCTTGAAAGGATTTTGGATCAAAGAGTCAATGAGTGCTTGGTGAAGCTTCTTTTTGTCTGAAGTTGTCCATTCGGGGAACGCCCAATATGGCAGCCTTTAAGGTGGTTCGTAGACAACCTGGCATGCAAGCACCGCCTAAGCGTTGGATTCGCTCCTATATTCTTAATGAAAGGCCAAGCTTACATAACATTACATAGAATAGCGCATCATAACTCCAACAAAGTTATCATCAGACACCGGAAGCGCAATTTCATTTGACAAAGTCTTTCCGTTCCTCCAAGTTCACATTCCCTGTACAAAGACCTCGTTTAACTGGCACCTCGTTTTCGCTGTGCAAAAACCTCCTTCAACTGTCACAGGAACTGGATATACTTGTACTTAATCCAAATATCAATGTGCCAAGTTGTATGTATATCCCACGAAGGAAAGTAATTTCCTAATGCGAAATCAGATCTCAAAGTCAATTGGACCAAAGAGGATGCTGTCGTTCTCAATGCTGGCATGTCTGCCTACTTTTCCCGACGAAATCAGAGCACAAGAAGAATCCAAGAATCTCCTCGCAGCACAACCAGCACCCACCACTCGACAGAGAAACCCAGTGTGATAAATTCAATTGAAACCCGAAAAAAAAAAGTATTAACTCCATTGTCGCTGTCGTCATCGTCCACTGAATAGAAGAGTGGAAGCAGGGCGGCAGGTTATTGAATTTACTCTTCTGAGTCACACACACAATAAGCTTAATGGCAGGGTTCAGTCGCACAACAAAAAGCGAACAAAGCGCCGGCAAAGTTGTGAATTTAGAGCAAGTGACTACGACGACGACGATGATGACGATGATGATTAACTCTCGACGACTGGAAAATACTGATCAGTGACCCGCTTGAAAGTCCGATGACTTTCTTCAGATTCTCTCTCTCTCTCTGTGTCTGACGATGATGCTCGGTTCTGTTCCACCGTGTAATTTGTAAATCCCGCACAGGTTATTCCCATTTATGGCGAATTCGCTTTGCGCGCACGACATCAAGATCGAGAATGATAGCAATTTTTCTAATGTAAATCTTGAAGCACCGCTTGCGCCCTAGCGGAGTCAACGTGGACAAGGGAAATGTCTTTATGTGATCACATACGTATTTTATTAGAAAACGTCTCCTCTCTCTCACTACTGGAACCGGGAGGAGGAGGTTTTGTAGCTCTAACCCTACACCCCACCCGAGTTACATGAGCACTGTGCGCTTCGCTCTGGTTATTTTGTATTTTTTAGGGTCCACCTTCCCCTTCCGTGTCGTCTATGGTTCGATGATCTCTTTGAACGTTCGCGTCTAACTAACACGTTCAGTTCAATGTCCTCCTCCCATTGCTTGGCCATTTTTGCCTGACCAAAGTGGAAATTCTGGCTTCTTCTGCTGTTGCTCTGGCCGATGACGATGAAGATGATGGTGTGCTCCTCTAGTGCTTCAATGCTATGAGAAGCGTCGCGAAGAAGCCTATTATGGGCACTATTAGAGGAGACACATTCATACTCGTATCCATATACACAGCATATATATCCCTCTTGTCGGCAGCAGCACAACCGAACGATAGCCTCGAATGGAGCGTCCTCCTCAACGCTGTCTCTGTTCTTTCATCATTCCGTGTGTGGATGCGCCTTGTGTGTAGAATATCAATATCTCGGGGAGTTTTTGGCTTGCGGATTGGAGCACTGGGATTCACAGCCAAAGAACGTTCTTTGCATTCGAAATGGATTTGTGTTCGTTTTGTTGGCATCTTGTGGTGTTGTCCCTTCCTTGCCCCCAACCACACACACACGTAAAGCACATGGTGCGTCTTTGAAAGGCAGGAAGTTGCTGTAAGGCAATCCAGCACACTGGCATGCGTGTTAGTTAGAAGGAGGTGTAGTATCACATACATAATCCAGAAATAAATACAATTTTTTTGGAGACAGTCCAATGTCTAGATTTGTTTCGCTGGTCTCTATCAACGAGGAAGCATTACACAGGGAGTCGCAGAGGGAGAGGGACGAGGTCTCCATTGGTGGCCATTTGGAAATATATTTAGACAAGCTTTGCTATTTATGACTTTAAGTGGGCGATGGGGTGCCAATTCATGGAAACCGTAGCAAACATCAGCTCCGTGGAGAGTATGAAATTTGAGCTAGAGATACGTTGTTATAGAAATGACAGGTGGTGGATCTGGACAGAGAGAGAGAGACGATGGGGAAAACATCTTTGGAGCTTCAAATTTGTTAGTAAACCGACTTAAGGAAAGGAGAAGTTTTAAGATAAGTTTTCATTACGAGAAGTTGCGAGTGCCTCGTTGGAATCTTTGACCGTTTCTCCCGAGTACATTCAAACATCCTAGCTCTGTACTCATCTCTTTAGTGAGTACATCTCAACGTGATACTTTTGGAAACACAGTCTTCTGCTGAAGTAGGTAGAAATGACCAAAGCTTGGACTGCTCTGCCGCTACAAAGAGGCGTCAATTCTAGAAATTGCACATCGACACAGTCAGACTCAAAAACAAAGCCAGGAATCGCTGTCTTTAGCGTTGAGTGAGGACAGCTTTTTGGGTTTAATGAAGGGTTTCTAACGACCTTGTTACTTGGGCGAAAAAAGCTCTAGGTCCAAAGGGATGATAGAAGAAACCTTGTCAGAGGAAAAGTTTGATTTCAAGCGTAAGGAAGCCTCGCAAAACGCCACGAAACAGATGAAGAATTTGCTCAAACTCGATTCGAAATACCATTATAATATATAATGGTGATTCATCAGCGTTCGTAAGACGGTAAAACGCCACCTAGTAGTGGAGTTGTGTTAAGACACGTAGTTTAGTCGGTATGAAGAAAAAATACGGTACCATGAGACTATTTTCAGACACTTGAGAGTCGAGTTGAAGACTTTCAAAAAAGAGTCAGACTTCCTATCAGGGAGGAATGAAAGACTGGAATCACCAATAGACTCAATTCACAGTCCTCAATGGTCTGTGGGGTTTGTATGTAGGGCTAGATATTATATATTTAACTTATTTCGTCTGTTCTAAGACTCAGAACTTTGCCAAGCTTGGCTTGAAGTGCTTTTCTAGTCTCAGTCTGCGTTGGTAGGAAGTCCTCACAGAACCGTTTGTCCGATTTATTAAAGGAACCCTCGTGACTCTTCTTGACAGCCAGTTGTCAAGGAATCTATTGACTCTTCTTGACAGCCGGCATCAATCAGTGTTGGTTGGTGGATAGGCTTTTAGCCAGACTAACAGCGAAGACACTAGCCCATTGGGGAACACGAGTCATTGGCTCATTTGCAAACGAGTAAGTGACAGGACTTCAGATTCGATTGGATGCAGTGGAGCTCTTCATAGTTCTGGCCTTTTGGATACCGCCATCGTGTCACCCTTTACTGACCTATAAGCATTGTCTCACTGAAACAATTGCGTTCCTCTTAACCTTGCAGGAAGGGTCTAGAGACTAAGGGCAGGTGACATCGAAATGGTACCTTAGTGCTACTTGAGCTTCAGTAGGATAACCACTCTTGCAACCAACCAAACAGAAGTATGCGCAGAAGTCTGCACTTTCAACTTTAAAGTGAGGAACCACAAGGTTGCATGTTGTCACCTGTCCTATTCCTTAAATTTTGCTGTTTCAAGTTTCATCCGCACACCACATTCGACCATGCTTTGAAGGACGGGGCTTACATTTTTTCTAGTCGTCCACAAAGGGACGAAAGTCCACTTGAAGCATAACATTTTGAAAGCGTGTCCAATGGCCTGCTGAATTCACTGCTTTGTTGCAAAGGGACGCCAAGCATGTTGAGATGACTGTCAGGAAGACGTTTACAGACCAAGCTATTTAGATGGAAGAATCTATGCAGACGGGGTTTTACTTCGATGGCTTTGTGAATACTAAAGGTAAGTCTAGGGTAGCGATGAGAGGTGAGACCCAGGTAGCCTCATTCCGGCTTTTAAACTGTAGTGACCTCGTTAGTGTTTATCCACGAAACTACTGAGTATACTAACCTAGATCTGACGGACCATACGTCGATGTAATCTAAAGGCGAATTGGAAGCTTTTAACGGGAACCAGACCAAATAATGAGCAGCTGACCATAAACGTGGTGTTACACGTTCATCATCAAAATTCAGCATGAGAAGGCTGTCTGCGTATTTTATGCTCATAATTGTTGATGTAACTCATACATATCTACCCCGAGACCTCTAAGATGAAGGAAAATCAGTGTAACCACTCTGCGAAGAAAGGCGACACCGATTTATTGGCCGGAAAAGTGGTGCCAACTTAGTATTTGCGTCAGTCATGGAGATTTGTTCAGCGACCACCAAAACATTTACCAGGCATTATTCACTAACAAGCTGAAGGCAAAAGCTGAAACACAAGGGCACGTATTTCGAAAAGAGTAAAACGCTGCCTAAGTCGACCCCATGGCCAAAATTGTAACTAATCGCCAGTTTAAGGAATCCCTATGACCTTTTCTGTTTCATTAGTCTTAGAGAACAGAAATTTTCATCGAATGTAGTGACCATCGTATCCAAAGACGCTTATTTTACAGAGCAGGACTTTGTTTTAGGCGAATTAAGAAGATGGTAAAGGTTTATCGATTTGAGGGCTTGGGCTCGAAAATGATCACACGACCTTCTTATATGCATGATTGGATTTGACTAGCCATTAGGCAAAAGTAAAAATGTGGACAAATAAAACATAGAATCGCTTAGAATCAAGCTACAGTGTTGAAAGGGACCAGTTGTCGGTCTCCGAGGGCATTCAAGCATTAATTGACGCCACGTAGGTGCACTAACCTTCTGTTTACATTCGAATACTTAAGCGAAACCTTGAAAATCACAGTTTAAAAATTGCTGAAAAGTTCACGCAACTAGCGGATTCTCAGTCAACTGTCAAACTGTAATACCCTTTCCAATTATCCCCCCAAACAACTCTACAACATCTACTCACTTCCATATTTCCGAATTGATGCTCTCGAAACACATAATTAATTCATTGTAACAGAAAAGAAAAAAAAAAAAACAATTAAAAAACCTTGACAACAATTTGTTGACGTTTTTGTGCAAAAATCAGAGAAAAAAAAAACCCAAAGCACGGTCCTCGACCTTCCCCTTTTGACGCGGGGGACAAAAACATCAACTCAACTCTCAACAAGAACCTTCTCCCTCCGTTGCATGCAATTAATTCCGCTTCCTCTGCATACTAATGTGTGATAAAGGTAATTACCTCGAGCACAAGACTGCTGGAATCGTAGTGTTGGTTATTGCCTCCCATGTACGCTTAAAACTTGCCCCGGAGGCATGTGCATTGAAAAATGAGGCTACTGGCCTCCGGCTACACCACTAAAAACTGACAAAAAAAAAAACTCAAGCACGACAACGACGTCGAAATAATACACAGAACCGAAAAGGCACAAACAATGTGTCAAAAAATCAAGGGACATTCACATTAACCGTCAGATTCGAGCGGTCCCCGCTGCTGGCGAATAAATATGCAAAAATAAGAAGAGCGTCCCCAGACAGAGGCGACGCACACACAAGCACACATAATCACATCATTGTCACAGGCGCAATGACCGCTAGGCCCATTAAAAGTCTAAAATTATGAGCGCGCTCGCCGCGATTGAACTTGGATCAGAAGTGACAGCGGCGACGACCATCAAGAGTCACATTGGCCACTGATCGCTCTCGGGCTGTCCGATAGGGAAGTGTATCTCGCCTGACAAATCATTCAATCTTTCACAGTTAACCTTAGTTTTGCAATGGCGCTGCGCGTCTTCACTTCCAATTGTGTGCGCTGCTTTACGGTCTATTTTTGTGCTAAAAGATTAGAATTGAATTTTATCTCTCTTTTCAGAGACAAGACAAGACGTTAATTGATACAAAAACAGAAAAAAGAAAAACAAGACGACAGGGGGCGATGGGGCAAAGGGAAGAGAGAAACAATGAACTATACTTGTCCGGAGTCGGAACTAACCAAAGTCAAGTGCGTACATTCTCAGGGTTCTCTGCTACCCAATGCCAAACGGTTGTTTTTTTTTTTTTTTTTTTTTCGTTTTTTCCTTTTCCTTATGTCTTTCTTGTCGGTTTGCTGCTGCTGCTGCTGGTGTCTTTTCTGTTCCTTTTGCAAATTGATTTTCTTTAAATAGTTGGAGGAGGAGTACAGATGAGAAAGAAAGAGAACGCCATTATTTAGTACTGGGATTAATTATTTTAGAACTCCCAACTGATGATGGCCGATTGCGGTTATTCGAGTTCGAGGGCCATACGCATAAAATAGAATGTTAACTGGTAGAGAGGTAGAAAAAAAAAAAAACAGCAAAACAAACTCCGTGATAAACAAGACTCAAGGTAATTTGGATTATTAGCCAAAAATGTATGCGTACTAATAAACTTCACGCATTACGAACTAAAACACACACACATACGAGTGTGTAGGAGAATGACGGTATCTAGACAGTTTGTTTGTTTTTCTAAATTTTCGCTAACAGATTTCAGTCGACGATTTCAAGGTTGTTGACCGAAAAAAACCTCCGATAGGCCTGTGCAAACTCCAACCACACCTTGATGATCAGGTGGTTCACACAGACGGATATTGTCACCTGGTTTCTGTGGAATTTTCAAGTTTCAGTTTGAACATCGCATTTTGAATTGATTGCTAGGCAATTTTATTTTTATTACTAGTGGAGTTGTATGTTGGATCCCTGTCTACGAGTTGCTGACTTTCCGAGACAAGGGAACTTAGTGGTTAATCTATGACATCCCTGAACAAAGATACCCATAGCTTTCTGTGGTGTCATTACAGGCGAGGTAAGGCTGCAAGTGCTGAACGAAAATCTTTTCATTTGAGAGCTGGAAGAAAATGGAGGATGAATGCCTGCAACATCACAATTACTTCTTTCACTTAGCCAACAGCCGCTTCACCTTTGTTGAGGGATGTCCCCTTTAAAACCGATTAGCTTCTGGACAATGGCATGTAATGCAACAGCAATTGGGGTGGTCGTGGTTAGCATCACCACTTGTTTACGCTAAAGTGGCGGGTTCAACTATTGATATCGAGAAACATTTATTTCCTAAAACAAATAGAATCGATCAAGTGTGGAACCAACAAAGCCATAACAATGCCAGTGTAGTGCGCATGGCTTAAAGAATTAACTGAACTAATCAGGACAATGACATCAGAAGATTCGAAAAAAATACGGTGAACAGTAGCGACGACAAACACTAGAAAATGTCGCCAGTTAGTCTGGACACCACCCGCTAAATATTACCCGAGCTTAGAACCACTGTACTTCAACTCGCGCTGTGAGAAAAACATCTTAAGGGTATTCTTAACCCCTTGTGCGGAGGGTGGATAACAAAAAAAAACCTCCTTAGCTTGAACAGTGACTTTGAAGGCTGCATGAGTAAGGGGTGACTTAGTCTCTAGTTGCAAACTCAGATACCTGGGCATCTTCAGTTTTAATATATCTAAGTCCACCCTGTACTATGGGTAGCTTCCTTTCCCTGATTCTAAATAGAAACAAAATTTGAAACCCAATATTTCAATACCCAAGAGAGCGATGCGGCTTCAAGTGCATCTACCCCTGTGGACGTCGAGGTTTGAATTATCTCACCTCTTAGTGAGAACCTAGAGGTTTTCTCTTCAAGTGGAAAACCCCAACGAAGCGAGCAAGATGAAGCGAAGCAGTTTGTAAGCAAGAGGTTTAAGTGGCTATCGTCCCGTCTGCCTAGTCAGCGAGTGAAGGAAAATATACAACGACGAGGAAGAGTCTCTTAAGGGTGGCGCACGTAAGATTCAAAGCAAGCTTAAGACAATGGCAATATAGCGACACAAACCTCGTTAGAGAAGTCAAAATACAACGACTAAGATGGCTGGCACATGTAGAGAAGATGAAAACTAGCGCTCCGGTCAGAAAAACCTTCGAATCCTACTCAAAGGAATGATGCAATAGAAGAAGACTATGACTCCGATGACGCGTAGAAGTGAAAAGTGATCTGTTCTGCGAAGCTGGTGGTAGCTACCGATCGAGCCGGCTGCAGACACTTGTTGGTCCCGCTTGAGTCCCATGTCCAACCCGGACTGTAGCGTTATCATAAGTAATGCCTGAAGCAAAATACTGCGTTTATGCTAGCGTCGAGTGACGTTTATTGTTCAACCAAAAGAATTCAATGGCACCAGCCATAATCGTGCGTCGTGCTAACACGTAATACGTACATAACAATACGTAACAATGCACTCTCTCTGAGGAAAAGTTCGACTGGGTTGAACTTTTGTGTACGTTCTGATACTTCGCATCGCAAAATTTTTTTATTTTAGAAAATCTGTGCGGAATGTTGTGCAAATAGCTGATAAATTTGAGAATGTCAGTTCAACGCATCTGTGAAGCACTTCTAACGTAACGTAGCAGTACTGTGTTTCAGGCATAAGAAATACCAATCTATCGCGTGGGTGAAAGGAGCTATAGGCGATATAAAGCTTCAAAAAGACTTATCATTGCGGTCGGAGGATGAATGATTAAATCATGGTGAGGCAGTTTCTGCTCGTTTAGCATTGAAACAATTCTGACCGCGGTTAATACCCAGAATGGAGATATTTTCATTGTTGAATGGAGACTAATTCGGCAGAAGACCAGCTCAGAGGAATTATCACTCTTACTCTCTCGGTTAATCACAAATTGGCTGATAATCTTAATAAGAGGGCTTTCTCCTGAATTATAAGCATAAATAGCTCTAAACTCAATTAGAACTCCAAAATACCGGAGCCTATCCAAATTTCAATTCAGCGGCCGTTTTCGGCGCATCTTGAAGGAGATAGCTGGTCACGTCAAAACCACAGCTCCAGACAAGCTTTAAGTTAAAGGTGAATGCGACCCTTACTCAATGACTGGCTGCAGGAGAAAATGACAACATATTGGCTTCCCGAACCAAAAAAGCTGCCCGACAAAGTTCTTAATCAGAATTTGTAGACTCAACAAGGTAAAGCCAGTCTCATCATGGAATTCAATAATACGAGGACTTCGACGAGCTGAAAAGGTCAACAACCCCTCGACCATTAAGAGAAGTCGAGAAGTTCTCACTTTTAGCAAGCGTGATGCTAAGCTCCTAATGATCTTTTCCGATGGAGATTACTCACTCAGCTATCATCAACAAGCCGGGCATAACTCCTCTGAAAAGGTGTCGGCTTTGTTTTAAAGATAAAAGAAACTAACGAGCACATTCTACACAGGAACATTTCCGCAGAGGGTTCACATTTATACATAATCCCCAGCTTTTGTCAACCAAGCATCTGCAAGGTTCAAGATCTTAAGGTTGCACCATGAACCCCGATCTTGCAATAGACCACAACGTTCTCCAGCTACAAGAGAACTTTGTTTGGCACAAAAGATCTGATTTCTGATTTCAGACAGATGAGGTCTAAATGGAGTCTAATTCCAAATTAGTCCGTAAAGATAACAATTCCATTATGGCTCTTGCCTGTAAGGCTAAATTGCCTTCATGGAGTCGCCGTAGCTTACTGATTGGATTGCTATGAGGGCTACCTAGGTTTCAGCTCCAGCATTATCCACTGAACATTTTTCTGAGAGCGTAATTTGTCATGAAAACGTTTCTCCATAACGCGCACAACATGAATGTTTACGAGAGCTAGGCCTTTGCCGCGCGTGATAAAAAAAATCCAGTGATTGCTTCCTTCAAACTTTACAATGAAATCAAGGTAACTGACCCCAAAAATAACGCATCGAATAACAATATCCGCTCTTGAAAGTGATACGATCTTTCAGCGCCACCCTACACAGTCCAGAGTGGACCTGATACGATCGGTCGCCTTTCTTAATTGACCAACAAACTTTTTTTCTTAGCGTGAGAATGTAACATAAGCCCTCCTCATCATAAGGCAAACAGGATACGAAAAAAAAGGACACTGGATACCAGAAAGTAAAAAAAAAAAAAAACAAAAACTCACCTGAGTGTAACACCAATTCTCAGCAACTGGTGTGTTAACTTCCGCTAAAGGCGGTGACGGTACACGACTAACCGCCATTGTACTACTTGATGCGTGCAGGTTAGATGTAACTCTAGCAGTTTGGCCTGCCTGGCATTCGTTTGGCAATCTGGAAAAGATACGAAAAGAAAAAAAAATGTCATGAGAACACTGTATGCAAGGGAAAGGTCGGAAAAAAATGTTCAGAAATGTCATAAAGTTGTTGAAAGCTGTCACATCTGTCAAAAAGTTGTCAGAAGAAAGTCAAAACGATGATTCTTGGAAGAAGTTTTATAAAATTGACGGCACAAGTTGGCGCAGAATAGTTCAGAAGGATTCGAAGTCACTAAGAATGAGCTGGAGGAACGCGGGCTTTTAAAGGATTCCAGTAGCATAGTTTGCATCAGCGAATGTCTCCTCGTGAACAACAAAGTAAAGAAAAAACCAATAAAACCGCAATTGAAATTCTCACCTTTCTTGGTTAATCCTTTTCAGACAATAACCACCATTCACCAAAGGATGAAAGGACATTACCTTGCAATTTAATTCACTTCTGCAAATTTCCCAATAGGGAGAAGAACACAAAACAAAGTGAAAACCTCCCGTAATTTATGCACAGAATGAATGGCCAGAGGCACAGCAAAGGCACACACAACAGTCAGTTCGGTGCTTATCCTTGGGTAACCACAGGTGTCATTCGTTTGCCCACAGGTAGTAATTTTCTTTATGTTACACCATTCCCAATGCCGTCGCCCTTATCCCTCAGAGCACCTTTATTTATCCTTTTTTTGCGAGAAAATAAAATTTTCTTATGGCCTTTGTCATCGTCATCCCCACACACAGATAGACGAAGTGAGCATGATCGACATAAGGTATCTGCAACAGAAGTGCGGTTACACTTGTCAGGAAGGATGTGCATGGATCTGAAACTGAAACACACACACATACAATAAATTTTTTCATAAAGTAGCACGAGGATACCTTTTACTTATATTTACGTGTGTATGTTGTGTCATGTTGTCAGAAGCAACACAGGAACAGTTCACCTCCTTGTCTTATGGTTCACCATAGCCATTAAGTTGTTCGTGTAAACTAAAGTAGTTTACCTTCCCTTGGCTCTCGAACCATATCTTCACGAAGAAACACTGTACATGTGTATTTTCAGTTTCTTTTTGTCGTCTCCTTCTTGTGTAGTCTTTTGTGATTTGTGTGTCATAAGAAGAGGTATCAAGATGGTTTTGGGACAAGGAACACTAAAGATGGGCGATTTATGATGGAACATCTGCCTCGGTTTCTTGAAATTAATAACAGAGTTACGTTTAGCATTGAGGTTCCTTCGTTTTTGGTTGGAATAGGGCATCAGCGGATACTAAAAGTTCAATGATAATTCGAAAGCTGGGTGCGAACAACACGTGGCTATAAAAATTTAATAGCCGTCTTAAATGTTTGAGAAATTTTTTTAAATATTTTGATCTTTTTCTTTGGAATGAAAAATAGCCCAGCTGCTGTCCACTGACAGGAGGTGTCAGAAGTAGGAAGTAAAAATGGTGTCCGGCACTAGGAAATAAATTCTTCATCGCCTTTCTGAAACGAATACGATAAATTGGAAGATGACCTAAGCGGCCTGCGCCAGGAAAAGGAGGATTTAAGACTAAAGCGGCGAAGGGCACTGATAACGATGGAGCCACTATGGAAGATCCGATTTGCAATCATGTTACCAGGCTCAGAACTAAGACTCTTTCCAAAGTCAGAGTGAGAGTTTCATCACCAGGTCTAGCGCCAAGCCCCTTTTACGGAAGCTGATATTAAAATGGGTCTCAGTGGTCTTCATCCTCAGCTTCGGCAAAGCGTGATGGAGGCAAGAGAGCTAAGAGTTTACATCGAAGAGAAGATGGTCTTCTAAGACCCAAAGCTGACCTACGAGGTTATCTGCAAGTAAGGCTTACTGGTTGAGGCGCAGGTTTTTTTTTCCGAATCGTAGCGCCACCTAAGTAAAGAAATGGGCTCTGCTGTGGACTGTCAAAGACCAAATTTCGTTGTCTCTACCTTTGAATAAAATACCCCGTAGACAGAACAATAGAATCTGTTTTCTGTGGGCTAGAAGCAAGAAATTTCTTGGTTGCTTCCCAAAGCCCAGGAATCGACGAAAAATAAGAACCAACCCTCTTAATTGATGAGATTCTGGCTCTGCTGAAGCCTACACTAAGAGCGTTTGCCACTTAATTAAAAGCGAGGTGTTAGCATTCTTGGTAAAGGATATTTTTCGGTCGGTCTGCCCTTCCGGTATGAAGCTGCACTAAGAACAAGCCCCTTGAAGATAATACTTTCTAGACCAAAGAGGGGTTTATATAGAAAAAGTTCCTCCATTCAGAACCCAACCGAGGAGGAACCAAAAGACGCTAAGACCGAGTTCATTCTGTTAGTAAATGGTGTTCCGGCGTTACCGACGACCTGGCCAGGCGGGGATCAGCCCTTAACGACTCACTGGCGGGAGCTGAAAATGGCCAACCAAAAGGTGGAATAGGCTTAGCAACTGCGCCATATCGATGAAGACCTGGCCCGGTTACAACAAACAGAAAACAAACGAGCTACTAAGCAGATCAAGACAAGATAGAGAATCGTAGCCCCTAGTTCAGGCCATTGGCCAGTGGGAGACCACGCAGTCAAGCTAGGTATTCCCCACAACACTTTCTGTCGCAGTTGCAATGATAACAGCAAAAAATAATCTCTGCATCATTTCCTGCGCAAGTGTCCGGCTCTAGCGAGGGTCAGACAGCGCATTCTGGGCAAACCTTTCTTCGACGACCTCAAAGATATTTCCAGGAAAAAGATTGGTGAACTAATCCTGTTCCTTAATTCCACAGGTTGGATCTAAATATCTTCGTCTATCAACCTATAATGCCCACAAACAACCAGGTCAAATGAGTTGTGGTATCAAAACGTCGCATCCTAGCGCTAATTGGGTTCTTAGAACCACCACCTCCGGCGTTACCGAAGATTAAAGCAGGTAAAGTTACACTCAACCTCTTTAAACTCAAGCTCAAGAAGGGTCCAAACCACAAAATGGAAGCGACTGCGGCCTGTTATAAACGCCGTTAAATGTAGGTCAGATCAGCTGAATACCACTGATGACACCTCAAATTTTACTGTCTTTCGGGACCAAGTTGTAGACCCTCTTCACACAGGAGTGACGGACTCGATTTATTTTTGACGTTTACAGGCGAGGGAAAGCGGAGAGGTGATAGATTACGTCAATCCGGAATTTTAGATTTTTTTTTGACGTTTGTAGATGTCAATCGGCAGTCACTCAACAAACGTGTAAAAAAAAATTGTTGGGTTGATCGCATTAGGCTGATCGCATTTGTGTTATTTATTTGAATTGTTTTAAATTTCGTGAAATAAGCACGAAAATCAAATTAATTTGGTAGACACTGACAATCAGTATGTCAATGAAAGTCCGCGGAAGTGTTCAGACAGGACTATCAATCTGAACACGAACCGTCAAAAAAAGTCCAGTCCGTCACTCCTGTGTGAAAAGGCCCATTGAATTACAAAATAGGTAACTACGTGACATTTTTGTCGAGTCCCACTTCTGACACCTCTAAGCTTCTAAATCTCAATATATCTCATATCTCAATATATAAAAATAAAAGTCCTGACTCACTCACTGACTCATCAACGCCCAGCCCAAACCCTTGGACCTAGAAAGCTGAGCACAGAGAGGTTCGTTTTGTGATATATGCAAGGAATAAGGAAGGACATTTCGAAATTCAGCTTCTATAGGGTGTTACGGGGTGTTGAAGTTTGTATGAAAAAAAAAATTTAAAATGGATTTTGAAGTTGAAATTTGGTGAGTATATTCTAGAACAGAAATAATTGAACACGTATTTTACCGTTTTCCAAAATTATAACTGTGCGCCAAGATATAGGGCGTTAAAGTTTGGCCTATTATAGTAATGCGCAACTGTAGTCGGCGGCATTGCCGTTGCCATTGCTTCCTTAGGTACTGCAGCTACCTTGGTAAAAGAACGTGACCCGTCACCTCTACCTTTTCAAAGCATCTCTAAGGAGAGTGATTTGACTCAGGTGCTTCGAGAAGCCAATGAGTGTATCATGGCTCATAGAAATGAATTGAGTATCGAAATAGGATGCTCCGACAGTGCTTTTGTGTGGTGGCTTCAGACAGACCAAGTATGTTGTGCCAAGGGGGGCACAGCAAATTAAGTGAAGGCCTGTCTCAAGTCACCAATCTGATAGCCTAATGTCGAAATCCTCTCCTTGAAAGTTAACATCTTCGCCGTGACTTGAGGGAAGTATTTCTTGATATTAATAATGGAAAGAGAAGGAAAGAATAAAAGTACTGAGTAACCAATACGATGTTATGGAAGATCTGATTGGTTTTTCTGACAGAAAATATGTAATGTACCTAATTGTTCATCGTGCTGGAGGGGATTCGTTTCATAAATGAGGGAAAGAGCTATTTTCACTCAAATACACGACTCAGCCAACAGCACCAATAATTTTCTGCTGAAGAAGTATGTGGTGTGGATCTGAGGAATGACTCTTTGTCCCTTAGCAGACTCAGAGTCAATTGACTTGATAGCCTGGTCATCCTCGAGCTAGAAAGAAAAACCAGGAATATTGTTTACAGGCAGATCGTGCAAAGTTAATGTGAGGAATTGAAAGTCTATAATTACTCATCAATGTTTTGAAACCCGGAAAAGAGCATAGGGTATAATATGACATCTTTCCACGCGAACGTAGTCGCAGGTATCAGCTAGTCATTTAATAAAAAAGCATCTAGCCAATTTATTCTAAAAAGCAGCCTGGCTTTTGACAACATTTTCAAAATCATTGAAAGGACAATAATGCCCCCACTTCTGACACCTACACCCTTATGAGTAGTTTAAACAGCATCTCGCTCCTTTTAATTGGGTTGTCCATGTGTTTGCCGAAAATGTCGGGCGGTAATCTCATGTTATGCCATCAATCTCCGTCTTTGAGTAAACCCCGCCATGACGCATCGGTTAAACTATCTAAAATATTCAAAAAACAAAACCCGAATTGATAAATTAAAATTCGTCTGGCCGGTCGGTGGCTGCTGCTGCAGATGGCCTTTGTCTCGCCTATTTTTGTTTCTTCGTCTATTTTAGCTTCTGTCTATCTCTAATTCGCTGGTGTTTTTGCGGATCTGCTCGATAAAAATGCAAATCGCTTGCTAATTTATCAATCACTCATTGCCTTGTTTGCTATTGCTGATATCCCCCCAAAAACAACTCGATAGATACTCGAATAGCATAGACGACTCTGTCTACACTGTCCACAGTGTCTACAGTGGTATCTGTTGGATTTATTTTGATTAATTTCACGATTTCTGTCACCTCATGGCCAAATAGAGTTTTCGGCGCACATGATTTATCGACAGGAAACTAGTTGATTTCATGTTATCGCAACTATCACCATCGCACGCAGTAGGGTTTCCAAGAAAAGATACTCACAG
Source organism: Matsumyia berberina (assembly GCA_917880715.2). Taxonomy (NCBI): domain Eukaryota; kingdom Metazoa; phylum Arthropoda; class Insecta; order Diptera; family Syrphidae; genus Matsumyia; species Matsumyia berberina. Next base: position 41,729,919 of record OU862872.1, read on the forward strand.
CTCTCTTGTGGTGATTTATCGCTGTATAAACACAGCGCGTGGTGCGATACGCACCGAGGGAATTAAATGTCGATCAAGTGGTGGATTAGACTAAAAGCATGTTCACCCTGAAATGACCTCGGTAAATGAGTTCCGCTACTATTATACTTTCACCTCTTTTGTCATCGCGCAGGATGTGTATCTCTCCCTTTTTTCCGGTGAAGGTCTCTCTGGCATTATCCTTGACATGTTGTCCGTAGGTAAAAACCATCCACACCGTCCGTTTCCAGGTGTGAGGCCATCGAACAAATGAAACATCACATGCGTACGTTGTGTACTCATATCTACACGTACATGCGTATAAATAGCCTTTAGCCTCTAAAAGATACTTAGATACTTGGCTCTTTTTTTTCAGTTGTTTCCATTGCCGCATGTGTCAAAAGATGGCCTTGCCGACAGACAGAGAGGGAGATAGGACAAAGTGTGTATATTTTGAAGGACAACGATGACATTCAGTTAATTGATTAATTTCCCTTTCCTATCTCGAAATGAGTGGCGTGTGTGCGCGTTTCTATTTCGATTTTGTCATGTGGAACCATCCGGGGAAGGGTGGCGGACTTCTAGTTCCATGAAACAAGAACTTTTGTTATTTTTTTTTTTTTTTTGGTACAAAAGAGCTACGAACACCGGCGTCTGACAATCGACAGCGTTGTTTTTTTGGGGGGAAATATGAAGTCAGAAAGCAGGTCACACAGTTAGACAATTGTTACAAGAGTCTTGATGTCGTTTTGTCATCGAGACTGAAGCATATTGTATATCTGCGATTGGCATATGTTTTGTAGGTCAACTTTCCATACGTTTCGATGACAACACGATTGAGATGATGATGTTATTCAATTAGAACGATAATTTGTTCAGTGATCACAATTAATCGAATAGAACACGAGAGATGAAGTCATCTAAGAGAAACTGTTGCTAAAAATTAATTTCCTATATAAACACTTATATACAGACATATGTATGTATGTATGTACTGTGTCGTTTAATGAACCATAAAACAACTATTTTCGTCGAATAGAATTTGGAACGAATGAGACAATCCTCTGTTTCACGAATGTTTGAGTCCAACTTCTGACACCCATGGAGCCTGGACTCCTGGACTTTTCAATCACAACCTAAGTAAAGTAATGGGTCTGTTCGTATACTTATTCCATGGGTTCTACATAAACTATAATTTTTTTAAGGGCGCATAGTTTTTGTACGAATTCCACTTCTGCTCACAAACTTTTCACAAGAACGAAGGGAACAGATTCTTAAAATGAGGTGACAGTGGTAAAAAAAAATTTACGCCTTCCAATGAAAGGTAAAAGCAACGCGTCATTAATTGAATGAGCTGAAACTTAGGATTTCATGATGGTCGACGACTAAGCTTATACAAGTGTCAAAAGTGCGATCAACGAAACAAAGAGCTAAGAATTTCATCATCATCATCATCTTCCATCGAGTTAGAAACACCAGAGAACGCGAGGCAATCAATGTCGAACAGCTACTTCTTCGAACGGAGAGGTCCATACTTCGATGGTTTGGGCACGTCAAACGCATGTCCCCAACTCGGTTTCAAAGACGTGCCATGGAATCCGTGTTAACGGGTAGACGTCGCCTGGGTAGGCCTCTGATGATTTAGAGTCGATGGTGGAAGATCGGGAAATGTGGAGTGTTCACTCAAGCTCTCTAAACCCGCGACCCTCATAGTGGATAAGCGGGGGATTGGAAGCTAAGAATTTAAGTTCTTAAAAGCGTCAGCAATGTGTGTCATGAAATAAATATAAGAAGCTTCCTGGCGACCATATAGTCTCCCATAGAGTCTGACTGAAGAGTTCAAGAGCCTAAGCTCTAGACTGTCAGAAGTGCGGGTGCATAAAGTCTGTAAACAGTTCAAGGATCTAAGCTTCGAGATGTCAAAATGCAATTATCTCAATTCAATCGCCCACAAGGTGGTACCTAGAGAATTCAATCAGTTGAGTTCTAAGGTATCAAAGGTGTGAACTACTTCCGAGAGTCGGCCAAGCAGATACCACAAATGAGATTCATAGAACAAAAATCCGATATATCAGACGTGATTTTCATGAACTAAGGATTGAAGTGGTTAGGTTCCAAGGCAAAAGTAAGGCTTGCAAACACAGTTTGGTGTCAAAAGTGGCATAAATTTGCCTCATTGTATGTAAAGAGGTTTTCAATAGAGAAGAATTCCTTTAAAAATGAACATATACCAAGAACTCCGACGGACGAAATGAATTTTCATTTAAACGGTGTAGATACGCATATTCTTGGCATCTCAGATTGATCCACTACGTCGAGGTAAGTGAATCACGAAATCATCTTTGGATAGAGCGGACGCCATAGAGGTCACAAGTCAAATCACTACAAAAGTCATGTCACGTGACAGAGTCCTAACAGTTAAATACTACCAAATACGAAGGTGCCAGAGGCGGAGATTGTGTAATAGAAGTTCATCATCATCATCTTTTTCCAATGGCCTGCTTATCCACTATGAGGGTCGCGGGTTTAGGGAGCTTAAGTGGACTCTTCACATTTCCCGATCTTCTACCATGGACTCTAAATCATCAAGGGCTATCCCCATACGAGTAGAGGTGAGATTTCGAACTTGGTCCAGCCATCTCATCCTAGGACTTCCCAGGGGACGCCTACCTGATGGCACGGATTCCATGGCACGTCTTGGAAACCGAGTTGGTGATGGAAGTTTGGCTTCAAAAGTTGACGTTGGGTTAGATTCAAGTATCTATCAGTACAGAAACACACTAAGTCAAATGAAAGTTCGTTATCACACCACAGAACATTCTAGGTACCTCATAGGTCAAAGGCTGACGGTACGCCAGGTCTCAAAGATTTTCGAAGAAAAATTCCTTCTAAGTAAACACAACCTCCTGATGCCAATGTCCGGCGGATCGTTAAGATAGTCACAGCAAAGTGCTCCTGAATGAAGTCGACTTTGATAACAAAATGACACGAAATGGGTAATCGAATAATAGTCTGTAACAGACAGTTTTACCTACTACCTAGCCGTCTTCTGTTGGACAAGGTCTGTCTCTTCATTCCTTGACCTTCTGCGCAAAAGTCGTCTAACAAAAAGGCTAACTCTCTGACATATTGAACTATTGAAGAGCGTCCCATGATAGGGTACGAGTAGCGTCAAAGAGCTGGGCAAACGTTGACTAAGAAGAAGTACCGACCGACCGGACCCCTTCAATCTGAATCCCTACTAGTGGACTGAATCCTCCCAACTGACTTAATGTTTTGCAAAAATGTTCAACAATTCTAGAGATGATTAAACACAGGATCTGCTAATATCTGTGGAAGGTTTGATTCATGACTACAAAGTCAAAACTGGAAAGTCATCTTTGTCTAGTTCTTTTACTCGAAATTGACCGAGACAACTTGAGATTCCTAGATAATCCCAGATGAAGTCTTCGACTAAGCTTCAACCAGCGTGGTTGTTAAAAGCTTATCCTAGACACTGTCAAGTTGCCAAATCTGTATTAAATGCTCTAAAAGGCAGACGCAATCAGTGGTAAGAGATCAGTTTCTCAGCCAGTTCTACAGCAATTTGATCTATAAAAATGGTTAGTGAATGGTTAGCTTCATCGGAAATGAGAGGATAATGGAGTCTGAAGGACTACAATGCCAGTCAAGGGCGTGGAGGCAGCGTATCCGACAAAAAGAAAACTATACGACAGCATGAAGCATGTGAATTACTCGATGTCATCACTCTGTGAAAGAACTAATGGTCAGACATGGCTGAACGAAAGGAGACGATCACTGTCCAGTAATCCTAGACTCGGAAACGGGACGGACCTCTAGAGTCTAGAGAACACACGCCAAATAGCTTCATGACACAAGGGCAATGAAACATCAAACAAAATGGATATGCAGTCTAGGGTGGACAATTCCCTCACAGACCACCAACAGCTTAACCGTTGATTCAGAAAAAAAGAAAAGCCTTCTAGAAGCCACACTTGTTGCGGTCGAAACAAACCCATAATCTTTTGTTCTACGGACTACCTGGACTCGTTGGACTGGGATGAAACGAAAAATCAGATGAATTAGTCAGAAAAGGCCAAGACATGGATACAATACTTCACTGAATGAAAAACTAGATAAACTGGTCTTAGCTGTAGCATCTCCTACTAAATGTACCTAAGGGCGATCGGGTCAAACGGCCTCCAAGTAAAATTGATACAAACTGCCCTTCTCACCCAGCTTAGTTGTCTGAAAGTCCAAGAATATGGAACCTCCAAATTCAAAAACAACTATAGAAACTCAAAACCATTTGCCACGACATAGCTCAGACTTCGAATACATACTCTATCACCTGCTAAGCCACAGTTCTTGGAAGGCGTCATTCACGTCATTAGTCACAGATTTTGTACACAAAGTTTGTTTCAGAGTTTCTTGAGAGAAAGTGGTTAAAAATCCTGGAAAATATGTTGACTTTGATCAATTTGATCCAAAAGAACACCGATTACCACAGTCAAGCTTCCTCCTAACCTCCAAAGTCCACATAAACACCACAAAAATCCGCAGAACCTTACCTATGGATTGGTTCATAAAATAAATCCATAATATTTCGTCCAAATTCAATTTGTATCAATTTCACATTCGACATTAGGTTAAAAAAAAATAAATAAATAAATATTAACAATAAAAATATATATAAAAAAAAACTATAGCGATTCTTAAATAAAATCGAATCGAACTTTGACTGCCATCAGCAGAAACTAAACGAAACAATTACACGCGACAAGACCGCACGCAAAATAACACGAGAAAAAATTTATTAATCGAACGGAACACACTCAAACATTGACACATCTTATCGCATTTAAATGACAAACAAATAGTTAACAGCGTTTATGTATAAAACAACACGCGCCAAAAGTTCCCTCACTTTCTCTCTCTCTCTGGACTGCCATTAACCGCCGCGTCAAGTGTAGATGAGCTTGAACCGAACCGAACTGTCACTGTCACTGTTACTGTCAAAAAAGAAATGTCGGCGTGGTGATCACTGTAACTTCTCGCGGATGACTGACTAGAAATCTGTGATTTTTGGTTTCAAAAATTGTTGAAAACATCAAGGATTCTGAGAGGGATAAGCGAGAAGGAGAGTGAAGAAAACAATAGATCACCCTCGGCAGAGGAAGACAAAATTCACACGACGAAAAGGTGCAAACTAGCACAATGGCGACAGATTTTTCCACGGGACAAGGGTAAGGAAACACAACGAAACAACCCGTGAAGCCGGAGAGGAAGCGGGTGTACACAGATTAAAAGACGTACAATATCCGATTTATTGATCCTTTTACCACGATGCGCACCCTCCTACCTGGTGGTACAACAGAACCGATGTGTTGCGAGCGAAACAAAAATCCATAAAATCCTCGATCCTTGAAAATTGGATTTAAAAAGGAAATTTTTTCAGATCGGATTGCAGCAGGATGGGGGATTAAATAGAAGCGAGACACCTTCTTCTATCTCTATCCTGACTATAATCTACTTTCGTCCTTAACTGCTGCATCTTGTGAACTACCACCACTACCACTGGACTTGCTTTGATAGGATTTCATTTGGGTTGCAATCAGATACACAGATCTGTGTATGGCTGCATCTCACCCGTCTGTCTGCATATGACAAAACACTTGAAGCATAAAATTGCAGTGAAAAGTGCTGCTCACAAGGATAACCGACGGAACAAGTGAGTGGAAGGAGGATTTTTTTCCTAAATTTCTCACGATTCAATGGAATTTCAGGTGACAGTAAATTTGATGACGATATTCCAGTGAAATTTGAAATCGATTGGTAAATTGCCGATGGAATTCCGAAAAAGCGAAGAAAATGGTTGAAGGACGTGGTGTGAAATTCAGGGTGTCTGACTAGTTCCGAGACCATTTGCACAGAGAAATCACATTTCCTCAACTCTAGAGAGGAAAGATCCTAATATTCTTGTCATGATTGAGTCCATAATATCCATTTAAGGAACAGTTTAGTGTCGTCTTAGAAAAAATAGCGCCCTCTGTGTCTGTTTGTTACCTCTTATCACCTAAGTGGGTCAATCAATCTCAATCGAATCGTTTCTGTGAATTCATGCATTTGTTGTTTAGGTTTTAAGCACACACACTTACTTAGATGCAGAAACAGTTCGGGATAAATGTGAGTCTTGGGTTTGCCTGTGGTGCACTACAAGTTGGTTGAGGTTCCCTTCTTCAACATAGCCCAAGGCCCAGACTCAATTCGGTCTAAAGCGCCATTGTAAGTAAGCTTGAGCGGAGATAACCAACCGCATTGTGTCACTTAGCATTGAAGAAGCAGAAGTAGAGATAGCTAGGAAGGGAGCAAAGGTCTAGCTTCTCCTGAATGAAAGAGACATTCAGTTCTATTGCCAATTTTAAACGCCGAATTGAGAAGCTGCTTCATGACAAGCTATACTCTCGGGGATTGGTCAAAGCCTGTAAAGAGATGGTGGGCGAGACATTTTTGGTGGCAATTGCTGGAACTTAAGCCTACGCCTCTAAAATAGCACCCTTCTTCACTGAAAAGCTTATGGTCCATGAAAGGCTTGGTTGCACTGGCTTAAGCTGACTTTTCCATGTCGTATATGTCCTTTGTAGACTAGAATACAGTACTGATGGATACTGGATATTTCTTTCCTTCAGTCTAAGAGCACCACGACAGTTTTAAGAGCCAGGTTGGATTTGGCAGCAGTTGAGACGAGTGATGTAAGAACTCGTTTCGCTTATGAAGGTGTCATAGAAGATTAAGTTAAGGAAGCAGCTTGTTATCTATGAGTAGGCTTCACTTTGAGGCTTAAAAGGGAAAACTGACATTTTCTTAAGACGATGCACAGGATGCAACCGAGTGAATCATGTTTCTTACAGGGTTTTGAACCCCCTGAGTGACTGTACCTTCGGGAAAAGACTTTGAAGGGCTTAGGTCCAGAAAGACGTTCCTAGATGTGGTATGAATGGTGTACAGACAGATGCTCAAGAATTGCTACACAGCCACTTCTAGCTAAAACGGATTAAAGGTGCTGGAGCTAATCTGACATACGCTGGTCAGCCTAGAACTAGAAGATACGACAAGACTGGAGCATGAGTTGGAAAGACTATAAAAGCAAAGTAGGATAAGATGAAGATCAATCTAAGGTGGAAGGCTATGTGATGATACGATACAGGGACATCGAAACCGAAAAACTACAAACTCTTCGTCATATAAAGGGTAACGCCGTCAATGCTTTTTAGAAGAGGAAGACCTCAACTTACGAAATGCACACAAAAGAAAATTAGTACCAGTCTCTTTAAAGGGCCACGCTTTCAGATGACATAGAGGGCAGAACTTTTGCATTTTAAGTTTCACATTGGTATCTTCCAAAGCCAGTCGAACTGACTGCAGAAGTTTGCCAGTTCAGACATAGTTACATCTGAGGATGTTATCTGCAATGCAAAACGACATCATAGTGCTATAACCACGACTCAGGCGGTTAGCCTGATCACCGCCACTCCTACCAACTCTCCAGAGGACTTCTCCAAACGAACTAACCAAAGCCGTACACTTTCCAGCATGTGACCATCAAAGTCAGAAATGAAAGAGATTTTAAAATGTTTTTCGATTACAGAGTGTGCCCTTGGTATGGTACGGTATGAGGGTGAGCGGAAGGCTCTTTACGTAGGCCTCAGTCGGGCCCGGTTCCCCTTTTTAAATCGTCGGAACTGCAGGAATACGTTTGGTTTTGGCCGTATGTTTGGAAAGATCTAGGGAAGATGGAGTTGACACTAGTGTACGTGTGGTCTGGCGAATCTTCCTGTTTCTTCCATAAAGACCAGGATGCCGCCGATTCATTCGTGCCTGAGATGTCTCAAGTCCGGTATCCACATGGACCCCAGGGTCTTCTGTCGCATTCTCGCTAGGGCTGGGCAATGCCATAAGAAGTGTTCGAGGTCTTCTTCTTCTTCCTCGCAGTTAATACATATCTCGGTGTCAGCGAGGCCCAGTCTAGGCATGTGTTGAGGTTAATGTGTCCTGTGAGTCCTACTATCAGCCTCAATTGCTCTCTGCTTGAACCTAGAGCCTTCCTGGTGAGTAGATTGCTTGGTTTCTTTACGAGGTTTGTCCAGTGATCCTATCCTTCTGCATCCTCTCGTTGGTTGCAGTTTTAGTTATTGTTAATGCGACTCTCAGTGTTTTCAACGGTTCTTTCTTCTCTTGCCAGTTCGTCTTCTTTTTCATTCCCCGTGACACCTTCGTGGCCCGGTATCCAGACAAGGCGGACGTCGTTATGACAGGCAAGCCTGTGTAGTTTGTCTTTGCATTCCCTGACTTTACTTTCTTTTTTCTCCAAGTAGAAACCTGTTGCAGGGCGCCTCAACACAGTTTTGAAGGCAATACTACAAAATTCATGGAGAATTTGATTAATTTGTGGACTGCCATCTCCAGGTTGCTGAAACTGTTGACAGCCATCTCCACATTAGTCTCTATGTCTAACATTAATCGTTCTTTTGTAACTCTTAGCTTACAACGTAGTTCAATCTACGCCTTTGGATTGAAGCGTTCTATGTCCAAAATCAACCCACACAACGTCCCATGAATAATTCCCACAAGGTGAGCAGGACTGCATTTCATTTCAACCCCCAACAGTCTTTGTTACCACAGCCCACCAAACCAAAAAAAAATTCCAGTTTAATGTCAAACAATCCATCAGACACTGACTCACCCAATAATTCCCAACCGTTAGCAAACATTTTGTTTAATATCTGCCTCGTGCCTCGCCGAATATCATCGCAAAGCAAACGATTAGCGTACAGAATTTTGTGTATTAAAAATCCCAAGGTCTATAGCCCATTAAAAATTTCAACCAGAACTCTAGGCCCTTCTAGTGCCCCGTCCGCCTGCCCATCCCTCCACAACTACGTATTAAACACCCCGATTAGAACTTCTTAATACAACACGTTCCCATGTCGACTACACATGATTCGCGATACATATACTGTTACGCGAAAATGTAGGAAAAAAAAAATAAATCGAAAAAATTTAGCTACACGTGCCGTCCCGTAGATTGATTTTGAAGGACAAAGTAATTTTAATTTTTTTTTTTTTTTTTGTTTAAGCGAAACAAAAATATTTCAGATAAACATTTCATACGCGAGAAATATTAAGAATTACGAGTACGTTCAGGTTCAACATTTTTTTGTGTGTTCTTCAGTGAGCTCTAATTTTTTACTCAACGAGAACACAAGAACACGAGCACACAAAACTTTTGCAACATTGTACTTCAGACTGAGTGGAAGGTGAAATCTGTTCACCCCGCGATTTGCACACGTTCAGGCGTTTAGCAATGAAACTTTGCGATAAAGACGGAGGAGGAAGGTTCATTGTTGTTATTTGTTCGTGGTTTAGAAGGTTTTTCTGTTACAAGTAAGCTGAGATGCATAGTTTTGTTTGCCTAGAAGAACCGACTTTCTTTGGAAATGACCTCCTTGAGAGAACACATTCATGGAGTAGCTTTTTGTTGCCTCGGTCAGGGTTAGAAGAATGGTTTTTGTGTTTGAAATTTGGATACTTCTTATGCTATGGTCTCGGTTGATACATATGTGTGAATTGTGACGCTGGACGACCGTGAGTCACAAAATGTAAGAGAGCCCTAGTTAGAAAAGGGCTGGCTACCGATGCGTATCTATGAAACCAAGAGAAACACCATCCTACAAAACGTTGGTAAAAAAAAAAACTGACCGATAGTCCTTAGTCTTGGACAAAATAAATGCCCAGTCCGTGAGAGCCGGTTCTATATATTTCCGGAGGACAATTTCCAGGAAAATCAATTGCCTTCCACCAAGAGGCTTCGGAGATAGCTGGCAGATGCGACGTTTCACTGTGCTGTGTTTCGGGCCACAGGAACGTTCTGGGCAACTGCAAAGTGGACGAGCTAGCAAGGGAAGGGACAAGTCAGAACCTCTTGGGTAATAGAGAGGAATTGTCTGCATAAAAAAAATAGGCAACAGCAGGTGGGATAACATCTTGATTTGCCTCTCATCAAGGCAGATCTGCCGCTTGAATCCGAGCAGAACCATCCGATCCTCGACATTGTAAGGATCAGCACACAACACTTAACTTCCAACACAGAACTGGCAGATAGCCAAGGTAAAAGAACCAAGGAAAAAACTCCAGAGGTGATCTTATCGATTTGAACGACGAAATCCTGCCAATGTGACGATGAGGAACCGAAGGAAAACACTCTGAAAGTAGACTCAGCCCAATATAATTCGGCTATGGTTCAGCCCAACTCAAACCCGATTCCTATTCTCCATGAACCATCTCTTCTGGGAGTCGACTCAAAGTTAATTTAAGCGGAGATGGACTAACTCGGGTCTAAACTCATCACAAATTAATTTTTTAAGGAAATAGACATCGAGTTTACGTACACTGAGATGAATTGTGACAACCTCTAGCTTTTTTTTTATAATCCACTCGCGCTTCAAGAGGATATGATGTTACACACAGCGCGAGCGAAGTGCAGTGGTTCGAAACTCAGATATTATCAGGTTTCAATTGCGTCCGAGGGTGATGTTCAGGCTAGCTGGGGGGGAATTGTGGTGTTTGCCCTTGCTATAATTCACAAGAATTTTTTCGAATCTCCTGATGTCATAATCATGGTCAGTTCAGTCAACTCTTCAAGCCATGACAACCTACTGCCAGTGTTATGCCTTCGCAGTAGAGTAGGCATCGGCTTTTCGTAGTTGATTGATTTTTTATTTATTTTTAAGAAATAAATTTTTTCATCAGGAGTTGAACCCGGACAATCAGCGTGACAGTCGATGAGTCTGCACCACTGCACCATGGCCACCCACATGTGTCGTCGTGATAACATGGATCTAAAAAAATGCCTAACCTCTATAGGAGTCCTCACTGGGCCATAGCTTGATAGGTAGACATGGTATTAGAATGGGTGCCCCTTCCAACGATTTCTGCAGAAGCTGTAGAGACGAGGATGTTAGGTTAGGTTGAATAGGTGTCCCATAGACGTTTCGCTTAGGCTCAAGCTCTATTTGGATACCAAGAGAATTTAGGGGAATTCTACCCACAGAACGCTTCAGAAATGTTGATGAAGAAGAGGAGATTACTCAGATCGCTGCTATAGTAGAAGGAGGACAAAGAAACAATAACTTGTTCTGCCCTACCAAGGCTGAGAAAAAAAAACCCTATGAGAGTGTTTCTAAGAATATGTCAGCGATCTTGCAAGGCTCGATATTCACAAAATAAAGAGCTTTGTCTGCGAATCTAAGTGAATGGTCGACATCTATGGCATGGTATTCGGTGCTCTTCGTGGTGTCTCAATAGACCTACACTTGGCAGAAACATAATCTAAATTCTGATCAAACCACAAAGAAATTTTGGTTAACTTGGCAAAAGTTTCGTCCATGAACCATTGTACGCGCATTGGGACTAGATTCAATGAGTTCTTTTCTAATTTCGTTAAGTCTTCTTCATCTCGATAGTGTATGTAGTCATCACGATCAGAGGAAATATAAAATGTTAAAAAATGGAGACAATTTCCACTTGGTGTTTGCACTCCAATGACAATCGATAAGTTCCTTCAGCTTTCCAAAGGAATCAAATTTTCCCGCCATTTTACACCTCCAGTTCTGCCACATTTGATTGGTTATATTACGGCAACCAATCATCAACTTTGATTTTTGAAAATTTCGTCTAGATATTTGTGACAGATATCTCAGGGCATTGTGGAGAAGTCTGCCTAAAAAGCCGACGACTACATACATTACGATCAAATCGAATCCGAATTGTGCGACTTTTTTCTCGTTACATACTCGTACGACAGTGAAAGATACATTTCCCCCAATCCCCATGCGCACAGTTTGGGTAGAGTGTTTTTTATTTAATTATGTAGAAATCTCTTGAGTTGTTTTTTTTTCGTGTATTTTTTATGTAATACTTTCTTTTAGGAGATTTTGGGTTTTTTCGTTTGACGTTTTTTTTTTTTCACTGTTGGTGATTGTTTTCTCACATTTAATGGCGAAAAGATAAAAAGTATTTTCTTCGTTTTTTTTTCTTCAGCTGCTCTCGACAAATTGGGGTGAAGATTAGAGCAAGGTGGTACGCCTTTCCATTTGCAAAACTTTCTTTGGAGTGTGCTGTGCAAGCAATGCAAAGTTTTTTGAAGATGGCGAATTAAAGTGATTTAATTTGAGGGCAATTCAATGTGGAGAAGCTCAAGCAAGAGATTTCTGAACCGGAAATCTGGAATTCGGACTTGACACTGACTATTTGTTTAACTTTGAAAGTGTATTCCAATCGTCTGGGGTTACATATCTTGCATGTTCTAGGAGCCACCTGGGGAAGTTGGTCAGCCAAAGCCAACACAATTAGACCAACGATGGGCTACGAGGTTCATAGAAATGTCATTTTTGAGACCACTCAGTTTTAATTCCAATGGGACTTCTAAAAGCATAGACTTAAACCTCCTATGGCCGATTTTAGATGAAACGCGCTCCCATCATGCTCCACAAATACTTTGGACACGTCTTAGCAATAGGAAAGCAAAAGACCTTCTCGCGCTGGACAAACCACACTCAAGACTCTTAGAGGCATCATTACAAGTCAAAATTCTTTGTCCTTTGGCCAGAAGCTATGGCGATGTGGATTTAGAAGAGGACACAGCCTCTGCGAGTGTTCAAGTTTTAACCAGGATAACGATCAAACGAAGAATAACTCTTGCCAATCGCTGTTTCTTTGGGCTAAGAAGGTAATTGAGTAGCAAAGCCCTCTCTCGAACGACTAAAGTGACCCTGTATAAGATTTTAATCATCCCAGTCCTACTATACGGCGCAGAGACATGGACTCTGTCAAAAGCGGATGAGGTTGCTCTTGTTTCGAGTGGAAAATTCTTCTGGTTATTTTCGACCCCATCTGCATAGACGGTGAGTGGAGGAGGAGATACAATGAGGAACTGTAAGGGCTGTACAACGACTTCGGCTTAGCCAGAAGAGTGAAGGTGCAACGAATGAGGTGACTGGGTCATGTAGAGCGAATGGACACCAATGCTCCGGCCCGGGAAATCATCGAATCCCCACCCGAGGGCCGGCGCAGTAGAGGAAGACCGCGACTCAGGTAGCGCACGCAAGTGGAAGAGGACCTTAACCAACTTGTCGTGCGAAACTGGAGGCAGATGGCTAAAGACCGAACTGGCTGGAGACGCTTGTTGGTTGAGGCCCAGGTCCAGCCCGGACTGTAGCGCCACTTTAAGTAAGTAAGGATAACAGTCCGTCAGAAAGCATTTGTTGAACGATCCGCCTTAAACTTACGTCTGTTTTAAACATTATTTTAGACTCCCGATGGATTAGGTAGTCTTCAAACTACCAAAAATCACCCTAAACTTCAGTTTAGACCCCGGTGTTTGAACGAGGTCTCAATCATTATCAAATCCGTGTTATTTCCACAGAGATCCTTACGACACGTGGGCTCAAGAAGTGAATGTGGTCCAAACAGTCAAGTCGACTACATTTCCGTGACCACATCGAGCAATGCTCCAGCCAAGAGTGTTTAAATCCCACCTCTTAGATTCGAGGCGATCAAAGGCGATGTGAAAGGCTGCATTGTCTCAAGCTCGAACTCTTCACATAGCAGAGGATTGGTAGGTAAAGTGGAATATGACTTCTTAAAGTGGTGAAGGCGAAAACTTGCTAGGAAGCTTGGCCTTCTCTAAAAAAAAAAAAAGCATTCTGTCTGAGATGAAAGGCTGCTGCCCTTAACAGGTCGGAAGGCCCTTAAGTGATCAAAAAACTGAATAGCCGATTAAAATAGTAGAGAGGGGAATCTACCAAGGGTATCTGGAATGTACATAAGACTAAGTAAACGAACCTGGTCACCCCATCATTTCTAGGACTTTAGTCTTAAGGTCGTAACTGGTAGAACTCCCTATGGAGTTGTTCCTATTAGGACAGACGGCTCTGTCTATGAGAAGGCTTGTCTGCTATCTACTTGAGACTTTCTCTCCAGACCCCGTCTCTTTAAACTCCAACTATTGACAGCGCCGGCTTTGGCCGCTATCTCTGTAGACATCGTCCATGTAAACACAGAAAAATGAGTGTGCTGTCTATCTGTATTGCTTTTGGGACTCCACTTGCAGAAGTCGCCTCTTAAGGACGGAAGACTTCCTATACATCCACCACTAGAATTATAAAAGGACCTTTGCTGAAGCGGCATGTTGCACATTGCGTTGCATATACGTCTTTGGTTACCGTCTCGTTAACCTTTCTCATTCTATCATGGCGCCGATATATAGAGACCGACAAGTCCGCGCATTTGTTTGTTTGTTTCTTTATATTTTGAGAACTGCTTGGTCGATTATTACCAAAGTTTCACTAAAACCTTACGAATAAATGCGGCATGGTTTTAGAATACAAGTGAATGCTTAGAGACCCGTCGAAACATAAAGTTTCAAAATATAAACTGATTAAAAGTAAACGAACTACGTTGTCCTAGGATTCAACGGCAGCAAAACAACTCTCCTTCTCCTTCGCCATGCAAATGAAGTGAGAAATCTTTGTAAAAAGTACAAAAAAAAAGTCACAGAAAGTCACAGTAGGCCACATCAAGCCCCACTAAGGCAGCTCCGTTCAAAAGGTGAAACGTACAAATCTAATTAAATCGTGTCATGTATGAAAATTTACCTTTCTTCACCAGAGATCAGACATACGCAGCGCCACTATTGTTAAAATATTTTCTCTTTTCACCGACAGATGACGTTTCTTCTCACAATCTGCGATCTTCAAAATCGATTTGGATCGCTCGGTTTGTTCGTAAATTTCGCGCGCGTAATCAAAAGAAAACAAACTGAGTACCACCACCCACTCACTACGAATCACAAGGCGGCTGAAGCCTGTCACTGAGCAAAAAGAAATTTCGCTCCACAGGAACAGAAAACGCAAAAAAAAAAAAAAAAATTTAAGAAAGTGCCATCAAAAGAGATGAATGCAATGATCTTCTCCACATCTTCATCTTCACATGTGCATTTCTAGAGAGAAGTAGGAGTCTCTAAGAGAAACGCACACAGAAAGCCCAAAAAAAAAAAAAAAGATCGCGATCGCGATCACCATGATCGTTGTAAACAGAGAAAACAACACAGAAGCAGAGCAAAAAAGAAAGGAGAACACGAACAAAAAAAAAAATAAAAGAAAAGAAAGGAAAGGCAACTCGGAGAGAGTTATTATACAACACACAACTTTGGGAGGGAAAATTTGAAAATTCAACACGAATACCAAGCAACACACCACACTTCCATTGCCATGCCATTTCCTTCTGCGTGCTCTTTCTCTTTTCCCCTCGTTTTCACCCGCCTTTCCTTTTTCTTTTGTTTTCCATTTGTAATGCAGAGAAAGGAGAGAACCTCGTCCAAGTGTTGCATGCCAAAGGCGCAACAATTTACTTGCAACATCAAACATGTGCTGAACACAGTGTGGTGAGTTTCGAACTTTTTGCTGAAAGATTTCACTCGGGGCGGATTATGAGTTTTTTATTGATGAGCATCGTTGGAGCATAATGTCGCAACGCTAATGGAAAGTTAACGTCTTTTTCTTTTTGTTTATGTAAGACGCACAGGCGACGACGTTGGGGGACCTCCTCTCGATGACCGTTTAAAGCGTCATCGTTGACGGCAAAAAAGTGGGTGACATTAATTTCGTTGAAAGAAATTGTTTGTGTCAATAGATGATGTGATGGATACTCGGTGCTGGACAGAGGAGATTAAAGAGATTAGAGTTTGGTAATTGTTTCGATTTTTTTTTTGAGACGATGAGGAGCAGGGCCACTTTGGATGTTTGCCTTTCGAGTTTGTTTGTTTGTTAACTCATTGGCCGCAATAAGATGGAACAATGAGGTGGGCGAGACACACACATTGAAACGCACTTGGAGGATGGGCAACTTTGGTGTTTTGCGGTTTCGTTTGAGGGTTTTATCTAAATTTGGACTAGACGATGGAGTCATTGTTCAAAATAGACGAGTTCTGCGGGTGTAATTTGCCTTGACGAAGGTGGTTTTGGATTGGATTGGGCAGTGGTAAAAAAAAGGAATAAACTCACAAGAATTGATGGGGTTTTTGCGGAGTTTTAGGTGCAGTCATAGAAGCCTTGTTTAGACAAGGCAATCCATGAAACCCGAAGACAACGTAGAACATGCCTCTGAAAATTGTGAGACTTTAAGAGAAGAGAAGGCAGTTCATAGAACTAGGGGATTACGCGGAACGCGTTTCCTGATTTTTTAGGCCGTGAAGGGAAGTGTTACGACATCCTTGACACAACAATGGGTACCTACTTGACGCACACTTCACGGGCGTGTGAAGTTAAACAGCCTGGCTATGAAGATTATATCCGTTCGCTACTGTAGTAATGCCTATCTGTGACTAGTGTTTGACAGGACGTTTCAAAACAACGACGAATAACTGAAAGGAGAAGTAACCAGAACAGAAAAGGTCCCCGTTCCACATGGGAGTCTCTGAAGCACTCCTCTATCTCACTACTTCTCCAAGAGTCTGGTTTTTGACAGGAGAGTCACTAAGAAAGAAAAGCTAGCCTACTACACCCATGGTTTTCCCTTCTGGTCTTCTACACAAATTGAATCCAAAACAAAAATCAGAATAGGAAACGACATCAAATTTCAATTCAGAATCGGAGACGGCAGCTTAACTCAAGCTGAGATCACTGCCATTCTCGAAGCGACAGAGGTAATTCAAAAATATAAATATGAACACGGAGGTCGTTAGACCTGATAAGCTGGATTGAAGCACGAGCTGCCTCAAGTATCTTTGCCGGTCATTTTATCATTAGCATCCATGCAAAGAGACTTGGGACATGTATGAACTTGATTTGCGGTATTTGTGAGCCAATGACGGATGTCACAAGGGACAAATCAACTTACACCTTCCAACTATTTCCGTCAGTTTTCCAAGGGTATGCAAGACGAAGAACAACCGAAAACTGCGCTGATCCAATGCGAAGTCAAGATGCCAAGACAGCTAGAATGTTTTGTGAAAGGCAGACGGACTCACCGCACTTAAGTGCGGGACATTCTGTCAGAAAACACATCCGACGATGAATTTATACTGTGGATACACTCCTGATTAGGTACACCACTGGAGTAATCAGGACAAGATTCGTATAGTGTTACGAGAAACTGCAGATCGACTCAGGGCAGTAGAGGATTTATTCTCACTCGTCTAAGAGAAAGACATTTCCTCTGTCATGCGAGTGTGTTCTCAATGGACTGGGATCTAGTCCAGGACTGTTGGATTGTTTTTGGAGTATCTCAGGCACCAGTACTTTTCAAGAACAACCTGGAATGCCACCGAGCTGGGCCAGGGGCTCAAAGAACATCTCTGACTGAAACAGAAGATTCAAATATTTCGAAACACAAGATTGGCATAGGTTCTTCGTTCGTTAAAGGATTCTAACTCCACTTAAACGACAACTGCAGTGTCTTTCAAGCCAACATCACAGCTGCCATCATCGCGGCTTTAAAAACTATCCATGAGATAGGATATCAATGGAAAGACAATGAATGTCTACATTGACAGAAAGGCAGACGTTAAGGCTCTGGAAAAGCTGTCTTTCTCTGCTCAAACTCAGTCGACGCGAAGCACAGGTCCGTCATTGGTATTCATGCGGATAGCCACGGTAAACATCGCGCCGACTATGGCAGAAATTGCAGCAACGAGGAGGAAATTGCATCTGTTCGTCACTTGCTGTAAGAATGTCCCACCCTCGCCAGCAGAAGAATTGAGGACTCTTGCCAGTTATTTCTTCACGAAACTGGTGGACTTGTGTAGCATTGAGCTGAAAGATCTCCTGAGTCATATCCTTGGTGGATCCAAATCAGAGGCTTGACCTCGTTTTCTAGGTTTTTGGGGTTAAGATTTAAAAAAAGGCACAATTGACCCTTTTATTGTTGGTCTACGTGAAAAGTGACTAACAACACAAGACACCCATTTATCTGACCTAACTAAACTCCGCCTGAAGCCTAATTTGGGAATCTTTACGTCTCTAGAGATATGTCACTTCTTACAGAACATCGAGTAAGCTTACACACAGACACACAGAGCAATGGCATAAAAGAGTCTGCGGAGACTATTTGGGAAGCTCAGTTCTTATGTTTTTTTGAGTCTGGCTTACAACCCTTGATTCTGAGCTGTAAAATGTTTGAATTTCTTATCAAATGACTGATCGAGTTGTGGTCCTGAATTTAACCCAATTTTATGTAAAACCAGGCATAGACATTCTTCCGCTCACAGCTGACGTTTTGTCAAATCCATTGTGACGATATTATTAGGCCGGAAGTAAGTCTCAATATTTTTCCAAAAACAGTTGGGATATTAATAGTTCGTTTGTGTAATTTTTGAGCAGAACCATGATAAACGTCAAATTAATTATTTGAAAGTGGGGAAATGGAGCAAAATTACACGAATTGATTTTGTGCATAAACTTGAATGTCTTTCGTTCTCCAAGTCTATCACTTAAGCCTTAGAGGGAGGGGTTTCAATATTTTTGTTTGGCTAAGAAAAATTTATCACCTGACTTAAGAATATTAGGCAAAAGAAATATGACACTCCTTGTGGTTCCACCTTATGCGTTTACGAATGTCGGATGCGTTCAAATATCAACTCCTCTCTAATAAATTTTTCTGTCGAAAATTAAAATTTTTTTAAACCGACAACAATCAAACTATTTCCGGATGAACAAAAAAGAAATAGAAACTACATATGTGTATAAAAATATATTCCGTTCGCTATAAATGCTTAATTAATCCGATGATTTGCGTTATATTTCCGTTGGAATTCTATTTGCCGACACATTTTTGAACGAAAGGATAAATAACTAATTTACGTCAACGCTAGACACTTCAAATTGGTTTGTTTACTTTTCGAGGAATTGGGTTGATTTTCAAAAAAAATTTTGATATTTTGTAGCCAATTTTCATGGATTTCTTTTGTTTATGAAGAAAAACTATGTCAGTTGGGAGAATACTTATGTATAAACGAATATCAAATGTTGGCAACATTAGGAAAAATACACAAATTTAGTGGCTCAACATTTGGGTCATTTTGTGAGATTTGATTGGGCGTTGATTAATCGAGACAGACGGCTTTTCTATTCTTGGAATGTATGTATGACCAGGAAATTCTATACCACCTGAGTGACATTTCTTTAGGTTACCGCTTGTAACACATCAAGGAGCTGTAGAAGGATGCCCCAAGACTTTTTCTACTTCGACAGAAACCAGAAAAGAAAAGGGTTTGACAATTTTCTGTCGCAAGGAGTCCAAATTCAAAAATGAATGCGACCAAGGGCTAATGGCGCAAGTGGAAGAAATATTTCGGACATAGGCAAGGGGAGGTTCAACTCCCTACTGGTTTTGAATGCTTGTGAACTGATTTCTAGAGGAATGAGCTAGACTGTGAAAGCATAAGAAGGAAGGTAAGACTCAGCATAAAATGCTTAAAGTGTAAACTGAGAAGCATTCCTTGGGTGACGAGTGGTACACTACTGAAAAGCCCGTTTTAAAAAAAATTTTAGACAGTGAAAAGGGACGCAGTGTGGTGATACACAAATACGTGCGAGTTGAATTCTTAGGGCTAGAGAACTTGTCGCGATAAAATGGAAGACAGCAGTTCCGCGAGAAGAAAGGACAAAAAGTGGGAGATGATCGGTAAAAATTTAGCACGTTGTTTAGAGGCTCCAAATCGGTCTCACAGGAGACTGAAGGATCTTAGGAGCTTCTTGGTATAAGTATGAACCTATTTTGGTCTAAGTGTGTCTTAACCTGTTTCCGATTTCGGAATCTGAGGGCAGTGAAAAAAAAAAAAATATCTGACACGACAGCTCGGGATAAACCAAGACCTAACTTCTCGCAACCATTCTTGTTGTGCGTGTAACACTTTTTACACGAATGGAAGGGACCTAAATCTTTTTCATAACAGATTATACCTACTCCCCGAGGCTTGGCATTCCCCGACGAGAGGTGGTGCCACGAAAAATGTTCGGTGCACATGGCTGAGGCTTGAACCCACGCAGCTTGCACAGCAATCCAACGCACTAACCACTGAGCTCCAGAGGCTACTAGTGGACAGTGAACTGGACCTAAGGAACGAGGCGTCTAAATTCAAACTCAGACGCTAACTAAAGAAGACTGAATCTTGTTGCCGGTAGGGATATAAGTGAGACTAGACCTCTTAAAATTGTGACATCTTCTTAGAGTTTGAAACATCTTCTTATGGTTGAAGACAGTCGAAAGCTGAAGGAGAACAGCCTTGCCTTCGGCTACATCTTCTAAGTTGTTAAGGCGAATGTAGATGGTGTCCTATGTGAGTTCATGCACTGTAAGTTCAAAAGTAGACGATAAGAAGTTTAGAACTGAAAAGTGGAATTATTGAGACCGGCTGAGTTGTCTTAGGCAGAAATCTTTCTAAGCTCACGTTTAAGTATTTTTACGATTTAAAGCTAAAAGACGATTTTAAGTGGCGCTATATACTACGAAAAGAACCTTCAAACTACAGTCTTTCTGGACCAATGGACTTTTTTTTTTAACGATCAGGTCGTGGTGAAAGAGACAATCTTTCCTCTGAAGCCTTTTTTGGGAAACTTCTTATATCAATAATCCAAAGGAGCCTCCAACGGTTTTTTTTATTTGAAGCTTTAATTTGATACCGGACTGTCCGGAATGGAGGATACTAAGGGTCTTTGGTATTACGAGGGACCTCTTTTGACCTAAATATGTCGCTGTGTTCGATGTCAAAACCTGAAGGGCAATTTGTCTAGAGCATGAAGAAGAATCCTTTAATTTAAAACCAAACGAAAATAAGACGAAAACTAAAACGATACTACTAGCATCTGATTTATTTACAATAGCGCAGACAGCCTGTCTTTACAAAGGTGGACGTTTTACAAGAGCTTGGTAAAATTATCAAAGCAGGTTTGGGAACTACATACTGAAGAGGTTTGTCGGATAGTTGAAAGAGTTTTACAGACGATTACTGGAGTCTTACAGACGATTTAACGAATTCGACAGGAGTCTACAGAAGTTTGACAGACATTTGAGGGTCTTTGCCCAACGTTTGAAGTTGTTTGCCGATCGATTGAGGTTTGACAAACGATTAACGTAGTTTGACGGACGGTTGGAGGAGTTTTAAGGACGATTACAGCAGTATGACGGACGATCAAGTTGCTTAAGTGACGATTGAAGGAGTTTGCTAGACGTCTGGAGAAGTTTGACGGATGATTTCTAGAGTTTACCAGACGATCTAATGATTGATATAAGGTCAAAGCAAATCAACAGACAAGTAAATGAATTTGACAGATGATCGAAGAAATTTGTCAGACGGACATTTAAAGAAGTTTATTGAACGAACAAAGGAGTTTGGTGGACAATTGAGAGTCTGAAGGAACATTTAAGGAATTTGATCGACAATTGACAAACGATTTTGGGAGTTTGATGAACAGTTAAAGGGGTTTTAAGAACAATTGAAAGAGATTGACGAACGATTGAAGAATTTAGGTGGAAGATCGAAGAAATTTGACAGACAATTGTAGGAGTTCGACGGACACTCAAAAGAGTTTGGAGTGCAATCAAATGATTTTGATGGCCGACAACCGGATTTTGACGGACTCCTGGCGGAATTTGTCAAACGACCATGTCACTGATAAAATTGAAGAGAATCAATGCCGTTCCATCTTCAATTTTACATTTCTTTGTTAAAAATTGACCCAATTTCCTCAGGGGTAGCCCCCGAAACGAACGACAATTATATTCCTCCATCTGCATGTCAATTTTAAGGTTAAACGAAACAATGAAGAGCAACACAAAGCAACAACGACGAAACTGTTATACATCGTTTTTGTCTCCACAAAGAGGACACGACACGGAATAAGAAAAAAAAATTCGAAAATAAAAAAACGACGACGAAGAAATAGGTCAAAATGTTAAGAGCACTCCCTATCTCTCGCAGCGACAGAGTCGAGTATCTATCTATCGAATCTCGTGTTGTTTGTGTATCTTTTAAACTATTTTTTTAATTAATTATTTCACTTCACGTTGTGTTGTGTTACCTTTTATCACAGAAATTCGCTGCTGTACAAAATTCCTTTGAATTCGGGCATTTAACTAATAATACTAGGCACATAGGAGATTGTTGCTGCTGTTGATTATTGTTGCTGGTGTTCGGCTGCTGTTGATGGTGATGATGGTGGTGATGGTGATGTGAATGATGTGAATGATGATGCGCCGGATGTTGTTGTTGCTGTTGCTGTTGCTGCTGTTGTTGTTGTTGTTGTTGCTGTTGGTTTAGGTGCTGTTGGATGGTGTGGCTAATCCTGTTTAACGTACTATTAGTACTCGTGCTGGGTGCATCACCACTGTTATTTGTACTATTACTACTGCTGGTGGCCGCCAATGGGCTCTGGTGCAGTATGCTTCGCCCAGTTGCTGCTGGTGTGCTGCTGCGGGTATTACTGCTGCTCGACAAATTGCTACCAAAATTTAGGTGGTGACCCAAATGTCGATCGATTGGGCAATATGGTAAAATTGGTGGCGATTGTCTCTGGTGCTGTGTAGGAGGTGCACCAACAGCGGGGGAAGGAGGAACAACAACGTTTTGTTGCAGCAGCTGTGATAAATTCTGCTGTTGCGTAGGCTGTGCCGATGCTAGCGATGGTGGCACCGATGGTGGTTGCGGTGAGCTTATATGTTGCAATGGTTGGCCACAGTTAAGCGTATTAACTGTTGCATTGGCGATTGCACCTAAAACTGCGGCGGCTGCCGATGACGAGGATGTTGTCGCAAAACTGGTATTACTAAGAATGTTACTACTACCACTAGTGCTATTGCTGTTGGTGGTGCTGCAGCAGCAGCAACGGTGCGATTGTTGCTGTTGTTGCAGTTGCTGTTGAAGGAGCTGTGAACTACTGGCGATTTTCTTTTTTATTTTCACATAAGGATGGAACATTTCAATTTTTTTACTTATTTTTACCTAAAACAAAAACTAGGCACAAGATTTTTTTTTTTTTGTAAAATTTTTCTGAGATTTTTTCTCTCTAACAATTCAAGGCACTTGGATACACTTGCATTTCTCTTTTTTCCTTGTGTGGAATTTTTGATATTTTTTTTTTTTGTAACACTTCACCTTGAAATCTATTTAATTTTTTCGCACTCAAAACCCGGAAAACGAATTTTTTTTTTCGTATCTATGAAGGTATAGCTCTCTATCTGTGCGAATTTTTGCTCATTTTCTACAGGGCTGAGGTTGAGATACTTTTTTTTTTCTGTGTATTTGGGTTGCACGCCGTATTGGGTCGAATGTATCTACGAACGAAACGATCCGCGCTGAACGAACGTTGCTTAACAACTGAATTACTTTGCCCAGTGAATTTTTCGAAATTGAAAAAAAGCACTGAACGCGTGTGTGTGTTTGTGTGTGTATCTGTGTGTGTATCTGTGTGTGGAAGTTTCTATTTTTATTCAGATCCGAGTGTTGGTGAGTGTTACCTCTCTAAATGAATTTTTTTTTTTCAATTAATTTACAAGGGAAGGTTGTAGTTTGTAGTTGAAGCAGAGGCTAGTGTTGGTGTACATGCGCCACGATGAGCGCAATTTCAGCAAGAGAGAAAGATACATTTTCCACACACAGATACGTATTTTCTACTTAATGATATCAAGGTAAGAAAAACAAAAAAAAAAAAAAAAATGAAATCGCATGTGTCCATCGTATCGTGTTGAGTCGACGAATCGACTCGATGTCGAAATCTGTTGCGAGAGTTTTGTGTTTTTTTTTTGTTTTCGTCAGTTGGGGGCAGAGAGATACAAGATACAAGCGAGAGAGACCAAACGAGAGAGAGCAAGAGATTGAATATGATTTCTAAAGAAAGTATATTGGGAGTGAAGTTTTCCCCTAAGTGAATGTAGATACAAAAGCATTTTTTTTTTTTCAAATTTTATTGGAAAGAAGAAAAGGGGAAATTTTCATTTTAATTGTGCGGTGTTAATTTGAGTGTGATAAAATAGAAATGAATGCTATGGCTATGGCTCTGGCTTTGGATGGATGGGTGGAAGGGAATTTCACAATTTAAATGGAGTGGAGAGATGCAGTTTTGGTGATGAGAGTCTCTTGGGTTAACCCCATTTTACGGCGGGGGGTTGGGCTAAATATGGAGTTTCCGAGTTTCCACTGCTTTGCAGTTATGTTAAATGGAAATTACCTAACCACTGGTAGTGCTTGTGCTGTAGTCTAGGTCATTTGAGTTGGAGATAGGTTTACACTATAGCTCACGCGATTTCCGGGTGAAATTATAGTTTTGTTGTCAATTATGGTTGGTGTTTCAACACAGAAGGACATGAGGTCAAGGGGGCTATGAATTTGCGCTGGCAGTTCAAGGGAAATTTAACTGAATAAAATCTTGGACAGAGTGTGATACAGCCAAAGACGGTCCAATTCCTACATTTTTGCCATGACTTCGATGAGATATTCTAATTGCACTCATTGCATAACGTCGAATTCCATCATTTGCTCTAATCTAGTTCTGTCTGTCGATAATCACTTGTGTCAGTTTCAAGTGGAACTCATCGCGAGTTAAGAACAATTCCAATGATGTTGGTTTGAGCTATAGATTTCCATCTAAGATTTGAAATGAATCAGACACTGAAGTAGCTTCAACTACAGATTTCCACTTAAGAGTTCGATTGAATCAGTCAACCTATTCTGCCAGACGCAACTAAGCCTAACTTAATACTTATCACAGGTGTGTCTCGTTCTTTTCTTTTCCAAAGATAGTTCTTAGGTAAACAGGGAGTTCCCACTTCATCCAAGTGGCATCACAATAAACCTAACTCTGATCTGCTCACAATGGATCTTCAGGTCTCCGAGTGAGCCTATCCATCAACCACCCTTCGAAACCTAAGTTGGTCTGAGTGTGTCCCAGTTGTGCCAGGACAGTTTCCTTGCCTAAACTATCGAAAAGTCTTGACGTTGAAACTGAACTACCCACGGCCTACAAAGAAAAAGTCGCTGTAATCGTCTCATCACAGTTCGTGGCACAATAGATCTTCTAAGTCGCAGTGCCTTTTCGATTAGACGAAGTCGTCAAAAATTAAAAGAAAACAGAACAGGTAATAGTCACTTAGGGAACTGCTAGTTTGAAGCAAAAAAAGACCAACTAAGCTGAAATCATCACCAACTCTAGAATCGTAGATGAGTCAAAAGGTCCAATAGTCATCCTGGTGATAAGGGACTAAATCCACTTCAACTTTCAATTTAAGATAATCCGTGGCTTGAGACAGGAAATCATTGACGAAACAAACGACAACCTTGTGCAAATCCGACGAAGATAGAAAGTCCTCGAAGGACGAAATTAATGCTGTAGATATCGTTGGTCTAGCCAGTTCCTACAAAAGGTGAGAAATGTCAGACTATGATTGCCGTGGGTCAGTGGTTAATGTGTTGGAGTGCTGCGCGAACCGCGTGGGTTCAAGCCTCAGCCATATCCACCGAACATTTTTCGCGGCGTCATCTCTCGTCAGGGTAGTCGCGGTGGCTCAGTGGTTCGTGCCCCAGCTATGTCCCCGTCAGGGAGTATAATTTGTCATGAAGAACCTTCTCAATTCGACGTTCGGAGTCGGCAATAAATTGTAGGTTCCTTCCGTTCGTATGAAAAAAGTTACACGGCAACAGCAGCCACGGCAACCTGAGGTGGGCCAAAACCTAGGTCTTTGCAACCTGTCTTGTGTGTTCAGGCTAAGAGAGTCAGGCTCATGGAAGCACAGCTCCTATGGTCACGGGTCCATACTTCACATGATGATCATCATCATATTTAGACTTTATCACAAACTACTCCACCCTTATACCAAGCAGACAAGTTAGGAAAGACAACACCCTTACGAGAAAACAAGCTACCCAAATCTACACTAATGGTTCTAAGATGGAAGGAGGCACTGGAGGAGGGATGTACAGTAGTTCGCTCCTGGATGACTGTAGTGTCTTCCAAGCTGAAATTTTTGCCATTGACAGAGCAAGGACAATAGATGCTAGGAGACTGAGTCCAACTAAGATCACCATCCTCGTCGATAGTCAAGGAACTAACAAGGCTTTAGATAATATTAGAACCAAATCGAAAGCGGTGTGCAGCTGTTGTGAAATCCTAAATAAAATATGCGTCACCCACCAGGTGAAAATCTGCTGGATCCCCGGACACAGCGACATCGAGGGCATCGAGGGAGCAGACGAACTGGCTCGGCAGGGATTGGCTTTGGGAAGTGAGCAAATAAACATCCCTATCGGTATATTGAAAAGTAACGTCGACCATAAGATGAGAGAGCTAATCAATACCTCTTGGTCCGCCAGAGGCGACTGCATTATATCCCGCAGCTTAGGACAGAGAATAGACCAGAACCAAATAAAATGTCTCCTTGCTATGAATAAAAAATATACTCGCATCCTAATAGGTGTACTGACGGGACATTGTGTCATAGGCACTATGGCCAGCAGACTCGGCATCAACTCCCCAGACTACCGCAGGAGCTGTCAGGATGCGCAAAAGACAGAGACCATCAAGCACCTAACCTACTCTGTGAGTGTCCCAATCTCCAAAACGGCCGACTCCGACACATGGGAAACAGGCTGTTTGGAAAACTGGGTACCCTAACACAAAGGTCTCTGAGGTCGAAAAGCTTTTCTGACCATCGCCAGATCGATATGAGACCTCATGGAGTGTAATTTTGGTTATGAATACCAGAATAGGTGCCTCTCGGTTCAGTCCGGGAAGGATGCCATTCTAGAATAACAAGGTGAGGAGACCTCAGGCCTAGACATGCGTCGAATCTTTTTCGGTTGTAGTTCCTTAGACGTTTCTTGGTCTTTCTCGTGCCTTGAGTGTTATTTCAGGATCTTATCCCTAAGAATAGGTTATGGCCAATTAGATCTACGACAAAGTTTCAGCGCAAGTAATGGACTGCCTTGGGTTTCATTTAGTTAGATTGTCAATGACTTGTTTTTGGCGCCCTTTTTTCGGCTGTATATCGTTGCAGCTCCTGTTGTGAACGATGCCGAATGGATGTTCTCAAATTCACAGTGACAAGATAGTCATTGTCGTAACTATTTCCAAGATCTTTGCAAAAGGGTTGAGATCTTTAGTTACAAGCACTCCAGAGTGGATTGGATGGTCATTAGGTTCGATTGCGATTTGAGATGGAATCTCAACAGTGACAGTCCAGTGACCTATCTTCTCTACTGTTATCACATAAAGAATAAAAATCCCTCATCTCTATGGGCAAAGCGTTTCTTTAAATTTCTTTGCACGAGATTTCGTTTAATGCTGGGGACAAGATTAGAATTTCCCTGTCAAAGACAACGTCACTTTGAGGGTGAAATCATTTACCTCACTGGTCAAACAAACCACATCTAACCTTAATGGTGACCTGCCATGATCCCTAATCGCTTGCCCACTCCATTACCACTTAAACAAACACACCATCATCATTCTGTAATCAAAGTTCGTAGGCCTCCGCCCTCCACCCATCGAATATGACATCAAACAAATCGATGATCTAAGAGGCAACTCATCGTTTATCGATAAAACTCTTCAACAACGTGTGACTTCCTCGATAATAATAGGAAATCTCCAAGGTCTCTCTCTGTGTATACACTACACACCCACCCTACCCACCACCACCACCACCCCAAGGGGTATAATTTTTCAAATGTCAACTTTGATTAATTTGTTTGCTCTCGTATCGCACACACAAGCCCCATAGAAGTGACCTTCCAGTAGTTCTCTTCCCTATTAGCACACGAACTGTGCCTACTTAGCTGTGGCCCACTCGCGAACCCTCCTAATAGCAGTTTAGTTCTGGTGCTCGATGGAGTGGATGGGACGTATCGCCTTTTTACCGAAGCAGTCCGACTTGGAGGTATAGTATGTCATCGTACCACAACCATTGCCATCTACAGTCCAACGAGTGTCCAAACAGTCCAACGTGTGTCCAACAGCCCAACACACTAACTAAACAGATGGCACTCTCAAGAGGAGGTTTTATCGTTTTACGCCTTCGCTGTGTGTGGCATAAGCATCGGAGGAAGTACCTCATCACAGTCCGTGTGTGCGTAAGTGAGCAGCAGCCAACAGTATCTGTGTGAGTGGTATGAGTTTCTCTTATTCTTATCTTTGCTTCTTATTCTTTGGAGGGTGCTCTGCTCTGGTACTGATTCCGACTCTCTCTCTCTCTCAGAATGAAGTCAAAAGTTAAATTTCCTCCCATTTGCAGGTTTTTTTAAGGACCAACAGAGGACCTACATAAATCACTGAAGGACTGTTTATACTTTTGGGTTCTCGTCCTTTTTCCCTCCTCCTCCTTCATTCCTATGTGTGTGTGAACGATGATTATAAAAAAAAAAATATGAGAGATGGGAGTAGGTTATCCTTGCCGCTGAACGGATAAAGGAAAGGACGCCGTTTCCTTTGATGGTGGAACATTCTATATGGTTACGAATCTTGAATCTTTGGTGCTCCTTTATAGGATTTCAGGTTATTGATGGGACATAATAGGGTGACGTTTACAATAAAGAACAAAGGGAGAGACGTGTGGAGACTTTTTCTTTGTTACTTGACAGGATGTGTGGCTTCTATGTAAACAGGCGTTTTGTTTGATCCTTTTTTTTTGATGTGTAAGATGAAAAAGAAGGGGGTGGAAGAATTTTTCCTTACCGTACACACAGGCTTTGTTGAAGATTTCCCAAGCCATTGTCGATGTGGAAAGGGAAACAATTAGGATTAGGATGTGGAATGGACACCTGCAGGGAGTTTTGCAAAAGGACTTTTACTACGAGTTTTGTTTTGTGCCGTTTAGGACGATTTGCCAGGTATCTTTGCGCTTGCTTTAGAGGAACAAAAATCTTTGGGATGTGATCCTGTGCTCTATGCAATCAGATTGATAAGGATAAGTCGAAGAGAAGGTCAGGTAAGGTTAGGCTGCTAAGTTGAGATTGAGAGGTATTCTTCTCTCGTCAGAGTTAGATCAATGTAGACCCATCGTGAGGTTAAAAATGAGGTGTTAGGCTAATGATCCCTTGAAGCCTTAGGTATACATATATGTAGAAAGGTAGAGGTGGAAGTTCAAAGAAATCAATTAGCGGTAATGGGTTGATCTGACTCCAAACCTCATGTGACCTGTATGGTCAGGGATCATCAGATCCAACCGATGGAGTTGAGGAAGAGCATCCGTTTCTCAATCTCCTTAAGGTTGGCAAAGAATGGTTTTCGTACTGCTTGTTGTTTGACTCTAGCTAGAGCAGAGGGAACCAACGAGAGTTTCTTTCTCGTTAACATCCTTACACATACCACAGTGTGTATGGTGGGGATGGGGTACCAAGCTTCGTTGCATGTTCGCCCATGGACCAATCACCCGTACTTATCGCAACAATTCTGAAGATATCTGGGCGTGTCCTACTAAGGGGCCCTTTGGCCTTATTCCTAGTTTCGCCACATCGCTTTGGTTCTGTTGGTTCTGCTCCATTTAAGATAAGCTATCGATAGGGAGTATGAATGTATAGCGGTCAGTGGAATATCGATTTGTTTCGCGAGTGAGCTGTCAAGGGCTGAGTCTTGTCTTACAAGTTCGTCGGGGCGTTCGTTTTCGGCGATTTCCCTGCGACCCAGGACCCCCAGGATCTCCGGACCCGCGTGACTCTGAACTGGCTGCTTAGGTACTCCAATTCATTTCACCATTGTTCCGCTAGCTTTGAGGATATGGGGGCGGAATCAATGGTTTTGATTGCGGCTTGGCTATCGACTAAGATAGCGATACTATGCTTGGGTGTTGAATCGTTTTTAAGTAGTTGGCAGGCTTGTCTAAGGAGCTCCGTCTGAAAGACTCTGGCATGATCAGGAAGACGGTAGGATTTGGCTCAGTGATTTCTGAGAAGATTCTCGCGCCAACTCCGCAATCCAGTTTAGATGGCTGTCGTTCAAATCCAGCACTGCTCCTTCCTCCTAAAGGGCTGGAGGAGAGTGAAAGAGGCTGACCTTTCAGGCGTGGGAGTGTCAAATCCGGTGTTTTGGTTTTTTTTTTGAGTTGACATCGAGTGTGGATCTTCGGGCCCATGTGCTAACCATTTTCAGAGTAGCTTTCATGATATCTCTTAAGAGAAGACTAAATCATTTCGTCATCCCCTAGCGGCAGAGAAAATGAAGATAGTCGTTTGAACAAGAAGACAGATCTCGGCAATTGTCGAATTCCAAGTAGGCTCAGCTGTGATAAGCGTAGACCTCGAAGATCCACAAGTGAACAAAGGACATAAATAAGGTAAAGGCCAGTATAATCCAGTAACATACTTGGAAATGGCTCTAGACCCTAGGTTAACTTTCTGATAGACTATTATACGCATCGGAGGGAGCTCCAAAGGTCAGTACATAACTCAGCATACTGAAGTGAAGACAAAAGTAGCCAGACCCAACAGCAAGCAGGTGAAGACTTATTAAGTCGATCACACTTGCCTACGAAAGGGGCTGAAGCACTTAGGCAAGAGAGGTACAGGAAGGCAATAGCCACAGTTGAGAGTTGTAAATCCCTTAAGTGCTGATATGTCGGAACCAGCTGAAATCTAAGTGGCGGGAGTGACTCCATGCGACCAAAACATTTGGTGGTAACAAAGCGGCTAAAGCTTCATCAAGAACATTTGCAGCCCTCCTGTACCTTGCTATAGTTCGGGTGATCCAGTCACTTACCGACATTGTGAGGAGGTTTAGTGGGAGTTTCAGACATCTACTGCTTAAATGACTTGCCTCGAATGTATCAGAGGCAATTCGGCCAAGTTGGTAGCCATTATCAAGGAAAGTTACAGAGGTGCGTCGCATATTGCATAAAAGTAGGCTGTCAGGAGAATTTAAGGGTTGTAGTAGTGTCCCACAAGGCTGTCTACTATTACCAGTTCGAGCTGTAATCAAAGCCTTTTGTGGATCGAAAGCAAGCAGCCGAAAAGGATGATGACCTTTTACCGGCGACAGAAGGAAGCCTGCTGGAGCTGGAGACAAACTTGACCAAGGTCGAAATTCCTAGACTCGCTAACAATTCACTAGCCCAAGACGAAAGAAAAGTGAGCAACTTTTAAAAAACTTGGCAGAGAACTGTCGCATAGGAGTCCTGTCAGCTCTGGGGAAGCCAGGAACCATAGAGAACGACGTTTAGCCATGGTAGATGCTCCAAATCCCACAAATGAGAGATTGTCGCTATGTTTTCTTGTGTTAAACGTTGGATTGTATAGTCCAAAGATCACCAAATCCAAACAAATTAGCACTCTTCAACTGCCTGTCAGACCCCCACCTCTGTGATCACGATTAAACGATGTCCAAATTGCTTCTGTAACACTTTCTATGTGTCTTTCTCTTGCCGAAAACAAAACGCCGCCATTTTTTTATTTAAATGCAAACCCGATGAATGTATCTTCGTATCTTGAGCATCGTCTCTGCCAGGCCATCATCGTCAAAGAAAATCATCCACAATCTCTCTTTTGCTTTTCTCATTTTATGCAACACAATACAAAGAGAACATTTTGTGATTTCTAAGCGCGCGCGTACTGTTGGAACCAAATTTCACTTGACCTTGACGGCTGATGGGTGGGCCACACGGGCCCACCGCGCCGCAAGACTTTACGTAACCGATCCGAAAAAAAAAAAACGCAGCACGAAAGTATCTGTGACTCGCAGATGATGACAGAAATGTGAAGTGAAATGATCTGAGAAATAATCTCACTTCCTCGTGTTAACCGATGCGATGCGATCCACAAAAACAAAAAGTGAATGGTCGTGGTTGCGTGGTGGCTGACTGGCTAGCCTGGTGCATTACGTCGTGTTATTGCTGGCCTGGGCTGCTTTTTCTCTTTTGCAACACAACCCCGACCGAAAGAAAACAAATATTTCGCTGAAAAGTTATTTTAGAAAGTCCGTCCAGCGCACGGCGGCGTGTGTATCTACGCTGCCTAGCCGCGATGCCACACAGGTAGGCGCTCGTTGTTCAAATTAAATTCGCAAAAAAAAAAAAAAAAAACCAAAGTATCTCACCGCAATGAAGTACTTAGGCACTTTCCGCCAAATCAGGGAATAAATTTCAAAAGAAAACCCCACCGCGCGGGTGTGTGTGTGCCTCGAACAATCGAAACCGCATCTAATGGTGGAATCAAAACTCACTCAAGTGCTGGCGGGGGAAGCTCGCCACACAAAGAAGTCTCCAACAACCTACTTATAGCCTCTCTCGCTCTCTGTCTCTGGCAATTGGTGGAGAGTTTCGGTACGAAACGAACGAAAGCCAAGAGAAAATCCACAACGGAATCAAAACAAAAACCGAAAAAAGATACAAATCACCAGGCGAGTAACAACAACAACAAATTGAATATAAATACTCTAAGCACGGCGCCTAGTCTTAACTTGATGTAGTCGCCCCGGTCTACCTCTGCGCCCCTATGTGCATCGTAGCGCATGGCATGGCAAACCACATGGAACCGAGAGTGGGTTATGCAATGCAAACTTGCTGATGCGGGGCAGGGATGGGGGGGGCGGACCTTTCAGATACTTTTACTGTGTGTAGCTCTGCGGATTAGATAGTTTTTTTTTTCCCCAATGAAAGTTGAAAATATGTGTCGGAGCTTGGGGTTATCATCTTACGGAACTGAGCTGCGGAACTTGATCAATTATTTACCGAATTCCTGTGTGAGATTCGGATGGGGATACGCGTTTGATGGCCATTTGTAGAGCGCGATAGTGTGATGGGCGACGCTGATGATGATGATGATCTCAACGCAATTAAAAGTCTTTTTTTGGAACAATTTTCGGAGAATGTGTGCTGCCGCTGCTGCTGGGAATGGAGCGAAGTAATTTGCATTTTTCACTTTGGCAACGGATATGGCTGAGGTTAGGTCGCCGAGTTTCATTGGAAGAAAACGAAAATTCCATAGAAAGACGGAAGTACTTTGCACGGAGAGTGGGAGTTTTTGGTTCACCGTGGGTTATATAATTTGCAAATTAAAATATGGAGAAGTGGATGGAGATGGTCTCTAAGCCACACAGTCTTAGAATGAGGGACCCAACAGTGCAAGAATCACACACTGTTCGGAAATTTGAGGATGATGGCTTACATTTAGAATTGTTCTCCACAATAAATTTTCCCCGACACCTGAAGAAGCCTTGACTTTACCCTTTGGAGCAAACAGGCTATAGATGAAGCAGCTGGCATCTGCAAGCCCACTTCTGACACCTTCAAATCTTTGAAGAACAAGCAAAACTAACGCAAAGAAAACCGCAACAATTTCCCTTTTGACACCTGAAGAAGCCTTAATTTTTCCAATTGGAGCAAACAGCCCACGGATGAAACAACGGTCATCTGCAAGCCCACTTCTGACACCTTTAAATTCTAAAAGTACGTGTAAATCTAACTTCGTGATGCAAAAACATGCGCAATTTTCTCTGTGAAATCGTTCTTTTCGCATCCAGACAGACGTCGACGACGATGATTATCTAACCCGGCTAGCAGCTACCTACTCTCTTCCATTTTCTTTTCGTACAAAAACGAGTGAAATGTTACATTTGCTGGTTGCAATCTCATTTCATTTCAAGTGAAAGTAAATTGTTTGCCATTCGAAATGATACAACAAATGAAATTATTAACAATTTCCTCCACTAGTTAGAGGGATATGCTGGTAAAATTGCAAATGCGTGACAGTTTATTACATTCTCCGATCAGGAAGTGTCATCTTAAGTGTCACACACAACATCCTCCATTCTCATGTGCGGCAAAAGATGTCACACAAATAATTTTCTCTCTCTCCCATGTGTCGTAAGCGAAACAAAATGAAAAAAAAGAAAATTACGAAATAGATTCACGAAACTTTCCAACTTTCAATTCACCGCGAAACCATAACAATGAGCACTTAGCTGAGCCCAGCGCTTGCATGCAAGTTACTGACGTTTGTGTGATGCTGATGCTGATGCTGATGCAGTATCCAACACTCCTACTCACCAAAACCGATTTCACACTTATTCTCGGCTGAAGATTGAAGAAATTATGTCACCCACCTGGAAGTAGAAAAGAAAGAAAAAAAAAAGGCACAGAGTTAATAAAAATGGAATTACTCGCAGCTTGTAGACAAAGGAAGGTAAAATTTGAATGATTTTTCAATTTAAATGGCTGACGTGAGTGAAGTGAGCGGCGGTTGAAATGAGAATTTTTTTTTTCTTCTGTCAAACAAATCAATATGCAGACAAACTGTGACAACCTGCTGCAACTGAATATTTATGACGATTAATTTGTTACACTGTCACTGATTTATAAGGCGGAGGGATGTGACGTGCAATGGGCGGATCTATGGGATGGAATGGAGTCATGTCATAATAAGATATTTGGTCTTAGAAGAAAGTGAGAAAAGATGTTTGGTTTGACAAGTCCTCTACGAAAGCGATCTGTGAAGGGTTGATTTTAGCTTGAAAGTTAGCCTGTGACCTGGGGACCGTATCACAACCCGATAAGTACTTGTAGATCAAGTGGATTTTAACAGCTTGTCGAAAATTTCTCTTTTGTCAACTTTTGTCATGACAATTGTCGAGAAGGGTTACAGAATTTTGGACAAGATATTGAGTTTCACTTGTTCTAAAGTTTGTTGTTTGACCTCTTAGATTGGTTTATGTAGGATTTATTCCCTTCAAGCTTCAGGTCAGAATAAAACAAATTAATTTGTCTCGACTTGTTCTACAAGTATTTGTCGGGTTGTTACGGGGCTCTGGAATCTGGAAAAGAGTAGTCTTGAGCCTAAGAAGATGTTTCTGCACAGTTAAAAAAATAAATAAATGAATAGCAGCGATTGAGCCTTAGCTTCTCACGGATATTCATGTTGTGCCAGACAAGGAACCTACAATTTATTCAGCGAATTAACAAGCTTCTTCATGACAAATTGTACTTTTGGAGTCTTGTCATTCCTCGACGACGGCGCATTAATGACAGAGGTACGGCGGATACATTTAGAGCACTAAGCCCTCTCGTTTGTTAGCATAGTGCAGCCAAGGACATCCTGGCGGGTTGCGCAATCTTCCCCCTTATGTGAGCTTTTTTTTTGTAGACTGAGTTCCAAGAAGGTGACGTTATTCGATAGATCGACTTTTACGACTTAGTACGACTTTTACAAGCGATTTTTGCTTCACATAGTTCTATGACTTTGAAATTGTAATCGCAAGGCTTAAGCAGATGCGACCATTTAAAAGCATCTAACCCAGGAGGAAAAGATTAAGGGAAATTGGTGTTTCAATGAAATCCCACACGTCCCAAGAATAAAAGAGGCAAGGTTGCCTTGACATCCAACAAAACCAGGCAAATCATCGGACAAATCCGCCAACAGGATCTGGGCCTTCGCTGATGCGATACGGTTGAAACTCTTTAGCAATGGCAAAGCAGTATGCGACATAGTGGCCAAATCACGTCTGGTAAG
This sequence comes from Matsumyia berberina, assembly GCA_917880715.2. Classification (NCBI taxonomy): domain Eukaryota; kingdom Metazoa; phylum Arthropoda; class Insecta; order Diptera; family Syrphidae; genus Matsumyia; species Matsumyia berberina. The sequence goes on from OU862872.1 coordinate 41,765,476, forward strand.
ATTGCTGACAAGTCTGGAAGAAATGTCGTTAAGTCTGCCAGAAATACACTCAAGTCAGGCTTGTACTTGACCCAATCTACCTTATGATGTGTTCTTTACTTTGGGTGATCATGCGCATTGTGTATACGGAAGTTCGGAGTTGCCGAGTTCTCTTATCAACCTGATTGCCGAGTTCTCTTATCAACCGTTCGACGCCAACTTGTTCGAGCCCGTATTTCCTTATTCTTGTGTTAACCTCATAGTTTGGGTTGCGTGGCAGTCACCACGTTATGTGTGTGTTATGCATAGGTGATTGGAGCTCGATACTATATCTCGCTTAGATGCAGAAAGCCACGGTGTACTTACGTTACCACATTACCTGGTCTAGATGGTAAAGCCAGACCGGTCCCTTCCCCACTAGGAGGTAAAGCAAGGACTTGGTTACGAACTGAATCGGATTCAAACCAAGATTTGAGCAGCTAATAGCTTCGCAGTACACGCAAACGATCGCTCTCTCGAAATGTTTGGCATGAATCCAGTAGTACCTGTCGGAGCTGCGGCGACTAGGAGGAAACAGAATCGCTTCAGCACAACATGCCGTAAAAATTCGGAGCGAAATGGCCCAGTTCTATCTTACACAGAACTGCCGTATCTATGGGGCTCCAAAAGCGAAAGAACAGATGTCAAAAATCCTGTCCATCCACAAACAAGTGACAGTTTGGTTTGGGAACCAAAGATGCTGTGCAAAGTGTGACGCTTAACTTGCTCATTACACCACGGTGGCGTATGCGTAACACTTTTTCCTCCAAAGACTCTGTGCTACTTTTCAATTTTTCGTCTGTTTGCACAGCCACCCACTACGAATAAAAAAAATTTAAATATCACTTCCAGTCGGTTTCGCTCTGTTTGTCGTAAATCACACACAAACAAACATCGAAATGTGAAATAAAAGAAAACTTTCCCTTGGAAAGTCGCTGGAGTTCGCGCGCTCGCGTTATTACCGCCGAAAGGATGTGCATGCGGAGCAGCAAAACCCAAAAATGTGGCGGTCAGCTGTGTGTGCTGTTACCATTCCCAGGCGAGACAATAAATAATCAAACCCACATCGTGACAGCTGCAACGATGTAGCGTGGTGGCGTCATATATTGGAAAGTACGCAGTGCTCCCGCTCCGCATTGTGCAGATCGTTCAAGGGCTATCTCGAGACCATAAAGGGAGCTAATCGCACTAAATACTGGTAGGTACCCTACCACCGTGCTACACTCGCACACACCCAGCGATCAATCAAATGTAGGTCTTCAACAAATTTTCACCCAAAAGACACACAAAACACGGCCGCGATAGCCCCAAAAAGTCAGCCAAACAGGCGAAACCATCAATAGGCCCCCAAAAGCGGCTCCAACAATCGGAATCGGTCGCTTTCCCCAAAAAGCCACATAAAGTATCACTGTTTCGAGTGTAAGCTGTGTGTTGCACAAGAGTTTTACAATTTTTTTGTTTTGTTTTGTTTTTGTATCTTTTGACGCGCTGCTCGCAAAGCGTAGCGCGCAACGCTTCGGTTTCCCTTTTGCTGTGAGAAATGTAAACAATAAAAAAAAAAGAAGTTTGCACCATGTACTTTACATCTGCCAACGGGTGTTGGGATTCAGATGCGCGCCTTTCCATCATCTCATCGGAGAAGCAAAACAATCCATGTCAGGTCGACGGAGTGTGAATTAATGAATTTATGACGTAATCTTGCCACTTTACAACTGACGATATGTTGTTACAATTTCCCGCTTTGTTTGTTCTGACAACCTGGGCAAGCGAAGACAGACAGAAAGGCTTGAGACATACGTAAGTGTGGGGGGTCTATCCGATTCATGGAGATTCTGTGAGGTTCGTCATTTTACCAACAAACGCTTGAAATAGCTCCGCGGAATGTTGAAGAATGAACTTTGATTCGCCTACGAAAACATGTTTACACTGCGTAAGATAACGCTCGAGTTCTTGACCCCAAAACCTGCTCCACCTAGATTGGCCGAGAAGCGTTTTGCCTTTTGTTGAAAATAAGTTCCAATCACGTACTGAAGAGTGAATAGATGGTGTGACGTACTTTGCCTTTGTTGACGTTGATAACGTCATGAAAGCTTCCCAAGACACTTGTCAAATGTGAGAATAAACAGAGACATCTCATAGTGAAGGTGGGCTGGCCGACGGACAATGTTTCGACAGTCGCTATCAGACCGAATGCACAATCAGGACAACGACGGTCTTGGTATGAACATGAACAGCTAAAGTCAAGCTTAAGTTTAACTTTAGTTGTCTTAAACTCTGATTGAAATAAGAGTTATCAGCGCCATCTATTAGATTTTGAACATATCTCATGACATTTAAATCAAGTAGCCAACAATTTCAACAGACTTTCGGCACCAACTTATAGCGACAGTCCGAGAAAAGTCAAGGCCTAGTTTCTTACATACATCCACGCTGTACGTGTTACATTTTTAGCACAAATGACGAATTGAGAAGCTTCTTCATGACAAATTATACTCTGAAAGATTTGCCATTCCCTGTAGCAGGGAGTCGAACCTATGCAGCACCAACTTATAGTGACAGCCAGAGAAGAGTCAAGGCCTAGTTTCTTGCAGACATCCATGCTGTTCGTGTTACATTTTTAGCACAAATGACGAATTGAGAAGCTTCTTCATGACAAATTATACTCTGAAAGGTTTGCCATTTCCTGTAGCAGGGAGTCGAACCTATGCAGCACCAACTTATAGTGACAGCCAGAGAAGAGTCAAGGCCTAGTTTCCTGCAGACATCCATGCTGTACGTGTTACATTTTTTTAGCACAAATGACGAATTGAGAAGCTTCTTTTGACAAATTGTATACTGAAAGGTTTGCCACCCCATGTTGCTGGGAGTTGAACCTACGCAGTTCTTACAGCAGTCTAACGCACTGATCACTGAGTCACGGCGACAACGTCTCAAGGATTCCATGTACCTAGTTAATTGTGTAACTATCGGTATCTCGATCTGCAACCTTGGATGTCATTGTCCTCAGTAGCAACGAACGAAAAACGGAGCATTTGGGGGACTCTAATTGTAATTTTTTGGCCTATGGAAGTGGTATCAGCGGCATAGCCTTGTCCAGCTCTGTTAACAGTGTAACATCGACAGACAAGGGGTATAAAATAGGGTCTTTCGTCTCCCACTGGTCGTGGTACTACTTTAGTCAGTGTGAGCTCTACCATCACCAACTAACCTCTCCAAAATGTCATCCAACTCTTCGAGTTGTATCAACAGGAGTTCCGCTCATTTTGATTCCTACAACTAGCTTCTGACATCCCCATTCTTCGTTTGTAAGGCACAAATCTCTAAGGCTACTGTCGGACATGATCTTGCAACCTCTTTCCATGCCATACTCCCTCATTCCAAACTTTCATTTTCACTCTATCGCCCTTCCCCCAAAAAATGTCAGTCTTTGATTGACAAATCTTCCGATACTTTCGCCACACTATCGACTACGGATACCTTCGTCAAACAAAGACAAAAATGATTCAACCATTTTCCCTTCGAGAGAGAGATTTAATAGATTTCGAGATATGAAAATTCATAATCGACCAGCCGCCACCAATTTCGTAGTGTAATTTCTCCGCCATGTTTCCCAACTGATTTGTCGTTGTCGTTGTCATTGTCCCCCACACGTCAATTTCAATGTGATGTGACACAACGTTCGACACAAAAGAAAAAAGAGGTCATCACACGATTGTCGGATCGTTGAAACCCAATCGATTGAACGATTAAGAAAACCTCACGACAGATTTCACCCCACTTACGAGCGACAAGAGACCTCGCTTCATGTGTGACATCTTTATCAACTGTCACATTTTGCTATAGCTTCGCCTTCGTCTTCATCTTCATCTGTGTGTAATGTCACAAGTGACACTTTGTCAATTGGGAAAATGATCTGTCATACACTCTCTCACTTTGTGTGTTGCCAAATACTCATCGCAAAACGAGCGGAAACAGAAATAATCGACGCGAAACCGGGTTACCATTCTCTGAATGCACTCATCTCCTTAATTTTCTGATAAAATGGCCAAAAAAAAAAACCAACGGAAAAAAAATTGCAACACTTCTGTTGTATCTCTCTATCTCGACTTAATTTCCGCGCGATATTTTTTTGTGAATTTTGCCGGTTTCTTCAATTTTATTTCATTTCCTCTCCTCGTCATCGTCATCGACGACTTTTAGCGAAGACGACGAAGACGGCCAAGCAGAGAAACAATAAATAACGAAACAAAGAAAAGTGTGTTAACCTAAAAACATTTTCGTCTGGTGGGCCTGATTGGCCTTTTTTTTTCTGTCGGTGGGCTCGTTCCGCTGAGAGCGACTTGTCTCTGTTTGACTTAAGCAGACGTCGCCAGACTCCAACCAAACTTTTCGAGGCTCATTTGTGAATGGTTTTCTGTGTGTTTTTTCTCGTGTAAATCTTACCTAAGAGGAGAAATCGAATGGAAATTATGACACCTAGTCGCGCTCGCGAAGAGTATGTGTACACATACTCTTCCTCTGGTGCCGTCTGAATCATGCTTTGGATAGACCCCGCGCAACTGCCATCGGCGGCCCTCTATGTCGCATCTAATGCAAATTTATAGAAATTAAAACCCATAAATGCGGACACACTGCGAGCGATACATTTGTATCTTTTTTTTTTCGTTTCGTTTGGATCGTGAAATGTGGGCCAGCGCCGTTAACACAACAAAAGCTTAATTGGGTTAGAGAGACGAAATGAAATTTTGTTTTATTTTTTTTATTTTTTTACTTTTTGCGTCCGATTATCGCTTTTTATTTCCACGATTTTCTTATAAACGATATGAGGGTCATCGATAAATTGTGCTGAATTCGTTCGAACGAATTTTTCCGTTCGCTTTTCCCGGTTACATAAGTCCGAATGAGTGGCTGGTTGGACGTTAAATAGCTGACATGGATTAGTTACCTAGAATTTCGTTGGAATATGGTCACGTAGGAGAGACGGAAGATTTACATCATAAGCGCATGTGGCTATGGGAGCGGCGGAACACATTAGTTACATTGGAGGCGGATTACAATGAAGAGCGTTCAGAGAAATAAAAAAAAAAAATGGTTTCTCTTGAAGATTCTTCACCTACGCTGCCCGGTGTCCAAGAAACAGTGCAGGGGACACTTTGTCCGAAAAACATGCTGCTCTTGCATTTCTAGAGGAATAGTAGAGGTGGCTGTCTGGCTAGTCCTTCTAGAACACAATCAGCGCTGGTTTGATCCCAAATATCACGCGATCTGGTTGTCGATGTACATAACTTAGGGTAGCATTTGTCAGATTCATCATGTGAAGTTAAGAAAGTGGTTTGCGTTGAAGAATTTTATGTTGGAAATCCCTGGTAAGTCTTCAAAGAAGCATTTGTCAAGTGTAAGATTTAGCGAGTGCGGGACAGTCACAAAAAAAAAACGAAACAGGCTTTTCTTTTCCTGGGTATTTGCAGCATGTGTGTCAATTTGCCAGTGGACTGTGCAACGTGCTGCTACTCTTGTTGTCTTAGTACGGGTGCTGTTGTTTAACTCATAAGTTGGGGACCATGTCTTTCTGGATATGATTCAGATTTTAGGCTTTTCCACTTCGGGCTGACATAGCGAACAAATGTAAGAAGATTTTACCCTCAATGATCCACAATTGGAAGAAAAACTACCATCGCTGAGCAACTATCAAGGGCTTGACCATGTCTGGCCAGCGCGTTGGTTGTTTCATTCCCTTCCATGTTACTGCGGCTAGGAATCTAGAGAAGTGTGACGTTATACCTAGCGATTACCTTGGTAATCACTTTCTTATGTTTTCAACACCAACACAGGACTCGAGGTTTTTGTCGACCTACTCCCGGTGGACATCTTTGTACGAGCCTTGGCGGCCATCAGTGGGTTCAGATTGCTGGAAACCAGATGTAGTAGGTCATACTGCAATTCAACAGAAATATGAAGGTAAATGTATCCACACCCAACTATACAACACCATACCTAGGTTTTACAACTTTTAAGCACTTACCCGAACAGGGAGGAATGGAAAAGCCAGCAAATACGAAACGCGTAATCCATAGGGATGTACACCGATGAATCCAAATGGGTCCAAGTATCTTTTCCGAACCACTGGGTATCTTCAAGTCCGTAGTCTTCTGAACTACGGGAGTGTCCTAATCCCAGCTGTGACACTAGCCGCCTGTGAGACGGCGATGAGGACACTACCACGAGAGGACATCCGCTTTTTCATCGTCAGCCAGGCAGCAACAAAAGCAATCTCTGCTACAGAAATTAAATTGAGGCCTATGAGGTGTTGTCGAGAAGGGCTCAGGTTTTTGGAACACAGCACAAGGTGACACTCTGCTGGGTGACTGGACATGAGGACATACTAGGAAATGTGAATGCTGACAAATTGGCGAGAAGGGGCTCGGAAACAAGCTCGGAACAAGTTACAACTTGAAGCGGGGAAAAGAGCCTTAAAGCAGGCAAATAGGAGATGGATCTCTCTAGACACTTGTATAACCACAAGGAAGATATGACCTTTATTCGATAAGGCAAGGACCGACAGATTTCTGAAGATCGGCTGAAGATCCCTTTCTACCCTTATAGGAGTGATTACGGCTCAGAATACATTGCGGTATCATACCAAAAGGCTTCGGATTACAGAAGACCTCTGTAGGGAGTGTGGCGATGACGAAGTCCATGAGGGTACAACCCACACTTTTTTCTCGTTGCCTAGTTCTTTATCATCTAAGAAATGAGTTCCTTGGATGGCTCTTTTTTCAGGACATTGGGGAATTATTCGATACACCGGTCCAAATAATGAAATTCATCAAATCCACAGGATGGTTTGTATCACAGATGCTGTAAGTTGATCATGTTCTACTAACATCTATACATGTGTATATTTTTATATTTTTTACGGGTAAGGGACATTTTCTTTCCCCTCATAGGTATCACAACCTAAGTGGCGAAATGGATTCATCTTCCTTTCGCGTGGACACTACCTAACCTAACTTTCTTACGCTTTTTTACGTGAGTGGATCCCTTTGATGGCGGCCTGACTATCAATGCAAATTGGTGCATTGTTCTTGGATGTGGAATTGCGACTGAGTTATATAAGGAGAGTCTAGGGGCTGATAAGATTTGATTTTAGCTCTTTTATGACCTCATTTGCCAATTTATTTTTGACAAATACGCGTCAAACCCTTCTTCAGGTCGAGGGGATGTGATTGAGTTGTACACAGCAGGGATGTGTCGCTATTACCCAGGGAAGTATCAACTCCAGGTCCTTCTGGATTATTATCGGTAAAATCGCGCCAAGACTTGGTAATTTATAGAGCGAGAAACTTTTGATACAAATTACGTATCATGTGCTGTTTGCACATCAGCGCATCAATCTTTGCATCCTGGGAAATGGGTGTTCATTAAGTGCTCCAGTAATTCTTCAGTTGAGTCTGTCCATGTCCCCCATTTTGGTTATTCTAACATAATCCGTGAGGGTATCGTTAGAATGATAATATCTGGGGCAAGACTTATGCTAACTCCGGTTGAAGACTGTTGCCAACTTCAGAAGTTTCATACCACCTTACAATAATCGAATAGTAAGATTCCAGAACAGAGTGAGAAAAACTATCATCAACGAGACTATGAATGAAAAAGTCAAACAGGTGCCGCCACCTGATCACTGCGAGTGATGAGAGTTCCACGGCATCGGAGATCAAAATCACAATTGTGGACAGTTTGTGAACTTCTGGAGTGTCAACATTGGACGCACGCTGTTGAAGTATAAGGCCAACCACAAAATCAGTCGAGTCTCACATGGTAAACAGAGAACATCCAAGCATGAAGAAAAGGGCATTATTAGTTAACGCGGTCTCTAGCTGCCTCAGCGGCCTAAATTCGAAAGTCATGATCATGCTTTAGGTTCACAATTGTAAAATCGCTCGTCTATAACAAAGCAGAAGATAACACAAGGCGCTAACAGATGCAGCTCTAAACAACACCCGGGAAAGATTCTAGACTGTTCCGTACCCATATCGGATGTAGATTAGTTCAGTTTAGTTAGAGAACATTTGGCTACAGAGCTCAAACATGCAGATGTAAGCGAAATGTTATCTTATGTCAGGGACATTCTAACATTACAGCCGATCAGCGGCCAAGACAAACAAAAATTGATACTGAACGCCATGGGAACCAGAGCTGGGCTAGGAGGGCAGTTTCTAGCAACGAATTTTATTCGAAGGCAATTTGGTCCAACAATCGAGATGAGACAGCCACATATCCTTCGAATTATGATGTCTGAAGAGGAAATATAATCCGTCCGGCACCTGCTATGCGAATGTCCCGAACTGGCCACCAGAAGATTGCGTACTCTTGGTAGTAGCTTTTTCCATGGGCTGGAGGACCTTAATATCGCTGATTTTAGGAAACTTCTGAGATTTTTATCCCTCTCTGGGTGGTTTTCGGACTAGCCAACCCAATCCCTTGGTTTGACTTCCATGAGTATACTTTGTATGGGTACAATGGACCCGCTTGAGGTATAAGTAAGACTTTAGGACACCCACTATACCCCACTAAAAGAGGATGAAAGGATGAAGATGGGGGACGTCAAGAACCATACCGAGAGGACGTTTTACTTGAGTGAAAACCTTGACACCAACATCGAGAAATGAGGACGAGGAGAAAGGAGGACTATCAGCTCAATAGTGACACCAGCTTAAACAAATTCGGATCCAGGATGGTCTGATACCGGAAAATGGAGAGAGTTGAATCGAATACGTTCCGACACAGAGTGAATAGAGTGAACTCTCCAAAAAGAAGAAGAAAAAACAAACTTGGTGCGCTACTTTGGAACAGGGAATGTCGAAACGCACCTAGAGTAGTTCTAGACTCTGCAAGGATTTCCTAAGTGAAGTTGATTGAGTATGCCATGACCGACCACAACAGTCAATAGTCAGTAGCTTAAGAGATATGTCACATTGACAGGGGTTAGGTTAGGTTAGATTTACGGGCCGATGGAGATGATAGGGAGCCTCTCCACTTCATTTAGGTCTATATAGACCCTTTGTGGCACCGGTTGACAAAAGTAGTTAAAACCCATTGAAGGAAAGTGGACCTTATCTGTCAGCTAAATGATCGAGCCTTGACTTATGCTTAGGCTAGGGCCACGCACTGAGCGATTGAGCGATGAGCGACGAGCGATAGAGCGACAAGTCTTGAACGACGAGTGGCCTTTTACTGAGCGACGTCGCTCAAGCGCTTAGTAGTGAAAATGTTGTTGTCGACAGCTGAAATCAAAATTTCCAAGTTTATTTGCTCCATTTTCACTTTATCGCTGAGCGACGAACTACAAAATTAGAACAAAATTGAATTCAGAGCGACGTCGCTCTGTCGCTCAGAAAAATCGATCATCGCTTAGTAACTACGTGGCCACAGTCCTACGATTCTATATTTTCTAATTTTTTTGCGTCGCTCAATCGCTCATCGCTCAGTTGCTCAGTGCGTGGCCCTAGCCTTAGAGCCTTGCCGAAAGGTGGCCCCAAAGACTAGAGGATGAGTTTATGATGGCCAAACAGTATTCGCAGTGCGTTGGACCACTGAGCGACCGGCGTGAACTCAAGCCCCAGCCATGTCCACCGAACATTTTTCGCGGCACCACCTCTCGGGAATGACAAGCCTCCGAGAGTATAATCTGCCATCAAAGAGCTTCTCAATTCGCCTTTCGGAATCGGCAATAAATTGTAGGTCCCTTCCATTCGTACGAAAAATGTGTCACGCACAACATGAATGTTTGCGAGAAGCTAGGCCTTGGCTCATCCCGAGCTGTCGCTCCAGCTATTTATTTTTTTAAGTTTCCGGTGAAGGCTCCTGTCAATACAGTAGAGCAGCGTTCTTGAACCTTGTCATACGAGTTTATACACTTCTTGCCTCAATATTAAAGAGAACAGGTCTCAGTATGGATCCCTGATGCACTAAGGGGACGCGCTTTCAGAACTCACTAGCAAAGGGTCTAGTTACCAAGGAACCATGATTCAAGGATGACATAACCTATCAAGAGCAGGGTTGGGAAAAATCGACCTCACGGCAGTACTCGTGTGAATATTGCTAGTCCTCCCCTACTCCCTTTGTAGATGGTAGATCCTTTTGAGGGCCTGGGCTAGATAAATTCTCGTGACCTTTGCGCTCTTACTTGGACTATGATTCCGTTACTAAATCTCCATGTGAACAGACGACATTCTTCCCATTTCCCGCTCGACGACGAACTACTTTTACCCGAGATTATACCCCGCACCGATTTGGAAATAACTATTTCGGACGAATAGGCGTACCTAGGCTCGCGCCCACCTCGTGCCACCACGGAGCATTTCCGTACACTCTCTGGCCCATTGCAAAACCCCATTTGTATTTCTTTTCCACAAATTAATTGGACAACTGAACGTCTGGACACATCAATGGAAATCCGTTACGTGGTTCGCCACTCTCCAGTTTTCAGTGAGTTTCCCAACTCTGCTCCAGTTGTCCAGTTTGATTTTTTCCCCCAAAAAGTCACAAATGAGTGATTGAATGGGTTTCACATTTCACTTTCGTATATCTCTCGCGTTCCATTGTTGAATAAACTGTATCTGTGCGCTTCACTTGAACGGGGAGAGGCAGGCCACAGTGGGCACACGCTCGTGCTCTCTAGCCCGCTGCCATTTCATGAATCCGATGATGAATGGATTTGGAAATGAATAGGATTACGCTGCACGGTTAAATGAGATACACACAATTGGCGGCGGAGTCTCTCCAAGCTTTGGCTAACATGACATGTATGTCAATCCCCTGTGCTGGTTGGTGTGGTGTGCTGCCCAAGAGTGCTTCATTCTTCGCCACACCGTAACAGTCACGATCTCACTTTTGACTCTAATTCGAGAGACAATTCATTTGCCTACCGGCGGGGAAGTAGTGGTGTTGGCGACGAGGGATTGAGCTGAGTGTTAGAGGCCTGAACCGAGGAGAAAATGTTTCCTCCTCGCCTGGAGTTGGGTTGAGATTTGATAAGAAAGAGTTGTTGCTCTGTTCATCTGTCTGTCGCGTGGGGACGAAGAGGATTGGGACACAAAATATGACATTTCAACCAGAGATTGACTTTCATTTTCGTTGAGCTCGCGAGAAGGTGAATGCATCCAATTTGTGTGTGCACGCTGATGTGGTGCGGCCCCGGTGTAGGTGGTGATAATGCGGAAGTGACGGGAACAGTACACGAATTCAGCGCAGCTCTATTGCATTTGTTGGTCCATGTTAAGTGAATGTAATTAATGAACCCTTGGAACGGGCTATGATGTCGAGGAGATTTCACTTGTGCAGCGTCGCCGCTCTTGGGCATGTTAATTTGGTGATGGTGGTCAGGAAGTGTATCCAGTTTTGGATGTAGACGAGATTCAATAGATTTGTTTTGTTGTGGTACCACAGGGATGACATTTTGGACCAGGTCTGTCGGAAAATTAATAATTTTTGCATTTCTGACGATATTCAGTTGGCAGACTTTGTTGGGATTTCAAATACAATGCAGTTGTAGGGTAGGTGTCCCAATTCAGTCAGGATGGGAGTCTTAGCAGTCCGGACTGTAGCGCCATCATAAGTAAGCTGTACAGGATAAGTAAGGCTGAAGGGCTCCAATCTCTAAAGAACGAGTTGAATTCAAGGACAGCACTTGCGAGTATGCTGGCGTTAGAAGAACGGGCAAGCCAGAAGGCATCATCTTGGAGTCATGAAAACTATGGTATGTGGGGCCATATGAAGATACATCAACTGAGGCTAGTCAAACTCTAGCTTAATGAGGCCGGTGGATAAATTACACAAGGGCCTATAATAACAAGTTCTGAGCCTTGCCTTGACTTTTAATGGCCTTGTATCTAGCAACATAATAGCAGTGACGGGCACTCCTTTGGGTGCTTAGACTTCCTAACGTAGAGGATAGGATCTTCAGTCTTAAATTCCGTGTACTGTACCGTCAGTTATCGAAAACCTCTTCAGTAAGCCACCCATCATAAGCTGAACTTGTAGCTCAGAGGTACGGTACGTAAGGTGCTCTAGAGTATCATGACGATGTGACAGAATTCCCTCCGACAGCTTTTAGGGTACCCATCATCATCATCATAATTTTCAATGACTCGCTTATTCACTATAAGGGTCGCGGGGTTAGGGTGCTTAAGTGGAGTCTCCACATCTCCCGATATTCCGCCATCGACTCTAAATCATCAGGGGCTATCCCCATGTGGGTAGAGGTGAGATTTCGGACTTGGTCCAGCCATTTCATCCTAGGGTTACCTAGGGGACGCCTACCCGCTGGCACGGATTCCATGGCACCTCTAGGAAACCGATTTGGGGACATGTGTAGGGTACCCATGTCAGCGATTAATCGAGAGGAGCAAGATGTAGTCATTGGCTGTGATAATAGTGCTCATTCAGTTTGGAGGACTAAAATCAATGCGCGGGGCTATATTCAACTTTATTCTTGCGTCCAAACATCTTATCTATCATCAAGGCCACGGTCATGGTTTTACTTTTGTCAAGGCAAAAATTAAAGAAGTTCTGGACGTAACCTTTACAAATTCTCTTTGCTTCATGGCGTTTGTCAGCTAGACAGCGTCCGACAGGGCGGGCCACTTTTCGCCTTCCAAATCAAATCCACATGGCACTGAGTGAAACGATGATCCGATGTCCTAGTCATCATCGACGACTATGCGAACACCAATATCGTTAAAAGCGGTATCAAAAAATCATGTCCGGTCAGTGAATTCATTGATAAATCTTATCCACCCTTATGGAATTCTAAGAAAGGGAAGCTCTTCCACAGCTCTAGATCGATTTAGAAGCTTGCTATAGGCTGAACCCAAGCCGCTCGGTCAGCAGTCCAATAGGATAATTTTTCTCTGCTTAGCTGCATCAGACCCTCAGTTTCAGCTTACAATCATAGCGAAGAGTAATGGATTTGTGCCCTAAAATACCGGAACTAATTCACGATGATGAGCTGAAGCTATTTTAGGAGGCTAGCCTTCAATGGTATAGCAAATTGTAAATGTACATATTTGTCCTCAAACCGTCGCTAGAGAGATGTTGACTCTTTCTGCAAGTGAACCGTGTAGAGCTGAGGCCTGCCTAGCCAGTTTTCATTTCATTGTGACTCGGTTCCCAGAACTGTGTGACTCAAAACGAGTGCCCAAGTAGGTCAGCTCGCTCCGACAGTCTTGTACCAGTTTAGAAAAGAGATGGTCAAGGGAACAGCTTTGGTGGCTTGACTGTTCATAAAGGCAGTCATGCCTGCAAGCCTCTTGGATTGGCAGTAGCTCCGCTTGGAAGACGGTGCCCAAAATCCGGTAGGCTGTGATTTCAATAATTTCGAACAGACACCGGTATCGGCACTGTGACTAATTTTTGACAAGTTAGTTAAACGAAAGTATTTCACCTCATCCTTCTTCCCCTGTGCTTTCGTGGGAAATCCACATGGGAATTTTTTATGAATTTTAGTTCGAGGTGAATGTAGGAGACGTAACCATTTCTTTTGGTCTCGAATCCAGAATATTGTTGTGGCCCAAATTCATTTTATTTTTTACTGCGCTCCACAGTACGATGTTCTAAATATGAGGATCGAGAGACAAAAGTACTGGTCATTCCACGCCACCTTGTGGCATGCCTTGGCATACTAACTTTCTAATGGAGCTTTCGATGTAAAAATGCAAAAGAGCGACGGAGGACTTTTAGTGAATTCTCAAGATTGTGGTTACAGAAAATCCCGAGGTACCAACACATTAGAAAAAAATTAAATCTACTCAACGCTATGTTCATTCAATTTGAATTCGTTGCTCTCTCAGTGACCCATAGTCATCCGTCAAACTCAAACTGAGGCACTCCTGACTGACAGACTGATGACTTCTTCAAAATTCCACACCTTCAGCAGTGAAAAAATCCGAAAAAAATCAAAAATAGAACCAAAAAACACGACAAAATTCTCGTAAAATTTAATGTTTTACTGGAAACCAAACAAAAAAAAAAAAGTATCCCTCTCCAATGTATCTCGCATATTCGTTCCCAAAGTATCACATGCCGCGTGTCCTTGGCTTTGGCCAGACACTTGTTAGTCTTTTGGTTGCGTTTTTGTTATTTTTTTTTTTTCGCGTCTTCTTACTTGACACTGTGTTTACGGACTGTGTCCCGAGCACGTATGGCAGACCTTGAAATCATCGCATTCACATTAGTCAGCAGATATTGCCAGAGCCAGTCTGCGGTTGACTGATACCCCTCAAGACAATAACTTTTGTTTTATTTTTAATTTCTTGTCGTTTTAATTGTTTTTCAATTTTGCCAAACTCAGCGCAAACGACAGATTGTTTATGCAAAAAAAAAATAAAAAAAAATTCCACGAAACGAGACGAAAATATCACACTAGAATTGAATGATTTTTAATGACATGTGACGTGACGTGACCTGGTGTGGATTAAGAAGGAACCAAATGCAGGGAATGGAGATAAGTTTTGGGCTCTAGAAAGACTGGGAAACCCAGTTTAAGTCCAAAAATAGGACCTGTAACCCGTGACGTTACGTGACGGTCTTACACACTCGCATCTGTCCACTCGTCCATTTCTTGTTGATCACACTATTCGACGAGTTAGTGACTAATTTTTCAAAAAAAATCTTGCAACAGCCCGTCGAAGACACGATTAATTGAATTAATCTGCGTTCAGCCGCGCACACTGAAAGCGAGGTGAGGGGGCACATGTCACTATGTACTTTTTGCGCGCGACCGACTATTGAAATGGGAAAGGCGACTACACATTTCTTTTTTCTTTCCCGTATTTAACATAATTAAACGAAAAAGATACATTTGCTCGTACGTAGTGCAACCATTTGCCATGGATATGGATCTGTCGCTGCTCGAACAGGCATTACCGGTGGTCGTGGGACCACCATCGTCATCACGATAATGATGATGAGATGCCTATAAACAATGAGCTCGGTGCGCGCTTCTCTTATTATGGTCGGCGGTGGTCGTTTTCCTTTCGTTAATTCGATGGATGTATCTGTTGTCGGGCCCGTGGTCGCGCGGTCTCAATGGATGGCGGTGAAATTTTCCCCAAAATCGTTTTCTTGTTACGAATATTTTGTGCCTCCATCGACCGGCGAGGCGAGAGAGAGGACACGCTATGCAAAGTGACTTCGCGCCGCAGTAGAAAGTTTGAACTTTCAAAAAAAAAAAAATACCAACTCGGAACGTTTTAGTTATGGATTTAGGCACGGATTAGATGATTAATTGTGAAGACATAGCGGAAGGAAAGAGAAACAGAAAAAGGGACCACAACCACCAGTAAACCGAACCACCAGAAACGAAAATCCATTATTAAACCAAATGGAACCAGTCATTCCGGTCGAATGAATTAGTTATGCATGGTGGCGCCTTTTAAGAGTTTGGTGAGTGCTGACTTCTCTTACCCCATCCAGATGCCCCTTGCTGATGTAATGAAATGGGCAGTGTTCCGAGGGAACTCAACGGAAAGTAAGTCATTTAAAGCAAATTGGAATAATTAATTTTGGAAGGCATCAGGTGGGGTCGCGTTCTGGAGGCCACCCCAAGTCATGAGAACAAAGAAAGTTCTGTAGATCATAAACTGGTCAACCATTAGTTCCTTCGTCGTGCTTCCTGGGGTGAGGGTACTTCAGTCAGGGACGTTAAAATGCTCATTAGGTGGATGGTTGCTCGGCTACCTAAGTGACAACATACCCAAACACTGTTTCAATCATCATGCCACACAAAACACTGTAGTCTCCACCGAACTACGAAAAACAGAGATCTTACGCTGACTGGTACAGAACGAATGTGGAACGCATTTGGTCTTTACGATCCACAAGCATTCAAAACCAACGTACATCGGCATCTTTCTTCGGCATTTTTCTTTTTCCACCAGTACGGCATCTCGACGCTTTTGCGTTTCTCTCTATAACTTGAGATTCCTGCTAAGAAGTAAGCTAAATGCAGCAAGGCTGTTGCTGACTGCAATCTTATTATAGTCATTGCAAACATCCACACCTCCGACATTTTAATTGATGATCTAGAGCCGAGTTCTAGGCTCCATCCTACTGGCGGATCGCTACAACTTATAAATCCTGGTGCTGACTCTATAAATTTCATAAATTTCTTTCTTCCCCTACTCCATCCAATCCCTCCTCCATCACAGACAACAACCTTCACCCCTGACTACATCGGTCCATCAAAATTAATCGACTACCGTTGATCTGTCACTAACTGTCATAAAAGTCAATTTTAAACATCAAATCTATTACAATAAATGTATTCGCTATCTATCCTCCATTGTGTTTACGTCAAAAAAAAAAATAAAATAACCATGTGCATGACTGTGATCATAAAAAAAGTCAAACAGACATTGTTGCTGCTATTTCGTCTGTCATTACGCGTGTAATGTCATAAACAATAGACCATAAAAGTTTTACTCATAACAGCGCTTGGTAATAATTATCTTTTTTTTTATTTAAAACACCGTTAATAGCACCAAAAATAATGCTCCCAACCGATGACGGATAAAGTTCGAGTTTTTACGACCCCAGGAGAAGGTAGTGAAATAAGGAAACGATACATTGGCTTAGAGTGTAATTGTGAAGACGCCTTTCCAGTGATAAAACCTAGAAATGTAATCTTTAGAAGGGAAGCGTTTGGACAAGGTCACCATGAACGTAAGCAATAGATAGGCGAAAGCTTAACAGATTTGAAAGTTGTTAAGGAGACAATAGAGTTGCAAAGGATTCAAGTGAATAATTTAAGTAACGTCCGTTCGCTAGATTTAAGGTAGTCATCGGCCCTTGAACGTACCCTAATTTTGTGCTTATCAATGGAGCTAGGGTTCGAAAAACCACTTCTTAGTCACTAGGCTTATTATAGATTATAGCTCTAATGTTTGTCTCAGCACACACCCCAACTTGCCTTCGAAAAGTCGTTAAAGTTTAGGGCAAGTTGTAGCGAATAAGCGAAGATCAATTACGCCGACCTATGACGACATATTCTCTAAAATGAAGAAAACTAGAGCCTTGGCTTAAGTATCAACCTTAATCAAGGCAGAGTAAGTTCATTTTAGGGTTTGTACTGTATCACTGTAAGAACGTCCCTTATTCAAGACCTAGACTAAGCAGACAGACATGGGAGATAAAATATTTCAAAACGTTCCTGGAAAGGCTGCTAAGCTATCAATCTAAAGCCTGGCAGTATCCTTGTACGATTAACCAACCTCTATGGGTCTTGGAGATGCTCTCAATACAAAAAATAATATTCTCAAAGGACTCAAAATCAATCAGAACATCACAACAGACCTTTAAGCCGTTTCAGAAGAAACTGTGATCGTAGATCAAAATAGCAAAGTACTTCTTTCAACTAGCAACGTCAGTGGACATGAAGGTCCTGGTGAAAACAAAAACAGAAAATAGCCGAGGCCGGAAACGCGAACGCTTCGACGAGCGCTTACCCTAAGGCCATCCATCTTCGTTGACAGTCAGACAGCTTTAAAATGAACATTAACGAAGCAGACACGTCTGTATGGCACTGATAGGGAGATTGCATGGGATAATGGACAGCATCATAGAGAAAGCAACTAATTCCTTCTGGTTAGCCCGAGAGGATTGCGTCACTTCTCGGACAAATTGAGAAGGTCAACCCCCTATAGCAGCTGACAGTCATAGTAAACAAATCATCAAATCATCAACCATAACGAACCGATAAGTCGTGGATCATCAGGCAGAGTCTTCTTTGCTTCTGGTTCTATCCGGACCTACTAGCAAAAAGTTTGCGTTTACGAATTTGATTAGCGTGTCCTTAGCATCTTCTGTTGGATATTAGAAGACACATTCCCTATGAAGGCGACTCCACAGAAAATTCGCACACAACTGAGAGTAGTAATCGATCAAAGCTTCTGTGCTACGCAACACATGTATATCTATTTAGCCGAAACCGGTTTGCGACAGCAGATAATTGTATTTCACAATAACACTGTGGACTGAAGCGTTTAAGGTTTAATTAGAAGTTTTCACGTTCTATGATGAAATGCCACTTCGCTTACCCTTCGCCTGAGGCGATTGGCCTGAAGTTTTCAACTAGATAAGGAACTAACCACTCACACTGCGACACCGATCAAGTGAATGTGTGTCCGGGCTCTTGGCTCACTGGAACAACGACGCCAATTCTTTCGGACGCTACCCGGCAATTAGACTCGCCTGGGTTACCCATATGTAGGATAACGCAGATGACTTGGCTATTTTGTCTTATCATCTTGAGCCAAAACCAGTTCCAAGTGCACCTTCACATGTATTTGTTATCGAAGCGAGCTATATCTGTCTACGCCATCGCGTGCCGTAAACATCGACCAGGTTCGAGTTGCGAGTTGATGTTGTAGAGTCCGTGCCTAACCGGAGTTAGTTGATTATAGACCCCAAACCAGTGCGGAACACTAAATCAAAATGTTATTCGTAATTCTATTGACTTTGGCCACTGGAGTGGCGCTGTATATACGCCGTCGCTATACCTTTTGGCAGCGCAGAGGATTCCCCGTCGATGGACCCCAAATACCCTTGGATGTCTGCATTCGGTTGTGAAGCGTGAACGATCTTTTGGCATGGCCATCTACGATGTCTACCAAAAAAGTACCGAGAAAATCATCGGCATCTACTTGATGTTCCGTCGGCACTTCTAGTTCGCGACGCAGAATTGGCTCGAAACATCCTCGAAAAAGATTTCGGCAGTTTCCACGATCGACACTGCGTAATAAGCTGACACCGTCGCGTCGTTCACATCGGGCAAGCTAAAGGGTATGTTTGGCACGATCGACGCTGAGTGTCATCAAGGGGACCGCAGTCTTCTTATTTCCACAGTAAGTACAACCTTTTGGTGTTTTTCCATTTTGTTTTCGAATATCACTTTGAAATTCGAAGGTAAATTGTGAATCGTGCAACAGTGATACCCTTGTTGTGAAACTGATAAATAATTTAGCGAACTATGAAATTTGAGCTCAAGAGTGTATTGTGGTGTAATGAGAAGAAGGGTGTATGGGAGTCATAAAGGTTTAAAGCCACTTGTCCTCGAGTGGCTTGTTCACCAAACGCCTTAGCAAGGATCTACACATGGGTTACTCCAAGTAGAAGTCCTTCCTATTAAGCCTTCAGCTTCTATCGATTCCGTACAGATGTTCCTGCGCATGTTCCCTGTAAAGCGACCCTAATTTATTTTCAACTAGTGGCCCGCCACGGTTACGCTGTAACATCCAATCCATATTCACTATGAAAAGGAGAGGTAAAAAATCGCATCCCTGAAGAAGCCCAACGCCCGCAGTGAAAGATGTTTACATGTATAACACCATTCACCCGAACACATCTCCTACAGTTTGGGCATAGAGATCGAATAGCCTTCAAATGAAAACCGTCAATCCCTTACCACTGCAGTGCACTCCAGAGTTTACTTCGAGGGACCAGATCACTACTCCCATGGCACACTCCCAGGCCTTCTCAAGTACTGTTCTTAGAATGAATAGCGGTTTGGCTGTGCACTGCTCATCGGCCAAGTTGAATTCGACCACAGTCCTCGCACGCGCTTCCAACACCTTAGCAAAGACTTTTGCAGAAAGACTTGAAGAGACATACCCTTATAATTAGAGCAACCACTCCTATCCCTTTTCTTATAAATAGCACAATCACCATAGTTTGATTATCATGATTTCATGAATTGTTTTGAGCATAGCTCAGCTTCAGGATAACGCAGACGGACAGTTTATAGCTCAAATGAATCTTAGATGAATTTACTAAAAACTTTTTCTTTCGTTTTTAAATCCAATAAGCCATTGCTGAGTTAGAGCTGTATAAGCACCATTTTATAACGGGCCTAATCCCCTTTTTGTCACTTAAACCTCGAATGCTCAGCTCCTATAAGTAACAGAGCATTTTTAATACATTTTACCCTTACCCGGGAAATGCAGATCATAACAGTGAAAACCGCATCCGAATCCGTTCAGTGGTTCTCGAGATAAGCCCGTGTTCATTGTAGTGATGCTCATTGTCGCAATACAATTCTCATTGGTGGTTTTAAGTGCTTCCCATACAAAATTCTCGAACAAAACGCAGATTTCGATTTTTTCGCTTTTCCGGATTCCTTTGGTTTTTCCGAATTTAGACGAACAAAACAAAAAAAGAATCATCGAAATCTGTCGAACAGTTCTCGAGTTTAAGGGGGACTAACGCACAGCAATTGATTTTTATATATATAGAGGAAGAAGAAGAGAGATAGATAGATAGATGGCAATAAAATCTGTTTAAGCTCAAGACATTCCCTTAACCTCACTTCCATTGCAGATTAGAAAAGTTATTTTTCCGTCTCGGCATAAAGAATCCAACAGCTGAAGCTTTGAAAGAATTGGTTCGCCAAACCGTGGAGTTCCGTGAGAAAAACCACTTAAGCCGCAAGGACCTGATGCAGTGTTTGATTCAACTTCGCAACACGGGCAGAGTTAATGTGGATGACAACATTTGGGATGCTCAATCCAGTGCTGGTAAGTAAACAATGCATGTGGTTCCATCGTACCCAGGCTCACTCTTTCCCCCTTTAGATGGCTTCAAATCGATGTCAATCGAAACGATTGCCGCTCAGGCTTTCGTATTCTATGCTGCTGGTTTCGATACATGGTTTGCACAGCATCCAAAAATGTTGGCCAAAGTCGAAGAAGACATCAAGCAAGCGCTTGCCAAGCATGATGGAAAGATTACGTATGACTCTGTTCAGGATATGACCTACCTCGATCTATGCTTCAAGGGTAAGTGTTTCGAATCCACTTTGTATCCTGTCTAATCGGAATGTTTTGTGTAGAAACCGTACGAAAATATCATGGTTTGCAGATTCTTAACCGCGAATGTACCAAGGACTTCCTGCTTCCGGGCTCGAATAAGGTCATCGAAAAGGGAACTCCAATTGTGATATCTCTTCTGGGTATTCACAGAGATCCTAAGTACTTTCCCAATCCAATGAAATATGACCCGGTACGGTTCTTAGATGAGAGCCGCAACTATAATCCGATTGCCTATATGCCTGAGGACCCAGACATTGTATTGGTAAGGATGAACGGTAGGCTTCTTTCAGATTCAAGACTGATTTCAGTTTCTCTTTAGCTCAACGAATGGGAAAGATTAATGTGAAGGCTGCATTGGCCAAGGTCCTGACCCACTTCGACATAGAAGTCATCAAAAAGGAGGAACTCGAGTTCGATAATTATTCAATTGCCATCATACCTAAGGGTGGTATTAACCTTAAATTGAGGGCCAAGAAGACACCCCTATGTAAGTAAGCCATGGCGCGCTAGCTTCTGTTTTTTGCAATACTTTTGGTGAATTCCAATTTGTAGTCCTTGCAACGAAATAAAAGTATTTTATATGCACCAACGTGACGTGTGGCTGTATAAAGGAGTTCGACTGTGAAACACAACTGTATCCTGTAAAACAGGGACCGTATTACCACACTCGTTAACGAGTAAATGAGGTTAATCTGTCATTCGATCGCGAGTACCATTCACTCATCGATTGCCGTAATTCGGCCTCAGGTCGTGCTTGTACGATTTGATCTGAAAGACGCGACTCACTCACAGCAGGTGGGCTAGAAGTGCTTCTACTTCTCCAAAGTGTGCTGAGTAAACGTCGTGTTAAGTGTAGTTCAGGCACAACAGTGAAAGGCCACAGGCACGACAACAAAATCCTCAAAAGTTTTGCAGGGAAATGCATACAAATTATAGTCTACGCTGAGGACTTAGTTAAAAGGGTACTCACAATGGACCTTCAGGTCTCCGAGTGAAAGTGATGAGGCCTATCCATCACGCACACTTCGAAAACTTACCTAACCTGCCCTAGAGCACCCGGCAGGTGAAATGAATAGGCGAAAGACACACCGTCGGATCGTGCAAGCGTGACTGCTTATCCTCTGAGAAAACGCCCTAAAAAGCCCAATTTCTCCTTCAAGTCTTCGAATGAATGAAGCGAATCTGCACCACGTAAAGGGATCATCTGCAGCCTTTAGCAAGTGATTGGCTGAAGAGAACATAAAGCTTGGTCTCATTCAGAAACCATGGGTCATAAATAAATGTGAAAAGCAAGCGCCAAGATCGACCTACTCTTCGGTTTCTAGAATTTGTTGACAAGGACTTGAACTACTTGTCAAAGACTGTGAGAGAGATGCTTCGTCAAGTTTTTCGGTCAAGATTCAAGCGCCCACCACATTTTTTGACTTCAACAACTTATTTGACTGCGTTTTTAATGCGTATCGCTTGTCCTGGTATCATTGGTGTTATGCGCACCTGCCCCAGTTCAGCAGTAAAGTCTCTCATCTGGCTTTCATCACCGCAAAACTTCATTCGGAACAAAGCTGCTATAAAGCAGCCGAGAAGCCTTACTGGATTCGAGAAGTTTTATCTGGTTTACATAACTCTTTGGACCCAATACCTATGCCTTCGAATGTGTGTTCCAAATTGAAATCGATACCATTTGGACCCACGGTAGGATAAATCTTGTTAAACGTATTTAGGGCGCTTTTCAGATAGTCAGCCAATACTAAAAGACTCACAATAGGAAAAGAGCTCAGTGGAACGAAAGTAAGTTAGATGCTGCTGCGATACTTACAAGCATTTGAAAGACGCAAGCAGGTCAAATTTGGTTGGGTGCTCAGCTTAGCCTTGGAAGGAGGAAGACTTGGGGGTCCAATTCACCAATCTAGTGAAGACATCAACAACAGGAACACTCAAGACTCAAACCAGAACCTTTTCAGGGACCGAATTACCAAACTCGTTATCGAAATGTGAGGATTTGGCCTTACCGCTCCCAATGAATTTTATCGACCATTCGATCACGTGTGTCACTCACTCACATACTCGTTGGTTTTCGAAGCCAGGCTCTATCGTAGGCTTTAAAGAAACGTCGTACTGATGAGTTAAATCATCTTCTCAAGAAGCATCGGATTCATCAGGCCCAACTGAAGAATTAGAATAAAGAAAGACTGAGAATTAGTATACAAGTCTTATGTAAGTTCTAAGAAGCGTTGCTAGCTTATAAAATACGCAACTTACCCCATCGCTGTTTAAAAGATGTATGGTTGTCCAAATTGGAGGAGTCATGCTTGTAAGACTTTGCTGTAAGACCACCTCTGACTTCGTTTTAAATCAATGACGGAAGAAGGCCCTTTAAGTGAAGTTTAAGTGAATCCCAAGTATGCCGACTTGTCTAAACTTATGCTTCGTCATGCTTCTGGCAAACTTTTCAATATTTTGCAAAGGCTTAAACCATAGTCTTTATCCCAAGTCTGAGTGTAGACACGTTGTGCCTAGTTAGTATACTTTCTATCTAACCTGAACTTGACATGGCACCCAGAGTTCCAGGACTACATGGAATTTTTAAAAAACATTTCCAACGAGTAAATCGTAACACCGAACTTTTCGACAACTACTATAAACGGGCTTTCAAAATTGAAACAAGCGGGCATACAAAATTGCCGGATTAGGCGACATTGGATGCTCAAAGAGGACCACAAGGTCGAAATTGAGCCATAACGTAGGTTCCGACACACTTTTGTATGCAACGGAGGGGGCCCAGGAGAGCATACCAAGATACTATTGGATCTTGATGACTATCGAGGCAATCTCACAGTCAAGTCGATGCTGGGTTGATTATTCCTTAGAGAAATATCAGAGACTTAGAAGTGAACAGGAACAAACTCACAGATAGGAGCTATTGGGACAGGCTCAAAATGTGTCCAACGAGACTTAAAGCATAGAAATTACTGTGCCCATTGCACTGTGATCCATCGACTTTCCGAATATAGAAGTTGAGTTTCAATTAAGTGTCTTTGTTGTCCGTTTCCTTTTCGAGTTGTAGAAGGCGGGACCAGTCTTCAATAGACAAAGGAAAAATTGATCAAAAAATATGTCAATTTGTATGTTTGTGCTCTATTAACTCAGGCACCACTAAACCGATTTCGATCCGGTTTGTTTCCCTTTATCACTCAATTCATCGCACATGTTATAGACCATCCACCATCGACATTCTATTTGCTAGATCCAAAGCAAAAAGTACTTATTGGAAGCAGGTCAGAGAAAAACCTCATTAAGATTATTTACCAATCACCGATAGAACCAACCTTCCCCATTATCCTTTGACACTGTGACCAACTACCACAACCAATTTGGAAGATAGAAAAACTTTCAAAACTGCTCACATCTTACACCCGTTTAACTTTTACGAACATCAGTCTAAAGATTTTCTCTTGTTGCTCCACATCATCGCGCAAACCTTCACAAAGCAAGAAACCCATCTGTGTATCTTCAATTTTCATTGCCCCTGAACGAAATGCCGCCGGTTATTGACAATAACGTTAATTGCATAACATAATTGCAATCGTGTGTATGTGTGTTAATAAACAAAACGAAACGAAATAAACGCGCCTCTTAGTGTTAATAAAGTGAAACATACACCGTGCACTCGTCCAAAGAGGCACCAAAGGAAGAAGAAGAAACGCCGGGACGAGATAGAAAGAGTTAAACTCTCCAGCGAAGAGTTTGTTGTTATCTTTCCGTCATATCGATCACTTCCAGGTGAAAATTTCTCAATAAACACACACAGAGCATACTCGCAACTGACACGCTCTAAGTAGAGAGCGAGCGGATTTTCACTTTTTTTTTACCCCGAGTTTTCAACTTTAATTGTTGCAGATACTCTGAAAGTGTGGTGCGTGTGTGGCGAGGAGGGTACTATATACTTTCCAACTTCGTCATCAACATTCAACATCATCATCATCGTTGCGGTCGTCGTTGTTGCCTCGTTGAAGTTGGTTTATTGCGCACACACGCCTTTAATCCGTTGCGATGCGATATGATGACGAAGCAGCACACTTGGCGGTGCTCGTTGGTGGGGGTGTTTACCTTTGTTTTGCGAAACTTTTCACAGCGAGTTCTTGAAGAAAGGGGACAGGAACAGCTTCTTGTTAAAATTTAATGACTGAGATCCATGGGCTGGGAGACTCCTTAAGAGTTGTTTAAGGGACCGTCTAGAGCTTAGGTTTAAGTAGCTTCGATGGTCGAATTGCCGACGTTTTAGTGCTCTGAGACCAGACACTCGAAATAAAATTGAAGCTGAGAGTCTGAGATATACGACAAATAGATAGGAACTGGTAGCTTTTCTATTCTTCTTCGCATACAGCAGTCCTTTGGCCCACAAGAGTACTAAAAAGATTTCCAGACTGAGATTAAGGTTATTTCTGAAGCTTCTGGTTGGTGGAAAATGAAACCGGTGCTGAGCCCATCGCTACTTTCACCGATCGTCAAGAAGCCATAAAAGCACTCGAATCATCAATACATAAACTATAATGGGTCAGGCACTGTCGCATACGCCGTAATCTACCCTCGGGGATTTTTCGAACCAACGCCGCTTCTTGTTTGCTGCACAGCCAACAACTTTGGTGGTTTTTAAGACGTCAATTCCCCACCAACTCTTAAGATTAACCTTGGGCTAGGTTTATGAGGTTTTCCAACCGTCTTTGCCCGATGATTCTAAATGTTAAATATACACGTATCAGTCAAGTGATAATTTAGACTTTCTAGAAGATTGACACAGCTACAAACTAGCTTTGACCCTATAGCTATGGAACCCTATGGTTCGAGAGGATGGCAAGCATCTCTAAGTCTGTCGTAAGCTTGCCCTCAGTAAAAGTTCACGAATTTTTCACCATGGCACTGACCTTTCAGACTGGGAGCTGAAACATCGGGGTGACTGTCTTTCAGGTTAGAAAAGTCGAAGAGTCTAGCGAGCGTAATGACATCCTAAATTTTAACGAAAAAGCCCAGCGATTGGCACTTAACCTCAAACCAGGAACGCAGATTCTTCGATACAGCGAAATGAATCTAGAAACTTGAACGAAGGAGGGCAAATGGAAAAAGTGATAGGGCAAGAACAAAACCCAAACTCAAATCCAGTCAACGAAGGAGCAGTACCATCCTAGGAAACGCTGGCGCAGCCATAACCTAAGAAACAACAAAGTCGTCGGCTTTGATAGTTTCACAAAGATGATTAGCGAGAAGCGTGCGCTAAAACGTGCCCAAAGTGAAGCGATAAGAATTCATGTGAAAAGTTTAATCGCATGCTTCTCGCTTCTCGCATCGCATCACTGTGCGCGTACTCTCATTCTTTGAATGATTCGCCGTTCCGACTGATTTCATCGCTTTGTGCTGGGAACCCCAAAACGCCTCTTATGACGTCATGGTGTCGGAACAAACAGACTTCAGGGTATTTCCCCAAAAAACCACTTGACACTTAGTACGCCCTCAAATTTTGTTAGCATCTCGTCGATAACGAGTAAACTATCGCGACCACACCACAACCAAACAAAATCTCCTTTTTTTTTTTAGAAGAATTCGCAAAGAAAATTTGAAAAGATTAACACGTCAGATGCGCAGATACGAGATTTGTGTTGCTTACATAACCCAAAATATTTTTTTCTCCTAATATACATGACCTTAGTGCGAATCTATATGTAAATTTTGAGTTTTTTGCGTCTAAAATGATTGAATGGGGTGTCTACCTTAAACTTGCTCGCATCCCAAAGTGTGGTAGTTAACGAGTTTTATGTTCGTCCAACTCCGTCTTGCGATTCCGCCTTTAGAGCACGGCCCTGTGCACAGGCGCTCCGAAAACAATATGCGAAATTGTTTTTCGAAAATAAAATTCAAATTTTTAGTACTTAATGACAATTAATGTGGCTGAGCTTGTCACCTTCGCAACGAATTGACATGAATGTTGAACTCGAACGATAATTACGCATGGAAATGGCGTGTGTGTTTGTGGCGAGTGGCGAGTGCCGCGTCTATCGGGTAGAGTTGCGTCGTCGCCTCTAACGTGTCCAGGGATAACGTAGACGTAATAAGGTTTGCCATTCAAATTAGTATGTTCGTTGGGTGGTTGTGTACCGGAAGCGAAGCTGGTGTTTTTCGTTTAATTTTTCATGATTTTACCCTTCAATTGTTTATTGACGTAATGAAAAATCAATGTCAGATTCATTTGTCGCACATTGGGAGGAGGAGTCACAGTAGTGGGGTGAAATAAGTGGAAGGGGATTTGCAAAAGATGGAGAAAGTTCTGAAGACAGTTTTAGGGGTGTTTGGCTGTACTTAACTTCAATTAATTGGTCGAGAGTTTTGAGATTTGGAAAAGACCGCCGATGATCGTGCCTTTTGTGTCCATTCAGACAGGCAGAACTTCTCGGCCATGATTGTATTTGTCATGTTTAAGCGATTAGCGTGCGGTTAGATACGTTTATGTTGATTTCAATTCAATGACGTTTTAGGCTCATAGACACCCTAATCTTATGCAAAACGCGCAGAAAAAGGGTTGGCTATGGGGTCAAAGTCAAGGGCTAAAATGATCATTCCGCAAAACCTTGCGCTGAACGGTATTAAAAGGAATCTTCTAGACCAACAATTCTTCTTGAATCCACATAAAATCAAGTTCTTCAAAAGCTACTACGACTAAAGCAAGATTAGATCTATGGGTGTTAGGTTAGGTAATTTGGTTGACAAAGTCACTGATTTTTATTTCTCAGACACTAAAGACAAGTTACCATGGCAAGTTACAGCGTCGAGCAATACGCGCAAATAATCAAACTGGAGCAGTTGGAAGGGGGCCCCGTTTTCATAAAAAAAAAAAAATTATCTCCAGCGACGAGGTCCATTTTTGGATGAACGTCAACAAGCAAAATTGCCAGATTTGCGACGATGCCAATCCACAGGAATTTGAACCTTAGTTGACAAAGTCCTGGGAACTGGCAGAGAAAGTGTGGAGTATCCTCATATGCTTTCTTACCACCGACGTACTTAGATCTCAAGGGAGTATATTGTACGGTACAATAGTACCCATAGGTTAGGTTATGCTAGATCGCTGCCCCGGCTCAGACAGCGATGCACTTAGACCAGGTCGGCCTATTAGGCTACCACAATGAAAAACCGGCTTACCAGCCCAGGGAACCAGAGTATGTATCACAAAGTACATCGAGATGAGCAACCGTGCCGATATTAACCCTAAGAGTTGAACCATTTCATCCCAGACATGAAGTTTCTTATCTTCTGGATGTCGAGTTCGGCTAGATCGTTAAGATCATCGTAGACGTAATCCCCGATGGTTTTCCTTCTTAGCGTCGCAAGAGCAGGACAGGTACACAGTACATACATAGGTGGGTTGTAGTTTCTTCCTTCTCCTCTCCGCCTTCTACAGAGTGGACCCCCCCTCTGAGTGCATGTCTGCCTACTAAGCACTGTCCTGTAAAGACTCCTATTAATGAACCTAAGTTTTTCCGCTTTGTGGATAAAAATCTCTCCGTTTTCTTCAAATTCAGGTTAAGCCAGATTTGTCTTGACAAGAGACAAGTGATGATGTTGTTCCACCTGAGGTTTGTCAGTTTTTTGGCATCCGTGTCAAGGAGGAATTTGATCGATTCAATAGGCGCAGGTGGTGCCGTCCGGTTTTCGGGGAGATGCCGTCCTGCGCCTTATTTTGCCAGCTCGTCCGCTCTGCATGTGCCTTGAACGTGTCTGTGTTACGTGTACCCATACAAAGTTTACTTATGAGAGTCTGGCCAGGGTATTAAGTTGACTGATTTGGAAAAAACCACTCAGAAAGGAATATAAATCTCAGGAGTTTTCTAAAATCAGCAATAAGAACGTCCTCCAGGCCATAGAGGAAGCTGCTACCCACGAGTATTCAACCTTCTGTTGGCTTTTTTTGTTAAAGGACCTGTCTTTATTGGTGACACTGCGACCTAGTAAGACTTATTGTGCCTCTAGTCAACTTAACCTAATAGGTGTACTACCTTCCTAATAGAGGTGAGTATGTCATGAGTACCCGAGGTTCTAAACTCCGCTAACGAACAGAATTCCATATGGAAAATCTGTCTACCCAGTCAGTAAAGTGCCAGACATTTACAGAGAACGTGCTGAGAGGTTTCTTCCTCTTCCAAACGGAACCGACACTCTGCATCTTGATATCTCTGTCTTTGCCGGTGACGAAGCCCAGTTTAGAATTTTCTTGTAAGAAAAGAGCTTTATAAATCTCTTGGATTGCCTAAGCTCGGGGACATTTTCTCAGTTGCTTAACAGAGCTGTGACGGAAGCCCAATTACCGCCACAGAAGGGTTCCGGTACGAAGAACGCGAAAGTCGAACCGGCCCTTGCCAGTTCATCCGCAGTTTCATTGCATATAATGACGTGGTGACGAGGTACCCAACCAGGCTCGACCTTGTAGTGTCTGACAAGTGAATATAGGGTACCGTAGCAGGACTTGACTGACACAGATTCCACTAAGCGGGATGTCAATGCTTTAAGCGCTGCCTGACTATCTGAATAGATATGTACTTTAGTGGGTAGCGTAAGTAATTCGCACAGCATGTGTCGGACGGATTCTTTTCCTTTTCGTTCCTGCAACTACTGCATTAGTCGTTGTAGGGTAACCCAAGTCGTTTCCCGTCGATTCATATCGCACAGTGCCCTGTAAAGCCACTTGAAACGATTTGTATTTCCCTTCGACGAAGTTGTACAAGATTTGTGTTCTACTGTGTCCACATGATACTATCGCGTAGTAGCCCTGTTCATGGTTTTCTCACCCATTCAGTGCTGATCGATGCTCTTTCAAACGAGTGGGTTTATGCAGGATCTAGTTCTGCACCTTGGTCGCCGTGTGTCAGTGGTTAGTGTGTTGGATTGCTGAACGAGCGACGTGGTTTCAAGCCCCAGCCATGTCAACTGAACATTTTTCGCGGCACCAATTCTCGTCGGGGAATGACAAGCCTCCGGGAGTATAATTTGTCATGAAAACGCTTCTCAATTCGCCGTTCGGAGTCGGCAATAATTTGTAGGTCCCCTCCATTCGTGCGAAAAATGTAACACGCACAACATGAATGGTTGCGAGAAGATAGGCTCTGGCTCATCCCGAGCTGTCGCGCCAGCTATTTATTTATTTATGTATGAAAGTCAACTCGAGGCCTACTAAGCACCTAAAACCTTAAAACAATCAGCTCCTGACTCGGTAAATTCTTTACCTGAGACACCTCCACTTTCAATTCTCGGCAGTTGGGAGAACACTGTTTCTCTCGCTAAGCTTAGGAATCTGAAAACATAAGGCATCCACCAATGGCCGTGGTGGTAAAGAGTTAAATTTCATTTCAACTCTCAATCTAGGCTAAGCCTCCTTCTATCAGCGAGGGCTTGGTTGTTCAAATAGAGGTGGAACCTCCTTCGAAGAATGGAGTTGCCTCTAATTTCAAGGGGCTCTCGACTGAGCTGTTCTTCCTTGTTCGCCCGCGGAATTTAAGTAGATTTAGTCTTAGGATCTTAGCTCTGGCGACTTGATACCGGTCACAGAGAAGCTTAAGGGCAATTCCTTCATTTTGAAGGAAGTAAAGCGCCACAACGCTGTAAAGCCATCGAATTCTTGGTGTTGATACCATTTCGCAGAAAAGACGCGTCTAGCTTCCTATATCAACATGAGGGAAGGCATAAAGTTTAAAGGGCGGATTCACGATATTGAACATAGAACAGACTTCTTCGCAAGCCCCTTCCATTCTATGTTTACCAGAATCAAACCGATTAGCACCGTCTAGATTCAACGAACCCTTAACTGTGTGTCCCATCTTGCTGCGTAAATATCAAATAAAATATTCCCAAAGCACCCATCGGCCCCGACAATACTTTGTATGCATGACCGCAACTCCATCAGAGAAAAACAATAACTTTTCTGGTTTAGTTTGTCCATAACGTATTCGATTAAATTGTCGTATCTCCACCTTACGTAGGTTGAAAATGCAATTACACCCAGCCTAACCGAGTGTATCTCGTTTTGGTACACACAATCCGCTCGGAACTCGCTTCGAGTACAGGCGCACATGCCTTTTAAATAATGACACTGTCCACGAGTATACTACAGATACACAACGTGTATGAGGCATTCGTGTACATTGTACACACGTTGCCAAGTATCTGAAGCCCCCTCACCCCACCATCATCATCATCATCGTAGTCATCATCGTCGTTGTAGCAAGGCAACCTTGAGGTGTATTTTCAAGGTGCACACACGTCGTCGGTTGGTCCGTCCCTCCGTCTGTCGATCGTCATCATCATCGTCGCAGCAATTTGTATTGAGATACTTTATGTGTATGGATTCGCTGACGTTATACGCTGGCCTGGCCGGCCAGAAAGTTGATCGTATTTTTTCGCGTATCTATGAACGCGCAGTGTATCTTTTCACAGAGACTGCGATGGGAAGATAGTTTATTTGCACTCCGCGTCATGTAAACTATGATTAAATCATTTTCATCGCGAGGAGATACGAGAAATTCTTTTCCTCTTCGAGGAAAAAGTGATTAGGCAACAACAGCGCACGCCTTGCCGTTTCATTTTTTCTTCTTTTCGTCAGGATTTTCCGGGCAATTAACCCTCCGAGTGAAGGACATTTTTTTATTCGCCTTGAACTGTCGAACTTTGTGGGCGAACCCGCCGAGTGGAGGGCGGTTAATTAGGATAATTTGTCGAGGGATTTGGTTTTTTGTTGGAGCTGAGCTCAGTTCAAGGGCAGCGTACCTTTGTTTAGATTTTGGACAAACGACCGACGAAGGAGAGCGAGTTTTGTTTTCTGTTTTGTTGGTTTTGTCTTGCTGTCGTCATGTGTAAGTTTAGCCATATCAGCGAAAAGTTTTGATGGCAGAAGATACAAAATTTTATTGGACAGATACGAGGGCATGAATCTTTCGCGTGTTCATCGTTTGATGTCGAAGTTTTTGTGGGATTCACCTTGAACGTCTGTTGACCTATGGGTCGGGTCTCCGGAGGGATTGATTGGATTCTTTTTATGGTCTGATGCTCGCCTTCGATTGGCTTCTGATGCCATCTGAGACAAAGGAATCGATAGGATTTGTATGGTCATGGGTGGAAGGAGTTTTGATTTATTTGAAGTGGACTCCTCTAGACACGTGGCAAGTCGCCTAGGGGTGATAGAGATGTATCACAATAATCGCACTGCTAGTCGCGGTGACAAGAAACGAAGTAGGTTGAGTAAGGTGGCAGCCCTGGCGGGGACGCTCATAGACGATAGTTTATTTCTTTGTAATAAGGCGCTAGATCTCACCTCAACTCTCAATCTTCTGTCACCGTGACGTGTATAGTTATAGGAGAACTGGCTTCGTATACGTGGTCGGATCATGTCATCCATCAATATTGGGGAACCTGCGACAATCTGTCCTTAGTTCGGTGGATATGAAAGCGATGAATAGTCTCATTTTGAACCGAGATAGAGCAAATCTGGTTCGAAGGACCACAAATAATGAGTCTCAGTGGTCATTAACGTGAAATCTCAGGCGAGTCAATGAAGAGGAGGGAGTCACCAAAATAGTCTCTAAGACTATCACCACTAAAGCAGGCTTGTTGTTCGGCATTTTTACATAGAGTTCGACTCTAACTTTCCACATATCGATATATTGGAGGCAGTCCCTGCAGAATGCGAGATTTAACAGATTTCGATCTCGAATCACTGAATGATTCTGTCTAGGATCAGAAGGAAGTCCGACTTTTATGTAAGACCTAGGGTAAGGTTAGACTTAAAAAGGGTTTATGACACTAGATAAGGTACCATAATAAACTCATTGAAATTCCTTGTAGAATCTTTAGTCACTGAAACCTCTAAAGCATTAGATTACCCCTTCGTAACCTTAATTTGTGGTTCAAATTATTTGATCCTAAGTCCTTTAGGTTGATCTGCCCAGAAATTTTATGAAATTGCAAGTATCATCTTCGAGGTATGTGTCGTGACAGTGTCTACATGCTTACGTCCATATTTGTGAATCCCACTCTTATGGAAGGCACAGGATACCTATTGCTATACTTAGTTGTGGCCTGCCTGGTTGAGAATTTCCTTAGTTTCCCTTCGATCTAGCGCCGGCCATAGGGCCTGTTAAGTAGGACCATCTACGGTCCGCTTTCTTGTGGTTTCATCCTAAATGATTGCCTTTACAGTGCACGCTTTTGTTTGACATCCACATTTATCCTTTTGTAGCAGAGCTTCCGTTTCTCGCTGGATATTGCTGAAGCTCGAGCCAACGCACAAACCACCGACCGCTTTCTGCCTCCTTCCTACTCCGTAAAGCGTCGTTCAAGCTAAATGCTTCAAAATTGTATGAATTACTGGGGGCTTTGGGTTTATCTCGAGAGGGCATTTGCATTTAAGTAGACAGTCAAATGACCTTTGAGCGGCCTCAGTATGGCTACTAGCAGCAATTATGTATGTGGTCAAAACTTGGGACTAAGATTACTATGCTGAGGCTCAGAAGCACTGCTATTGTGATGAACGTGCGACTCACAAGTCTTAGACTAGGCTTGTGACGCTGAATTGTTGGCGACTTAGAATCCACAAGGCCGTTCTGGCAGGATAGATAAAAACTAACTAACTAAAGCTAAGAAGCAGGAAGTCCATCATATTTTAGGCAGAAATCTTGGCCGCCTTGACCTTTGTGAAAGTCGTTTCAAACGTGACTGATGAAATCTTTTTGCATGTTGTTACGGAATTCACAAGGTTGTATATTTTGTACTACACTTTTCGCGTGTTTTGAAGCGTTTTATGCGATCATAAGCCGAAGACGAGAATTTGTTAAGTGCATGGACACCACAGTTCCGATTTGAAGTATCTTCACAAACAGTCTGATGCCGATATAAAGAAAAATGTCCACCTTAAGTAGACAAGTAGAACAAGTAAGGGAATCTACTGAAGGCAAGTAGCTGGAGAGACTTGCTGTAGGCTTTTTCCACTCGAGACTGGGGAACGCTATATAAAGTTACGTTGCGACTTTTAATGACACTAAGTTCTTAAAGCAGTCTGCGAAACTTTTACTTAAATACACGGCGGAAAGGACTACAGAGCCATGAGCTGGAAAGATTGATGAAGTCAGTGTTACCTGCACGACTATTGGACCTGAAACTGAATCACCAATAGAATGCTGATTTATTGCGTTGTTGCAGTGAGTTCTAGTTGAAAATACCCTTCACGGATCTTTCTCAGGACTTTAAGCTCGACTTAAGCAACCAATCTCATTCCGATAGACGAAAAGGAAAGGCTTGGGAGTACCTCGAGCATAGAACTACAAACGTGGACCCTTTACCTTTTAAATTGGAATTCAGATTAGAGCATATAAACTAAGTTAAGGGCGGGCAGAAAAGAATTTAGGACAAGTGACACCTGGATGGTTGAATTACAACACCAACAGTGAGCTGAGCTTAAAAAGAGCTGCATTCAGTTGGCAAATTATTATTGAGTACCAGTTTGTTAAACCGATTCTTCCAAATCGAACGTATATCTTGGCTTCAACGGGATTGACGAGCAAGGATTGTATCCACATCGTATTTGGTAAAGATTACGAAAACGGTGAGCCATGAGGCACGACTTTAAGGAGTTAAACGCCAAAGACAACGAAGCACGTTGCTTGAGTATAGATTGACGTCTTCGACTTCCAAAATAAGACTGGAGGCGACATCTCATCATCTCATGCACAAGACGAGGTTAAACTGGGTAAGGATCGTGCTGCTTTGGAGAGTCCCTGCTTCACCTCGATTAAAAATTCTACTATCAGAAGCAAGTAGTTAAGGCCACCGTCGTGCGATTGCTTTAAAACGGAACATCGTGCTGTGTGCAGAGTCAACACTGATCCTTGTCTGTACACCAACTACCCACGTCTTTCAGAAGTGGAAGCTCTGTCTACCGTGGAGTTCCATGAAAATGCATTACTGCGTCCACTACTGTTTCCAGTTATAAGGGACCAGCCAAGCCAACAGCCTTGGTGGAATAAAGCAGAGGAATTTATTGGAGAATGACACTTTTCATCATCTAGACGAACCCAACGATGTCCTTGCTTTCGCCCAGAATGTTAGACTGGCAACGAAATTTACTGGCGATCATGGAAAAAAAGATGAGCCAGAGACTTTTGACTCTATAAGAGCCTGAGACAGGTTCTCAGAACACATCTTTTGATGCGTGGGCTGAACGGTATGTCACACCAGAAACTCTGTCCACAGTTCTGTGTTCGACAGAAACTCAACAAAAATGTTCAGAGCTCAATGCCTCACGCGTGGTTACAAAAACTAAGTGGAAGTTAATGTCCAAAGATAAAGATAAACCAAGCGATATACACTCGGACAAGATCGTACTTGTGCTTAAGTTTCACACGGTTACTTACTGACTGGCTTACGACGCGACGGGGCTACAGTGCGGCGTGAACCAGGGTCTCAACTCACACACATCACTATCCTTCAAACTGAATCACTTCACCGTCACGTCGCTAACATGAGATACCTCGCCGATCGATCAAGAAAAGATGAAAATATCTTCCACCAATCAATTGACCACCAATGCAAACCTCTTAGTTGATGTTTCAACACTGAGTTCCAATCAGGTTGCTAATTAACGGTCCGAGTATCACAAGCAATTTTATTGGGACTATTTATAGAATTGCACTGATTTGGGGACACGTTGGTCAACTCTCACAAGAGGCCGTCCGCCGCTCGAAAGTGGGCCAACAGCGTCGATCTCATTTTACGCAATCGTGTGATTAGAGGGTGTGTGCTTGGAGAAATAAAAGTGAAACTGAGGCTGATCATGGGAAACGCTTTCAACACCAGTGAACTGCTGATGACATACATCATTCGATGGAATGGTGTCACCAGGGCGATCTTGTTGACTTCGAATTGGATTGTGTCATGACTAGACTTTCACTTCAGCTCTATGCCCTTGGTGTCCTGAATTGAAAATAACTTGGAAGTAAACGGGTACAAGTAGATGATTAAAGCTTAAACTGGTCCCAATAGCGTGGGACAGGGAAAACTCGGAATTTCCAGGTCTAAGCGTGCCTGCACTGATCCATCATACAAGTAACTGGTTTTTATGGTGTCTTATAACTTTCGACGGTTTAGAGCCACGAAACCTTCAAGTCAGTGTCTCAGGACTTTCCATGGTTTGGAGCCATGAGAGGTATCTGAAACCTTCAAGTCAGTGCCTCAGGACTTTCGATGGATTAGAGCCACGAAAGGCATCTGAAACCTTCAAGTTTGGAGCCATGAAGAACGTCTGAAAACCTTCAAGTCATTGTCTTAGGACTTTCGATGGTTTGGAACCATGAAAGGCCTCTGAAACCTTCAAGTCAGTGCCTCAGGACTTTCGATGGTTTAGAGCCACGAAAGGCATCTGAAACCTTCAAGTTTGGAGCCATGAAGAACGTCTGAAAACCTTCAAGTCATTGTCTTAGGACTTTCGATGGTTTGGAGCCACGAAAGGCGTCTGAAACCTACAAGTCAGTGCCTCAGGACTTGCTATAGTTTGAAGCCATGAAAGGCATTTGAAAACTTCAAGGTAGTGCCTCAGGACTTTCGATGGTTTGGAGCCATGAAGAACATCTGAAACCTTCAAGTCAGTGTCTTAGGACTTCCATGGTTTGGAGCCACGAAAGGCATCTGAAACGTTTAAGTCAGTGCCTCAGGACTTTCGGTAGTTTGGAGCCATGAAAGGCACGTTCAATTCCAGAAACGTCAATTTCTTACCAAGAGCTGGACAAGATCAAACTCATTATCCAACACTGTCGAAAGGTCCCGAGCCATGAGCTCTCAGGAATGTCATGCCAAAACTGGAGGAAATTGAAGTCACATCTCCTGCGATTGGAAGTGATTTCCTTTGAACTGCCTGCAGTTCTGTTTTGAGCAGACTCAACAAACCCAAGGCTTGACCAGCAGGCCCCACTCCGTTGCGGACACCCGTGGAAGTTTATTTGCTTTTCCCAGTCACCGTCTGGCTGCAATGGCTCAGTCGCTAATTTAATTAATTTTCCAAAGGGGTAACACTACTTTTAGTTCCACCAAAGACCACCATCAACCTCTTCCTCCTCTCCCCCCTCCTCATCGTCAACATCATCATCATTATTATCATCGTCGTCGTTGTCGTCGACATAGTCGTTGTCCTCATCATGCTCATCGTCGCCAGTGTTCATATCATTATGTCGCCTCAGTCCAGAGCTCCTTTGTGGGCTTGCAGTGCACTGCAACTGCAGCTAATATTGGAAAATTAAAAACGATAAAGCGTGGAGGACAAGTACACACCCCTTCACCCAAGTGCGTGCGTGTGTTTGGAAGGAGGAGGAAGTGGCCATCAACCATCGACCCAACCCGACGCACAGGCAGACAGACAGACAACAATGAGAGAAAATATATTGGAAACATTGAAACACTGTACACCACACATCCTGGTAGGTGGCGGTAGGTAACGAGGGTCTACGGTCTACGGTCTTCGGTCATCGGTCTCCAGTTTCAATTTGATTCGGCTGCCAACAGATGAAGGGATCCGTGCATGACTGACTGTACGATGACGTTACCGACCACCCAAGGCGCTGCGGTTGCTGGTAGTTCGTCATTCTTTTCAGAAT
Organism: Matsumyia berberina; assembly: GCA_917880715.2. Classification (NCBI taxonomy): domain Eukaryota; kingdom Metazoa; phylum Arthropoda; class Insecta; order Diptera; family Syrphidae; genus Matsumyia; species Matsumyia berberina. Next base: position 41,803,031 of record OU862872.1, read on the forward strand.
TTCTTTGAGAACTTCTTTGGTGTTCCTTCCCTTCCTCTCCGAGGAGCGTGTGTGTTTGTATGTCATCTCTTCTACGCGGTCTCTGTCAATAGACCGAAACGCATCCGACGACTCTGGCTTAGCCAATATTCCTAGAGGATGCAGAGAGTCTCTGGCAGAATTTCTCCAGAAAAGTCAACAAAACGAAAAGGAACGACTGCACGTCGCAAAAAGGATTCAAATTCAATGTTTGCCAAGTCCGGCGGGAACGCAGAAAGAGAGATAGAGGTTGACTGCCGGGACTGTTTAATTAAGGCGGGAAGCCGTGACAGAGGAATCGTCGTGTGTGTCAAACGAGATTGGGTATCTATCTAATTGAAGTTATGATTATTTTTAGAACGAAGGCTTTGCATACACACGGACTGGTCGTCAGTGGTCATCTCTCGCCCTGACTCACAAAATGGGACACATCGCACAGCAATTAAGTGGAATAGCCTTGCATGTAGGTGCCATGTGTCCCTGAACGCCAACAACAACCAAAAGGAAAAGTAAATTAAGGCCATCATCGATTTGGAGAGTGATTACCTTCGGCCGGGAGTGTCGGTGTGTGCACAACACACACGAGCAGGAGGGCGTCCCAAAAGGGAATCCAAACCATGAGCCGTACACAGCGCGCATATCATATGCGATAAGTTTTGATATCGCACACAAGTCGTCGTGTTACATATCATCAATTGCGGGTGACCTGAATGTTGCCAGTAGCACCTACCCTAGGAGATAATAAAATACCGGTTTCCCCAGCGCGGGCATACTGTGTCATGGCGAAACGCACACACACACACACACGCTCACTCTAGCAGGAGATATAAACGCGGAAAAGGAAGTCAAGGGACATCAGTGGGAGGTCGCCGTTGCCAAGTGATTTCAATTTTCCAATAACTTATTCGGAGAACTAACAGAGAGAAAGAGAGCCTTGACGGGACAGGAGGACACCAAGGGCAACTGTTTGTTCGTTTCAAAATTCATGAGTTCCAAGGAAGAACCAATTACAAGGAAAAAGGGCCAACAGTGGATTAAGTAGAGAGGTTGGAGGTCAGAGGAGGTGTGGACTTTAAGTGTGATTTGACGGAATCCTTATGCTTTCACTTCTAGAGATCAGTGTGAGGGTTTGTGCTGCCAATTGTTCTTCTATTCGTCAAAGGACCATTCATGAGTTCGATACAAGGGGTGTTCCTGCTAAAAGCTCAAACTCCCAGTACAGGAACTTTAACTTCCTCGAAGCGATTATGGACCGAGAAAGATCCTGAATCTTGTTCAGAACGAGAGAACGCTTCTAGACCTCTAAGATGGGGAAAAAGTCAGGGCACTTCAACATATTTATCGGGAACGGGCTCGGTGGGCTCGGAGACTATAATTTGAGTGTTTCGTACTACGCAAGCTTTTTGGCTTGAACTTGTCGGACGCGCCACTTTAAAAGATCAGAGGATCTAGAGGCAGAAGGCGCTCTAGCGTTAAAGAGAAATGACCCAACATCTAACGCCTAAAATGCAGCGATCACTGGATGAATCCATTATCGAAAGCCTTAGTCCATCAATGAAGTCCTTGAGAGGGCTATGTAGTGCTATCGGTCATTGACAGTAACGAGCCAGATGGTAGGGGATATATCCCTGAAAGATGAAGGCTGACCTTTCTGGAGACAAAAGCTCCAAATGGTTTCATTAGTTGCAGTAGCACCTAGGGTATAGATCCCAATGGCATCATAAAGGGCCTTCCTTGGCCTACGTGTGTCTGTGCCTCGCATGAACGGCCACCTTACCTACCTACCTACCTACCTGGAGACAAAAACCTCAGTATACCACGCATTGAATCATATCTGGGACATGAGGGAGAAAATATCTGTGTCACATGGAACAACCAAACGGTGATCAGGTACATGGAGTAGACTGAGGTCGATACATCATCTGCAATGGAATGTGTTTGACATCTCAGGGACTGTGAATCTCAAAAGGTCTTGACTCTAGCTTGGGGTAGAGGACAAGCAGGGATCGAATGAAGCAAAGAAAAAAACGGTAATGAACCATTTCTGTGCTCTAGGCAGAAGCCAATCTAGTGGAGCAGGGCCAAGGTAGCGAACCACCAGTTGTGAGCAGCCTCTGAGTCCTAAACAATTTTCTGCCCTTAGTAGATGGTCAGCTGTCGGAACAGGCGTCAAGTCTAGAGTTTCTGGGTTCATTCTCCGCCTTAAGTAGAGAACAAGCTGGCACGGTAGGGATTAACCTCGTAGTTGCTAACTCTTGCCAATCGCTGTTTCTTTAGGCTAAGAAGGCAATTGAGTAGCAAGGCCCTCTCTCGAACGACTAAAGTAACCCTGCATAAGTCTTTAAAAGTCCCAGTCCTGTTTTACGGCGCACAGGCATGGACTCTGTCAAAAGGGGATGAGGTTGCTTTGTCTGCATAGACAGTGAATGGAGGATGAGATACAATGACGAACTGTAAGGGCTGTACGGCGACGTCGACTTAGCCGGAAGCTCCAACGACTGAGGTGGCTCGGTTATGGAGTGCGGATGGACACCAATGCTCCGGCCCGGAAAATCTTCGGGTCCAAACTCGAGGGACGCCACAGTAGAGGAAGACTGCGACTCAGGTGGCGTACGCAAGTGGAAGGGGAACTTAACCAACTTGGATTGCGAAACTGGCGACAGCTGATTAAAGATCGAGCTGGCTGGAGACGCTTGTTGGTTGAGATTCAGGTTCCCCTCGAACTGTAGCGCCACCTTAAGTAAGTAAGACTTGACCATGATGTCATAAGCAGCGCGTCTTGCCTAGGCAATGGTGAGTTCAAAGATGTTTAGATGTCAGCTTGACTAAGTTCTGAAGTCCACAGAAGTGGGGGGTGTAGGGCAGCTAAGTCAAGGGTTTCAAGACTATCATGAGTGACCGTCTCCCAAACAAATAAAGTTCCAAATCTCGATTTCTACCGAGGCAAAGCTTGTAGATGAGCAAGAGTGGAAAAGGACGTGACTCTTATATTTCGTAGTAGAGCCTAAGTTCAATAAACTAGAAACGTCTTTGTGAAAATGGACATATCACAGCTCTATCACATCACTTTAGAGAGCAAGATGGCCGCTTTTGCAGGCCCGTGTGGGACATGAGTTCTCTGTCGTTTTGCTTCAGCACGTTTACTAAAGCCACAAACCTTTTGCTTGGTATTATCATAGTGGAGTTGCATTGTCTCAACACAACCCTGACACCGAAACTCTTCTTAAGGGAAAAGTCACAGCGGCCTTCCTAGAGAGATGCACGCTACATGTAGGAATGAACTCAAGCTAACACTACGGGCGTTTTGATCTGTAACCTGAAGAACATGATCGTTAAGGCGGTTCATCTAAAAACTAAGAAGGCGATGGTATTTCTGACGGCTGAAACAGCTTATCTCCTCAAATATGATCGGAGAAGTCATCTGCTCACAGTTGTCTTATTCTAAGCAAGACTCGCCTTTATAATATTTTCCAGGGCAGTTTGATGAATGGCTAAAATGGACAAATGCAAGTGCCTGCTGCGAGAACGTGAGGCAACGATCCGGAAACTTTTCCTCTGAGCGACATGAGTTGTCTTTAAGAGAGGGATATCTGAGGGAGCTTGGCATTCACTACACAGGGGAAGCACTCCACAGTGGCCCGTATATTGCTTACGTATGTACTTGATTCTTAGAAGGGACTGTCTGTTTGCACCTTTAGTCAAAGGGCTCTGGCCTGTGGCACGGACTTGCGACAATTCGGTCTGCATCAGTCGGTGTTTTGAGGAACCAGGACTCTATAAAGCAAAACCTAACTGAAACGTAAGCGTGAAACGTAAATTGACAAAACCAGACTTACACTAGGAGGTTGTGAAAGCTTAAGAGCCTTGTTTTACGTCTCGTTGATCATTAACTATCTAAAGGCCTTACTGACTGCTAAAAGTTCTGCTTTGAAGTATGATACACGCTGACTGAGTCCCTTAGGTGGGAGAAAACCTTGCCCGTAACCACTTGACTTGAATAATGCGTGTGCTACAGCAATCATCATTAGCCGTCCTCTCCTCGTTGGAAGGACAAACCATTTTTTTATTGTTATTGTGGCCATTGAGCAGGTGTGCTATCACGAAATTGATTTGCACGACCCTCTCGCCCTTCGTAGGGAATTCGAAAATTGAATTTTCCATTAGACAAAGCAGCCGATAAGGCCAGGCATCCTCTCTCTTGCATTCTCCTGTCCTCTTTCCAGGTGCCATACACATTTTTTATCGCCATAAACCACACACACAACCACTTGATATCGTTTTTCTCTTCATTGAAATTATTATTTCACCTCGAGTATGTGCCTTGCAACAGGGTTATCACTTCCATTACCACCTCCTTCGTCGCTAAAAATACCCACACCACCTCGAGCAGCGGACGGCCTAAGGCGCATATGTCAGTTTATATGGATTAGTGGATATTTATGTCAAATTATATTGAGTTAACCTCATTAAAAGTGAAACGAGGGAGCAGGGGGAGCATAATAGAGCCATTGAAACTCAGTCGCAGGCATGGGTAGATACAAAGATACGTAGATACTTTCATGCTCACCGTGTGCAATATGAGTAGTTATTCCGTTTATTAGCTGTGTAGTCGAGGAAAAATTGGGCCACGTACGTACACTTTATCAGGACACGAATGGATGTGTGCGATAAATGTGTAAAAAGGGTGCGCGTCGTAACGATGATAATGGCGGCCGTAGCGCAATAAACAAAAAATGTCAGCCGAGGACGCGCTGCTTAATTGAAGTTTTTTTTTACGCCGAAACTTTGATGCGATACATTTGCATACTCTCTGTGTTGGTTAATTAAATTAAGAGACTTTGGCCACGGGTGTTGGGTCTGTGTCGATGTCCTAACCAACAGTCATCTGACAGGCATGGCAACACGTCGGTCGTCCTCAGAAATTCGATATCCTCTTGAGTGTATAAGCTCACTTGAGACATCGAATCGATATCGGAGGCAATACGGTATCGATGTCTTATTAGGCTTGCTTGGATGACGAGGAAGAGAAACTCCTTGAGACCAAGAATGGTTGGGTAGAAGTGGATCAATTTCAATCGAGTTCGATTCCCAATGGGTTGGGATTACTTCCTGGCGAGAGTCGTCAAGGAAAATGTTGAAGCGATTCGATGATGTTTCAAAATTTCCAGGAATTCCGAACCCTTTCCCCATCTGATAAATCGTTTGCCTTTGGTAGAAAGGATATAAGAACATCAGACAGCAAGTTATGGTTGTTAGTGAAGGATTAAAGCACTTTGTTCATCGGTAAAGTGGCATGCCACAGGGATCTACTGTTGGGGCTGCACTCTTCTCTTCAAATTAACTTCTAGCCACTTAGAGATTTATAGACGCGAACCCTCTGAGATCGCTTCCTTGCTGTTGGTCGAGGGGCTGAAGTAAGATGAAAAGCAAGAGGCATCAATCCAAGGTATGATTCTGGCAACTCTGTACTATAAAAAGCAATCACCATACAGAATTGAGAACAGGAAGATAATTCTTGGCCGAAAGCCCTTCAGCAATTTAAGAGTCTCGGACAGATGTAAGCCACCGACTGGGAAAAACGTAGGAATGGGTTCATCTTTTATTCCTCAAGCAGTGCCATCCTCATCATCCCGAGGCTGCTTCAAACCTAGTGCTCCTACGGCACTAGCATCCGAAATACAGGTCCTGGGGAAACAGTAGAGAAAAAGACAAGCTTTCACACAGCATCTTGAGCGCCTTAGCTAAAAGCCCTACACTTGGTAGCCTTGCAACAAAAACGGACGCCTTGCAAAGGGAGACTCTGGAGATGTGAAGATGTTGTCATTCGCAAATATTGTCTTGGAAAGACCAATCGGTAGTAGGAAGGGCAACATTTTCTAGTCTAGAGACGGCATTACTGCAGACTTTTGCTGCTGTCAACTTCATCCTCTAGACGATGCATCAAGCCTACGAGGTGGGGAAGACAACTACTGGAAAAGTAGATAAGAGGGATAAGCTCTCACAAGCCATTTCGAGTTCCAACTCACGTAGGTTGGATGCCTCGCATGACCACTTATCTTTGCTACGATCGCTTACACTTCCCACGAGGCTTATAATTCCCCTACCACTAGACTCGGTCCCTAAATCTTGCGAAACGTTCATTAGCACTATTCACTAGCTTACTGTCCCTTGATATAACCTTGGATAACGATCGCTACAACTTAACTTTGGAATATGTACCTAGAACAAGACTCTGACTTATGTGAGAGACGAGGCCTTGGATTACGATCACCTGGAGTAACTGCTGAAGCGGTGGCTGCTAAGCGTTAACGCAAATAAAACTGATTGAGGTCAGCACAGGAAAGAAATGTTGTACCCCCTTGCCCTATCCAGCAAGTTCAAACAATATTGATTTGACCGAGTTAAGGACTTTCCGATCGGTCTTATTCGGCATGGACTCACATCAAGGCTGTTCAACTGATTCTTGATATTGGTGATTAAGTGAACTTGTATTCTTATCTTAGCTCAGGAGCTAAGAACTGATAAGTCTTGAGGCATGATAAAGCTTATTCTGAAGTTTCTTTGAATTTCAAAGGTACAAACTCTAAGTTGAAGTGATGACTGTTATACTCCATACAGTTGGATTGATGACATCCCTTAACTTATGGCACCAATATTACCCTTGTTCTTCCAATGGAGAAAAGAGTTGATTGTCTAGGAAGTTCCTCCGACGGTTCAGTCGAGTTTTTTTTTTTTTTTTGTGAGCAATTTGCCTTAGGTAGTAAACCAGCCTCTGAGTTTAGAGCCCCGCCTTTTCCACGACACTGACACAAGTTTGAGGGTAGCCATTGATACCCAAAAATCTAAGACACTACTTTCCCCAGCATTATTGAATGGATAACGATAACTCACAATGTCTTCTGAGTTGTCAACGGCTACCTGCAAACCTTCGTCTCTAATCGACCTCTTACTCGGATTTCCCGATAGCAACAATAACTGAGTCATTTCCACGATGTCAAATCCATGTGACACTTACACCAAGCTCGCAATGCAAACGAGCTATTAAATAGAAAACGCGCTATTAGACCAAAGGTTCTAAGTGAAACTCGTTTACGATCGAACAATTAACGACTTAATGACTAAAACACACGTCATTAGAGTCTTTCACAAAGGTGCTAAGTAAAAGTTGTAAAATTAGTTTCCCTACTTACAAATTTACAGATTTTCTTATAGTTCCCTTCGGGTGTGACGTGATTTTTTGCAGTACGTACCTGAAAAATAAAGAAAAAGTTTGGTTAAGTTAGGTTAGACTGGTTTTTGAAGCTAGAAAAGGGATAGGATCTACATAGGTCTAATGAAAATCAACTCACTGGAGAGGGAACAACTTTTACCAAACAGAGGGTTTCACCTTTAAAATTTTAAACTGAAAGGCTGTAGTCGATCCGCCCCAAGAGAGCGATCATAGGCCAAGCTGCAATTACAGAGGCACCATACTTCAGTCAAATGGTAAAAGAACCTTCCCCTCACTTTACACAAAACAGTCAAGTGACTCTGAGTTTCATTACATAAGCGCCTTGGTAAGGAAAATATTTGTTAAGAGACTACAACATATCTCTCAACAATGTTAGCCCTTAAGACAGTTTCGAAGGCTATTCTCCATCATTCGTAGAGTGGGCTTAGACCCGCGTTACGAAGGAGACACAGAATTGGATTGACAATGGAACGTAAAAGACTGAGAGCAAAAATAAGCCAGTCTCCAAAATCTAGGCGTTTCTTAATCAAGGATTCCTCAGAATTTAAGGGGTAGGCCTTTAGCAGGTCAGAAGGCACCTTTAAGACAGAGATGAAATGTGAAAAGTGAGTGGATTTCTGAGGAACACTGACAGAATCAGCTATCCAATCGAGAACTGAGATGGACAATGCGGTGAAGGAATGGGTCAAGAGATCAGTCAAAGCTATGTAAGCTGCTAAGCGGAAGGAAGACGAGGACACGATTTTATTGGTTTCTTTCCACTGGAGGTATTTTGGATCGGACAGATCAGAAGGCTATTGGAGAGCAAGACTGCACTGAGAGCGTGGCTATATTGCGGGACAGCCTACAACCGTTCAGGTTGTGCGTGTTATAATTTTTGCACGAAAGGGACATACAGTTTCTTTTTTAATGTCAACTTCGAAGGGTGGATCGTGAAGCTAAGAGGGTATGTCGTCACATTCATCTTGTTTTTACTACTGACTCGATAAAGCACTAAATTTGTGTCCATCTATTACTTACTCGAGATCGTCTCTAGAAAGTTGTTCTCGAGCATCTTCATACGGAGGACAGTGCCGACAGTGATGGCCTTTCTATGAGATATCTGTGGTGTTATACAACAGCTTCCTGGTTGAGTTAAAAGCATTTCTCGAAAGCTGTCAACAGGAAAATTTTTCTTAAGCGGTAAACGCCCTATAGGGTCACTCTGACGGTCTTAACCACTTCATCGTTTGCGTCTGTTATGAAGTCACATTTTCTGATTCCGTGGTGCCTTTCGGATGAGTCACCTGCTCTCTGGATTGATTTTGTCATTCGCAGCTTCAATTTATTTCACTGATGTGATCAACATGAACAGAAATCTGTACATTCGTGAGCGTTTTGTCTTCCAGCTCTTATATAAAGTCCCGTCCTTAAGGCAGCTCTTGTACATATCCAGCAAAAGCTGAAAGCAGGTTCAAGCTATTACTTTGGGCTCATTCACTGGTACACCATCAGAGCAAGACCCGGTTTTTGCGTTCTGCCGCCAGAATGAGCTCCTGTTCCCTGAGTAGTGGTGAAAGATGCACAGAAGCTTAACAGGATGAGTCAGGAAGATTGTATCCACTATACTTCCCATCTTACCTGCTTTCAGTACAGAGCTGACTGCGTGTGCCTTTAACTTGTGCATTACCATCTTTTCATCTCAATTGTTTCTCGTATTGATGGCCGCCTTGAGCTTGAGTTTCACAGTTCTGCACTCCGCCACTGCCAGTATGCCTTCTGTGGTTTTAGTGTGCTTTCTTGCTTCTCTGGTGACGTTGTTTCTAAGGACGTTGACATAATGATTGTAGCAATCTCTCTTGTCCATCAGTATACATACCAGTTTTCTGCATCCATTCGACTTGCTATTCATATCGAGCCATCCATGGTTTCTGTCTCGGATGGCGGCAATTTTCTCCTAAAAGGTGATAAGGGAGCTCTCTATAGCTCTGGGATCCGCGAAAAGTTAAGAAACATCCATGGTTTCTGGATCTGATGACGACAATTTTATTGATTAAGAAGGGAATTCTCTAAAGCTATGGTCATCTTGGCAAACTTGATATCCATTCACGGTTTCTGTCTCGGATGACAACGATTTTACCGTAAAATATGGAAAAGGTGGTCTCCACAGCTCTGACACGGGTGAGAAAATGAGAAATATCCACGGCTTCTGCTTTGGATGGCGACGATTTTGTCGTCATAGACGGAACGCAAATTCTCTACAGCTCTAGCGCCTTTGACAAAATGAGGAACATCTATGGTTTCTGTCTCAGACGACGTCAATTTCTCGTAAAACTAATAGAAATGCAAACACCAGCTAAGCTGATTGCTATGAGTCGATTTTGGCTATTTCACTGTGACTCTTCACTTTATCGACAGTAAAACGGTCAAGAAGCTCAATTCACTCGTTATCAATCCAATTGCGACCCGAACCCTCGTTTATAATCCGATGACAGGCCAGAATTGAACGCCGTTTGCAGTTCTGTTTGCATTACTTGACAAATCATTTTTATTCCACTCAGCACGACATGAGTCCACAGATTCCTCAAATCAGTGCCCGAGCACACGATAACTCAGCACAGATGAGGTTGTCTATTTTCTTATCAAACAAACAACTGCCGCTTCTATGTGCATAGGCACCAGGGCGGGCGCCCACTTAATCAATAATTACAAGGCGTACGCGCTTTGTTGTCCAACACGCCTAGTTATCAACCCAAGTCGATGTAATCGATGTAATCACCTTGCACTCGTATCCCAAGTCCGAGTTGATGTTGTCCGCTCAGAATCTATCGAGAATCAGTTGATCGTAATCATCAAGCAAGTGCAGAGCACACTATTAGAAATGCTGTTCCTAGTTCTACTGACGTTGATCACAGCTGCAACGCTGTATATACGCCACCTCTACACTTTCTGGCAGCGCAAAGGATTCCCTGTAGATGGGCCGAAAATTCCCTTCGGCTGTCTGGATTCAGTTGTGAAACGTCAGCGATCGATTGGCATGGCCATCAACGAAGTTTACAAGAAAAGTACCGACAAATTCATCGGCATCTACTTGATGTTCCGTCCGGCACTTCTAGTCCGCGACGCAGAATTGGCCCGAAACATCCTCGAAAAGGATTTCGGTAGTTTCCACGATCGCGGAGTATACGTCGACGAGAAAAACGATCCGTTTGCGTCGAATCTTTTCACCTTGCAAGGAGAACGCTGGAAGACACTTCGCGGTAAGCTGGCACCATCCTTCACATCGGGCAAGTTGAAGAGCATGTTTGGCACGATCGACGATGTGGGCAATAAGATGCTGGACCATCTGAACAAGATCGTTCCAGACGAGGGTGAAATCACGATCGAGGCGAAGGAACTCTTTGCCAAGTAAGACGGAGCTAACGGTTGTGAGATTTATGATCTTCATTTGAATTTCCTTGCAGATACTCGATCGATATCATTGGATCGGTGATCTTTGGCTTGGAAATCGACAGTTTCAACGAACCGGACAACAGTTTCTGTGTCATCAGTAAAAAATTCAACGAACCCACACTGAGGAGTGTTGTAAGGGGAGCTGCTTCATTTCTATGTCCAGCGTAAGTTGAACCCTTGAACAAAGTTTGTTATCGCGTAAACACGTCAGAAGTGTTCGAGTGTTTCGAAGAGCTTGCATAATCTGTTTGTGAACTAATAGTGAGTGTGGATATAAGCGTGCACTCTTGGGGGGATATTTAACGACGCAATAGTTTTAATTATATCCTCGAGATAGGATGGAGGCGTCGTTAAATCATTAAGCAAGCAAACAAACTCGATTTTGGTAAAGCTGGTCACACCATTTTTCTTTCCCTCTTATACAAAAAGAACTTCGTTATTCGAAACAGAATACGTATGTAGATGTCGATCAACTTTTTCAGCCTGGTTACTCTTGCCACTTCTGACACCTTTCGATGAAGACTGTGTCAGAACAGGCAAGAGAGACAAAACTTTGATCAAACATTCAAATTCTATTGCAGGATCAGTTTTCTTAAGTAAATTTCAAGGAAATTTCCATGTCTGATTCAATGGCGGCGTCAAAAGTGCCTCAATGGCAGTTTAAGCAAATTTCCCTTCGTTTTATTGCAGATTAGAGAAAATCTTCGTTTCCATTGGATTAAAAGATGAGTCGGCTGAATATTTGAAAGACATCGTCCGCCAGACCGTGGAGTACCGTGAAAAGAACAACTTCACCCGCAAGGATATGATGCAGTGTTTGATTCAACTCCGAAACACCGGAAAAGTGAATGTGGATGACAACATTTGGGACGCTCAATCCGTAGCTGGTATGTGAAGCAATGACTGTTCCGTAGACAAAAACTCACTTTATCCCTCTTTAGATGCCTTTAAATCGATGACGACAGATGCCGTTGCGGGGCACGCTTCCCTGTTCTACGTGGCCGGCTTTGATACAACATCCTCAGCATCAGCCTTCACAGTTTACGAATTGGCAAAGTATCCGGAGATTATGGCCAAAGTACAAGAAGACATCGCGCAAGCGCTTGCCAAGCACGATGGAAAGATCACTTACGAGGCCATTCAGGATATGACCTACCTCGATCTATGTTTCAAGGGTAAGTGTATCAGATCCACCTCATATTCTGTCTAACCGAGGAATTTCGTGCAGAAACAATTCGAAAGTATCCCGGTTTGCCGATTCTCAATCGTGAATGCACCAAGGACTACCCAGTGCCGGACTCGGATAAGGTCATCCAAAAGGGAACTCCAATTGTTATATCTCTTCTGGGTATTCACAGAGATCCTGAGTACTACCCCGATCCAATGAAATATGACCCGGAACGGTTCTTAGATGAGAACCGTAACTACAATCCAGTTGCGTATATGCCTTTCGGTGAAGGGCCTCGACATTGTATTGGTAAGAAGGAACGGTAGGCTTCTTTCAGATTCAAAACTGATTCCGATTCCTTTTTAGCTCAACGAATGGGAAAGATTAATGTGAAGGTTGCACTGGCAAAGTTCCTGACTCATTTCGACGTTGAGCTCGTCAAGGAGGGGGAAATTGAAATCGATAATTATTCTGTTGGCATAGTGCCCAAGGGTGGAGTCAATCTCAAATTAACGAAGAAGAAGAATCCAATTCTGATGAAGTAAATCTTGAAATTTTCTTGTCTTTGGTTGTAAATAAAGTAAGCCTTAGAACAAGACTCCATTTTTATTTTTATTAATTTTAAGCCGAGCTTAGGCTTGTAGCTTCGTTACTCAAAACCAATTCAACTGTATTAACAAACATCTTGAAATCATACTTGATGTCCTCTGCGATAAGCTTAGTGTCAGGCTTGAGTGTTTTGTGTGGTTCCATAACGCTGTAGAGGCAGCTCAGGTATTAACCAAGTCTTTTTTAAGAAGTGCTAATGCGAGTCGAGACCACTAATTCCCAAAGCAGGACGACAACTACATCGCGATTGCAAAGCCATGGATGCAGCTTAGGAATAGTTTTATTTTCAAAAACTGCTTCTGTGTGATAAGACGATTAGGTCCCAAACTAAGACGACAACTAGGACGTATGGTGGCAAAGCCTTGGAGGCAGCTTAAGAGTTTTCTTTTTTAAGAAGGGGTGGCGATGGTGCTACATCAAGCCAAGCTTTTACACTTAGGCAACTAAGGTCGATCAGCACACCAGCTAATAAAAGCATGGATGACTCAAACATTGAAGGCATCAGCTTCATCGACGTTTTGACTTTGGCGGTGTCTTCTAGGTCAAGTTACTAGTAATCTGAGAAGCCTGTCATTCAGATCAACTCGAATCCCAAATGTCAAGTCACTTCTTTACGAACTAATAGACCATAGCAGCGATGCAGCGGCCTCATCAGTAGATAGATCGACAATTTACCCTTCGTCATCCCGAGAGAGATATCAAAGGAAGAATACTTTGGTACTACGCATCAGAAGCTCCGTGAGTAATTCCCAATCGTCCACTAAATGGGTAGAGAGGGCAAAAGAGGCGAAAAGCCACTGTATAGCTGTAACACTAGATATTAAGGAAGCCGTAAACTTGGAATAGTGTTCTAAGTCCTATATGCATTACAAGGCTTGGAAGCTACAGACTGTCTTGCGAGGATAGTTGCTAATTATTTGAGGAGGAGTGTTAGCACAGTCTACCAGATCCACGAAAAAGGTGATCGTCGCCGCTAACTACACACCTGACTGATTGTGGGAACCCTTGAAGCCTTTCGTCGACAACCTCATTGCAGTGCGGTTTCACGTCAGAAAAGCCTACAGTCAACCAAATTTTACACTTTGACAGATCCTAGTAAAAACCTAAGTCTAAATCGGTGCCCACTATCTCATAATGGATTTTATTGCCGCCTATGACAGCATTTAAAGAGACGAGCTATACAGAGTCCTGTCTAGATTTGGCATCACTGTCAAACTCGTTCATCTATGCAGCATGAAGGTGGTAGAGAATGCCCACTGCACGATCAAGGTCGGCAATGATCTCAGGGAGACCTCTGATGTCAAAAAGACAAGGTGAGGAATCATTATGGGACTTCTTCAACGTGAAACCTTAACGAATCGTCGAACTGTGTGAAACTTTCAAACCAACACCAGTGGCGCAACCTTTTATGAGTCAAATTAGATAGGTTAAGTAGTGAAAGAGAGCTATGCATTTGCTGTCAAAAAGAAGGGACATCCAACATCGAGGAACTACACAGAACGTCACAGTGTACATCCATGACTTCGAGGTAGTAAGGGACCTTGTCTACTCTGTTTTTACTTTTGAAAACGACATCACGTCAGAAATCAAAGAAAGAGTAACTCTTGATACGAATTACGAAATCTGATTCAAAATGGACGTTGGCATCATCTAAGAATCCCAGGGTGTGTTTAAACCAGAATCAAAGACGGCCGCAATCTTTCTTAAGCCGAGATCAATACCATCCTACAGACTGTAGTACTATCGGAGAAGCCATAACGATCTATACTGACAACAAAGTGATCAGTAAAGGGCCACGCCGAGAAAGGAACACTACGAACAGTGGTGGAACGACCCTTAGACTACAATTTTCTGTAAAGTCCATGCTATTGCTTGAGTAAGATGTAACGAATCCTAAAATTTTCTTTTTTATATTGGGGTGGGTTCTTAAATTGGTGTTCATGTTGCGGATTACTTTGCTGAAGTGGACTTTTGTACACCCTGCTAGATATTAGGCTGTATAAATACTTATACAATGACGAAATGTACCTGCTGTACAGCGACATCGGCTTAGCCAGAAGACTGAAGCCTCAACGACTGAAGTGTCATATAGAGCGGATGGACACCAATACTCCGGTCCGGAAAATCCATACCCGAGGGACGGCGCAGTACAAGAAGACCCAAGTGAAAAGGGGACCTCAACCAACTTGGCGTGCGAAACCAGAAGCAGCTGACGAAAGATCGAGCTGGTTAGAGAGTCCGGTCCACCCCGGACTGTAGGGCCACCTTAAGTAAGTAAGCATGGACGGTTTCATTGCCCATGATACTCCTGTCGGAAAGGCTGGCGCCGAAATGGGACCTTAAGCCCAAGGTATTCCATTGGAAATATACGCCGGTAGTGAGGCCGATTCTGATGTACGGGGCACTAGAGAAAAAAAATGACCTTAGCCTGCTTTGAAAAGATGCAGAGACTATCAAGCATCTGCATTACGGGTGCCATAAAAAATAACTTCACCGCTGCACTACAGACAATGCTCCACCCATACCTGTTGATATCTTTGGAAAGTCAAAGGAGCACTCAGGCTCAGCGAATCCTCTTAGTTAGTCATCACAATAACGGACCTCTCTAGGCCCCAAGGCAACAGTACTATTCCTACTAATTGCCCCCCGATATTGACTAGCAGAAGCACTTGGGAATCCGGTGCTGTTTTGAGCGACTCCACGGTAGAAATAGTCGCAGGTGGATCTAAAAAAGCGTGTGGCACGGGTGCAGCAGTTTTCTCTGACATAGCCACTGCTAAACGACTGACGGATCACTGTAGTGCTTTTCAAGTGGAAATTACGGCAGTCCGCGAATCTGCAGCTTGGGTTTCAATTACTAGATAGATAGTCAGGCAGCTATAAGAGGCTTGGCATTGCCGGTATTACGGTCAAGGTTGGTAGAGCAATGCCGCAGATCGTTTAAAGAGATTGCAGACAGACGCGACGTAACCCTGTCCCAGGTCATAGGGGCATTCCAAGCAACTGCAAGGCCGACGAGCTGGCAAAAGAAGCACAGGACGACATCTCCCCGAAAACCTGCTTCAATCGTACCTTTTATATCAAATTGCACACGAAATAGTCACAACCTTGGTGTTTTCTTTCTTTGCATAGTAAATTATTGGTTTCGCATTTTAATATGAACGTGGTAGATGCCAAGCGAATGATCTTCTTGGGACTAACACTCAGCAGGTGACGTTAGTAGCGGTGTGAAGAAAAAAAATAATGTAAACATGTTGCGTAAGTAAAGAGTTGGAAAACAAAATGTTTTCAGATTTTGACAGTTGGCCGAAAGATAGAAAGAGATAGAGAGTATGGTTTACACTCACTTAATCACTTTTTGATGGCGTTAGTATCAGCATGAAATGAGAACACGTTTGCTTGTGTTGTATATCACAGCTTCTATGATAGGCAGACCATGTACTAAAATAAACGGGATTTACAGCTTACTGTTCAAAAGTTAGAAGATGCACCAAGAGTGCTAAAAATCTCTGAATAACGAAAGCAGTTTTAAGTGGCCGTTGGTCAAATCGAAACGTCATTAGTTAGTGCTTTTGTTTAAACAATACGTTTAAGGTTTAATATATAAATATTAAGACTTGAAAAAAAAAAAAACGTGTCTGATCGGTTGTAGGTTGAAGGTGGATACGTGTAAGAACACATTTGCCACTTAGACGTGAACTATAATTTATGCGTGTGAAGGAAAGTGTGGTTAGGGACCTTCAAATCCATACGGTGGAGTTGAAGAAAAGTTTCATTTTGTCTAAATTCTCCAGATTGTCAAGGAATGATTTGCCTACTGCATGTTGTCTAGCTTTAGCTAGAGCCGGGCATCTGCAAAGGAAGTAAACAAGAGTGTCTTGCTCATTTGCATCGCCACTGATCATCCTGTACCCTACTGTACTGACCTTTACAAGTTTGGCTAGTCCTGCTAAGCAACCTGTTCTTGTAATAGGATAGCCACATCATTTGGAGACGGTTAGCCAACTCCACTTGAAATTCGCTAGTCATAGGAAGTGTATATTTAGTGTCCAGTGAAATATCAACTTGTTCTGATCTGCCAAGTCCTAAGCCCCGCTTGGCTAGTTCGATAACGGGTTCGTTTCCAGCCATGTCCCTATGACAGAAGTGTGACCATGAACACAACACAATTTCGTTTTTAAGTGCGGAGGATGTAGAGCCGAATTAATGGCTTTGATAGCAGCTCGGGTTTTAACTAAGAAAACAGTGTTATGCTAAGGTGTTTGGTGAGGAAGACATACATGAGAATACAGTCTATACCTCTGCCAAGTAAGGAATATTTTTCTTTTATATAACCCGCCCTTATGGCTGACACTGCGATCTGAAAAGCGTTGGACTGCTGACCAAGCGGCTTGGGTTCAAGCCCCAGCCATTTTTCGCGGCACCACCCCTCGTCGGGGAATGACAAGCCTCCGGGAGTATAATCTGTCATGAAAGAGCTTCTCACTTCGCCGTTCGGAGTCGGCAATAAATTGTAGATCCCCTCCATTCGTGCAAACAATACAATACGCACAACATGAATGGTTGCGAGAAGCTAGGCCTTGGCTCATTCCGAGCTGTCGCGCCAGGTATTTTTTTATTTTTTTTTTATCTCCCTTATGAAGGTGAGTATGTCATTAGTAACCGAGTTCCTGAAGTCCACTATCGAACAGAATTCCTTATAAAAATCCGTCTTCGTAGCCAGTATAGTGCCGGATATTTACCGAGAATGTGCTCCGAGGTGTCCTTTCCGTCCACACAGAACCAAACACTCTGTATCTGAACAAGGGTTTGGTTTGTTGAGATGGAATCTTAGGCCGCAATGGCTTATATTTTCCTGTCAAGGTGCAGAATTTCATTGTAGGAAAAGAACTCGTGATAAGTCTCTTAGATTGCCTAAGCTCGGGGATATTTTTCCAGTGTGCTACGCAAAGTTGATGCTCTCAGTAGGATAACAAAGCTGTGGTAATAGTTTAATTAGCGCCGCAGACGGATTCCGGTCCTAATTGTGCGGAAACTGAGTCGACTTATCAGCAGATTCATTGCCTTCAAAACCCTGTTGGTTAGGCACCCAATCAAGTTTGACCTTGCTGTGTCGTAGCAGCACTTGAATGGCCTAAATTCCCCGATATGGGATGTCAGTGTTAAGAAATAGGATCCTGGGTAAATATTTCTTTGACTTCATCGAAGAACTGTCTGATGGCCCACTATCAGATCTTCCTAACTTTGCAAGGGCAACCAGATGGTTTATACCAAGAAACTGAGCCACGTAGTAGCGTCAACGAAACATGGGTATCACAATGGATCCACCAACGGTTGGATCCAAGGTTAGTTAAGGTCTTCAACAAACCTACCAACCTAACCCAACTCTTGTGAGGCGTTTGAATCACTCGGCAGGCTCCTCGGATTGGCAGAAGCTGCACTTAGCTGGATGTGCATAAGCTAAGGGTCTCTGAGAATATTCTCACACCGAATCCACAAGTCATTTGAAAGCCGTCGGTACAAACAACTGTGGGCCTCCTGCCACTCCTCCGTCCATCTACGCTTTAGTTTGGGGTAATATAGTCTGTTTGGAGTCCTACCAATTGGCTGCTTAACACCCGGATTCCCTGACTCTGACTGCGTTACACACTGCAGTATTCATTGATCCAAGATGGATTGAGCTTACCAAGCCCATCCCCTTCCTCCATATGGCTTACGTAAAGATTCACGCGGAAATTAACCAAACTGGTGGGGTCAAGAAAACGATTTGAGAAGGTCAGCCTCCTATACCAGCTGACAGTCATGGTAAACAAATCATCAACCACGACGAACCAATAATTCGTGGATGGCTAGGCAGCGTCTTCTTTGCTTCTGGTTACATCCGGACCTACTAGAAGAAAGTCTAAGTTTACCAATTTGATTAGCGTGTCCTCGCGTGTTCTTAGCATCTTCTGTGGGATATTAGAAGATACATTCCCTACGAAGGCGACTCCATACAAGATTCACATTCGATTTAAGAGAAGTAATCGATCAAAGCTTCTGTGCTACGCAACGCAGAAATCGAAACCGGTCTGATAATTGTATTTAACAACAACACTATTGACTGAAGCGTTTGACGTTTAATTAGATGTTTCTACGTTCATTCGTGTTCCGTGATGAAATGCCACTTCACATACCTTTCGCCTGAGGCGATTGGCCTGAAGTTTTCAACTAGATAACGAACTAACCACTCACACTGCGGCACCGATCAAGTGAATGTGTGTCCGGGCTCTTGGCTCACGCTTAGCATGGAACAACAACGCAGATTCTTTCGGAAGCTACCCGGCAATTAGACTCGCCTGGGTTACCCATAGGTATGATAACGCAGATGACTTAGCTATTTTTTCTTATCATCTTGAGCCAAAACAAGTTCCAGCGGCGGCGTGAGCCCAGTGTCCAAGTGCACCTTCAAATGTATTTGTTATCGAAGCGAGCTATTTCTGTCTACGCCATCGCGTGCCGTAAACATCGACCAGGTTCGAGTTGCGAGTTGATGTTGTAGAGTCCGTGCCTAACCGGAGTTAGTTGATTATAGACCCCAAACCAGTGCGGAACACTAAATCAAAATGTTATTCGTAATTCTATTGACTTTGGCCACTGGAGTGGCGCTGTATATACGCCGTCGCTATACCTTTTGGCAGCGCAGAGGATTCCCCGTGGACGGACCCCAAATACCCTTTGGATGTCTGGGATCGGTTGTGAAGCGCGAACGATCCTTTGGCATGGCCATCTACGATGTGTACCAAAAAAGTGCCGACAAAATCATCGGCATCTACTTGATGTACCGTCCGGCACTCCTAGTTCGCGACGCAGAATTGGCTCGAAACATCCTGGAAAAGGATTTCGGCAGTTTCCACGATCGTGGAGTCTACGTTGACGAAGAGAAAGACCCGTTTTCGGGAAATCTCTTCGCAATGCAAGGCGAACGCTGGAAGACACTGCGTAATAAGTTGGCACCGTCGTTTACATCGGGCAAGCTAAAGGGTATGTTTGGCACGATCGACGATGTGGGCAATAAAATGTTGGATTACCTGGACACTATAATCAAGGAGAATGACGGCGAAGTCACCATCGAAATGAAGGAGCTGTTCTCCAAGTAAGATTGATGCCTTCAGGCTTTGTGAATTTTTTTTTTTGAGAATCCACTTTGTGTATTTTCTAGCTACGCAGTGGATATCATTGGATCAGTGATCTTTGGCTTGAACATCGATAGCTTCAAGGATCCAGAAAATAACTTCCGCGTCATCAGTAAACAATTCAACGAACCGACGCTGAAGAGTGTCATCAAGGGGACCGCAGTCTTCTTATTTCCACAGTAAGTACAACCTTTCGAAGTTTTTTTTCATTTTTTTTTTTCGAATAACAATTCGAAGGTAAATAGTGAATCGTGGTACCACTGTTCCACGTTGTGAAACTGATAATCATTTTGCGAACTTTAAGCTTAAGAGCGCATTGTGGTGTAATGAGAATGAGAATGAGTCACTTGTCGACTTATTTAAGTGAATCCTCGGGTGGCTTCTTCACCACACGCCTTAGCACATGGGTTACTCCAAGTAGAAGTCCTTCCCTGTAGGGCGACCTTAATTTATTTCCAATGTCAATAAAATCTGTTCAAACCTCACTTCGATTGCAGATTAGAAAAGCTATTCTTCCTTCTCGGCATAAAGGATCCATCAGCTGAAGCTATGAAAGAAATGGTTCGCCAAACCGTGGAGTTCCGTGAGAAGAACAACTTCACACGCAAGGACCTGATGCAGTGTTTGATTCAACTTCGCAACACGGGCAGAGTTAATGTGGATGACAACATTTGGGATGCTCAATCCAGTGCTGGTAAGTAAACAATGCATGTGGTTCCATCGGACCCAGGCTCACTCTTTCCTCCTTTAGATGGCTTCAAATCGATGTCAATCGAAACGATTGCTGCTCAAGCTTTCGTATTCTATGCTGCTGGTTTCGATACATCTGCTTCGGCAGCTGCTTTTTCCATCTTCGAATTTGCACAGAATCCAGAGATTTTGGCCAAAGTCGAAGAAGACATCAAGCAAGCGCTTGCCAAGCACGATGGAAAGATTACGTATGACTCCGTTCAGGACATGACCTACCTCGATCTATGTTTCAAGGGTAAGTGTTTCGAATCCACGTCGTATCCTGTCTAATCGGAAAGTTTTGTGTAGAAACAACTCGGAAATATCCTGGATTGCCGATCCTTAACCGTGAATGCACCAAGGACTTCCCGGTCCCGGGCTCGGATAAGGTCATTCGAAAGGGAACTCCAATTGTGATATCTCTTCTGGGTATTCACAGAGATCCTGAGTACTTCCCCGATCCAATGAAATATGACCCGGAACGGTTCTTAGATGAGAACCGTAACTACAATCCAGTTGCGTATATGCCTTTCGGTGAAGGGCCTCGACATTGTATTGGTAAGGATGAACGGTAGGCTTCTTTTAGATTCAAGACTGATTCCGATTCCTTTTTAGCTCAACGAATGGGAAAGATTAATGTGAAGGTTGCACTGGCTAAGGTCCTGACATACTTCGACATTGAAGTCGTCAAGAAGGAGGAGTTGGAGTTCGATAGTTATTCTGTGGTCATCATACCAAAGGGTGGTGTTAACCTTAAATTGAGGGCCAAGAAGACACCCCTGTGTAAGTAAGCCATGGCGCGCTAGTTTCTGTTTTTTGCAACACTTTCGGTGACTTGCAATTTATAATTGTTATCCTTGCAACGAAATAAAAATATTTTATATGCGTCAAAGGATGTCCAAACTTTATCAATCATTCGTGTCGTGTCGCTGTATAATGGAGTTCGACTGTGAAGTGAAACACAGCTGTATCCTGTAAAACAGGATGTGCTTGTACGATTTGGTTTGGCGTGGAACCCGTAGCGATAAAACCAGGATGTCAGAGGTAGCCCTTTGTGAGCTTGTAGAACTTAGAGGATGCCAAAATGTGATCCATTTCGGTCATACAGTTCTGGACTTGGGACCTCACTCAGTTCGTCGATTTATTTTTGACCTGCATGAAATATACGCCTGAAGGACGATGAGACTTACTCACAGGAAATGCGCTAGAGGTTCTTCTGTCTCTATGAGTGTATTGAACAAACATCGTGCTCAACAATGAAGGGCCACAGGGATGACCATGACTGCGAAGTTCGATCAAGGCAATTTAGATCCATTGACTCCTCAATATTGGGCGTCGATGCAGCATGCTTCAGATCTTTCCAGGATCTAAGGTATCTTCAGTCTTAACCAATAGTTCTACGACAGGTTTTGACTGACAGTTACTAGCAGGTGCTGCCCGCCTCCAACACAGCCATGGAGCACGTCATTGCAGAACTATGTAGTTAACAAATAATGGAATGGAAAAAACATACACAGACGAGACAACCAATAAAGTTATCGGAGGAATCATGATTTGCTGGAGTCTAGCAGGCAAGTTCTGGACCAATGATAATTTAAAGGATAAATAGCACGGACAAAGCGAACTGGCCTGGTCATGAGAAGAAATCCCACTGCAGCCATGGAGGTATGTACTTCTGAAACTAATTCCATTGTACCTTGTGTTTGAGCACTGCGTGAACAAAGTGTTCCTAAGGATGGCAAAAAATGGAAGAGGTAGAGGTGTACAACATTTAAGGAATTCGGTGTACTCCTCGAAAAGTTTCCGGTTCTAGCTTGCTTTGCGGACAGAAATTCAATTTTAAAAAGCTCAGCTCAGCTCAGCAAACTCTACAGGCTGGCCAACCGCACGATCATGTGGTATACAGATGGATCAAGAACTGACGGAGAAACTGGTTCAAGGAAAAGACACTTCGAACCTGAAAGTAGATAGACGTATCCATCTGAGTCTAGACAGATTGTCAGGCAGGTAGTAAACAGCCCTTCGTGCCCTTGGCTTCCATATCGTCAAATCTTGTGTGGTTGACCCCTCTAATGAATACCTACTACCATCGGAATAGAACGTAATGAAGCAGCAGCAATACAAGGGACAGCAAGAACTCTTTCTATGGTCTGAACCATTTTGTAGAATGGAGGACTGAAAAATCAGGAAACTAGGGCTGTCAGGAAAAAATGACAATTTGCTTCCTTCGGAGATTTCGTCTGAGGCATTCTCTGACCCATAGCTCAATCGCATATATGTACAGTACATACCCCTGCTTGGAAGACAAATGTGGAACAACGAAGGGGGACTTCTTGCTTGAAGTTCAGGCCAAAGTCACATCGGTTACTGCGGTACTGGGTTCATCTGTGTTCCACTCTGAGTGAAAGTGACACGAAATTCCTACAAGATCTTTAAAACGAGCCTGGATAGTGTCTTCGTAGTTTCAAAGAGCTGCAGGAACTAGTGTTGTGTCACAACTA
This sequence comes from Matsumyia berberina, assembly GCA_917880715.2. NCBI lineage: Eukaryota > Metazoa > Arthropoda > Insecta > Diptera > Syrphidae > Matsumyia > Matsumyia berberina. Next base: position 41,825,894 of record OU862872.1, read on the forward strand.
TTTAACTGTTCCACGACCTTGCAAACTTGTTTTGTTAGATCTGGAGAGATCCACCTTGATTGGGTTCGAATGTGGGATCAACGTACCTGGCCTGGAAGCCGGGGCATATCTTCGGCAGGAAGAGGCAGCAGAGTTATAAGTTTCAGCAATTGCACGCTAGTTTCATCTTAGTCAAGCTCAAGGCAAGGGAGGTCTCGCCACGACACACAGCCTTCTACTGGCCTTGAACCAAACCATAAAATGAAAGGTGCCACAAGTGCGAAGGGAATATTCTCGTCAACGACTTCGTGGGTGAGAGTGGGCAGGATGTTCTTTACATAGGCCTCAGTCTGGCCCCATGCATTTTCGTCTCTATGTGTCAGAACTGTAGCAATAGACCATATCTGGGACTAATGTTAGGCGGAATCTCAAGAAAGTGGAAAAGAAAAGCCAGGACGCCACCAGTTCCTTTATCTATGAGATTCTCCGGGTTCGGTTTATGCACATAGACGCCGGGGATCTCCTGTTGCATTCTCGCTAACCCTGTAGTCCAGGACTTAAGAAAGATGTGACTGAATGATATCTTACCAGAGACTGAATCATCGACAGTCACTTCATCTCAGTTCGGTGCTTCACATACCTTCCAGCTCATGGCAAATAGACCTGGAATCAATGCAAAGTAGCAAGAGAGATTGAAAGTCGACGAAGTTCATCTCGGATTGTCAAAAAGTATATGATCCTCTCCGGATAGATGACGATAAGATGTGTGGGGAACGATTTGACTGCCAATCGCCAAGTCTCATGAAGGAGCCTCCCTGATAACTACACAGAAAAGCTTAGTATCGGAAGAGGGCTAGACAGCACCGATCTTGAGGAAAGTACTCGTAAGTGATGATCAGAATACACGTTTTCTGGCAGGTCATACAAGAAACTTACAACGAATAAGACTGTTCTAGATTTGTCTTGGACCGTTTTAAGTTTTTAAAGACTTGACATCTTTCAACAACTTCCCAAACCCTGGACTCTATTAAGCGATTGACCAGGTTTTACACAAAAGCAAACAAACATTGTCAACGAAAACAAGATGTGAGAAGTCACCTCGGCTCCTTGTGGTACCCCATTTTGCTAAAACATCGCTTGACGACGAAACCGTCCAACAATTAGGGGTCTTGACAAATATATGACCGAAACTGCTTATCTATTTCTAGACTATTTCCACGAAACAGATTAAGTCGCTCCACCTGCTACATTAGCCCGATAAGATACTCACTTATCAATTTGCAACAATTAATCGATAGAGCCTCCTCCCATTGGGGTGGCTATCTAATTGAATTCGTTGAAGCCCCTCCTATGCTAATTCCTGTGCGCCCGTGAAAGGTTATCGCAAAAAAAAAAAATACAAAATCTTATCTATCCACTCGAGGTAAACATAGAAAATTGTTCAAATCTAGATGAATGGATCCCCTTGAGGCGCTTGTTCAGACGATATCGCAGCATTTGAACTTAAGCTCACAGACACAGTTATTTTTAGCCTTGTTTCCGATAACATTCGCTGATAACAGGGAACACACGTTAGAACTTGTAGACACATATGAGCCACCAACAGGTTTGGAAAATATCTTTCTCCCGCTGTTGCCTAATCCATGAATCTTCCTGATAAGAGAGGACAAAAACAGAACGAGGAACACTGTTCAAAGCGCGTCATGGAATGTATCTCTCTGTGCATATGCCGCTTGCTGGTATCTTGAGTGCAAACAAACTCAAGGCTTGTGCAATCGATTGTTCTTGTTAATGGGTTTCTTCATGCTTTTTTTTCTTTTGTCTTCATTTCCTTTGGAGTATTGGAATGCGTTGGAAGATCGCTGTTTTGGGGTGACCCAATTTATGAATTGTACAAGTTTTATCTGTCATCTGGCAGAGGAGTTGAGGAATCGCTGCAGATACTCCTCTGTCATATGCCATGCTTATGCAATACTTTACTTTTCCTTGTGGAAAAAAAAACCATATTGGTTAAGAATATCATGCGCCATGACCAACTTGTAAGAGGTCTTTCCTGTGTCTCTTCGGCCTGGGGTGTAATCATTTTGAGTTGTTGTTGGTAATTCAGGCCAATGCCTTATGTCAGACGATAAACGTTGAAAAATTAAGTCTTGAAGTAGTTAATGGGAAAATATCATCATTAAAATTCGCTTCAGTCGTCAAATTCTATACACATGACTGCATTTCATGACATTCGGAAGTTTAGAGATCTTCTAGAAGAGGCTCTCACCTTTGGAATCAGCGAAAAAATCTGGTTTAAATGATATCCCACTCGACCCATTTTCCAAGCAAAACAAGTTCTAAGATTGGTCTTCATTGCGAAGGGATACCATCACGAAAGAATGTTATAAAGTAGCCTATGTTCTAAGTCGGAAAGCCGTCAACATGTATGGAAAGATCCAGGGAAATATATCAACACGCTTACGAGATATGACGGATCAAACATACATAAAAGTTACAGACTCGAGGAAAAAAATATAAGAAAACACCTCACAGACAAGAAATTTCAAATACCATAACTGCTATGTTTATAGAAACTGGAGACACCGGAACTATCTTGGGGGTGAGTGAGTAAATAGTGCTATTTATCGAAGTTTAGCTCACCAGCCTCGAATTTAGTTTCCAACCCGAATCTGACTTCGTTTGAGTCCAAAACAGGTCATAAAAAGTAACTTTATATAGGAACCTCAAGGTAAAAGAACTTTTAGCACTTCACGTTTGTTATTGGATCGGTGTAAGGTACGTAGCCGTTTGGTATGAACCTGATTCTGTTTAGCCTTATCCGATAATCTTAGGATTAAGAATGAGGTCACTTCCAAGGAAATTTGATAGCAACTTGTCAACGTGACAAATCTCCGAGGGTATAACTTGTCATGAAGAAGCTTCTCAATTAAAAAAAAAAAGTTACAAAAACGCAAACACACGTGGCTTACAACGACCCCACCATTTCTATTATCCCAGATGGACTTCCATAAAAATATATCCAGCAGTTCTCGATCCAACCCGTCGCTAGGAAGCCTTAAAAGGATTGTTCTTCAATAAGTGAATCTTAAATAAAAATTGATTGAATCCTGCCCTATTGGGTCTTCAGTCAGACTACTACTTCTTGAGAAGTCGTAGCACAACATATAAGATTCCTTGAAGGGTCTCGAAAAACGTAAAGATAACCAATTCTACTACAACCCTACACCGGTGTTTCTAACACATTGACGAGCTTTAACATGAAGACTCAGATGCACCCTGAGAGAGTAGCCCATGAGCCGTTGCTGACTTCCAGAAGCACTGTATGTACAACGTTGACAGCTTGATGCGAAACAGTCCTTCTTGAGGAATCGAATTTCTTAACAGATAACCGCATCTCAGGGTATATGAAATACTTAAACTCTAGCCACCACTCTCTGAAGAACACATTCAGGCCCTCAAAGATCGCTAGGTTGTTGCTACTTTTTGGTGTAAAGATCTCTTCATGACAACACTTACCCTTGCGGGAAGCCGGTCTTTAAACCATTCATGGAGTTAAGCCACGACAAGGTACGGCCTTTGGAGACCAAATCGCTACAGGTTGGCAAATGTACGGGTATAGCCAGAAATGCTCAAGGCTTTAGATTGAAGGTGCCTTGGGTACTTGGTGAAAATCACTTCACCTTTTTAAAAAAGAGGCCAGAGAGATTGTAACAAGGCGACATTCATTCGGAAACTTCAAAAACCCCTTCCAGAGCTGTGGTTGAGTTTATTCTCTCAAAGAAGGCCTGCGATCTACAACTTTATTGCGGATTTGAATAGGCCGGGTTCATGTAGACAAACACTACAGAGCTTTGCAGGAGTATGGGGTTGATGATTTCCAGAAAAGGGCCATTCGGCCGTGATAATACAAAATTGCAGAGCCTGTGTTCGGGTTCGGATTGATGGTTTTCACTGTAAGCGTTAACGTAAACGATAACCAACCGGAAGTGGTTGTTGTTCCCAGAAGCCCTATTCAGTGCACCGCTGAGTTATCTTGTTCGATTGGTCAGGCCTAATTAATTTAGAGAAAGCTTGGTCGATCTGGCTACTGACTTAGTAGGAAAGTCAGCACATAGGAGGTGCTATCGGCTGGAGACAGGCTGCACAAGCCGTCACAAGCAACCACATTAGTTAAGATGTCGAGTCCAATACAATTGACTAGCAATTCTTTTCGAAGCGGACAAGTGCTTACGATAAGACTGCAATCATCCCAAGCTAAGGTTGACCAATGACACTAAAGGCTGCATGGCTTGTTTCAATGTAATGCTGGAGGTGTTCTGCGATCAGTGAGCTTCTTTTCATCGGTACTTGTGAGAACACTATTTCAAGCTTACACAAAATAAACGAGAGAGCTATGCTGCTTTTATTGCATGAAAATTGGAGTCGAGGTTAACAAACTTTTAGGTGAGAGGTTGCCTTAATTTCTTGACTCTAAGGAGTCAAACCAAGTTCAGGGCAGAAAAGAAAAAACATCTCCCGACCGGCTAAGTGGAAGCGCATGCAAACCGTTTAAATGATCCTCGGAGTTTTTGCTGCTTAGCTTCTATTAAAAATTGCTTCTCTGGGTAGACCTAGGATGAGATGGCTGGACGAAGTCCGAAATCTCACCTATAAATGGGGATGGCCCTTGATAATTTAGAGTCGATGGTGGAAGATCGGGAAATGTGAGGCGTCCACTTAAGCTCCCTACACCCGCGACCCTGATAGTAGATAAGCAGGCCATTGGAAGATGATGATGGTGATGATAAATCTGATCTTTCCATTTGTGGTCCCTCGAACAAGAAACCCAACGCTGGTACTAATCTATTCCAGCGGTTAGAGGGAGAGTTACCAACTTATGGTGTGAGGTGAACCAGAGCTATAATTAGATTTAAAGATTTCTGCGTTAAAAATGAAGACTACCTCAATGGCAAAGCCGATCCCGACTCTCAGGGAACATTTTAGAACTCTAGGCTCCTGCCAACATGCAGAAAGGTCGCTAAATCAAAAATTCGGCGTCGTGATCCCTCTTTAAACAGAAAGACCTCTAGAACCAAAGTTAGACGCAGTGATACATAGGCTCGGGTCGCTAATTTTCACTTGCAAGACCTTTTCACTAGAGAGGGGCTTTAAAAGATCTATTGGCGATATGACATGAAATCATGAAAATGTTTCTTATTGGAGACGATCGGTGAGCATAAATCGGTTGTCCGATAGTCTTTCGTTCCCCGCTGAAAGTCCAAAACAAGAGTACTTTGATCACAAAAAGGAGTGTCATTCGGGGAGAGTCTAGAGAAAGAAGCATCATATTTATTGGAACGAGACGGTTAGAAATTTTTTCTGAAGAATTGTAGTCAGCAGCGGAGATATTCTACCCGCGCGACCCTCACGAAAGAAGAGCGGGTCATTGAAAGTGTATTGCAAACTTGACTCCAAAATTCCAACTTCCACTGGTTTCCTGAACAGCGCGGTCTATGTACAGCAAAATTATATTTAACAATCCGGTTTGGGGCGCACTAAGCAGCGTTATAGCAATACAAACAGACGCACTGAGCAATAAGTAGAGGTGTGCACCCCTAGACAAGCAATCGAAACAATATGTCGTAACAGATACCTTTATCTGTGCAAATTCCAGTCGCAGATACATTTCGCGTGCATGCATACATCACGGCTATGCACACTTGCAAGGCGGAGAGACTGCAGAGAGTGCTTAGGAAATTATCAATCACCGATTGCTCCATCCGTCCCATTGGAGTCCGGCATTAGTGTTAGCAAAAATCAGTTGATAACGGGCATTAAATTAGAGCTGTTCAGTGGCCTTCTCCGTCCGCAAAATGCTTGTACTTCTGATCGGTTTCGTCACGTTAGCGGTTTATTTGATTCGACGCGTCTACACCTACTGGAAACGGAAGGGGTTTCCATTCTCCGATCCGAACATCCCATTTGGATGTTTGGACTCCGTGCGAAAGGGTCAACGTTCCTTGGGAATGGCCATCTACGATGTGTACACGGATGCAACAGAGAAATTCATCGGTATCTACTTGCTGTTCCGACCAGCTCTCTTGGTTCGTGATGCTGTATTGGCACGGGATATTCTGGTCCAAGACTTTGCAAGTTTTCACGATCGTGGGATATATGTGGACGAGGAGAATGATCCGTTTTCGGGAACTCTTTTCGCACTGCAAGGGCACAGGTGGAAGACATTGCGTGGGAAGTTAACACCGTCCTTCACGTCAGGAAAGCTCAAGGGTATGTTTGCCACTTTTGAGGATGTGGGCAATCGTATGGTGGAACATTTGGATCGAACCGTGCTTACCGATGGGCAAGGGGTGGTCGAGTTGAAGAGTTTGTTTTCCACGTAAGTTGTGTCAAGGATTCTATTCAACTGCTTGCAGCTGTGTGTTTGAATTATAGGTACGCAATTGACATCATTGGATCGGTTGTTTTCGGACTGGATATCGACAGTTTCAAGGATCCGAAAAATAAATTTCGAGAAATCAGTCGAAAACTTAACGAGCCGACGATCATGACTACAGTCAGGGGTACTGTGCAGTTCTTGTGCCCAGCGTAAGTTGTTTCTCTTCTGTAATAAGTGTGTGCATTTGTGTGTAGTGTCTACTAGTCTATAGTGTCAACTGGGGTGTAATATCTACGAGCATGTCGTATCTAAGTAGGTTACACGTTATCGAAAACTTTTGAAGTGTCATCAAGGGCTGAAAGTGCATGTGAAAAATGTTCGAGTATTGATCGGAATTTACAAACTCGAACTCGGTACCGCCTACCGCCTTCCGACCAAGGTAACTGCTTAACTGACGTCTATGTCTTGAAAGTTTAGGCAGGGACCCACTTCGGTCATCTCTCGGTCAGATTTCTGTCACCTGCATAAACTTTTCTGTAAGCTAAGTTTTGATTTTAAAAAAGTTGAGTCATTCTCTTTTTGTTTCAAAGCTTTCAATATTTAATACTAGGTGTCAGAAGTGGGGCAAAGTACAGAATATTTTATCATGACAGTGGATCGAAAGAGGTATCGTTTTAAAGGGCTTACTGCCCTGTTTTGTTCTAGTTACTTCGTGCTTCTGTTGCTGTGAAATCTTTCACCAGCAGGTGTCAGAAGTGCTGCAACTGCCTGAAACTATTTTTTCTGCTACTATGACGAGTGGGCATCGTTCAAAAGAGCTTGCTTATCATTTCCGATGTATTTGAAACTGACCAAAGGAATCACATCAACGGACTTCCATCGAAGGCAGAAGAAGCCCACAGTAGATGCGACAGTGGACCGTATAAAAATTGAACGAGTTGAAAAACGGTCGGAGTTTTAAATAACATACAGTGAACAGCCTAGACGTTTCTTTGTTCGTCTTGGATGAGACCCGCTTAGACGAAAAAGGGGCTTTGCTGCCATTCGGAATCATTCGTAAAGTCTAGGGTTCAGGACCTTCTAAGTGGCCTGTAGCAGTGCTAGGTTACCTGCAGAAAAACAGGAAACCTAGCAGCAATCAGAGTTTTCACAGAATTTCGAGTAGAAGATCGGATTAAGTGTATATTCTCATGACATTGATCCCCAAGTACGCAATCTTATCTTCGTACATGACCAAAAAAAAAAAATACTCCATCGTATTTAAAATAAAACATTCTGCAATTAGCAATCTTAAGGACAGACTTTATGCATTCAAAGACATCCTCTATGTCGACAAAATGTAGTCCCGATCTTCAGCCCGTTCTCGATCTTTAAGACGAGGCCGTGAACGGCAGATTCACAGACATATCCTTTTTGATAGACTTGTTGATGTCTATTGAAAGATCTTCCTCTGCAATACCACCGATCAGCATGGATTCTTATCATCCACTATCTAAGCCCGGTAGCGATGAAGACGGAGATAGTCTTACTGACGAAGAGACATATCCCCAAAGTATCTGAGACTGAGGCTAGACCCAAAGTTAAAAATTTGGCAGCAGATCAAGTTAGCTTCTAAAAAGACGCCAAAAGTCGCCACATGGGAGTAAGATTGGACTCGAAGCTCACATTTGCGCAGCAGATGAAGTAACGGCAAAGGTCGTGACACGTGAGTGAGACTTAACCTCAAACACAGATATTGGGGGTAAATTAAATCCACGCTTGATAGGACGACAAATGTTACCGCATCTTTGAAGAAGAATAATGGCAAACGAAAAGAGCCCGACTCCAAACGAAGGAAGCCCGACTGCAAACAAGCGAAGACTTCTGCAAGACCGTTGGAGAACAGAGACCAGTGGAAGATAGACTGTGAATCTGATCGGAAAAGTTGGGGACGGTGCAGAGTATTGGGAAATCCACAGCGAGCACAGCTTACCGCAAGGAGCTGAAATTTCATGTCCTTCGAGTCAGAGCCACTTTAGCGGTGAGCTTCGATTAGTCGACTCCAAACATCATCTAGCCTCTTCGCTTGTGGTGTCTGAAGTGTTATAATGTCTAAGGTTCTTTCCTTGACTTCCATTGAGTGGAATTTACTTTTCAAGAGCAGGAATTCCAAAAATTCAAAAGAATGTAGAATTCGTGTGAGAAAAGCCCTGTGAGGCTTATAAAATCGAAAAGCATGTAAGTGTCTGAAGTGTGGCAACATCGAAAGTATATTTTCCACCAAATATAGGTCAAGTGGGGTATCATTTGGAAGAGCTGGCATAGACGTTTCCAAATACACATTTCTTTCGTTCTACGTCGCATTTTTTCCTCCTGTAACACCGCCAAAAAATTTGGTTTTCGAAGTGGGGCATCACCTATCACTATTCTTTCGCTGTAAATAAGCGCACTGAATCCACGCTTAATTGCCTTATTGGACTACTTAGAGCGGTGCAGGGACATAACTCCCTAGGAATTTGCCCCATTGGGGAATTTACTCCACCACTTTCAAAAAGTGGAATAATTTCCCACTGGCAGTGGGAAATTGCACGACCTTCTTCTTCTTCTTTTTCTTGTCACCCCTGCTGGTGGTTTTAAGTAACTTTGCATATACACAAGTTCGCACCTACTCCAAATCCTACAGTGATCCTAAGAAGGGGGGTTACAGGGGGGCAGCATGCCCCCATACATATTCCACTGTTTGTTTTACAAATGATGTTCCAAAATTGAGGTTTGGGACAAATGCCATTGAACCAAATTTTCGTGTTTCACACTGCCACATTCGAAAAGTGGAGTAAATTCCCACTAGTGGTGGAGTAAATTCCCACTAGTGGTGGAGTAAATTCCCATCTTATTTTACGTGGAAAACTACGCCAACAAATTTTCGTGCGGAACAATTTCCCTGCACCTCTTAGAACTTGGTGTCGGAAGTGGATCAACAACGGTCATATTTTCTTTGCTGCAAATGGAGTTGGCTTGCTAAGCAAGTTCTTGGAACATCGCCATTTTCTTAGAATGACACCGTCCAACATTTGGTATTCGAAGTCGGGCACATACTTTCCGTCCAAATAGGCCTCTTGGCTCTTGACACACTACTCACAAGTTGGTGTCCGAAGTGGGACATGTTTTATCGTTACAAATGGGGTCGAGTAGGGTTTCCACTGAGTCAGTCAAATTCTACTTTTAGATTGGAAAAGCTCTTCGTCTACATGGGTTTGAAGCAAGAACCAGTGGAGTACATGAAAGACATTGTCCGACAAACGGTGGAATATCGAGAAAAGAACAACGTTTCCCGCAGGGACATCATGCAATTGCTAATTCAACTACGCAACACTGGCAAAGTGAATGTGGATGACAACATCTGGGATATAGAGACCTCAGCTGGTAAGTTTTACACAGTTTTTTACAAATCTCAGCCCAAACCAGTCTCAACTTCGTCTAGAGGGTTTCAAATCAATGTCAATCGAAAGTATTGCCGGTCAGGCGTTTCTCTTTTACATCGCTGGCTATGAAACGTCAGCCTCAACAGCAGCGTTTACAATTTACGAACTCGCACAGTATCCAGAGGTGTTGGCAAAGGTGCAAAAGGACATTGCAGACACTTTGGAGCGGCATGGTGGGAGAATAACATACGAAGCTATACAGGATATGAAATATTTGGATCTGTGTTTCATGGGTGAGATTCCACTGAAAGAACACCTTTGGTACAGGGAATGAGATTTCTTCTTTCCAGAAACCATTCGAAAGTATCCAGCTCTTCCGATCCTAAATCGTGAGTGTACGAAGGACTATCCGATTCCGGGTACTGACAAAGTTATCGAGAAGGGAACACCGATTATCATATCACTTTTCGGCATCCATCGCGATCCGGAATACTTCCCAGATCCACTGAAGTACGATCCAGAGAGATTTCTCGAATCCAATCAGAACTACAATCCGGTGGCGTATATGCCTTTTGGCGAAGGACCACGACACTGCATTGGTAAGAGTCAAAGATCGAATCAGACCTACAACTTCCATTGAAAAAGTTTTGCTTTTGTTTTCTATTTCTAGCTCAGCGAATGGGAAAGATCAATGTCAAGGTTGGCCTGGTGAAAATCTTAACTCAATACAACATCGAAGCGGTGAAAAAGGGTGAAATTGAATTTGATACCTTTTCCATCACCATCATCCCCAAAGGTGGAATCAATGTGAAATTATCAAAGAAAATCACTTCAAACTGATTATTTCCTATCGTAGATACACATTCCATTTCCAATAAAGATAAGAACACACATGCACACTCTGTCTGGCTGTACACAAGCCTTGTATAGCAAATGGAATTGTAAACGGCTTAGTTCGTAGTTCGCACTGGGTATAGATGTACACAGTCGATGTACGCATCTAGTTTCTTTTGAATATCTATTCAACGACGAGTTACAACGAGAGTTAATTAGATACAGAGGAGCAAAGTGCTAGATAATTTCAATAGTTTGTCGATTAGTTTGGAAATTGTTGTGCTAATACAAATGAACTTTGTGTTGTGTCTACAGTGAGCAGCAGTGGTATTTAAGCATTCATAACGCAAAGTGATAACGACCAGGAAGTAGTTTGGGACACATAATATTAGAAAACAACGATTTGCTTTGCAGATAAGTATCTAAGCAATTAAGTGGGAGGTTTTTTTCATTAGCTGCTCAGAGTAAAGTTTAAGGTCAATCAATTAAGTACGTTTGGTGGTTGGAGCTAGGGGTGAAGCTGACGGGAGAGAGGATTGAAGGAGAGCGGCACGCAAGATACCATTATTTTCGTTGATTCCCCTTTTCAGTTTTTTTTAGCAATTCGATAAGGCATAGGAGGCAACGACCCAAAGGCTTTGAATAGATTATGGGGGAGATATCGCTCCTAAGACTGGTGGCGTCGCAATAACACGAAGAAAGACGTCATGGATAATCCAACCGCAGGCGCATGTATTTTGGAGGACCCTATCAGAGTAACAATATCTGCCTCTTCTACAGGCACTGAGACTAGGTAAAGAGCGCACACGACGAAGCTCTACCCCAACGTCACTTGTCGGCCACGAAAGGGAAATACAGTGTACCCTCTCCTTACGGACACCTCTCATAAGCGGACAATTTTCTCGGAACCGTCGGAGTCCGCTTATGAGAGAGTACACTGTATCTGCTGATGAAAACAACATAGAAGGACCGACGTCAGTGTTGACCACCCCAGCAAATGAAGAACAACGGTTGGGGGATCTGCACATGGAGTGTTCATACTCTAAACAGACCGCGTGCAGCTAACGACCTAATAGGGAACATTGTACCCTATAAAGCAGATATAATCGCTGTTCGAGAAGTGCAGTTGGATGGATGCGATGCTTCAGAAACAAGTAACTGTGACATCTACCATGATGGCTGAATGACATTTTGGTGTCAGAGCTAGACTTGAGCCTTCGCTCAATTTTGTGACATCAGCCTCATTTCTGCTCACACTCCCACCGATTTTGAAAGACGAAACCACCAAAGAGTGCTTCTACGACCGCCTCGCGAAAGCCTACTGGCAATGCCCGAGATATGACGGCTAGGATCCACCTTTGAAATTTCAATGCCAGTAACGGAAAAGAGAATGCCATTGGTAGGAATAGATGACACGACCTCCGCAGGAAACGGATTCAACCTCATCGACTTTGCTACGGGAAAAAACATGGTGGGGTGTAACACAAGATTCCCACATCTTAACACACACAAAGTAGACTTGGAAGTCACCTGATCAGCGAAACTGATCACATTGCGATCGACGGAAGACAGTTCTCCTGTGTATTGGATGGTTCAAGTTCAAACACATCGAGATCCAAAAATCGTCTCCACTTTGTGTGGATACGAATATCCACTACCAGAACCACCTCTGTGCGAAAGTTCAGAGTCAAAAGGCTCTTTGCCGATTTAGTGTTCCCCAACAACTGCAACCAATGCAAAAGACCAGCGGAACCATTGGCAGCTCGTCATCAGGAATATCGCGACTAATGTGCTAGGTTTCACCCCTTCGCCTGGAAGAAACACATTCAGCGACGCTGCAGAAAATGAGAATTAAGGCTCCTCAGCATTACGAGCAGGAAGAAGAAATGCGAAATACTTACTCAGACAAAATAAAAAGGAGGGATCAAGGTGACCTGAGCTGTTCAAGGTTGCAAGAAAAGACTGGTTAGAGTGCATGCACGAACTCACCTGTAAGATATGGTCCAACAAAAGCATAGCCTATGATTGGAACTTCGTAAGAAAGGAGCCCCCCTTACCTCCGCCAGATAGCTGCGTTATCTCTATCGCGGTATGATCTACATACAACCCCATTAGAACCAGAGATCAAATTAACAAGAATTGAAGGTACATCTATCGGCTTGTAGCAATCGGCACTGATCACTTGACAGTTGACAACCATGCATATGCATCAAAATCAGCACTTATTGCCGCAGTCACGAAGATGTAAAGGACGCAGAACCCCTCGAAAGCTTTCTCTGTAAATGGCTAACTTTCGCCATTAGACAGACCTTTGTTCAATGTTTCTGATGTGCTGTTTTTTCTCAAATCCATAGAGTGGATACGAGGACCACCAAACTCCACTTACGTCTTTTTTCCAACCAATTCAGGTACCCAAGAGCCGCGTTATCAAAACGATGCGTATTGCAAAGTATATTAATTGAGTCTCAACCATGCAAGCCCGATCATTGCCACTCCTGCTCTGTATGATACAAACCTACCTGAGTCAACTGCAGAGTCATAAGTCTTATAAGCATCGCATACAAATTCCTACCTTGCTAAAGCGCCTGAAACCCATACGTACAAACTGGTGGAGTAATACCAGAGGTTTTAGATCTGAAAAATGGACGACTGACCAAAAGAAGACCCAAGGGTTCCAGATCGGTGTCCACCACGAGATGAGTCATGACCAACCTTGGAGTTCCTGCAAAACTCACTCGATTATGTGGGATGACGATGCAGAACGATCGGTGCTTCGTCAAGGTGTGAAAAAACACCACCGAGACCTTCAAGGAATTCATCTACCCGCTCCCAGTTCATCAGCGCAGAGATCTCATGTAAAATTACACTCGCCAAACGCTTTTCTCTTGGAAAAAACCCTGGAACTTCAAATCGATACCCACCACCTTTTCATCGTTTTAAAGGCCGAGTATGACAGCGTCTATAGTGACGAGCTATAGAGAGTAATGTCTAGTTTTGGCATCCCATTGTGCAGGATGACGATGGAGAATGCACGCTGCTCCATCAAGGTCGATCAAAACCCCACCGAGACTTTTGATGTCAGAAAAGGTTTTAGAAAAGGCGACGCGCTGTCATGTGACTTCTTCAACATCGTTCTTGAAAGAGTTCTGCAAAATTCACGCACCAACATCAGAAGCACAATCTTTCTAAAGTCCGTCCAATTATTCGGATAAGCAGACGATATTGACATGATCGAAATCGGTCAATGAGGGCAAGACCAAGTATATGCTGGCAACAAGAAAGGACACCCAACCCCGACGTCTTGGACAGAACGTCACAATAGACAGTTATAACTTTGAGGTAGTTAACGACTTTGTCTACCTAGGCTCTGCTATAATTTCAAACAATGACACCAGAGTTGATATCAAGCGAAGAATAACTCTTGCCAATCCCTGTTTCTTTGGGCTCAGAAGGCAATTGAGTAGCAAAGCCCTCTCTCGAACGACTTAAGGTGACCCTGTATGAGACCGTAATCGTCCCAGTCCTAGTCTACGGTGCAGAGGCATGGACTCTGTCAAAATCGGACGAGGTTGCTCTTGACTGTTTCGAGAGGAAAATTCTTCAGGTGATTTTCGGTCCCGTCTGCATAGACAGTGAATGGAGGATGAGATGCAACGACGAACTGTACGGGTTGTACAGCGACATCGGCTTAACCAGAAGAGGGAAGGTCCAACGATTGAGGTAGCTGCGTCATGTAGAGCGGATGGAGAGCAATGCTCCGGCCCGGAAAATCCACACCCGACGGACGGTGCAGTACAGGAAGACCCCGACTCAGGTGGCGCTCGCAAGTGGAAGGGGACCTCAACCAAATTGGCGTGCGGAACTGGAGGCAGCTGGCTGGAGATGCTTGTTAGTTGAGTCCCAGGTCCACTCCGGACTGTAGCGCCACCTTAAGTAAGTAAGTAAACGCTTTTCTCGTCCTTAAGGCCTTAAGAGATGGCTCTGGACTTAGTACGGCCTTATCGAGAAGAATCAAGTAGAGGCCATACAAGACCCTGATCATCTAAGTTTTCCTATATGGCCAAGAAGTTTGGACTTTGCCAAAATCGGATGAAAGCTCATGTAGACCGGATAAACACCAATGCTCCAGCCCGAAGACAACTTTGTTCTCGACTGTGCGTTTTTTGCTGAGACACCTTCCACTGGTGGCATTGTCTGCACACAAAGTTCGATTGAACAGAGTGATACAACCCACCGAACGAAAAATACTCAGTGCTCTTAGAAGTAGAAGGCTTGGGGTGAGCCTTTCTGATATCAAAATGGACCCACCATTGGTCTCAGTGCACCTCTCTCTAAAGAACCACTCCAAACCAATCAACTAACCAATCAACTCGCATGAAATAAATATCCTCATTCTTGACGTATCCCTGTGCCAAGGTCATTAGGATTCAATTCCATCATCACAAGGTCACCCAGGGTCATCAGAAGTCGTGGATCCGAAATGAAGTCAAATATACACTGCCAGCCCACCCCTGAGAGGCAATTTCAAATATTTTGACCATTCCTGTCATAGACACGTTAATTAACCTTTTTGTCTGCTGTGACAATGGAACGACCACCGCCTTGCCCGGACCGTTGTGTGAGGTCTTCCCCTCATCCACTGGCGAGAATTTCAATTTAAAAAAATGCCGATGTAAGGAAATCTGCAAACAACCAACAGATACACAGATACTCTCTCTCTTTCTGTAAAAATGTATCTACCGATGAAATTTCCACAAACAAAAGATACTCTCTTCTGATTGTGTGTCCCGCTCTGACCACGATCGACTTTCTCAAGCTCTTGTCAAATATTTGTATGAATATTACCGATTGATGTCCTTCGCAGAGGACCCAGATGGACGGATGTCAGATAAATGAATTTTGACGATGTTTATCGAGTGCGGTAGGTAAGAAGTTGTGCTGCGGGGCGGTCGGTGTGTGCGGGTACGGGTAGGTAGATAAAAATTTGATTACTTGCGGTAGGTAGTCAACTATTGTGGGATACTGTGTATGCCGACTGCGGTAGGTCGAGGGAAGAATGAAAAAATCAAATAAAATCCTAAACCAACATGAAAAGTGCATTTGTTCGGCACCTTGCTACGGCACGAAGAGGCTAATAAAAGTGTAAACGACGCCCGAAGAGACGTCAAATGAAACACCAAAGTGCACAATAAATTAGACCGACCACGCTTACACTTGTAAAGGGCGACACGGTGCTAATGCGACAAAATGCCATTTGTGCGCAATAAAGGGATTACCGCTGGCCCAGCGACGAACCAAATTAATTCTTTTCAGGGTCATCAGCTGAGGGGGAGGGAGGGGACATTCGATAAATTGTATTCGCGTGTGAAAATTATCGAGAACCTTGAAATGGTTCAGCTGGCCACGTGCTGGAGAGCTTAAGGGAGGTCAGTGAAGTGACATCTGGAATCGATATTTGCTGGCTAATTATTTATGGGGTCTGGGTTTCCTCGGTTAGGAAAACGCAATTGCCTAACGACCCCAGTCCTTGACTCGATTGGAATACCAAGGGCAGAGAAGTGTGTACAGATACATCACACATCGATGAAAAATCGAGAGAGGGGATTTACTGCCAAAATTCGTGACTGTATTTCAGGTAGAGATCTCCGCGATACTCGACGGCGCGGAACTACTCCTTATTACCGGAAACCATGGTGACAACACTTATACCTGCGCAGACAATCGCAACGGCGCTCGCAATCCTAACAACTAAGAAAAAATTAACATTCTGACAACCTCCTCACAGATCAACCGACCCTGGGTACCTGGTCGCTGTAGTATATCAGGGAAAGAGGCTGCGGATGAATTGGCAAGAATCGAGGCGGAAGAGAGGGACACTCCAACCAAATCCATGATAGAGCGGCTTTTCTCCTGTCTAGCAAGGAGGACGCTTAATCTTGGTAAAAAGCAACTAAGGCCTGTCTCTGCACACCGAACTTGCTTACAGGCTTAAACTGGTGACATCTAGCACTTACCCGGGATGTGAGGAAGAAGAGAGCCGCCAGCAATTCTTCTGAGGCTGCCCCGCAACAAAGAAGCTAAGACAAAAATAGCAGGCAAGACATGTCCTGCCTGGAGTGAGTGTGTTTTAGTTTCGGTGAAATCCCGGAGTTCACTTGACATACTGGACGTTTTACAGTCCTGTAAGCCCTCCATCCCCTCATATCAAACTACATTTCGATCTACACCGATCGTCTTTTTCTTCGACAGTTAAGCAGAGGGAAAGAACAGCGGGACTGCCATCTAGTACTATTTCATGGAGCTAGATTTCGGCCCCCACGGAACGGTGTGGTTCAGTGGTTAGTGCGTTGGACTGCTGGAACCCTTTTCGCGGCAGCACCTCTCGTCGGGGAATGACAAGGCTCCGGGAGTATAATCTGTCATGAAAGAGCTTCTCAAGTCGCCTTTCGGAGTTGGCAATAAATTGTAGGCCTCTTCCACTCGTGCGAAAAATGTTACACGCACAACATGAATGGTTGCGAGAAGCTAGGCCTTGGCTCATCCCGAGCCGGCGCGCCAGCTATTTAAGTAGGCATTTGAACTCTTCAGACACTCTTCCAAAAGCGTTGCACAATATGGGGCCAAATACCGAACCTTGTGGAGCTTCACCTGCGGATTTGAACTCTGAATCAAAGAATGTCAGACTTTGACAGAACAAAAACAACTGGTCTCAGCAGGCTACCCTGAGGAATGCCTGATATTTGCTTAAATAGTGGCACCACGGGCAAGGAATCTGCAGAGTTTCTACCAAGCCATCTTCAGAAACGTGGTCGCCGTAGCTTAGTGGTAAGTGCGTTGAACTACTGCTTGTGTTGCTTGGGTTTAAGAATAAGCTAAGCTAGGCCTTGGCCCATCCCGGGCTTCTTAACATTTGGGAAGGCCTCGTTTTCGGTTAAGAGCAAATAGCAAGCTTCAGATATGAAAGGTCTTCCTATTGCCCGCACATATGTGGGTTTAGGCGGCTTCAACGAGAGAATGTATGGAACGACGCAGCTGTTAGTCTTTAAAAGCAAACCAACATCCGACAAAGTGCTCTACTGAAGGCTATCTACGTTCGATTCGCTACGAACTTCTCATACCTTGTCTCTCGAATAAAGAACCTTGAGACAATCAACTTTCGACGAAGATACCACGCGTCTGATTTCCGATGCCTGACCACGAAGAGGTCAACCTAGGGCACGCTGTTTCCAGTTCCCTAGCTCAAGCCTCCTTTCATCCCCAGTGACTTGACTGATTGATTGTAAAAAAGGTTAGATCTTCTTGTTTGTTTCTAACGTGGGTACTGGCACTTAAAAATCCTCTTGGCAAGAGCATTGCATTCTATTGACTTGATGAAGTCAATTGAATAAAGGTGTCTTGGCCTTTGGACCACATCTGTATCTTGATCGACCCCAGTTAGGTCTGTCAATATGTAGTAACCATATCAACAGGCATTGACCAGACTGGCTGTGTACGATATTGGACAAAATTAACAGCTTCAAGGAAGCCCATTGGAAAATTCTACGTTAAAGGCGTCAAAGGGACTCCTAAAACGTTTGCATATCGCTAACGCTAAAAGATTGATGGCTATAAGGTGACTAGATGACTGCAGGAACCTCTAATTTGATAGCAGATAAGTACAGGAAACAAAAAACAGGAAACATGGCAAGTGGACAGGGAACATGGCAAGTGGTCATACTGACCAGAAGTGTAGCCCGTGGTGGGGTTTGCGAAGCTTTAACTAAAAAAGGACCTGACAAGACCGAAAATCATTAATAGGAGAATGTAGGGGCGAGGAAAGGTGACTGTCTAGGCTTAATCACTGAAGTCATTGACCGATTCAAATTTAAATCCGGCCCGGAGGACCACCTCTAGACTGACATGCAGAGCTCTTCCAAAGTTCTATGCTAATTCGTCTGCAAAATAAGGCAGCAAAGTTAGACTGTATGACAGAAAGATTATAATCTAGCCGAGACACGAACCAAATGACGAATTCTGAGATACCAACTTATCCGTTTGCAAAGAGCCTAGAGGCAGAATAATGTGGATATTGGATGAATCGTTTCTCGTAGTTTCTCTCAGTATCAATACAATTTTAAATCAAAATATCAACGAGCTGAGTTTTGTTTTGTTCCCAACTGCTGCCCTCCATCGTTGACAAACCATTCCCTTTCAAGTTTTTGACATAAACGTCCCTGATCAAGGGTTTCATACTTGTCAAAGGACTCCTTTGTGGTTAAGGAAAAAATCCATCCAAAGACAGCCTTAATGCCCAACCTGCTTTTCCTGTCAATCGATACTCCATTACTAAGCCTCAGAGCTCGCCTCCCTTCACGATCGAATCGGGGCTTAATTAACTTTCGTTGAATTTTTATTGCGCGCGGTATTTCAACGCGCAAAGCCTTGAGAACACATAAATAATTCCCGCGAGAGAGGGGAGGATACACATTCAAATTATTTCCCAACTGTGCGGCATTAGGAATCCCTCCGTTGACGTCGTATATCCAACCAGATACCCTTCGTACGTTTAAAACCCCCCATTTGAATATTCTACAGCCCATTCGTACGTAGCCTTCGCGCGTTGGCAGTAATACACACTTACGTATAAAACCAGATAAAGGACACTTTTGTCATTGCACAGAGGTACCAAGGGAAAAAAGCAAACAAACACCCGCCTAAGTTGTCCTTTCATCCGCCCCTTCGCCATGTGAATCAACAATTTGTCAGCCTTGAGGCATTTCAAGGAGCCCCGCTGCTGCCTGCTTGTAACAACGCCAACCAACAGCAGCACAACCAAGGGGAAATGAGGTGACTTAAGGACTATGAGTTTTCCATTAATTTTGAATAATACCGTAAACATTATTCACACGAAGGATTTTGCCACACACACACAGAGGGAGAGACACAGTAATACCCCCAATGAATCACCGAGGGAACTACGAGTACGCCACCGAAAGGGATATTCACGGTGGCGCGAGCATTGATTCGGATATCCCATGCCCATTTGAGAGAATAATGCGAATATGTCCTCCAGGGGGACCAAATGGGTATCGCATTTTGAATCCAAACGACCAAGCCACACTCGCAGGACGAAGGTGTCAAGAGGAAAAAATTGCGCCATGACAAATGAAATGAGAACGACGAAGGAGAGCAAACACGAGAGAGATGGAACAAATCGGGGGTGGCTTACCATACACAAACACCCATAGATGCACACACACCCACACACACCTTTGAAAGTTTTGTTCCCTTGAACCAACTGTTGTGGCATGGATACGCGTAGTAACAAGCCAAGTTGTTGACCCAAAATCACAAATTAAAAAAGGAAAATCATGTTTGTCGTCCCCCCAACACACACAGAAAGAGAGCGAGAGAGTGAGTGAGGGGTGGAAGAAGGTGTAGATAAAACAGGGACAAAGCTGCACAAAGTAGGTGAGAGGACGAAGCCGAAGAGAGAGAGAGAGAAAAATGGCAGGGAAAAAAGACAAACCGAAACGAGTACGCTTCCGTTAATTACGTACTTTTCCTCGCTAGTTCCATGCAGAGCGCCCCCACACAGTAGATTTACTGAGGTTTCCCTTTATCCTCGGGGCGGATGTGTATCCTGGCGAGAGGATTTCTCGAGATGCGATAAAGTATGGAATTTGGGTCCCGCTTTTTTAATTAAGGACACACACACACACATACACTGCCTTCATCTGTTTTGCGTTATCTTACTCAAGGTAAGACCAACAAGCAGAGCGTATGTGATGAAAAGAGGGTGGACCGTGTAAATTGCGTGTAATGGGTATCCCTGTGTCACGCATAAATCTTTCAACGGATTCGGGGGAGACCCGCTTTCATTAAACAGATGGAGTTGCTAAGCGATGCTTTTAATTAAAAATGTGTGTCTGTGTGTGTCATCAGCATAAGGAGGAGGAAGTGGGCAAAGACGGGGATGGATACGACGACGATGATGATAGTTATTTGGAAGTAATACTGAATGAAAGTGAAACCATCGTGACAGTTTCACTGTCTTATTCCCCCCATCTGAGTCGGCTACAGGTATGCGAACTCTTCCGACCACCAAAAAGCAGCCCAAATGGTCCAATTGTCGCCTTACATCAGTCTTAGTGCACCTCTCTCGAGGACCATTCCAAACCAAATAGAATGAATGAACTCCTTTCCATTTAAATCGACGAAATCCCTAGACTCTTCCAAAACGTTGATCTTATCACAGTTTCAGGACTCTACTGCCACGTCGGTTCTACTGCTTGAGGGTGGTCATGGTAAGCATCATCGCTGAAAGTCCAGGTTCAACCGGAACACACGGCATAACACTGGCAGTTGACATCAGGAGATACGAAATAATTCCTGTGAATTATAGCAATGACAAACACCACAAATGTCCCCAGTTAGCCTGGACCCCACCCTTGGACGCCAATGAAACCCAACACTCCCTGAGTTTCAAACCATTGCACCTCGCTCGCGGTGTGTGTATAACATTAAAAAAGGGTATTCATAACCCCTTGATCCGCGTGTGGATAATAAAAAAAAATAATCAACTGCCCTTAAGGTTTACTCGTCCTACAGATGAATACACCCTTCTCCTTCCTAAGCTGAAAAATGTACAGGGTTTTAGGAGTCACGATGGCTTCACAACCTTATTCCCCTTCATCTCAGTCGCCTTTCAGAGCTGAAATTCTCTTGGCCATTCTAAAGATTTGCTCGTCTTGAGGATCAATGAACCCCGATTCATCTTAAATTTCAAGATCGTCAATTCTTCCACCGTTTGTGCACTCTTAGCTGGCTTAAGGAATGAATTTCAACACTCACTAGAGCCTGACTGTCTGAGGTTCAGCTTAGACGACCCAACCAATACAACCGAGGGGTTTAGTCAAGCCATAAACCTGCCAAAAATTGCTTTACCTAACATTTCCTCAACTTCTGTCCACCCTCTGAGATTCTGCTGTACCTTCACTAAATAACACGGAGCTACTCTTGGGGGATAAGCCGGAATTTCCAGACTTACTTTGGACAGCTCTATTTGTTACCAGCAGATTGATTGTAAGAACTCATCGCTGTTACTCATCGCATCCCCTGCAGCGTTATTGAGAAATCTCTATAAGCACGATAGGGACATGAGCGACCTCGATATAGTTGGTTACAAGCAGGCTAGAGTAACTGAACCTTAAGTGGGTCGCTCTATCTGGAATAAGTATATGTAAGTAGGAGCTTCGCACTACTGTATTACTGTGTTAGGGGTCCTAAAATGTGCACTGCGATCTATGAGCTATGAGTTGGTTACAAGCAGGCTAGAGTAACTGAACCTTAAGTGGGTCGCTCTATCTGGAATAAGTATATGTAAGTAGGAGCTTCGCACTACTGTATTACTGTGTTAGGGGTCCTAAAATGTGCACTGCGATCTATGAGCTCTATTGTGGTGGCCCATACGGTGTAACCAGAGGTTATATTGAGGCTTTTGATAAACCTCAGTATAGCCTTAGGTTCAATTTTCCGGATTTCCGCTGGGTTGACCGAGGCCCGCGTCAAGTGGATTAGTCTTTTCCTTGCGGCTCCTGGACATACGCAAAAAAAAAGGTTCAGCGGTCTCTTTCTGTTCTCCACAGAGCCGGCAAATATCTGCATCTGATACTTTCATTTTATGCAGATGATATCTGAGTGGACAATGTCCTGTCAGATAGCCCGTTAAGGTTTTTAACTCGTCTTTGGTGAGATCAAGTAAAGTCTTGGCCTTGTATAGGTTGGGGTTGATGAACTTTTTCGCTTGTCTAAGGCCACGGAGGTCGGTCCAGTAGTCGGCGTGTTTGCTAATCTCCCATTGTGTTATCTTGGAGTAGGCGCTGTTGGGTGGTACCCTTAAAACAGGGTTCGGGACCAACGAGTGGGCAGCAAGCGCCTCTTCTCGCCGTGCAGTCAGCCGGTTCGTTACCCTCGAAGCTAAGGTGACCTTATTTATCAATGCAAAGTTTTCGAGGAGGTTGAGAAGTCCCAGACAAGCATAGACTCTACCGTATAGGATTTAAGGGCTAACAGTGCTGTTTGACTGTCTGAAAAGATGTAGATGCGGGTTCCTTGGGTTCTTCTCAGGCATTCTCCTGCACACAATTCAATAGCTTCGCACTAGGACCAAGGTTCTTTGCAAGCATAGCAGAGATTACAGACTTACTCAGATTCTTAAAGAGTACTAACTGGTTCACACAACAACCAACTAGGATAAGTCCTTAGGTTGTCTCTGGAACCATATTGCTATTCCCACAACATTAAAAGGGTACTCACAATGGGCCTCCAGGTCGCTGAGTGAAAGTGTTGAGCCCTAACCACTACGCACCCTTCGAAACCTAACCTTACCTAAGTAGGAGCTTGAGTGTGCAGGTTCTTTGAACCAAAAAAAGCTGCGATCTTTTTAAAAGAAACGAGTTTTGTTCGCAGCTGCAGCCTTTTACCTTTGACAACCAGTTTCATGTCGATAACATTGACGTTTTTAATCAAGGACTTCTTTGTCTTGTTGAAATCGAAGGGTGGAAGTGTAATGGTCGTCTATTGCGACAGTCTAAGGCGACAGTTCCCTAACTAGATTAAGTTGAGTGGCTATCCTCTATCCACCAAAGTGGACGGATACAAAGTCGCCAATCTAACTAACTAGACGATGCTTCTGTATGCAAATTCTATCGAATCTACTCGAATATAATATCTCTTTGCAATCGTGTCTGGAGTACTTAATCCCTTCACCATAAATTACAAGAACCCCTAAGCACAATACACCACAAGACGGTGACGGCGACTGGTAGCTGGTGACGAATTGCCGCCGCAAACAGTTTTGACACGTGATTGATTGGATTTATGTAAATTTCCTCCAAAAAATAAACCCCAAGTGACCCTTCCGACAATTTTCTATAGTGTTTTGGGCTACGATACCCCAAACTGTTTACGAAACAACTTCCATTGGTAATGACAAACGTTTCGGTGGTTAAATTAACACAAAAAAATGCTAATAGGTCATATTTCTTTCCAAGACCGTAGACCGTCCGTTTTGACATTCTTTGATGATGCCATTCGTCGTAGGTGCCTTCCTTTCGGTGGCCTATGTACCTTTTAATGTAAATTCATGTTTCGACCCAAATTTCGGGGAATAAAGACTTTCAAGCTGTGTAAACGGTACAGCTGACGAACTGTGGAAGACAGAAATGAAATAATTTGTCGTGGCCAAGAAAAAGATTCACAACCAAGGGGAGGAATTTCAACAAACTAGAACTTGTACCCAAGACACAAGACTTAATCTAGTTCAGAGCATTTAAAACTTGAGGCAAACATTTAAATTAAAAATTAATCAATTTTCTTAGGAGTTTTAGTTTTTTTTTTTAAGATCTTCTGAGACTCCTACCCACGCAAGATTCAATGACAAATCTCTGACAAACCTTTTCCTAAACTGTCCCACACTTTGAGATACAAATCTCATGGTAGAGATGACGACACTTAAGATATCCAAATGTTAAAGTTAAACTTGATTAATTACCTGAAAAGAGAAAAAAAAAAATTTTGTTTAAATCAATAAAATTCATCGAGGGAAATTTTAGATAGAAAAAAAGATACAAAAAGGTCGAGAGAGGTATAAGATGCAGGAGGGAAGAATTTCTAAAATGTCGATGGGAATGCTACTGATCATTTATCACTGACCTGCCAGCAACACGTCGGTTTCAGATGCGGAACGAATTTATTCGAAGGCATACAATGGATCGCCATCCGACGTGGGAAAGAAGAGTAGTAATTAGTCGAGAGAAAGACATAAGCGATAGACACACTTTTTGGGTTATTCCATCAGCCAAGTTTATGCAGAGCACGCAGATCCATTTAAGATGCTGTCTACACCTAAAACAGAATCAGCAGACTGTGGTATCACCTGATCTATAGTTTGTAGAGCCAATTTGAGCTTCTTATACATCTTAGACAACCCAGGGGATAGACTGGAAGAATTGGGCAGCTAACTAGCACAATCTTCAACGCCCTTGCTGTAAAAAAAGATTCTTAAGGGCTGACTGCCTGCGGAGTTCACCAGTTCACCCAAGACAAAGGTATTATTATTATTAGTGGGGAGTGGTTTGTCCACTCTAGCACTGCGGTCTCATATAGAGGCCTATTGTACTGTCCCACATGTTTAGAGCAGTTTGTATGCTCCAGGAAGTTCAGTCTGCTGATGCAAGTTCCCTGGGTGATTTCTCCGTTTTCTCACATGAATAAGGTCGGAGGCCGGGGCACTCTGTGACGATGTAGAGAAAGCTTTCATCGTTCTCCAAGCACAGTCTGCCTGCAGTCAGCAGGGTCCAGTGACAGACCAAGCTTGTGTAGATGTCCTTTTAGTCGGCAGTGGCCGCTTAGGATGCCGGTTAGAATTCTGAGGTGGTTCCTGCTCAGGTTTAGAAGAAACCTGGAATTCTTTTGTGATACATTGGGAAAGAAGTGTTTGGTACATTTCTGTTTTAAAAAATGGATTTGTTTACTCCACAGGCTGGTTCGGGATCAGGTTGCACCTATCTTGGCCAATGAGTTCCCTGTTTAATTGCCAGTGTGCCCTTTGTGAGCAGAGATCCAGTGTCGTATGATCAAGTTGTTGTTTCCCAGTTCTAAAGGCAATTTGACTGTCTCTAGGATTTTATCGTGGCCGAGTTCAGTGCTTTCAGGCCAACTTGACTGTCAGACAAGATAAAGATGGTTTTGCCACGGAAATTAGAGAGCAAGTTTAAGCTTGTGCGTCTGAAAGATCGATGAGTATGTTCCTAGACTAACCGATATGTTAGTGCTAGACGACTCTCCAATTATTCCAGCCCCAGATCCACTGTCCATTTTTTTAGCCGTCCGTTTATTACACTTGATCGTGCTCTGACGGACGGGGTTTGAACTATTCCCAGACATCTCTCGTGAGGATGACTACTGAGTAGTTTCCTTCGAAGCAGTACCTTGGGAGAATGTCATCCAACGGCATGCTGAACTCGCTGCTTTGGTACGGAGTACGGAGGAAAGCATCTTAAGGTGATCATCAGGGAATGTTCGGAGCTGATATTGTTTAGGTGGAAGAGCCTGTGCGGGCTGAGTTTTGCCTGGATTTCTACATGAACTCGAACTGGTGGTAGACCGACAATGGCGTTAATCGAGGCGTTGGAGGTGGACAAAGGGATGGTAGGAATTCTGTTTGAAGCTGGAAAAATTATGTCCTCAATCTCTCGTTTCTGAAAAAAATATTGGACGGGTCTTGGACGAAATCTACTAGTGTTTGGAGTTAAGGTGCGATTGATCTGGCTCCTCGTCTTGGGAGTACACGTTCGGCCCAATGGATGCCTTTACTCTGCTCTTATATCTTTTGCCACTGTAAAAAATATTGCACTGTGCAGTGCAGTAAGACTCAAGAAATCTAGGTGCTGGACTGCAAGGCCCTAAGGGCACTTCAACATCCAGGATTCGTTACCAAACGGCATGGTTATGTCTCCATCTCCAACCGACTACTATATCGCCCCCAAACTAAACATCAGAAAAAACTTCCACATGGGATTTCTAACCAGAGCATAGTGGAAGAAAAGTCCAAAGACCTTTCCTGTCCTAATGGCCACGGACTATATTATTAAGAATAGGTGAAAGGGTCGGAGCATCTGCGTCTAATCAGTTTCAAAATAGTGCGACCGTGAAAGAATTCTCTGAATTCGGTTGCAAGGCTTAACTCTTTGACTTTTGTCTGGGTCCCAGGTCACATTGGAAGCTCTGGAAATGAGATCTCTGATGAGTTTGCTAGACAAGGCTCAGAGGATGTTTTCTCAGGACCTGCACCGGCGTTGAGTCTTCCTACAAAAACAATTGTGTATGGCACGGCTCTTTAAGATGCGGGCAGACTAAACGAATACTCCCCAACATCTGTAAGAAATCAGTGCCTTCTCAGCTTTCTCCGAAACTCAAGGAAATTCCAGTAAAATGGGTAAAAACTGGGCGTCTGAGTGCTTCAGTATAGCGTTTCACAACCCGACAAAAAAAAAGAAAAAAAAGTGGAAGCAAGATGAAGCGGTGAAGGATTTCCTAGCCCTTCATGTTAAGGGCTGTGAGTAACTACCCAACCCCGAAGAAAACTTGGTAGTGAAGCAACAAGCCTTGAATACGAAAGAATTTACTGTTAATAATCCCTGCAAACGAAGCAAAGATGACGACCTTCGAATCTGGAATGCTAAGTTCCTCAACAGCGCACAATTAAGCACATAGCTGAGATACTAGACTGCTGCATAGAACTACCGCCTCTTGTAACGGATTTGAGCTGATGGACTTTACAGCCGGGAGAAATATTGTCCTCGCATCTCGATATTGACAGGGGGTATGGGTGGAGGTCTTTTGGTCAATCAATCACCAACTATATAGACCACATTGCGATTGACGCAGTCTTTCTTCGGTATAATTGACGTCCGAATGTTCCGAGGGGTGAACATTGATTTGGACCACTATCTTATTGTAACCAAGGCATGGCTACGGATACTCCGAACACCGCAAAGACAAGACAAAACAGTCAAAAAGTTTTACGTCGGACGGCTACAATCGCAAGAGATAACCAGTGTCTTCCGATCGAGTGACCCCTAATCTCTCAAATGGCCCTATCCAACCAAGATCAACTATTCAAGGCCAGGGACAACATTTCTAATGATCTGGACTTCTCTTAACCACTACAACAAAAACATCAAATCCCCAGTTTGATAGTGATTGCCGACAAGCACATGCAGTGACAAAGGAGGCATACAAATGGGCGGGGTATAGAAGGAACAGAGATGATCGCAATTTCTACGAGCAGAGAAAAAAAAAACCAACACCGTCTTCTCAGAACAAAAAAGAAAGAACACAAGAAGTGCGTGTTCAAGAGAATAGAGAGATTCTACTATAATGGGGTTCTGAAGTTTCATCAACGTGTAAGAAAACATTCCACAGCAAAGACAAATGCGCCCAGTGTTTGAAGCTAGATCAACTTTGCCTATTTTCAATTAATAACTTGAGGTAGCACTACCGAAGAGTTCTCGTCCTATTTTACAATACAGCTCTGGTTAGAGGGGAACACTGTAAGCTAGAGTATCCTGGCCCGAAAAATATCTTACGGGTGATCTGCAGTATAAAAAGCTTGGTCCGAGCCTTCATGCCTGGGGCACCTCAGCGTTGATCAATTGGTATTTAGTAGCAGAAGACCATGTCGTACATGCCTTTAATTTAGTGTTTGTTCCGATGCTCTACGTGAAGTTTGGGTAATGACCGAAAGAATAAGATCGCGGATACAAGCTGCCGATTTTTTCGTTTCATTGCTGGGGTAACTCGCCGATATCGGGTTAGGAACGCAGGAGTACACGATGTACTCAATGTTGAAGAGGTCTATGCTTCGATGGTTTTGGCAAGTCAACCGCATGCCTACAACTCGGCTTCCAAGGTCGACGGCGGAAAATCTAGAGGTAGAGAGGGTCCATAGTGACCTAAGAGTATCTTCTGTGCTGTATCCCTGACGCTCAAGTTATGAGGCATCTGGCATGTCTAGAGTTTCTGACGAACCTGCTTTTTGGCGACTGTGGAAGAGAAATGATGAACATAATTTAGTCTAGGTCTAGTATAGACTACTTATTGCGCTTGTCATGAGATATTTTATGTCCTGAATCGGTGGTGGAAGGTGGCAAGTTAAGCCGAGCAACCACAAACGAAATAGTCCTTGTACGGCTACCCTAATTCACAACGATAAGAGCAGTTTTGTAATGCACTTGCTGTTAGAGAGATTAACAAAACTCATAGCTTGGCAGTCTTGTATTGTTGGGATCCATTTGGTAGTTGATTTTTGTTGTACCAAATAATTGATATCGGCTTGAGCCACAAAACTGTTATAGGCCGACAGAAAATGACCCGCAGCTTACTGCTTCAGGAGAAGCAGCTTCAGACAAAGACAGTACGTGGCATATAGATCTATACTAAGCAAGGATTTCTGCTTGCAAAGAGGAAGTCGATTATGTAAGGAGATCTACTACTTAATTAAAAGTATAAAATGTTCAACCGCGTAAATAGTGTGAATCATGCCGGTAAACCTAGTGTCTTGTCATTGGATTAATAGTCTTCTTTTGCGATCTTGAGCACTACTTGGTTGCCAAGAAATTCGACCCCCTGCATCTCTGAGTCGGAGAAGTATTTCACTAGATAATTGTTCTGTGTCTTCTCTCGCTTCTTTGAACTCTGGTGATCGCAAATTTGTCCCGAAAATGACTCCAAACCTATTTGTTGTCAATTAAATCGGGAAATCTCCCCAAATAAGGCACATATCCTGTTCCGATGCGGTGTCTAGTGTCCATTTGAAAAGAATTCTCTCAATCGATTCATGTCCCCCAGAATGGAATTTGCCAACTGCAGGCCTCCCACTTTGCAAATTTTTGTAAGAAATCTTAACGACTTTGGTGTTCAAACTTAACGACACACCATAAATATTAACCGAGATTTTTACGACCGACTACTGGAGACCCACCGCACAAGTCTTAAGTCCCACTTGCCATCTTATCTATGCCATTCCGCCATAAAAAAAAAAACATCTAAGCGAAATGAATTTCACAAAATGCTTTCATTTTATTTTCAATAAATTAGTACGCGTCCATTTGTTGTGGAAACGGGAACTTATACGCAATTAAAAGTAAAAAAGAAAAAAAAAGTCCTTGTATCGATTTTTAAGCGACGATTTCATGTGATAAAATCGAACAGCGGCTATAAAGTCTAATTTAACTTTTGCCTTCGATGCGTCATCCCTTTTCCCCAGAACTACTGTCCATCGGTGGCTTGTTTATGTGGACACACTCTGCTACTGCTGGTCCTTAATGGGTGCGTAAAGCACTGGACGACTGACCATTGGCGATGCGAACACTGGTCTTGGGAATTAAATTTAATTTTTATGATTGTCGCGACGATAATTATGATTATTTCGTCGTAAGGATACACAGGATGTTTCAATTCATGTGTTGTTGGTTGTGTGTAAATCATGGCTTCGCTTCTGGGCCTGCTGTCGAGTGATCTGCCTAAGGGCACGCAGTCAGCAGAGGACTCTATAATTAAGAATGATGCAGAGCTACTGGTTCTCCTCCATGTATGGCGAAAAAAAAAAACTCAAAGGACCGACAACAGTAATGAATTGAATTGGCTATTCCTTGTCCAATTCTCATTTTGAAAATAAAAAACCAGTTCGTCCTTTCAATCGATAGAAGCAAACCCTCACTCACGCCATGATGTCAAGGCGAACGAAATGTGAATCGGATTCCATTTCAGGGATTTTTCGATTCTTTTTTTCGACGTCCACCCCTCGATTGGAGAGGAGACTTGTTTGCACTCCAGCTGAATGGTTTGCATTTCACATTTAACGATGAACGAGGCGCAGTTGCTGAAGGGTCTGAAAGGACAGCAAACAGTGGCGGAGAATCAGCAATTATAGGATGCACCTTGATTGAAAGGATCGCTTATTGTAATGCATACTTGGTGTTTGGATTGAATCGCCCAGTTAACCATAGTTAACTGAAGGACATTTAAATGAATGTAATTTTTTTTTTTTCGAAGGACGATAGTTGAAGGCCCTTGTTTGTTGCCAACAAAGCAGGACTAACGCGTCCGTTTAATTCGAGTGATGACTTGTTAGCGACGTGCTTGAGTAGAATGACTGTAAGGATTTTGTTAGCACTGCCGCCTCTTAATCCTCTCCAACGAGAGGTTGCTTTACTTTCGAATCATCTATCCGCTGGATTAACATACATATATTCAATCTTCTTTCCTTCCGATTCAAAGACTTTTATAAGATGAAACATAGGCGTTCAGTAGTTCGATGTCTTTGACTTAAAGTAGACTTCGATTCAAAGACAAAAATCACGTCATGATACATCTCGAGCTAGAACTTGAGTTCTGCCTTCTCCATTCTTGTTTACAGGCCCTCCTCTGGAAGAAGGCAAGTCGTTCAGCACATTTATCGTTAAAAATGTGACCGAATTGGTAGAAATAGGACCCGACTTAAGCTCGGCAAAACGGAGCTCTAGTCTGACAACCATAAGCTACAAAGGACAGCCATAGTTGAAACTCTAGGTAGCTGTCAGAGAAGTCGTCGGTGCACTGGATATGTTCTTATCTGAGACCCTAGGTTCGGAATCGAGCGACAGCTTGAAAACTACATTCTGGGAATTCAAAGTGTCTACCGAAACGACAACAACTAAATCGATCCAGAATGGGTTCAGGGTCATAAAACACTTGATCGCTAAAAGTTTCACAAGAACTGTACTGATACAAGAAGTAGACTAACACTGCCATGATCCACTTATTTGTGTTTACCCCTCGTTTATGGGAAGCCACAATCTTATATCAAAGAAAAACACTTCCGCAAAGAGCATCTGAAACGAATATGGTCGCCGGTTCTCAGTGGTGAGTGCTTTGGACTGCTGGGGGAGATGCGTAGGCTCGAGCCTCCAGCAATATCCAACAAACGTTTTTCGCGGAAGCATAGACACACGTAGGCCAGAAAGGCCCATTGTGATACCACATGGATCTGTGCCCTAAAAAAAACGCCACTCCCTTTATAGAAACCAATTGCAGCCCCTAATGAAGTTGAGGATACTTTTGACGTCAATATGCGATAGTTCCCCCGAGGTTGTCGAAGTGATAGGCTCCTAGATAGAGCTTCCTTCGTTGGAATAGCGCAAGACAAGTACAAAAGAAATGGAGAAACGTTTCCTCCTCCTCTTCGTCACTGCAGCTCCTACAGAAGTGATTTGAGAAGAGGCCCATCCTTTTGGCATGAAGGCTAATAGGACAGTGACCAGTAAGAACACCAATAACGGTGCTAATGAGCGACCTTTCGAGCAAAATCAAATTTTTAGATCGAGTGAGATTTAGCAAAGGCCAGATCTCCCTGGAGGTACGACACGTGATACCTTTCCTCCATCTTTGGTTTGTCTTACTGATCGCGTCGTACTCTAAGATAAGTTTACATGTAGTGAGTGGAATACCAAGATTCCTTCGTTCCGGAAGAGTGTCTAGAGTAGTACCACGTTTGGCGAGTTCATCGGCCTTACAGTTCATTGGAATGTCCCTATGACCGTGTACCCAGCATAGGTGAATGTTCTGCCATCTCCATTAGAGATGAGCGACAATCTAAAGCAGCTTTTGATGTACATGCTACTGATTCCAGAGATCTTATAGCAGCCTGACTAACAGTAAAGACCATGATGTCCCTGAAGGATATCACATTATGCCTAAATCAGGAAAAACCTTTGTTGATCGTCATGATTTCCGCTACAGTGGTCGGGTAGATGAAGGAGGATGATCAGGTTAAGCATATCCGGGAAAATACCACATACATATATTTTGGTGAGAGGTGCAACGAGAAGAAATAGCGCAAGAGCAAGGCTCACGCAAGCAAAAGTCACGTCAAGACCCACTATGTGAAAATGTACATGAAAGCTGCTGCCAACGAGGGCTTCTCAACAAGAACTCAAACTACGCCCCAAGAATGTTCGGACTTGTCGATTCTAAGTCTATGCTGGAACCAGCGACATCCACCTAACTGCGGTTTTGAGAACAGCTAATGTTAGTCTCAAAATATTTGGCTTCAGTTCCATGCCGAACAACCGCCAGGACTGACTCCACAATGCGACATAGGATTAAGCTTGACATTTATTCTTTAAAGAGCATAACGACTTCTAATAATAAATGTCAAGGTATCTACACGGGAGTGCTCCTGGGATGGAACTTCAGTACTTCCTTTTAAATTTTTACATTACAGATTAGCCAGGAGACCACCTCCGTTAGCTCATGACTCTATCTTGATGATATTTCCATTTTCACCCGATGAGTTGTAGCTCACATCAAAAACCATCTTAGGGAGTAAATAGATCGTACTAGCAACAAAACAGAATTGGCACATGCTTGTAGATAACTCCCTACGAAATAATGCCAAAAATTGAATTTGGTCTTATTTCCATACCAGCATGGAAATAAGGCCAAACGTAAAAGGAAATAATGCTGAATGTGTTTGTCGTGTTGTGTGCGTTAGAAGGGATTTACGCCAAACTTCAATTTTGAAATTTCCTTCATTTGGCCCTATTTCCGCTTAAGAATAGAAATAATGCCAAATGCGGCCTTATTTCATAAGGGGTTCTTTCACGTCACACTTCCGATAGATTCGGTTTCCTATGAAACAGTAAAATGTCGGTCTAGGTCTCGACTTGATTTGTGGAAATAAAGATGCGTTTTCTGAATTTTCTTTCAAACAGTCTTGGACTCAACTCAACCAAGTAAGGACAATTACTTTTCATAGGAAGAAAAACTGTTGAAGTACAAGATTCAAGGTTCGACTGGTTAGCCATATGCAAGCCAGATATATATGTACATACCTATATGGACACCATTTTTCAAATTCCATTCAAAACAAGTAAACAAGTTGGTAAAGGCACTGATAGCCTGCGTCAAACTTCCAAAAGGTCGAGAAACAAAAATTGATTTATGGTACGATAGCATCTCCAAAAAGAAGGTGAAAGTTATACTCTTTTGTTGGCAGTTCTTCTTGGAGTTGCATTACTAGTAAGGCGCTGCTGAGGCAACTCTAAACTTAAACTTCTTAAATGCACGCATTTTTCCGATCGATCTCTGTTCTACCAGCATAGATGATGGAACTTTGTGAAACTTTTAATGTATTGGGTGGTTGATGGACGTGAATTATGATCTGTTGGTTCCGGTGAATTTGTTCAAATCGGGCAGAGGAGGCCGTTGGTCACGAATCCAACCTGTGGATTTCAAAAAGATCAGAACCACATCATTTTCCACCTGTTTAGAGGATATGGTTGCCTAAGCGAGGTGCTGCATTTTAATATGGAGTCAGACTTCCTTTCACTCTCTTGGTCTTTAGCAAAAACGATGATCAGGTTCGTGTACATGCTATAAACAGGAAAATTCACAGAAATTGGAGTTGGCAGAGCTGCTTACAGCTCCATCATTGCGGTTTCTTTTAGAATCCCATCGTGCCTTTTAGAATGGTTTCCTTACTTTAGAGTATCTCTGCAAATCAAATATTCTTTCTCGATAGACCGCAACGAGATTATCAATTAGGACAACTTTGTTGCTAAAAAATCGCATGAGGTCGAGGTGAGCCAAGGTCCAGCTTCTCGCTCCATTCATTTCATGCGTTTTATATTGTTTGCTCGAATGGAAAGGACCTACAATTTATTGCCAACTCCGAACGGCGAATAAAGAAGCTTTTTCATGACAGGTTATACTCCAGGAGGTTTGTCATTCCCCGATAAGAGGTGATGCCATAACGTAGGACGATAAGACGATGTGTGGTGCATCTAATGGAGATGCAAAAGTGTGCCAGATTCTTCTTTCAACGATGGTAAGATTCTCTTGCGGCTTCCGTAACTCGTTGAAGCAGCACATAACCCACTGAAACCATGGTCACTTGGAGAAAACCAACATCTCATCGTTCCGCTCAATCAAAAAAAGATTGCTGGTATCTCCCAGGATCAGTTTCGAGTTTGGTTCATTCATATCTCGCAACTTCCACTCATTGCCACTTCCTGCGACTATGCACAGCTGTCCGGCCACATTTCGCCCAAACGACGTCATTTCCTGGCGCATTTTCCAAGAAATCCAAAATGTCTTTCCCAAGCCACCATCTTCCGCTGTGAATCGCTAAACCAACAAAGACCAAGATATATGCCTTCGTTTCATCTAAGCCCTCCACGTTCCATCTGATAACACATTACATCGGTTAATGGACTTAATAATCTGCCGGCACGTACGGTGAATAGAAAAAAAAAAAAAAAAAAGATTTATTCAGTTCTAAGAACGCCACGGCGAATAATAATCAATCTGGAGCCTGCTAAAGCCACTCTTTCGTCACCAAAAAAAAAGCGTTCAAACGACTCTAAATCAATTCCACACAGAGGAAGACAGGTCAACTTGATTGATTGCCATCTGTATTTATAGACAGTTTGCTATTGTTCCCCCATGTATCTCATTCAATGGAATTGTCGTTCATCGAATTTCTGTTCACCCAAAGGAGAACAGTGTGACTCATAAAACTTTGCGGACAAAGAGGAAACCCTCAGTTTGGTGCGATATATTCCCACTGCTGTATCTGTATCTACGAAGTTGTAAAATGAATCTTTTAAGGTCATTCGACTGAATTTAGAAAAAAAAAAACACAATTCTCTTCGCTCATAAATGAATTAGAACGCCAACCAGACGAAGATCCGTAGAGAGAAGAACAACAACGAACAGGAGGATCGGTGGAGAGATACCAACGTGTGTTGTTCTTGTCATACTTTACGCGCCTGTAACACGTTGTAACAAAATACAAAGATATTTCTCTACTTAACAAGAAGATCTTGTCCCTAAAAAAAACAACACGCTGTATCCAATGACTGAAGAGGGTCATCGCGATTGATTTATTCAGAGTAAAAGACCGACGAAGACGACAACCACGATAACGATGATCAAGAGGATGATGATGGTCATGTAGCCTCTTTTGGCTCCAAGACGATGTGAACAGAAGAGGAAACAACAGATCACTAAAGTCCATCCGATCTAGATAAGAACAAAAAAAATGTGATGCTGCCACTTTAACTAGAACTTGGAGTACAGCACCGCAGAGAGGTGATCTTGATGAGGTTTTATGTAATTTTTTATCGCATGTGGGTTGGACGCATCTCTCATAAATGTAACCACTATCTGTGGATTAATCTGAACATTTTTGTCTTAGATCGACTGGGCCGTGGCTATGTGCGGTTAGTGCGTCGGACTGCTGTGCGAGCTGATTGGGTTCAAGCCCCAGCCATATCCACTAACATTTTTCGCGGCTTCACATCTTGTCGGGGAATGCCAAACCTCCGGGATTGTAGCCTGTCATGAAGAAGCTTCTTAATTCGCCGTTCGGGGGCAAAACAAGCAAATACTCACAGGAGATCTACAAATCTGGGAAAGAAAAGTGCTCAGGACACATGAATAGAGCTACGAAGTCCCTGTAGACTTGCCACGGAAAAAATTGGAGTGTCAGACTCACGATGATTGTTGGCTGTACGCCCTGCAGCCAAATAAAATTTTAATGATTTGGTGGACAGAGACTAATGAGATCGTCTAGCTGGAATCTGCTATCAGGCTTAATGCGTAGCACGCCACTTTTAAGGTTATATTGGCCCTACACACGGCCTAACTTTTCAGACAAATGAAAGCTAGGGCAAGCATCCAACATCTTATTCAACCGAGCAACTTCGAATCAAAATATTATCAAGACGGTCTGCTGCAATTCTGCTGCTTCGCCAAAAACCTCTCAATAATAAGCTCGCCCAGGGAAAAGTGTCAGAGGCACTATTTGATTTTGTCTGGAATACGAACAAATCTAAAATGGAGAAGCGAACTGAGTTCGCAAAATTTGGAAAAGCTTTTACCTTCGCAGACAGTCAAACTGATAGGACACTGTTGGCAGGAGTGTCAACGGTTTACCTAAACCACATAGAGCCCATTGTACCCAGTTTCTTAGAAAAAATCGTGGAAGCCTGCAATCTACCAACCGCTGGTTGAACGACCCAAACCAGATAACAAATCTCAGGAGGTTGCTGCCCCTACAAAAAAAAGCAGTTGCCGAAAACTGCGTTGGAACTTCTGGTGCATCACTTCCACGTATTAAAAGCTTCTTAAGTGATCATTATGTGACATCCTAATGGCCATTTAACCAGTAAAGTTCCGGGTTTTCACCAAGAACGTGCCCGGATATTTTTTTCCCTCCCAGACAGAACTGGCACTCTGTCCCTGAACACGGCAATGGGCTGTAAGGAAGCTCGGCAGTTTCCTTCTGTTTTTCTTGTCTAGGCTAAAGATTTCTGTGTTAGAATAAGGCCTAGTCGGACTTTTGAGTTTCCCAAGGCGCTGGAAATTTTCCCAATAATAAGGCCACTAGGCTAGACGAAGTAAGTGTTCCAAATTGTTGATCAACGCTGTGTCAGTAGCTCAAATGACGCCAGAAACAGATTCTTTTCCTAAGAACACGAAAGCGTTTCAGCTTCTCGTATTTCTTACGTGATAGTAGATCCTTAAGAAAGGAGAGCCTCTGAACGCATCAGTTTTCTTAACATTGCCTTTAAGATCTTATCTGCCGTGTTGTGTAAACATTCGTCAACAACCTGATCGGTTCATATCAAAGTGGCTTCAGGCCAGGAAAGTCCACCATCGACCAAATATTCACACTGCGGCAGATCTTGAAGAAAATCCAGGAACTTAAAATCGATACCCAATGCCTTTTTATCAATTTAAAGGCTGCGTTTGACAGCATCTATAGAGACGAAATATACAGAGCCATGTCTAGCTTTGGCATCGTTCGTATGTGCAGGATGACGATGGAGAATGCACGCTGATCCATCAAGGTCCGTCAAGACCTCACCGAGACCTTTGATATCAAAAAAGGATTTAGACAAGGCGACGCGCTGGCATGTCCCTTCTTCAACATCGTTCTTGAAAGAGTTGTGCAAAACTCACGCGCCAACAGCAGAGGCACAATCTTTCAAAAGTCCGTCCAATTACTCTCATACGCCGACGATATTGACATAATCGGAAGAACGCAGCGTGATGTCGCTGGTGCTTTCGTGAGTATTGAGACGGAGGCGGTGAAGATGAGTTTAGCGGTTAATGAGGGCAAGACGAAGTATATGCTGTCAAAAAGAAAGGACTCCCAACACCGACGTCTCGGATAGAAAGTCACTGTGGACTGTAACTTTGAGGTAGTTAAGGACTGCCTAGGTTCCGCTATCAATTCACACAACGACACCAGCGCTGAGATCAAACGAAGAATAACACTTGCCAATCCCTGTTTCTTTGGGCTAAGAAGGCAATTGAGTAGAAAAGCTCTCTCTCGAACGCCTAAAGTGACCCTTTGTAAGGCCTTAATCGTTCCAGCCCTGCTCTATGGCGCAGCGGCATGGACTATGTCAAAAGCGGATGAGGTTGTTTTTGGCTGTTTCTTCGGGTGATTTCCTGTCCCGTCTGCATAAAAGGTGAATGACGAACTGTACGGGCTGTACAGCGAAATCGACTTAGCCAGAAGAGTGAAGCTCCAACGACCGAGGTGGCTGGGTCACCAATGGTCCGGCCTGGAAAATCTTCTAATCCACACCCGAGGGACGGCGAAGTAGAGGAAGAACGCGACTCAGGTGGCGCACGCAAGGACCTTAACCAACTTAGCGTGCGAAACTGGAGGCAGCTCCCTGAAGACGCCCTGGTCCACCCCGGACTGTAGCGCCACCTTATGTAACGAAGTAGACTCGTGTGACTAACTTATAATCCACTGAGTGGGATCTCAGTGTCTTAAGCGCTGCCTAACTATCTGAAAGACACATGTGTATTCATTCGCCGATATGCCTTTACCAAAGTTTATCGCAGGTCTTAATGGCATAGATTTCAGCTTAAAATATGCCTGGGCCCATACCCACCAAGAGTTTGATGGTTGGTCCAAGGACGCCAATTTCAACTCCAGGTTTTTTCGATCTGTCAGTGTACAAGACGAGACTTCTTGAATCCCTTAAGGGTTCTTCATTAGAATAGTCGACACGACCCAGTATATCTACTTTAGATGACTTTCCGACCCTACTCCCTGGCAATAATGTCGAGGATAGTGCAAAACATCCTTGGTTTTAACTTATTCTCCAGCAGCAGCCTATAGAGGAGCCTCTGAACCTGACATACGACGTATATCGAAACCAGAGGGGAAGCCAATCTTACTGAAACTTGGTCGGGTCCTCATCCTTCTTCGAAATGTATAATTCTCATCATAAAGCCCTAGAACCTCTGCATAAACGCACTTGTACGAGGAGTTACAAATACATGACAGGCCTTGTTTAAGTTGCAATCCAAGCATGATAAAAGCTCATGGGCATTCCTAGCACTCCGTAGGATTCTCATTTTGGCTTCTGAACCAAATCCATTTTGAAGCGTGACATTTTCAACGATAGCTGGTGTGGTTCCTTACATAGGTTCGTCAGGCGTCTGCAAACCTGTCAGGGACAGCACTCGACATTCATTTTTTTTGTTTTTTGCTTCGACTATTTCCCTTGTGTTCAATTTATTTACTCATTTCCTCTTCACGCTGAACCCAATTTCCTTGTCGCAATGGTTTGTCGTTTCGATAATTTTCGAACGAAGAAAAAACAACTCAACGAAAACTTCCATTAAATTCACGGAGCGGTTTCCCTTAATTGAAAATTTCAATGTGGCTGAGTGTGTGTGTGTGTTTGAGGGGCTGCCTTCCACATCCGGTGGTGAAATATTAATTTTGATTACCACGAGTCCGTGTTGTGTTCTCCTTTTTTCCCCCGATGCGCCATAAAGTGCACGGAACAGGGCGAAAATGGAGGAAGAAGCAAAAAAAAAAAAACACAAGTGTATCACAGTGTAATCTGCAGTTAAAAGCCATCGCATCGCAGTGCCACGTCACCACAGATCTGAGCAGAACCTCGCCGTAATTGTCACGGTATTGCACACGGTTGGACGGTTGGACGACTGATTCGCTGAGGGCCGTCCTGCCCCATCGCCATCGTCATCGTGGTTGTTGTCGTTGTCGCCTCGTTTATCGGTGCGTATCGTCCTCCTGCTCTCCACCGCTCTGTTCCATGCGGCCATCCATCCATGCTCCTGGCGTCCTATCAATTTCATTGTGCATCGCATGGCAGTAAGTACCATGTTGGGTCTTTTGTTCGCGTTAATGACTCTCAAGGAGTACACCACCGTATCCAGCGATGCCGGGGACGGCAATAATGGCCACAAATAATTTTTCATACAAAAAAGATGCAAAAAGAAAACCACGTGAAGGGGGAACTTCAAAAATTGCAATCCACAATCTGGCAAGAGGATGTGGTGCCGCCGTCACTGCCGCCGCGGTTCCCCGTTTATCTGTCGGGATTTTGTGATTTCTGTCGGCTGATAGTCCTATGTCTGGGGTTTTTGGAATGGTCGGCCTTTTGTTTTGCTGATTTGTGGTCTTCGTAGCTATTGTCGTTGTTGTTGCTGTTGTCTCGTGGTTTTGCTGCATTTCCATCATCATCGACGCGCAGTCATGCGTTTCTGTCTTCACAGGAATCTTGGTTGTTTTTTCGCATTCATCGGTTCAGTGAAGACTTTGAAAAGGTTTTTGGTGAACGAATTCGGTTGAGGGAACATTTGGAACACAAATCCTTGTCAACGCAGTGAGCAAGAGTAGTTGTCATCCAAAAAATAAAACGAACTACAGATCAGGAAGATGCAACCCCATCGACATGCACATGAGAAGCTGAAGTCTCTTAAAGTTCAACGAGCTTAGCATAACGGTTAGATAATAAGAAGGGCGACTGAATCTGGCTTAGAGACTGGACCTTAGTCCAGTTTCTTTTTAGTTTCTTCAGGGACTCTTTGAGGGATTCACAGAAGTAGTCTTTTGTCAGAGAGTCACAGAAGAAACTCAAAAAACTGGACAAAATCAACAAATTGCGTGCAACTGCCAAACCAGGTTGGAATAGACGGCAATGAGGAGGCTGATAGGCTGGCCAAAGAAATGACAATAAAGCCCTTCATAGGGTCTAAAGCCTTCTGAGGCAAAGATACACTCATCGCCTGAAAGCAGTTCCACAAACGAGACGAAATCGAAAAATTTGTTAGGGGTCTGTCAAAGTCAAAGGAGACAAAGCCAGTCGGAAACTTTAAACCCTACACATCAGCCTGTCTAAGCAAAAATAACCTTCACGTAGAAAGGAGTGGAGGTGATCAGGCTGGCGTACCCGGGGCCCAATTAGCACCGTGTACTTACAGGCTTCTTCACTGGACTCTGTGTCACCCTTTACGGAAGCTCAATAGACCCGACTGAGGCCTAAGTGGAGAACATGCCGCCTTCATATATCATACCAAGCCAAGGTTGAACGGCGACGGTAAGGGCTTCACTACTAAGGTGTGACTTGGTATGTAGTTGCGAACTCTAGATACCTGGACACGTCAATGTAAGTCCCTTCTGGTTGTAATATGGGTTTTTGCCATTTGTGACCTCAAGGCAAGAGGCCTAAACTTTAATATTCAAAACACAAGACAATCCTGCTGCTCTAAGTGCATCCATCCCAACGAAAGTCGCGATTAATTTTACCTAACCTCTCAAAAAAATACCAATTCTATGTCTTCACTCGAAGAGTTTACCCTACCCTCTGAGATGGAAGGCCTTCGTTCATCCCTAGTTCAGTGCGAGCAAAGACAAAATTTGACGTGAAAGTCTAAACAGAGGCGGACAAATGGATACTACGCCGCAAAAGCCAGGTTCGTGGCAAGAACTCCAATAATAGAATTGTGGTAGCTCTACCCTAAGTCCCTCTTTTTTGCAAAACCAATCAACGTTCGAGGAAACTCTGGAAAAGTTTGAGATTGCAATTCTAGCCTAAAGCTTTTCGGGGAGTCTCCTCACCTCAAACAAGACGACTACAATCCAATGTGATCCCCGCCTAAGGAGAAGAACCTCTAAAACTAAAATTCCACGGGGTGATGCTCAAGCCTGGTAGGATAATTTCCACCAACCTTTTCCACACAGAGTGTCTCTTGGTGTCGTTTGATCACACGAAACCGCGGGAAGGTGTCACACTGAGAGCGGTCGGAGAGGATCGGTTCTCGTGGAGCATTTTCTTAATAGCTCCTCGATAATCGGCGAAGTCTTTGAATGAACGTCTTTCGTTGCCGAGTCGAGTGTCATTTACGTGGAGGACTAGAGGCGAAACCACAATTCGTATTCTGTCGGTCGACGATAAGACGACAAATCAGCTGAATATCTCAAAAACAGAAGCTTTCTCCTGAGAAATGACCAACAAAACCTAAGAAGTGGGAACCCCAACATTAACAACAATTCCTTAGTACAGTGAGGCCTCTTATAGTCAGAACTTCAAGCTAGCAGTCCTCTACCGTTGTTGCATTTGTATTTCTTCCAAGCAGATGTCATTTTCTTTAACTAGATAACTAATAAAGCTCTAAGCTAGTTCATCTTTGACTTAAGGCGTGCCTAGAGCTGTCTTAAGCAACTAGGTGCTCAGCGCAAAATCACATCAACTAAGTTTCTGAAGTGGGAACTTCGCCTGTGAAGAGGACGACGACAGGTAGAACTTTTTTTTTTATCATTTCTCTATACAGTCAAAATCGCTTACAACAACATCGGTTATAACGACCAAATTTTTAGGTCCCGGCTGAGCTCCGTTAACTATCCTTTATATCGGTTATAGCGACCTTTCGCTTATAACGACCAAATTCGTCGGTCCCTTGAAGGTCGTTATAACCGATTTTGACTGTACTTGCTCGGAGAAAATGATGGATCTTCGTTTCTTATGCACTAATGAACCAAGCTCTTCATCGCTAAAGCCTCTTTTTTTATCGAAAAAAGGCAGTAAAATTGGGAACTCTGACTGGTAGACCAGCCTTCGAGTCCAAATAAGGTTTGTCGGCTCCGTCAAAAAAGCTCTATTTGCGAGGACAGAGTGGCTTAACGACCTCAAATACGACGACGAAGCCAAGACTGAAAACAATACAAGTCCAATTCAGTGATCGCCAAAAGTTTGGATTAGAAAACTGCGTTCTCGTGACGTTAACCGATCTCACAACGCCATCTATGGAACTTTTCCAATACCTAAGCCATTGAAATTCCAAAAATTCTTTGTAACCCGACACCATATCGTTAAGGGATTCATTTTAGGACCATTAACCCCTATGAACCCATGAAAGATTCTCCTTTTACCAAAATCCCGTAAAATTTACGATCAAAAGTTTAATTTG
The DNA here is from genome assembly GCA_917880715.2 of Matsumyia berberina. Taxonomy (NCBI): domain Eukaryota; kingdom Metazoa; phylum Arthropoda; class Insecta; order Diptera; family Syrphidae; genus Matsumyia; species Matsumyia berberina. The sequence continues at coordinate 41,868,323 of OU862872.1, forward strand.
ACATCTGACAGATCTAAAGTTTCGTTTAGTTTTTACGAGGCCACGTCTCTGGCTGAATGCTGTCATTAAAATTTCCCCCAACTGGTTGTATACAACTCGGAATCCTTTTGTTAAACTCAAACCAATGATCGATGCCGTTTCTACGCCCAGGTTCCATTTAAATTCGAGTGGAAATTTATCCCCCGTTCGATCGAAGTTACATACCTCCGTTTAGCGATGCATATCACTCCCAATGGCGACGCTTTGATATCAAATTTATAGGCACCACACGTGATTAATTACCTGAAACGAGAAGAGGGGGAACAAAAATTCAAAATTAATGGACGAGTTTAAGGAATTCGTAGACAGAAAACAAGAAAACAACACTCAATCGCTAGGACGATTAAAAAATCCAATTCCTACTGCGCGTTCTACACACGCACACACGGTAAGAAGTCTTTTATCTCAATCAATCTGAACGCGAGACGAGTCAGAGATACATCAACCTCACATCACTTGACATGGGAATGGGGATGTTTGGTGCTGCAGCTACAGCGTCATCTGATGATGATGATGATGGCGACCGCCCAGCTATTTAGGGTAAAGTAATGGTCACTTAGGAGCAGGCAAAGAGGGAATAAAATCTCGTTCCTTAAGGAACGGCTGGTGTGTGTTATAAAATTAAGTCCAGCGGCGACGACCATTAGACGGAGGAGGCTGCGAGAGATGATGGACCTGACACGGTTAATAGATATTAATGTCGAGTCATAAACAGAAGCATGTTGGAAGGAACACATGCGTGGTGCTGGTGAGATAAGAAAAAGGATTGTGGACTGTAATGAGGAAGTTGTCGCTCGTTTAATGGTCAAAGAATTTATGGTGGTGGTCCCAGTGACCCTTCATCAGCAGGAACGAGGATAAAGAGATTTACAGAGGAAAAACAGAGTCCATGAGCAACTTGTGGCAACAACTTGACACGGCAGTGGCTATGAGCAGGAATCACAAAATTTGCAGCCGATTAGGTTCAGAAATGCTTGTATTTTGGGGTCATTGACACAGAAAGCCTTAGGCACCGGTTTTCAAACGGGCAATGAGCCCTATTATTTCACAGTTGTTTGGTGGCATTAGAAGTGCTCGGTTGAGCACGTCAAACCTCGTGCCACTGCCGTGCGTCAAATAGGACCGAAGTGAGGTGCCAGGACGGATGGTTTATGGACCAAGACACTCTAGATAAGTGCTTTCGATCGATTTTTTCGCCGACTGAGTTCACAGTTTCCAAGTGATGTCTGGAGGATCCTGGAAATAAAAGATCTCACCAAATTGGAGCAAGACGCCCTCATCCTGCGCAGCCATGATTCGATGGCGATGACTCCAGGTAGGCCGACAGATACCAAGAGTCGTTTTAGATTGATTACACTCAACTAAATGTGAATTATACCTTTAATGTGTGGCATGAGAACCTGAGAAGTGTGGCATGGCACCCTGAGAAATGTGGCATGGCACCCTAAGAAGTGCGGCATGGCACCCTGAGAAGTGTGGCATGGCGCCTGAGAATTGCGGCATGGCTCCCTGAGAAGTGTGGCATGGCACCCCGAGAAATGTGGCATGGCATCCTGAGAAGTGTGGCAGGTCACCCCGAGAAGTGCGGCATGGCACCCCGAGAAATGTGGCATGGCATCCTGAGAAGTGTGGCATGGCACCCCGAGAAGTGCGGCATGGTATCCCGAGAAGTGCGGCATGGCATCCTGAGAAGTGAGGCATGGTACCCTGAGAAGTGTGATTGTCCATGAGGTCCAAAAAGTACTGAGGCAATATATATTTTCTGGTTTTCTAAGGGAATTTTACGGATCAACTCTGTCAACTGTAGCAAGACCGTTAGGCTGCACGGTGCGATGTTTTCACAAATCAACTGGTAAGCTGTTCATAATCACGTCCATATTTCGGGTCGAACATGCCGGCAGAGATCCATGTAACGCCTATGTTTGCTGCAGTCCTTGTTAAATTTAGAACAGAAGCCTAAGGTCCTCTAGGTAACGATGGGACGAACAACGTCATCTGCAGGACCACTTTTGTATCGAGGATTTCTCTCAAATTTGTAGCTCAGGGAGAAAGTGGCAATACATGGATGTTTATCAGTAGACTCATAGTGGGAACGAGCATCAGTTCATCCCTTGTTCCATACATACGCAACGCCTAAGCCCCTTCCCTATCGAGAATGCGTTCGCAACAAGTTGTAACTCTCCAAAATTTCCAATTCAATCAAAATCGATATCAGTCCCCAACCTAATTACCACACACAGGCACACACCTAACCCCCCCCCCCCCCCGTAGACACTCCTCAACTGTCAGTTGACTTGAGTTTACCTCCTTGGAATGATTGCATTAACCTCGCTGCATTGGAACAGATAAACTCGGTCGCTAAACTTATCTAACAAATGATAGATACACACGCACACCATCAACTAACCAAATGGCCTTAGACGACTGATGCACACATCAGTAACCAGCCATAGAGCCAGTCCATGAGGCAGAGAGACGGCTTTTCCCTTGGCTTATTAACAACAATAACTCACTTTTACGATGAAGGCTTTTTCGAAAAATGGCGAAACAACAACAACAACGACGACAATCTGCTACTGCCTTCACTTTCTCTTCCTGCATGCGTCTCGGTTACTCCAGCGGCACAAGGCACACGGGGCACACACTGCTCATGGCGGTGATCGATGGCAAAGTTGCTGCTGCAACTATCTCTCGGAACGAGGTGCACTAGTAGCAACAGCATCATCGTCGCCACCTATCCACTCTGGTTGTCGGCACACGGGCACTGTCATCGTTAGTCTTGAGCTACGAGAAAAGTCGATTTGCAGTCCTTGTACATCTTTAGGAACCCAGATACAGATACATACACTCTCGAGAGAAAGAAAAATTGAAATTTATCTATTTTGCTGGGTGTCGGGTGCAGGCGGCGGAGGATGGAGGAAACTTGCAAGGAGAAGTCTTGCCTATCTGTGTTCTCATTTCAAAGTTTCACGAACGTCAGATGCAAAAGTTTTGCTTTCCAACAAAAACGGTTTGTTTTGCATGAAAAGTTGAGTGAAGATCTGGATACAGTGTAGAGGATTAAAGTTTCCAACGGATTAGGGTTAGCGAAGGAAGCCTATGAATCTTTTGCCAAAAGTGTTCACTGATTGTCACCATTGCTGCGTTTCGACTCCTATTTGGTTCTTGTTTGTTCGTCCAATGGTGCCTCTATGTCAAGAGCTGATCATTGTGTTTCAAGCTCCTAACTTTAAATTTAGTGCGAGGCACTGGCTATCGGTCTAAATGTCCATTCCTCTTTATGACGATTGTCTCTCATCCCTGATCTCTTAAATGTCCGCTTGGAACACACTAACGTGACGCTACAGCTCGGGGTGAACTTCTACCTCTTCCTCTACTACGCTGTCCCTCCGGGTTAGATTGAGCGTTGTCTTCGGCATACGCAAGTAGCTGGACAGCCTAATGAAAGCTTGTGCCTCTGGTATTGACTTGAGAGTAGAAGAAGGGCATCGCGCATCACCTTGTCTAAAGCACTTTTTAACATAAAAGGTTTCGGTGAGATCATTAGAGACCCTGGTGGACCTGCTAAAGTGTGGTCTCCTGAAACCGCACTAATAGGGGTCTTCAAGCGTTCACACAGCCTCAAGAGACTAATGCTTCGGTAGTTGATGTAGTTGAGGAGGCCAGCATTCTCGTGGTTTGGAAATACGTACTAAGATTCCATTCATCAATCATAGGCTCGCCTGACCAAATTCTAGAATTGACTTGGAGTCTGCTTTCTACTCAGTCATCTCCAGCTGCTCTTTATAGTTCGGACGATAAGCCGTTAGGTCCGGCAGCCTTATTGGGTTGTAGCTGTCCGCATTCTTGTTCAGGTGGACGGCCTTTTTGGATATCAATGTCGAGGTTGACTGGGCCCTTCTGCCTGGCCTTCGTCGCCTGACTACAGTCAGCAGAAATAATTTTTCCAAATTCTGAGGACCGACTTCGACTCTTCTATCGGAGGCCAAATAGTCTCTTCCGTGATCGCATAACTCGAATGCTCGTTTTTACGTGACGAGTTATACGATCACGGAGGAGACGATTTGGCTCCAGGTTTCCTAATTCATTTCATCAGACTTTGCCACCCGTACACGTTGCTTTTATTTCTGTACTTTGTTTCTGGAGTTGTGGGGATACAAGCAACAAGTTATCGAGGCTTCAGTCGGACTTGTGGCACAACAACTCAACGTCTTTGACAGTGTACTTCTCGTTCTCTTTCTTCTTTTGGAGAAGCCGGCCTCCTTCCCATTTCAGTTGCTCACAGCAATCCTTGTCCTTCTTTGCAGCGTCGATTTTTAAGCCTCTTGTTTGGCTGGTAAACAAGTGAGCTGCCATTTTTCGTCAAATCAAGAGTTACCCTGTTATGGCGTTTCTGTTGGCAATTTGGCACCATCTCCTCTAGTCTTCGGTATATGATGCTGGCGGGTTGTTTGAAAGATTTTGGAACTCGTATTTTTCAAAGATTCTAGTGGTCTCTTGGGATTGTAGCCTATCGACGCGATATCTTCTCACAGAACCGGATGTCTGGATGGTTCTGGCGATTATAACGCGGCTCTTTGATAAAAATAAACATAAACATGGTCTTCCTAAATTCTACTACATGGATCTAAGAGGAATCATGACCTACCTCACACTTTTCCCTCGTTCATCCGCCCAATCATAACCCAATTCTACAGGTTCCGACTTTGTTTCTCCAGGGTTCCTTGAAGGACCGGATCTACGTCAATAATGTCGAGGCTCCCGGGTACCAAAGCTACAAAAACCATCCCTTGAGACGATTCCAAAACATAGCTACAACTCACTAGACCATGTAAAGTCAGCCTTCAAAGCAAAGCAACACAACCAACGTTTGCCTCGGAATCATTTGAATGGCCCAACCGACTGCAATTCAAGGCGTGAGAAACTGATAAGCTTCTCTCTCTCGATTTAGTTGCCATGCCGACTTGTATTGTTAATCATTTCACGTTACAAAATCTAAATTCAATTGCAAAGCACTCATGGAATGCCTCAAGAAAAGTCACGTTTGCGGTCCACCACTGTAATCCCGCTCACACCTACAAACACTCTCTCGCTAAAAACCACAAACAAGCTCTCGACCGCAAAGAAAACAACCGCCCGACCACATGCTTTCGACTGTTTCCTCATGTAAAACACAACAAAACATGCGTGACCGACAGAGTTACCAAGTCGACACGACACCGTCGTCGCCGCTCTCAAAAGAGATGAGCCGATAACTAAAAAGCACACAACACACATACAGAGAGAGATCCAAAGTGGCACACTACACAAATTTTTTGTTTCATTTTTCATCACGATCAAAAGCTTCAAGCCTCCACCTATACTTCTCTCTCTTTCTTTACTTTGCTTTGCGTTTAATTTTCTTTGTTTTGATTTTTGATTCATGACGGACGACAGGAGAATTAAAAAAAAAGAAAAACTGAAAGTTAATGCGAATTTTTATTGTTTAGCTTTCGAACACACCCCCTGTTTTGGACGTTTGTCTCTCTTTTTACACCGATTAGAGCCGCGACCGCGAGATGACGTGCTTTTTCTCTCTTCGAATTGAGAGAGAACGAAAGAAAAAAACTAATTAGGGCACGATAAACGATCGTAAATATTGAGATCAAGATCTTTTGGCGGGGCCTTTGCATTGTTTATAGTTATTAACTGTACAACAAAAAAAAAATTGTTTAATAATAGAGAGACCAACATAAAGACATGGCAGACAGAGAGGGAAACAAGCTCCATGCATAACATTATGCTGCGATGTAAAAATCGTGCTCACTTCTGTGAACAAAAAAGAGAGAGAGAGAGAGACCTTGACCCAAAAACCTGCATTTGTTGCTTGCGAATACAGAAAAAATTAAAACAAAATTGTTACAGAAGTTCGGTTTTACAAAAAAAGAATTGTTGGGCATTTTTTTTTTTTTGTACAAAAATCTTGGTTTCGTTTGTAAGTGTTGTTTCGCCCGTCACAAGTGCTTAAGAAACATTCGTCAGCCATTTTTGTTTTGTGGACAGTAGGTCGACAAGTAGGTTTGTCGGTCAATCGTAAATTGTGTACTTTTATTTTTTTTATTTTTTATAAAAATGCGAATGGATGTATGCACGGGAGTATATAGACCAAGAAGTATCTTGTGGATCGAAGAAGATGATGAATAAGGAAAAAATAAATGAAGCAGACACGTTAGGAAATGAAAAGTTGAAACTGTTGCAAGTTGGGGATTTAAAATGACGGTGGTTTGCTTATTAGACGGAGTACCACAAGGTTGACTACTTGAGCCTGTACTTTCGTTTGCATAAATACGTTGAATGTTATAGAAATGGAGTAGACACTGACTGGCGTTAACTTTCTAGATGCTTTGTGTTTCAACCATCGGGTACTGAATTCTGTCCACCAGGTCTCAACTTGCTGAACTTGTAAACGCGAGTGTTGAGCAAAAGACAAAAATAGCGGGGTCGACGACAGCGCTTACATCTATGAAGTGGGTTGCTAACATTGGTTTAACCAACCACTCGCTTTAGAGTTTTTTTTTTCAATTGGATTCGCCCCATTGGGGCCACAGCCCGGCTATGTAAGAATCCGATCACAAGTTTGGGATGAAGGTGACGCTCTTGTTGACGACCCTGCTACATGAAATAATGACAACGCTCTTCGATTATACACATGGAATGTTCGGAGCCTTAACAAACCGCGTACAGCGGAGGTTCCACTGCTAGAGTGCAGTGCTATTCGAGAAGTGCGTTGGGGTGGTCGAACTCGAATTTTGCGTATGTGGCACACTTAAGCAATAAGCTTTCGACACGTCAACGAACGGGTTATGACAATTCAATTCAAGGCTAAATTCAACAACGTCACCTAACGCCGCCACAGAAAACAAGGCCACCAAAGATTGTTTCTACGAACTTCTCGACAAAACATATAAGCAATGACCTAACTATGACGTTAAGATCGTTTTGGGCGAATTAACATCTTTGGCAGGACAGTCAGTAAGCACACGACACCACGTCTGGAAACGGACTTAAACTAACACGGTTTCCTCATCTCAATATGTATTCACAAGTGGACGTGGCGGAGTCCTCGTTATGAAACAGTCAATCAAATTGATCGATGGAAGGCACACCGCGGAGATCTGGATGCTCAAACCTTACGAGCTGCCAACATTAACTCAGATTATAACCTTGTTGCAGAAAAGGTACGAATGCGAATATTCCAAGCGGAACAAAGAAGAATCACCGTGAGAAAACACAAGGCTGCAGTTGCAAGAGACTGCCAAGGATCTTCGCCGATCTGTGGCCATCAAAAATACTGCAACTGATGTGATGACTTTTATCCGACCGCCACCACGGAACCCGTGGCTGAAGCGAACAGCAGATGGACTTCTTGGAGCATGTGTAAAACAACGAGAAAACTATGGCTCCTTGTACGACAAGGCCAGTATCTTTGGTACTTCCACAGGAGTGATTACGGGCTAAATGGAGAAACAATCTGCAGTGTCAAGGAAGGTAATGAGTATACAAACCCACTTCCTCTCAGGCCTCATTTCAGAAAAAAATTTCTTGGACAACAATTCTTCCAAGATATCAAAGAACTAATCAGGTGACCTGGGCATTTTCCAGGTATTAAGTCCAAGCCAAGTGATTTCAAAAAAGGAAACTAGACCCAAAAATAACAGAAAAAGATGATCAGACGCCCCGCAGAGGAAGAGGGCTTAGCAAAGAATACAACTGGATAAGAGACTGCTAGATTTAGTGTCAACAGACGAAGCCTTCATGTCGAGAGCTGTACCACAACCAGCACACTAGGCTAGTAGCGGGAACAAAGACTCTTTGCCTTGAAGTTCCCAATATACCCGGCGCTATAGCATGGCTCGATTCCAAAGGCATCGTGGTGACTCAAACAGATCACAGTCAGCACAGGCAGCAAAGTTGGGAAAAATCATCAGCCTGTAAGTTGACAGTTATAGGATCGCGAATGGTTAACTAAAGGGTCGCAACCAGATCACTCCCTAACTCGTAATAGAGCCGAGCTAAACTGGAAACCAGATAAACAGCGGGAACAGTTAACCAATCCTCGCTCAGAAGGACGTTTCTCTGTTCAACATCAGTCGAAGAGATGTCCGAATCGTTTCACGCGATCTACTGCATTGTCAGTCAGACGGAACGGCTTAAACTGCCTTATAACGATTGTTATAGAAGCTACAGGGACAAATAAGAAATAGAACCTATTTGACACCTGTTTCGCGATTATCCTGCCCTGGCTAATAGAAGAATGACGTCTCTCGAGGCGATCATTATTTCAACAAACTGGACGAACTTTATATGTACATGGAACACAACGGGCCCTACTGTGGCCTAAGACAATATCATCCCCCTAACCCTCATATAAATATTGAGCTGCGGGAGCTTCTGAGACTTCTATCTCTATCCAGATGGATCTTACCTAACAGTTGCTCTTTTTAGGTTCTCAGGGCAGCAATGTGTAGGACAATGGGCTCAATGACGGGTCTTATGTGAGCTGCGACTATAGTCGCAAGGCAACTATCAACCTAACCTGTCAGAAACATGGTAAATGGTTGCCAATGCTAGTCAGAAGTCTTTTAATCTACCTTGGCGCAGTAGAAGAAGTCCACGACTCGGATGACGCTCGCATGTGGAAAGGGATCTCAACTTCACAACGTGATGTCCAGCTGAAGGCTGCCAAAGCCATTTGAAGGCAGCTGTAGGTATTTGAAGGTAGTTAAAGGCATCTGAAGGCTGCCGAAGACAGTAAAAGGCAACTACACACCGGTAAAGGCAACTTGGGGCAGGTAAAGTAGCAATTCAAGGAAGTGAAAGGTAACTGAAGACAATTAGAGGCAGGTGAAGGCTAAAGGCAGCTTATGAGTTGGGGAGATGGTTGGTTGGTTGCTCATATCAGGAACAAGTGTCCCAGATCGTCGCCCTCTTCCCTGCATTTAACACATGTACAGGCGAAGCCCAGTCTAAAAGACGAATTTGGTTGAAGATTGATGTGCCGAGGTCGATCCCACTATTAAACTTATCCAGGGTTTGGCTGAAACATACAGCTCACTTAGTGATCTTGTTACTTGGCGTCATCATGACAGATTTGACCACTTGACGTACTGTACTTGTGAGGTCATCGGACCAGTCTTTCGTGAAAACCATGTTTGCTCTGTCGTTTATGGCCTTTTTTATGGCACCTCTCCCTATGCCAGGAGGTTTCCGTCGTGAAAGTTTTGAACGTCAGGACATTGTGAAGCTTGACAGCTTAAGCATGTGTTGCGAAGCAGATAGATTCAAGAGTTGGCAGTTGGAAAACTGTTTGGAAAATAGTTCAGCGACACTTTAAACTGAATTCGTTAAGAACATCCTATAGTTTCCTTCAAACAAACACTGCGAACCAACTAAAAAACATCCAGCCAGTGGCACAGTTCATGTAGTCACCGCCGCCCCCAATGACCTAGTTGCACTGCAAATCCCATTAAAGATCTACGAGGAATGCCCCCGTGTCGTGCTCATTCTCGGCCACTTCATGCTTCAATAATGGCCCTCTCCGAGTCCGTCACAACTGCCACTCAAGCCGAGCTATCAATGTCAGAATAATTACGAGCAAACCAGCCCGCGAAAAGCAATAAAACAATGCGCGCTACCACCCTCCGCTGTCCACCGTCGCGTCACCGACCACAGATGAGAGACCACACGGCGTACCTACACTCAAATTGGTGTAATTAATTGGAAAAATTTTAGGTGTGCCGCCAGCAGAGGCCACACCGCCAAGACAATAAACACATGTTTAGCATGCTCCGAGATCTGGGTCAAAATCACAGAGTTCACCAGAGCACAGACACACACACACACACAGCTCCGATTGGTGGCCCTACTTGAGTGTCACCCTCGAACGGTTTTCCCAAACGCAAGTGATGCGAAATTTTCACAGCCGCTTGGAGCAGATACACCTGGTAATGTCACACTTACCGCCGACGAATCACGACGCCCTAGCGTTACCGAGTGTTACAAGCGCAAAATGAGGTTACCTCGTTTCCAGAAGGTCAGGCGCCGAAAATCGTTTTCTCTTTGTGAGACAACAACGACGACGGAGCAGAGTACCTTCAAGAGGAAGTTACAAATGTTAAACAATTTTTTTTTTTTTTGGGTCTGATTTAGTGGATGCATCTGTCGGTGGGTAGGGTTGCTTCACAAGGCGGCACGACATGGGCAATTGAAAGTGTAAACGACGACATAAGTGGCACACATTGCAGAGCAGCTTCAGAGATCTCGCTGATGACACGTCAGTTCAAAGGTCGGCGCAGCAGCAGTGTGTGACTGTGACACACAATGCGACACGCACTTTAGAGTGTTTCACTCGATAGGCAACGATCTGTGTGAAAGCCCCATTGACAGATGTCACTTTGGCAGTCCCTCGCCCGCCTCACTCCTGCGATCGTTACGCACTCATAAGCTCAGGCCTACTTTCCATTGTTGGATTTCGTAAAGTTTACTCTGCCCGCGCGTTGAAAGTGCGAGAAGTGCTACAACACAACACACACACACGGCATTCGAGTGAGTTGTGTGTTTATGCAACTCAAACGCAACACTGACAGCCCGACAGAGAGCTCTGATGACCTAAATGCTGTGAGTTTTGTTTTGTTTTCTTCGTTTTGTCTTCGCCACTCGAGAGAGGGCCCTTCAATTATAGATTTGGAGATATTGACCGGATTATGCAGGCTTATGGCTACGGAGACTCTACAGTCTACATGGTGCGAACAAGTAGTGTTTTCGCCGACAGGTTGTTGCAAGCGTTGGCAACAATGGACAAGAAATTGTGATTGAAAGCGACGTTACGCAGGGCCAACGTGTCGTGTTGCAAGATCTGAGTACGTGTTCGGGAAACGACCAAGCAACGCACCTGTCAATGAAAATGAGAATTACATTCGGGAAATTTGTCAAATTTCTCAATATGGCACCCGAAAAGTTAAGGAGGTGGAGCGATGTCTGTGCCTGGAGTCATGCTAGCGTCGGCTTTCATTGTGAGATGGATGGATGCCATAGAGTGAAAGACAGATTCTCAAACTGGTTTCTAGTCTGTGGTTAAACGTGATGAGTGTGGGAGATACAAAGACCTTCAGACGACATGTGCCATGTGCTACACAGGCAGCAGTAGATCTACGATCTGCGAAGAGCAAGGCCGCGTATTCCTTATGAAAATCTGAAGCGACCACTCAGGTTAAACGCGACCGGGCTTAAGACAGAGCTCGACCGACGCAAAGAAGTGATCAGGGAGATGAAGAGGGAAATGTATGCGCCACGACGTGGACCTAGACCAAACGTGCGATGTGGTAAGCCGACGCAAGCAATCACGTGTATTGCTGTTCAGATGAAATGGCTGGTCCATGAAAGAGTTGTTTTCATCGTGTTCGTGGAGTTTAGAAACTCAACTCAAAGGAACTCAACAGAATCAAGGAAATGCCCGAAGAAATAAGAATGAGAGGATCTTTAGCAGACCGTCAATAGGGATCGTTGGCTGCAAGATATTTATACGCAAGTTAAGAGCTTCTAGTCCTTATTGCGGTTAAGCACACTGTTCTCGACGCACCCGGTTAGGGACATAGATCCCGTTCATGATTAACAAGACGATGTCCCGCTGTACAATGAGAAGGAGTTGGCGCTGGCTGTAAATAAAACGAATAAAACGACTCACTGGCAGAAGCTGTTAATAGCCCACTAGGAGCCGTTAAGGGCAATATTCAACACCACTTTCTGAAAACGGCCAACCAAATGTGGAATAGGCCTAGCAACTGCGCCATATGGAGGAAGACCTGGCCCGGTTACAACAAACAGAAAACAAACGAGCTACTAAGCAGATCATGACAAAATATTGCGGGAATCGTAGCCACTGGTCAGTGGGAGACCATGCATCCAAGCTAGGTATTCCCCACAACACATTCTGCCGCAGTTGCAAGGATAACAGCGAAAAAGAATCTCTGCATCATTTCCTGTGTAAATGTCCGGCCCTAGCGAGGGTCAGACTGCACACTCTGAGCAAACCCTTCTTCGCGACCTCAAAGATATTTCCAGAAAAAAGTTTGGTGAACTAATCCTGTTCCTTAATTCCACAAGTTGGATCTAAGTATCTTCGTCCATCAACCTATAGCGCCCACAAACAACCAGGTAAAATGAGTTGTGGTTTCAAAACGGCGCGTCCTAGCGCCAATTGGGTTCTTAGAATCGCCACCTTGCCACCTGCTCACCATGTACCGTAGCGCGGCTTGAAGGACAGAATTTTGCACAAGAATGGGAAAACCGAGTACTAAAACTGATTAGCTAGGGAAAAACTTCGAAAGAGAAAACCGGTACAGGCCTGTGTGCGTTGTGCATACGGCAGTAAAACTTTAAGAAAGGACTCTAAAGTCAATGCAGCGATACAGCGCAGACAACCTATCCGAGAGGCACCATGTTTTCAGAAGAGACAGTTCTACTCTAAGGACAGTGAAGGAGATGCTTGACCGATTCGAGTTTTTTAGATCGTTCAAGTGGTTAGGACCGTCTGTATGGCCCACAGCAACTTTTGCGAATGCTAAAAGGATTCCTCAGGGACAGAGCGAGAGAGAAAGCTGATTTACGACTACACTTAAACTTTGAAGAAGAAAATTGTCGTGGGGCTTCGCAGGTCTCAGTTCATAAACTTGATTTATGGAACGTCTTTTAGGACAGGAAGACTCCTTCCTAGCCGATCGTGAAAGACGCTTAGAGGTATCGTGAGATCCATGCCCTACTAGATGAAAGAATGCGATCTAAGCCTAGAGGGAAAAAGACGAGGGTAGTACCGCAATACCTCACAAAATCGACGCAGAAGACGCTCAGAGAATAGTAAACCAAGTCTTGCGATAGGAGCGCTCTTGAACGGAAAATCTTCGGAAAGGCCGCGACTCAGGTGGCGCACGCAAATGGAAGGGGACCTCAACCAACTTGGCGTGCGAAAATGGAGGCAGCTGGCTAAAGATCGAGCTGGCTGGAGACGCTTGTTGGTTGAGGCCAAGGTCCACCACGAACTAAGGACCCCCTTCTAAGCCTCGCATCAAAAATTACCCATTGGCTAAGAGAGGTATTTCCAGCGAAAGCATAAAGTACCATGGGAGTAAAACATCAAGTCCGCGTCGAACAGAGCGGCAAAAATCACCGGATCCTATGAGACCTGATGGCAAACAAGCGAAGATGTCTGATGTCAATCACGAACGCCGTCCTGATATGGCGGGGAAGCTCCCTGGTTAACGAGTTTTTACCAAACAGTGTCAGAACCAGGCGTACTCGTGGTAGCAGAAGTGACTTCCATCGATAAGGTGTAAAGACACCTCGTCTATTGAATGTCTCCCAAGTTTCTGCCAGATTGAGTTGTCGGAGTCAGACCCTTCTGATACAACTGTCTTTCATCGACCTACTAGCAACATATAGGGTGCTCCTATGCAGATATGCTTATCTGCTAGAGGAAAACAGTAGTGGGAAAGGAAACGTCAACATCTCAAGGCAAGGAACTCCACAAGCAACGCTGGCAAGTTTGTTGGAAGACAGAAATCGAAGGAAGATGATCTGCGAGTTTAATCGGAAACATTATTGAGTGGATGTTGGCTGTGCCATGGGAAAGTAACGACTTCAAGCCACTAACCATTCGAAATGGCAGTCATCGATGGCAGATCCGTTGTATAAGCAGATAAAACGTCAAGAAAGCCAACGTCACGAGGCTAAACACTGACTGAGAAGACTGCAAGTCTTACCTGAATGAGGGTGCTGAAGTAAGACCAACGTAGTGAATGCCACTGAATTGTGAAGTGTTAGATTCTAGGGAAGAATGCATGAGAAAGGAAATGGCAACAGTCCAAATAGTAGCAATAAATATTATGGTGCTGCAGGGATCTCATGCAAAGTTTACAAAGAATAGCTCCGTAGGCCACAAATATATTGAGAATCTTGTAAACATTCTAAACGTTTTTTCGTTTCACCTCAGCACTGGTAATCGAAATTATTTATCGAAAAATCTCATAAAAGGTCACAATTCCCTGATTCCGCGCTAGGAAAACACAAATATTTTTAGAATATCAATGCTCTTGTTAGAGTACATCTGTCAGAATGTACAACAAGATGTGCACAGGTCCTCTGACATTTTTATAAGACTGTCAGAAATCGCATCACGCTTTGATGCCAAAAATAATGTTTGACATGCTACCCACTCTCATCGGTTCTCACCCTCAATTCTGTCAAAATATCGTTTGTTTATTTAAAAAAAAAAAGAAGCTTTTTTTTATTTCTCTCTGATGAAAGCTCCTCTCTCGCACACAACAGCACTTCAAAGAATGGATGAGAAAACAAATCGAAAATGTGTGGGCGATGACATTTACATTGGTAGCATTTCCACCTGCTCTGCTACACCGCGCCACCTCTTGTGTCACTTTGACAAACGCATCAAAACGTCGAAATGTCAAAACGAATGCTAGTTATAAATTACATGCAATCATTTACGTTAATTAGCTCGGCATCATGGCCAAACAGTATCATATGTCAAACGCATTTTGACGGATTGCGTTGTTTTTTTGTTAACCCTCGACACAAACAATTACGAGTAGAGACTGGTTGGAGTACACACTAATTTATAAACTTTGACAGTTTCAATGTCAAAATAATAATTAAAGGGCTCATCCTCGGAACACTCCTTTTGTGTGGGAAGTCATTGTGTGTGCGGATAGGTGGCCCCGGTTGCTCCAATGTCGATTTTATTAATTTAGGTCACCGATGTTGCATAATTTATTGTGCGAGAGGATTATTTACGTGCGTGTGTGTCAATTTGTAAGGTCAGCGAAGCAATATTGTAATAGATTTACACAGGGATGACATGTGTAAAGTGTTTCATGGGTTCTTATCGTATTTACATACTCGATTTGACAAGATAGTGACAAGATAAGGACAATGACAGATCTAAATATTCATTTGATTTAGATTTGAGGGTTTTTGATGCAAAGTTGTTGTCACAGGTGGAAGCAGCTTGGAAACTTTGACAGAAATCAAGTGAAACGAAGACAGATGCCAGCTTAGAAGATGTCATCTTCGTTTAACTGAATAATGCAGACGTTTAAGACTCTTTAAAAGTTCCTTAACATGACGGGAGTTGTCAGAAATGTTCAAGATAAGATAGTGGCCTCGTTACTCCTTTAGATGGCGTTGTAGGCAATTTTTGTTTTTCTTCCGTGATATGCTGTGTAGGTAAATATTATTTCAGACTTCTAAGTGATGAATGTAATCATACTTTCAAGTCGGGTTTTCACTTGAAATTCGCTGATCTTCTACAAAACTTGTATTGTTAGCGAAATTGAGAGGTAATGTGGCTCAATAGTTGTTGAAAGACATAGGATGGCAATTTTTTAGCAAGTGGGACATTTAGCGCTGATAATTAGTCGGATTAGGGGGAATCCCCTGGATAATTCTGAACAGATTTAGTTCACGTTGAACTAAATACACCCTATTCCCCATTTCAATTATTTACTCCTACTGCGACTGACCCTTGATAAGTCTAGAGAAACCAAGAGGTTGCCGAAAACCAGAATGCTGAATCCCAAAAAAAAAAAAACAAGAACATACAAAGCAACCATAACCGACTTTAACATGCCAGAACTTTGGGAGGATTTTCTAGTTAGACTTCCTATCAGACTGGAGTCACTGATAGACTTGATACAACCGTAAATATCTACATGGACGTGTCCAGAATGGATTGCGCGGTCGCTGGGGCTAGGTATATCCAAATGCTTTCAAATGTCTGACGACTGAACAAGCCTATTCCAAGCTTTTGAATTTGGCACAAAAGATCTGTTAGGTCAAATAGCTTTTCTGGTGCCAGTCAAAATAGGTAAGAGGCCCTCACCGAGCCAAACTCGTGTAATCCCAGAGTAGGTGCCTTTCGACGCAGTCCGAGAAGATAGCTATTCTATTAAACAAAAAAGAAAAAGTCAGAGAGAAGCATTGAGGGCAGTTGGTGATCTAGTCCTAGTGAATAACCCACCTTCGTCAAAGAATTTTTGGGCGATGAAGGAGGCGACTAGTTCATAAATTTGCACCAACACTCACTCGCCATGCGTCGTGTGCTGAAATGAGAAGAATGCCATGGAAAGCAAAACTGAAAACAGTCCTGGGACACAAGAAACACTTTCCTTGAGGATGGTGTGATACAACCATCGTAAGAACACCCTTTTTATCTGTTGCTCGAGAATATCGTACCTATGTTCAGGATGATCCCGAAATCTTCGTTCCTATGGTCAGGATGACCCCAACTAACTCGTGGAAGTGAGCGTCAAAATGTGATATGTCCAGTTCACACCGTTTCGTATCAGTTCCAGCAAAAGGGAAGCCGACCAGCTAGACGATCACAATCTCACCGCAGCTGCAGGTTAGTTTTATCGACAAAGGTACCCTTAAACCGAATCAAACAAATTCTGCTTCTACTTCATGGTCGATTAGAAGACAACGGTTATGTGCTATGAGGTGGCGGTCACACGAAGCAGAAACGACCGATTCCCTCTTTAAGTCTTCGATCAAAAATCTGATTTTCGATCCCAAATCTGAGCGATCACGCAGAAGAGGACGACGTCACCACCGATGATATGCGCAAATGGAGTGTGACCCAAACCAACTCGGTGTATGCCATTGGAAACAGCTGACTGAGGATCGTGCTTGGTGGAAACTAAAGCTTGTTGGTTGGGGCCCTAGTTCACCCCGAACTGTAACGCAATCCCAATCAAGTAAGTAATGATCGACACTAGTGCAGATATCTCTATCCCGCCCAAAGAATACTCCACCACATAGAAGCCTGCAGCCGCCTAATTGTTCGACCCCGACCCCACCTTGGCTTATGGGACCAAAATCTTGTAAATTGATCTAGATCTTCATCAAGACAGCACCCTTAATCGTCTTTGGCTGTAGCTGCGGACTTCATAAAATAGCAGAACACCACTCAACTGAACATGTGAGAGGATGTCTCATGCCAACCCATTCGCCGACATCTTAACGAAGAGAGATTCGGTTGTGCTTCGCCTAGCTGGTGGCAAATTTAAGGACGAATACAGAAGTGTTATACAATAAAGAATTGCAAACCGTCTGACAGGGAATGGAAGTCATCAAAGCGCCTCGTCGAAAAGAAATCCGAGGGTTCAAAACCCTGTGGCGACATTGCCATTTGTTCATGAAAGGTATCGGATGCCACCGCTGAACAGTTTCTTTCCCACAGCTTGCTGGACCCAAGGTCTTCTTCACACTCAGTCTGCAAAGAGCGTAAAGGCAATACACACGGCTACGCAGATTTCTCAACCAAAGCTCGTGATCAGATCTTTGAAAGACAGCCAATAAAGTCAGCAAATTACTGTAGCCACTTGTCCATATTATGAGAACCCTCTTGAAGGCCATTACACCAATGGGAAGCCTAAGGCAAATATCCTGAGGCATAGAACCAAAAAAAAAAACTAAAAGCCGCCCAAAGCCAGAATGGAGTTGATTTTCAGTTGTCAGAAGTTAACTGTCATGAAGGAACTACGTTGGTTACTTGGAGTCGCTAATACCGACGGAAGTATTCGTCAAAGTCTCCAAGTACTACGACACGTTCTTGAACGCTGCAAGGTGAAAAAACTTTCCAAATTTGTTGAGATCATGTAGATCCTCAAGCTGTGCAGGTCTAAGCAACGAATACGTCTGATATCACAGTTGGAGGCAAAAACCACCTGGAACAGCATTGAAGTGGACAAGAACTTGTGCTCAATGCCAGCGCTTAAGCCTCATCAGCACACCAGGCTAGGTCCACTTCAATAACAGTTCCGGAGAATCGTTTCCACCTCGTATCTACGTATCGACATTATCGTCCTTCCACTTGTTCAATCATGGTCAACCGTTAACCGAAAGCTGTGCCTCTTCAAGACATAAATTCAGATATAGCGACGGCATCTTTGGTTCTTCGAAGGAAGGCAATTTGAGTCGGCATGTACGACTCGGAAAGGAGACGCACGTCGTCCTACCACCAAACCCCAAATGTACTTATCGGACGATGACAAACCGGCTCTGATGTGTCACGACGATAACAACTGGTTGGCTGTCCTTCTGACAACACTGCTTCGATTCTAGATTCGATGCAAACAAGACAAAGAGACCTCCAGAGCAGAAATGATGAGTTTCTGGTAATTTTTTCGAAAACGATGCCACCTTAAGTCTTTGTCAAAAGGCGGCAGCACTAGATTATGACTGACACGCTTCAAGTGCGTCACCTGCAGTGAAGCTACTGATTTGCATCTGACTTGAATGACACTTACATAAGTTTCCCTGCTCCTAGGTATAGAACGACCTTTCATGGAGGGTTATAGCCTCTAAAGCAGCGCTGCTTCAACGAGAAGCATCCTTCAATGGCGTCTTTTAAGCGAAGGAAACTGAAAAGCTAATCAATTCGAGTCTGATGTGGGGGCGTTGCTTAAGGATTTCTATGTCCCCTCTCAAAGACAGACTCATTGGAGTTGAAATCTATTAGGAAGAAGCCAAAGTTTCTGTGAATCTGTAATTTAAAAATTACACTACAAGGACAACCTGGAATGTCCGACCTTGTGCCTCAAGCCAAACGAAACCTGTGAGTAAGATAAACTTACACTCAAAGCGCTCAAAGCGGATCTTCATTCACTTCTCACGCGCCTTTGTCCATCTAAACTTGTCAAACTACGACTTATACCCTCTTGACTAAATTTAACAACCCGTACCGGATATTGATTCTCTGAAAAATCCCACCTTGAACAACCCTCTCAACCTTCGCTCGATGATAGCCTGGCCAAACTGAAAAGCGTTACCGAATCCAGGGGCACAAATCCACACAAAGCCAGCCACAGCTACACAACGATTTAAACTCAACTTTTGCCAAAACGCCATAGGAAACCACTGCCACTTATCGCCGCTCTCAAAACGCTTTAAACTTCGCCAGACGTTATGGCACAATTGACCATGAGACCACGCCGACAAACGCGGGGCTACAAAATCGTTTTAGCTTCGCGTGAATAACTTGTGCGGTGCCAACAACAATAGACGAACGGATAGCCATTAAGGCCGCGGTATGACGTCAGGCGCCAATAATCGGCATAAACTTCTCGTCTGACATCTCGCTTCATGAATACGAACGCACAAAACCAGTTTTAAGTTGGATTTTGTACTTCACACTCGCATGAGACACTTGAATACGAGACACAGAGCCAACGAATCGCCCAAATAAGGACGAGGCAAAAGGATAAGCGCGATAAACTCTCGAAGGAGGGCGCAAATAATGTTATGCAAGGGAAAATATTTACAATCGACCCGGCGCATCCTAGGAGCGACCTCCCCTTCCTCCTACCCGTAGTTGGATAAGTTCCAAACACACAGACATAGGCAGGCAGGACGAATGAGGATGGGTACATAAATAATTGGTTAAACATTTTAATTGTGTGCACAGAAGGCGGACAGAGTGGGTGGCGGCTGTTTACAGGGGATAGCAGGACACTTTTGTGGGGAGACAGAGGCATATTGACAGAATTTAGTGGGTGGCGCGTAGTCGGGAAGCCGGAATTTGAGGATACGCTTGCGGAAATTCCCGGAATCCTTGAATTTTAAAGAGCGCGTCGTGGAGTGGGAAGTGATGACACAATGGATACGGGCAAGCGAATTTTGAGGAGCTAAACCATCTAACCGCATGGTTTCAGAAATGTCAGGAAAGCTGGAAGACAAATTAAGTTTTAGGTGGACGATCCTTTGAGAAATGAAGGGGGCTTCTAACCGCCTTTCGGCCGGACCTTTTGGTAGCATTTTTGAACCTAACATTGGGACGAAGAGGCAAGCAGAAATCGACTCAAGTGGTTTTAGACTCCTAAAGTCAACCGTCTTCGCTTCGCCAAAAATGATTTACACACATTCCAGCTCAGTCAGTGGCAAAAGGACTTCAATCCTGACCGCACACCTATGAGCACTAACAACGACAGAAAGCCTTTTCAAATCAGTCGCATGGTCTAGGAGTTCTTTAACCGAATTTTTTCATAGTCCCGAGATCCCGTTTAGAAGACCTTGGTAAGGTCCTTGCCAAACTTCCCACGCAGTCGACACAAACCGTTAGCGTCCTGGAAACTGGTACCCAAATTTCCATCGTCGAGTTCATATCGAGATCAAGATGAAATCAATGCGGACCTTCAACAAGGCCTCTTAAAACAAGTGCAGGAGTGATGCCTGCGAATGGACACCAATGCTCCGACCCGGAAAATCTTCGAATCCACACTCAAGACCCGGCGCAGTAGAAGAGGACCGCGACTCAAATAGAAAGGGGACCTTAACCAACTTGGCGTGCGAAACTGGAGGCAGCTGGTTAAAGATCGAGCTGGGTGAAGACACTTTTTTGGTTCAGGCCCAGGTCCACCCCGGACTGTAGCGCCACCTTAAGTAAGGAAGTAATGAACTTTAATAACGCTTTAGATTCAACGTTCCAAGTATCCACTGGAGTAGTGTTTTCTTTGCGGCCCCGAGGAACTGGCTCACTCGCTCACCGCAGAATCGGCACATTTCCGTATCTTACAACTTCATCTTATGCAGATGGTACCTCAGTGGACAATGTGCAGTTAGATAGCCGGTTATGGTCCTTAAATCTTCCTTGTTGGGTTCAAATAGTTTCTTTGCCCTCTTTTTGCTGGGGTCGATGAACATTTTCGCTTGCCTCAGGCCCTTTTCTTGTGCGCAATATTGAGCGAACTGAATTCTACTGGGTGAGCTTAGAACGAACGAATGGACGCCCATCGCCTCTTGCCGCCAGACAATCCTTATGTTCATTACCTTCGAGTCTTACTGGTAAACGGTATTTTAATGGAACTAAGGTGGTAGCATACGCCGTCGACTTAGTCGTACCAATAACGGGAAAATTCCGTCCTACCATTTCAGAGCTACTACAATCCGCGTTATGTTCACTGTAGAACTGGTTGGGAAAATGTGATCTCAACGTCAACCCCCAAAAAACAGAGTTACTTCTCTTTTCCAAGAAAAGGGCGGCACCAATATTTGAGCCTCCGACATTAAACGGAATACAGCTTCAAATCTGAGAAAGTGTCAAGTACCTTGGGTGCTTTTTAGACCGCAAGCTGAGTTGGAAGGAAAACACCTTAGAAAGTACGAACTAAGCAACTATTGCGTTCTATGCATTTAACAAAATCCTTAGGAGATATATACGGCCATCATTAGGAAAATTCTCACCTATGGGTGTCTGGTCTGGTGGCCGGCCGCCGGAAAAAGGCATAAACCTGAAGACTGTTACAAAAATTCAACGAATAGCATGCATCAGCACAACGAGCGCCACAAGAACGACAGCAGCCCTCGAAACAATATTCTCACTCCTACCGCTCGATCTATACACTAAAGAAGTGGAATCAAAAAGCGCCCTACGAAAATAAGCATCTAGCTTTTGGAAAAAGGGCCAAATAGGTCACACCAGTATCGCTAGCTGAAAACAAAAACTGATTTCATGACGCCATAGCTTGACTTCGAACTCAATTTCCAAACTCTCTTTCCAAGAAGGGAAAGGTGGGATGAAGCAAGGGTCATTAAACCCGACAATACATCCATTTTCACCGACGACAGCTCAAAAATGGATGAGGGGGTAGGCTCTAGAATTAACTCAGAAGAACCATTGTCCAGTCGATAAAACTTCCAAACCACACCAGTGTGTTCCAAGCTGAAGTTCTAGCGATAACCGAGGCCGCAAGAGAACTATCCTCGGTAACCCCGAGAAGAAACATCGATAGCCAGACCGCCATCAAAGCCATGTAATCTACAATGCTCAAATCACTTGTAGTAAACAGTGGTCGCAGCGAGCTTAGGATCCTAGGCTCAAGACATAACGTATCACTCTATTGGGTCCCGGGGCACCGAGGCTTCGATGGCAATGAAAAGGCCGATGAACAGCTAAGAAAGGGATCGGAACCGAACCAAATAATGGTCGATCACATGATTCTGACCCCTATGGAAGTTCTAAAGCAGGAGATACACTTGGACTTCTGGATGTTTGCCGACGAGCGATGGAGCACACTTCCGTCAAGCCGCATATCAAGAAAGCTGAAAGAAAAACAAAGGAAATTCTTAAGCTGGACAGATTGCATTTAGCTCTAGTGATCAGCATCCTCACAGGCCACAATCTGCTAGGGGCCCCTCTAAGGAGAATGCGACTAAACACGACTGACCTCTGCAGAGGTTGTACCAATATAGATGCGGACGAGGACACGACGCACTTTCTCTGCGACTGCCCAGGCCTCATCAGAACCAGGAAAAAGATCCTAGGCGCTTACTTCTTAAGTGACCCAGACCAACTCTCAACCATGCCACCGAAGGACATCCTGAAATTTATACGGAATACAGGGTGACTTATGTAGGTCCCACAACGGGGAACACAATGGATCCTCGAAGATCCGAGTAAGGCGCTGCTTTACATCAAACCGCCCCTTAGCCTAACCTAATCTAATCTTCGAAAACCTTCATATTCGGGAATCCAGGCCACAGTTACTTTTTTGCGGACGTAAGGTCTTCGAGAAGATTGAAAAAGCTCCAGACGAGCTTTGACCCTATCGTATAGGGTTTAAGGCCCATTAGTGCTGCCTGGTTAAGGATCTAAAGAAAGTCGTAATCTTTGTTTTTTACCCATAGGGGCGTAGTAAGGCTTTATGGAAAAGAACCAACAAGACGCTGTAAGATATTTATCGGCGGATAAGCATAGATGCTCCAGGTTTTATTTCACCCCTTAGGGATTTCACAGAAGGCGGCAACCACATCGTAGAGAAAAGTAGAGGGTGACCTCAAACAAATCAGCGCACGCATCTAAAGATAGATTGGCCAAGAATCATAGTACAGACAGTGGATTCTTCGAAAAGACCTTGGTTCACCTCGTACCATCAATAGAAGGTAAGTCCTCGTTCAAAACAAGGGCTCATCTCTTTGCAAAAAAAACTCGACCCCAACCCATCAAAAAAAAAAAATATCTTACCTTGCTAGAGCCATCCTAACATGAGAAAGTCCTCCCAGCGGCAACGAAAGGGTATCCACTTTGAAGAAGTATCCTCTGGTCACTTTACTCTCAAAAAAAAAAAAGAAATAACTGGAAACAATTTGTCTTTAGATCCGGACTTTGTTACAAGATGATTCTGACGAGAATCCCTGTTTTCGAACTTATTCTCCGCTTAGAGCCGTTCCACGTTGGAATGGAAAACGAATTTTGCCGTTGGTCGCGACTTTAATCGCGCACGCACTTAAAACACTTTTTGGCCTTTTGAATGTTTATGTTGTTTTTTTTTTTTGAGCGAAATTATTATTCACTGATCTTCTCAAGCACAACAACAATTATACATTACCGTTGATTTCATTGGAATTTTTTTTCGTTTAGTGACCACTTCCAGTTTGATGCAGGGTTAGTGAAACATTTTCTCTATGGAATTCTCGATTGAATTATGTTTGTCGACGTCATTTGATTGATTTTTATTTAAAAACAAAAAAAGCAAACAAACACAGATTTTTCGGGGAAAACAATTTCACAAAGTGCAAGAGAGAGAGAGAGGCAGAAAGATACAAAAGGAAGTCCTCGAGCTGTGGACATTGTTGTTGCTTCACTAGATGGATGCGGATGTTTCGAGGGCAACACCAACAAGGGAGAGGTCAAGGTAACCTGCCGCAGGCACGATGAAAGTACACCTTGTTGGTGAGGAGAAGAATGTAGAACCAATAGATGTGGATGGAGTCCATTAAGACGGAGATACATGCATGCTCAGGTAAATTAACCAAACACAACCGCAACACTTTCATTCCGTAGAAGGGGGTACCGACGGACCAGTTTACCACTTTTCCTTTGGTATTTCTTTCATGTGCTCTCGTTTGTTGGCTTTCCATGGAAAAAAGCTCTCAAGGAGAACGAACGAAAGGAGGAGGGAAACGGAAAACTTGATTCTCGCTTACTGCGATTGAAGTGAGAGACAACGCAACGCACACACATGGAAATTGAATGCAAAACGATTTCAAGGAAATGCACTGGAAAAGAACTGGAAAAGAACTGGATTTCCGTCTTTCAATTAAGGTGAGCTGGTGACTGGTGAGCGCTAATCGAGATGAGGAGATCGAAATGGAAAATCTTACATCGGCCATTGAAAGAAATGTCGGAGAAATGACACGGCGCCGCTGTAAAAGTAGATCTTACTTCCATTGGCGAACATATGTAAATCGATAGGCACTGCAACTGCGTGTCTTAGAGAAATCAACATTCAAAAATTATGTCTGAGACACTCAAATCGAATTGCGAACGGATATTAGGCCTCCGACGTTAGGCGGCGTCATAAGAGCATCATTTGATGTAAACAAGTAGAACTTAAAGGAATCGAGCTGCGCGTTTGTTGGGATTTCTTTCTCTACTTAGGAAGCATATGTAACTCGTTAGCTATGACCATCATCCCAGACCAAAGCAATCATAAGGGCAATGAGCGTGCTGACGAGTTGGCCAGGAAAGGATCGGCCAGTTACAGTTTTCTTGCGAAAAGTGTCGATATTCCGCTGGGCACTGTTAAGAGCTATACACTTACAACTCCACTTCCTCCAACTTGCCAATCATAGATGGAACAGCCTGTCCAGTTGCGATATTTTAAGAAACACACGGCCTAATTACAACAAAACTAAGTCAAGAGAGCTACTTGGCAAATCAAGACTAAATATTGCCAGAATCGTAACCATTATCACTAGCTAGTTGGAGACCATGTGGTCAAGCTTGGTATTCCTCACAACATATTTTGCAGAAGCTGCAAGGACATAAATGAGAAAGAATCTCTACTTCATTTCCTCTGCAGGTGTCCGGCCCTAGCGAGGGCCAGACAGTGTACTTTGGACAAACCCTTCTTCGTGGACCTTGGCGAGATAGCTGAAAAAAGCATTGGAGAACTGATCCTATATCTGAATTCGACAGCAAATCAACACCCACATACAAATAGGATTAAACGAGTTTCGTGGTTACAAAACGGCGTAGCGCTATTTGGGCTCGCAGGAGTCGCCGCTCTACCTACCTACCTATCTAAGCATAACTCGGCTGATCGTGGCAGCACCGAACTACACGTAGAAGAAATGGAAAACAAATCGGTCTTTAGCGTCATCTAGTGTAGCTAAGAGGAATCGACATAGAAAAAACAGCTCATCTCCGAGCGAATGAATACATATTGGCGCCCCTCACAGTCTATGCAGATGGGACCAAATATCACCTGAAAGACTCTTCTCTCGAAACAACCCCATCGATTCCAACCTCGTACCACCTTTGACAGCCTTAGACAAAGCCTTACACCGAAAAATATTCGTAAAAGGCCATTAGCGGAGCTTAAAGAACTACCCACGTCAATTGCCGATGACAAGAAGTCAGCTGTTACTGAAGTCACCAGGCGGAAGGTCTCCTATCAATGTTCAGACTGCTACATTGGTCACTCCTCAATCTTAGCTCTCCTAACACTCATCCGGGAAGGAAAAACACCGTCTAAATTGAAGTACAACCTCAATTTTCGGGAAGTCAATCACATAAAGGAGTGGCGCCAGAGAAGAGTGCTCCACTCACTTCTAGTCCATCGACTGCAAAATCAAGGGCGGGCATCCTCTACTCGATGTATCTTACCACAACGGCAGAAGCTAGGTATCTCACTCGCTACTTGTAAGTACGATGCGATCAACAAGAGAAACTAAAGATGGGGGAATGGAACTAGTCTGATTTTGCTTAAAAGGTCACTTATCAGGAACAGTAATCGGTGTTCTTACTGGCTATTATCCAATTAGCCTTCATGCCAAAAGGATGGGCGTTTTCTTAAACGACTAATGCAGGAGTTGAGTGGACAAAAACGAGGAAGAAACAATCCACCACTTCCATTGTACCTGCCCCCAGCCCTATTCCAAAGACAACAACTTCAATCATTTGCGCGAGCTGTCACATACTGACATGTAAGGCATCCTAAGCTTCATCAAGACCTCCCACTGGTTTTTAAAATATTGAATGACACTTTCGTGTAATATACTGTGGTCACAAACGGCCTTTCTCAAGCCTTATCTGACAACCCCGCGGGTAAAAAAATCTTCAGGAACAATTCTTCCAACCGAAGAAAGGACCAAGCGGTTTTAATCAAACGCCTCACTCTAGCAACAACCTTGTTGACAAAGCCAGTAAGTGTTGGAGTAAATGGCTCTATTGAGATAGGCCTCTTGGACAACTATCCTGATGGTCTTCTTAAGACCTATCACCAAAAGGCAGTGGAAAGCGTTGTTTGGGCTGCTCGCGCACACCAGCATGGCACAGTAAACCGTGCAGACACCCATAGCCGACCACCAAAGGCTGATTGCCAACTACATATTGTCAGCAAAATATCGCCATAGGAGAACACCAAGGATGTAACCTTCCTATAAGTCCGTAGACGAGATACTCCAGTCTCACAATCTACGGACCAACATCTTATCGACCACGGACTGAAAAGTTCTTCGGAAGATAGCCAACCCTCAACGAACTGTTTTAACAATTTCTGTTTTTGAATGCTCAGTAGAAATGCTTAGAAGTCTGAACAGCTTATCGTTTTTAAACATGAACCGGATGCAGTTCAGAATCAAAGAGCATCCCCACATTTAAATCTCTTCCAACCAAACCCAGATGCCAAAGGAGACTGTACCGTGGCTTTTGTCCAGCTCTGCCATCAACAGAACCTCAGCCCCTAAGGAACTGGAGCCGTATTCAAACCCCAAGGTATTGAATTCGGGAGTTAGAAAGACAACCAACCCGGCAGAAGAAGATCCCCTATTGGTCCATCGGTTAGGTCAGGCACCTTTGTAACGCATCCCCAAAATAGCACAAAGACTGCCTCAAGTCTTAGAAAAGATCCGATACGCAAGATTCTAAGCAATTCAGGTAAGTGCTTCTAAATTATTGCTTTTCAGCACCCACCGCCCAATGAGCATCCAAACATTCGACAACACACAGAGTTCATCTGAAATCTCGACAAAAGTCATTGACGGGCAGATCTTGAAGGAAATTTAAGTGCGGACATCGTTCATGAGATGCACTTCTCGTTCTTAACCTTGAAAGACGCTGTCACCTGCCAAAATTCACCAGAGATGTTATTTGAAAATCATTTTGATGGCAACTATGCCCTAAAGGCATGCGATTTCTGAAAGACTTCCGCCCAGTGCGCCATGCAACAAAAAAAAAAAAAAAAACATCCCAAAACGTCAGTTGTTTCCTCTGACAACTCTCATCTGTCAAATGAATCCTCAAGTGACAAATCTAAAGAGTTTCCACTTCCATTTCTTCCACATCTATCTCCGCCTTCAATCTCCGGGTCAAATTCTATTACAAAAAAAAAAACCGTTTGTTCAATGAGAAATCTAAATTAATAGCAATAAGCTGGAGAACACACTGTCAGAAAGTGACAGCAGAGGAAGCAAACAAGAAAAAAAAAAAAATATGAAAACAACAAAATCTTCTCCATACTAGATAGAGCAGGCAACAGAATTCAATAGCCATCCACAAGGTTCTTCCGTGTATCTCACATATCTCATCGTCGTTCTTGTTTTTTTATTAGCGGTTTTATGCTTTAGTTTAGTCGAGCTGTGTGTGTGTGTAAAATAGTGGAAAACAACAACAAAACACGACCACATTTAACCAATTTTTACGATACACTCCACCGCGCGTATGTACACAACAACCTCGCTGAGTAAATTACTTTGGATTTTATTTATTACACCAACATTCAGGACGGGAGGTCGGGTATCGGGCGCCTTGGATTCCACTTGAATGTGTTTGTGTCTATGAATGTAAACCGCAACAGCACATGTGCTTACTCGCATTTATTTGGGTGAATTCTCGCGTTTACACGCTTGGCAAAAAGCTCTTTTTGGCACCGAACACCGAACTTTTGAAATGCATTCGCAGCACACACAAAAACACGCGACTTGGGACAGTGTTGGTGTGTCAGAATGTGTTTGACCTCAAACAAATCTAGAAAAGCGACACACAGGCCCACACACTGCTGGTAGTTTTTTTTCGACCCGAAACCCACAGTGAATTTTGAATTTTCACTCCTTTAAGGATACTTTCGCCTGCGAACGGGAAGGGTATTCCCCACCGATGGGATTTTTGGTCACTTCACAAGCTAGGTAACAGACGGGATGCGACAACTATTTGTTTTTATTTGTTTTAAGGTCGCGAAATTAATTGTGACAGAGGTACACACAACGAGCCACTACTCTCTACGCACAGCAGCTGACTGACGACTGAGGAGCTTTTGTTTTGTTTTGTCATGCTTTGCTGTGTGTCCAATTCCATTCGTTTGTGTCTTTTCTTTTGCCTTTTCCAGAGCGCAAACGAATACGAAAATCGGTAGAAAGGAGAACAAGGCAAAAAAGAAGAACACGATATTTTTGTTCTCAAAGATATACAACAATAATTTCGCGGATTTGGAGGTGGTTTGCCTGTTCAGAAGTGGGTTGCTGATGTTGCCAGGAAAGCAGAATTTCGTTGTCGAACAGCGCTTAGACACTATGACAGTGTGACGAAGAGCGACATAGTGTAGATGACAAAGGATACTGTTAATAGTTCACAGCCCCCTCCAGGTCAATTCTGTGAAAATCTTCTCTTTGAGTGTTTGTGGAACGTAATATGTAGTTGATACGTTCCACAAAATATTCTAAGAACTTGACTGCATCTAAAGAACGCACCAGATGATTTTAAACTCAGCAAAGAGTAGATTTTAGTCAAAAAAATATTAGAACATGTATTAGCCGATGGAAGACTTTCTAATGAAGGCTTGAAATAGGATGGAATGTTTGAAAAGTTTCAACTAAACGAAATTGAGATGTCAAAGTTGAAATGACCCAGCCGGAGCAGCCTTCTCGGAAGAAGTAAATCTAAACTAAGAAGAACCCCGATGATCCATCGACAGACAGGACTGAGAAAATGCTAAACGCCCCAGGAATACTCTTTAAATTATTGCCGAAGCCACACAAAGACAGGAGAGTCTATCCAACCGACATCACGTTTTCAGAAGAAACCACTCTATAAGAACAGTGGTGGAGGTGGTTAGGACCGCCCAAGTCGCCAAGCAGAGAAACCACCAATATAGAAGAATCGTCGTGTTGTCAATTTTGAACGTGAGAAACCCTTCCGACTCTGATAGGTGGCAATGAATCTCATTATTTGTTCCACCGGTGTATCGGATAATTCTTCAATGTCCTCAAAAAAGTTCCGTCCGAGGAACTTATTTCTTATATGGCAGAGACTATGGCAATGGCAAAGGAAGTGGGTTGTATCCTCGTGGACCTCCTCATCGCTACACCTCCTACAAAGGTCTTCTTCTGCAATTCGAAGATTTTTCATATGGTACCGCAGCGTATTATGCCTTGTGATCACGCCTATAAGGGTACATAGGGATCTTTTGTCGATCTGCAGAAGTCTGTCGGTCCTAGCCCTACCAAATTTAGACCAAATCTTTCGTGGTTGCACAAGTTTTTAGAGAGGTCCATCTGTTGTTAGCCTTTCTTAAGGCTCTATTCCCTGCTTCGAGCTTAAATGTGCAAGGCGGGATGTTCACCAAAGTCTCGGCCTGTTCCGGGCTTATTACCAAGCTCTTTTTCGCCAGTTCGTCAGGATTCTCTCATGTCCAGGGACCCAACAGAGTGTCATCTTGTGCTGTGTTCCAAGAACCTTGAGCTCTTCTCGACAACACCTCACAAGCTTCGATTTAATTTCGTTAGAAGAAATTGCTTTTATTGCTGCCTGGCTGTCAATGAAAAAAGGTGAAATCTTCTCGAGATATTGCTCTCATCGCAGTCTCACGGGCGGCTAGTGTCACTGTTAGGACTTCTGCTTGGAAAACACTGCTGTTCGGAAGGGGGCGGACCTGGAGATGCTCAGAGTTTTGGAAAAGATACCAAAAAAAGTATATCTTAGGGGGGTAGAGAACTAATTCACGACACTACGAAACTACTCCGTAAAAAAAAATTCACTAAACGGGACAACGCAGAGCTTAATCCTGAGACTTGAACTATGGAACGTCTACGAGGAAGAGATTCCTCGCCCAAAACACCTCCCAAAAGATGCTCAAAGAAGGCTTAAACAGTTCATGATACACATGGGGTCCTGCATGGAGATATTCTCACAAGTCTTCGTTTGATAGAGCAGTCTAGAGATATCTACGAAGGTAGATAGAAGGTATTGAAATCAAATATCACCTGAGTTTCTAACCATTACACCTCAGTAGCACAGTGTGTGTGTCCGCCCGAGGAGGTCTGTTGTAATAACTCAGCCTGTCACTAATCCAGAGCAATGCCGACAACTAATTGGACCACCCAGAGCTACTTATGAAGCGTAGGATAGGCTTGGTTCGGTGAAGTGAAGAAGACTGCCCACACTTACATAGGTAAGGAGACACTTAGCCCAATATGTAGATGCGCTGTAATACCACGTGGTCTCCGTGACCCAATGGTTAGTGCGTTGGACTGCTGTGCTCGTCGGTGAATGACAAACCCCTGAGAGTACACTTTGTTATGAAGAAGATTCTCTATTCTGCTCGAAGTCGCCCATAAATTGAAGGTCTCTTTCATTCGTGCGAAAAAAGCAACATGAATAACATGAATTGTTGCGTGAAGCTTAGAAAGGAGTATAATGGTGTCAGAAGTGGGACAACTTTCCTTTTTCCTACTGCTACCCTTGGAATGGGCACAATAAAATCTTCTGCCCATCTGGCAACACCCTACAACAGTACCTACAACCACCCAATTCGCCATCAAGTTGATCCTTTCTACAACGAACACACAGATTTTTCTCTGTGCAAAAAATCTTTAGAGAACTGAACCCTCCTCAAGGAGTTATCAGTTTCTGTTTCTGTCTTCTCCAAAGAAAAACAAAATAAATAATAAAAAGCTCTCTCCTTGCAATCCCCCTTCAATGCGCATGCCTTTAGCTAGTTCATTTCAAATCGTCGTCTTGTCCTCAGCATGTATATTTCCTGGCAAAAGATTTGGTGAAATAATTCACCCCTCTCCATTCAATTACGGCCATTGCTGGCCGTTGGCACAAATATTGACAGCTGTATACAACATTGCAGGCGATGCAATCCAGTTTCTTGACAAACACGATACACCTCTGCCCGTTGGCAGTTGTGTGGCACAGAATGTGACACATTTTTACACCCAATTAAACTTCTTAATCTAGTTGCATGGACGTAGTCGGGCTGCATTTTTCCCAAAAGGAAAAAGGAAATCCAGGGATAAGGTGACAGAAATGTCACCTCCTAATCAGATTAATTTGATCTTTGGAAAGTATAAACTTTGTAATTGATTTACGAGGGCAAACCGAGGATGAATGTACATCTATTGACCAGGGATGGCAAAAAAATCCTTCTGGCCTTAGTTGCCTCGACTTTTTTTTTTATCAAAGATCAAGGGAGGGTTCTTTTCAAAAGAATACGCTTTGCCCAGATTATTGGAGCATATTTTGGGGGACCTAAGCTCTAATTGAAGCCAACTACTTGCCTTAATTCCTCGTTGTGCCTTCTTATAGAGACATTTAGGCTAAAATTTCGGGGCCCAAGAATCCAGCGGTTTTAGAACAGGTGGTAACGTGGGTTAGCATTTTGCGAAATCGCCTCCGATAAGGATTCATCACACATAGACGACTTTTGGCCATTGTATTCGGACTAAGAATGGTTTCTGGAATGTAAGGACGCGCCTTGACTCAGCGAGCAAAGGATCTCAAAAAGCAAAGTTTCAACAACTTCAGCTAGAATTCATTCACGCGAATGGACATTCAAAGTGGGATTGCTGGCCTTATATTCTAGGAGTGACATGTCATCATTACAGCGCTGTGCCCTCTCCCCTTTCAACAGACCTTTCGTCTAATGACGAGAAGGAGGCCCTCTACGACCAGCTAGGCGCCGTCGTTTTAACATTTCATCAAAGGTAGACATCGTCATGGGAATGGTGGATTTGAATGCCAAGAAACGTTATAACAACGAACGATTTAGACAAGTTATAGAAAAGTCCGCACTAGCCAACCGCAACAACAATGGCGAACGGTGTGTAGATTTTTGTAACGTCAATCTCTTTGTAACAGAAGGCACAGTGTTAGAGCCTGAAAGTCACCTGAGTGGCAACTGCCAGGCCATGAAACTCCAATTAAATTGAACATTTTGCCATTAGCCGTCCTTTCAGAAGTAGTCTCTTCGACGTCCGAAAAAGAAGAGACATCGGTATGCAAATGGCATGAGATCGCCTTGTGATAACTATCGTGCAACTATTGTATGTACGTACTGCTGCAGTTCGACGAACTTCAGAAGGCCCAGGTATAACATCGGCAGACTAAAGAATACTTCCGGTGCGGAAATAATATAAGGACCGTCTTTAGCAAGAAACTTAATGGGCATTCATCACCATCGAAAATCATTGGAATGCTGTAAAAAATGTTTTCATATCTGGCGCCGAAAGAATTACCCTGTTCATAACCTCAAAGTTAGCCAAAAACGTAATTTTTTGGGTACATAACCTTGAATATGTCAAAATCCTGACGTGATGGGACAATTCTGATCTCTGATTCAGATTCTACGCAAAAAATTAATTTGGAAATGACCCTCAGCTTTTCAACAACAAAACCATGTTGGCCTGTGTTATCGGTCGATGGCAGGAAATAGCTCAGATTGGATCGACTGCGTAAGTCGATCAGAAGGCCTTTTTGATTCATCTGTCCAATTGATTAGCACAGATCCAAAACAATGAAGACGACAGACAACAGGAGTACGAAAAGAAAAAGCTCTCATTGCAGCTAATCCTACAAATAGCAGGCCAAAAGCAATAGCAGTACCGTCTAAAGAATCACTAAAGAGCTTGTAGGTGGTCAAAATTCCAGCTGACACCCAGTGAAAGACCTAAACGATTATCCGCTCATTTTTGATGAGGACTAACTCAAGCGGCGAAAGGCCATTTTGCTACGGTCCTAAACGGTGTGTTGGCCAATGATTTGCACCAAAATCAGGTTGAGCCGCCCGAAGCAACATTCACCCGAATATGCACCACAACTTCTAGAAAGGAGGAGGACATCACTAACGATCACGGCCCTGAAAAATAAGAAGGGGGTGGGACTAACGCTAAACCCTTTGGTACGATTCCAAGAACCTCTGCCTAGCTTCTGTAAAGAAGGTGTGGGTTGGCCAGTGCTTTCCCGATGTGTGGAAAAAGGGAATAGTAGTCAAGATGTTCAGAAAAGGTAATCGTAGGCAAAATCTGTGTGCTGCTTGCAGTAGCCAAGATAATAGCTAAAGTAGTTCTTAAGCTCAGGATCAACTGGACTTGGGACTTGGGACCCAGCCCAGTCCTTATCTATCTACGCCCAGTTGTCTTAAACGAGATCTTCCTCTACAGCGTTGTCCTTCCGAGTTACATTCGAAGGCTCTGCGAGCCAGAGCGTTCACCGTAAAGGAAGACTGTCAGACGATTTCGAGATCCTAAGTAGGATGCCGCAAGCAAAGTGCATCGCGTTGCCTTTTCAATAGAAATCGAAGGATTGGAGGATGGACTCTTACATTCCAACTTGAACATCTTGACTACGCTGAAGACCTTCACCAAATGTTGAAGAAGTTGATAGAGAGCCAAACAGCGTGGGACTGAGGATTAACACGGCCAAAACCAAAATCATCAGTCGCCGAATGAACTCATCACTTCAAGTTAACATTACTGAACAATCGCTAGAGAATGTAGAGAGCTTCCAGAATCTTGGGAGTATTGTCTCGACCGGCTGTCGGTATTGCCAGCCGAATTGGCAAGCGAAGTACGGTTTGGCCAAAATATGGCAAACCAAAGCTTAAGCACCAAGCTACAACCATTCCGGTCCAATGCTGAATCCATGCTATTAAAGCACTTGGACTGTCCCCTCTGCTATCAGGAGTGGCTACGAAACATCTTGAGGATTCTCCGGCCTATTTGACCGCATCTTTAACGAACAACTTTACAAGGGAAAGGGTCAGGAACCAACGAGAAACAACGAAACTGGTGGTGGATTGGTCATACGGTTTGAAAAGGCGACAACTCCAAGGCAGGCAATGAAATTCACTTACCCAAGATGGTAGATGAGTGGGTCGTAACCGAAGTATACATGGTGCAGAAAATTCGAGGAAGGATCTCGCCGATTAGGGAAGAATTGGAGAGAGCTGATACATATTGCCAGAAACCGTACACCATGTAAAAGGCATGCCCAGTATGTTGACAGAAAGTTGACTATTAACGTTCTTGAGTCGCAAGGAGTAAATCTGCCCATGAAATGAGATATTAACAGACAAATCTCTTACTTAATGTTGAGTCATGGGCCATATCGATACGATGGAAAACGAAAAAACTGAAAAGGGTCGGAACTAGATCCATTTCTTGTCCTTGTCGGTCTTAGCTTAGCAGTGTTTCAGTTCATAGTCACAAGGGACCTCAACTGCTGGTTCACGTTAGGAGTGAAATGAGGTCAAAGTTGTCAGGAATCTCCAAGGTTGGAAATAACTCTACTAAAGATGTGACGCTCCGGCACGCAGAGTCTTCGAATCTAACCCGAGGGACAACGCAGTAGAGAAAGACCTCGCCTATGGTCGCGGGCATAAGTAGAAGGAGACCTCAACCAACTGGAGGCAGTTAGCTAAGGACCGGGCTAACTGGAGAGGCGCCACCTAAGTAAGTAAGTAAAGGCGATGTGATACTAGGATTTTAAACGGCCAACTTCGTTAGGATGCAAAACTAAGGTTCCAATCCTGGGTCATACCAAATAGGTCGCACAGACACACTTACATCGCTAATTTGAGAGTGGGAATGACAAAAAAAAAAGTTACAAGACCTTGGCAGTCGAAATCCTGTCGAGGGATGAAGCCATTTCAGCTTCAACGGAGAAGAATAGTCCTCTGAAGAAGGCAGCAGGCTGAATGACAGATCAAAATTTGTTAAAAGTCCCGTGGGCAAGACTCTAAAGATTCAAAAACCGCATTGCTAGCAGGTTTTCTGGGTCAAGATGAAGCTGTGAATGGGCAAATGTCACTCTCTAGTTCAAGACGGTGCTGCATTGCACAGTCAAAGAGACGGTGCAGTCTATGTAGGACAGCTGGCGAAGTCATCTTTACCAGATTCTCAGAAATTAGAGAGAAATTGAACCAATCTGAGATATGGCGCCAAGATTCGATTTGGGCCAACAGATCGTAGAGGAATGAGGAACTCTATCGACTTGAACGCACCCAAAAAAATCCATCAATTTCCCCCGCAAGAATGCAAATGGCATCAATTTATCCATCGACTTTTGCCTAATTTATTGCAAAACATCTTAACCCAGATGAAAAACGTATCTAGTACTCGTGTGTATCTGCACTCAAAGCGATACAAAGAAACGACAAATTGCACGAATGCAATGCCATTCAAAGAACACAGTTCAAGAATTTTTAATTTTTTTTTTTTTTTTTTGACGAGCCTGTGGCAAAGGCGAAACAACCTCGGAGATTACAGTGTGCGTTCGTAGTCGTAAAAATGAAACCGAAGGTGTATCCCCCCCCCCGGATTGCGACTGTATATACACTTCTCTGATCCCCCGCCAGTAGTAGTAGCAGTCTATGCTACGCCTCCGTCGACTGGTTCAAGTCGACCAGTCGAGTTGTTGAACCATGAGTGCAATCAGAAATAATGTAATGTTCAATGAATCCATGAGATACACACAGGCGAATGCGCGCTTACGAGTTCGCTGCTGCTCGTATCTGTATCTACATGCATACGTATATCTGTTGAATTGCTTTTAAATATTTTACCTCTTTTCGTTGCAATTTGTAGCTTTTTCGGTTGTAGAGCTCGGCGGTTGCACCGGGAACGTGTGCTCCGGCCGCCGAGTACTCTTGTGCGCGCCGATCAAAGTGGGTTACAGTAATTAGCTAATTGAGTTGGATTTCAATTTATTAGGGTCAACATTGCTCAGCGATGATTTTTTCCATTTCGAGTACCGCCTCACCGCTCCCCCGCGGGTGTATGATGAGTATTCTCGAAGTCCTCGTCAACCCCTCGAGGGTGAATTTGAATTGTGTTTGCCCCACAAAATGCAAAATCCATTTGAGTGGCGGAAGGATATAGGGTGACCAAACCTTGGAGAAACATCACTTTTCCCTCCACCCTCAGAATGTTTAAGGGCAAATGCTGATGGAAGAGGTAAGTTATGTTTTTGGCATTCTGTAAAATTTTATGTGACAGACCCGGAAGTCCTACTTTAAGTATCTATCTCTCTCTCTCTCGCTTGCTTCGCCCCTTTTTGTGTCAGAATAAGTTTCCAGAGAGTCTCCATCCCCCACCAGAACTGTCACTCTCAAGGGGGTGGAGGAATTTGTTTCATAACTTCTTTTGAAATGTGAAGTGAAGTTTTCCGTTTTCCACTGCAAAATGAGGCGGCGTGGGTGTGGGCGTGGTGCGGTAAGCGTATTTGAAAAGTTGACACAGCATATTGCATGATGATGCTTAGAAATACAGTTGGAGACACTTGGAAATTTTTGTTACAAAAGAACACGTTACATTGTCAGCTGGGGCGGAGGATGTAATGGAAACTTTTGAAGAAAAGGATTGCGAAACCGCTGTTTATTGAAGTGAACTACGGCGGACTAAATCATTTCAGGAAGTCAGTGAATGATTTATATTTCAATTAAAACGTGACTCGGGATAGATAGCACTTTAAGGGCAGACGCGTCTTTACAGTTGTCTGTCGCTGTCTACGCAGTTTACATTCGATGCAATTGTTTTCTTTTTAACTTCTCCCATCCCCTGATAGATGGGAGGCCCGAGAAGTAAGAAAGAAGCAAACACATTCCGCTAAAAAGCTGACAAATAGTCACAACTTACGTGTCAAACGATACTCTGCTCATTACCAGCTAAGAACATGGAGGGGCAGTTTTTCTACCGCTCTGAACCCCATTGCAGATGGTAGCGTGTTCCAAAGTTGAAATGAACTCTTCGATGCCCAGAATGCCAAGAGAGAAGTGATCACAACCGCGATTGCAGCACTCAAAAGTAATGAGGCGGCCGAGCTAGGGGGCATCGCCAACAACTTTGGCATCGTTTTTAACTTTTAGAAAAGTCTTGGGTGGCGGAGAGCTTCCTAGATGGCTGGGGAAAAATTGTTAAGATGTATAGAGCAGATATCTATGTTCGAGAGGAAGGCACCATCGAAATGGGATATGACAAGACCTAAAGTTATGAAGGAGAAGACGGACGGGGGAAGATGGACGATGAGTCTGATCGGAAACATTGTTGAGTAGACAAAGTGGATGCCTGTGGAACTTACAACCTCGAGCACGAGAACCTTAATGTCTACCTTCACTGAATAGGAAAGTAGAGGAACCAGCTAACCACTCCTACTGCTTAAAAAATACATAAATAGCTGATGCGACAACTCGGGATGAGCCAAAGCATAGCTTCTCGCAATCATTCATGCTGCGCGTGATAAATTTTTCGAACAAAAGGAAGGTGCTCCGACTCCGAACGACGAATTGAGAAGCTTTTTCGTGAAAACTTATGCTCTCACAGGTTTGTCATTCCTCGACGAGAGCTCGTGTCGCGAAAAATGTTCGATCGATATAGCTGGGATATAAGGGAATTTATAAGTCAATTGATAGTCTCTTTGCTCAGAACAAGAATCATTCCACAGAAAAAAGCCGCAGGGTGGTGTCATTTCTCCTCTACTTTGGCTAATGGGTATTGACGAAATTCTGTTGACTAGACAGAGAAGTAAAGGTGGTCGCGTACGCGGATGACGTGGTAGAGATGCTTCCCTCAGTGAAAAATTAAATCATGAAGGCTACTCTAGGTAAGGTAAAGACCTGAGCTTCTAGTTGTGGCCTTGGTGTACCAAAATGCAAACTATCCTCAAGCGCTAGGTATCTGGATATCATGCAAATTCAGGAAAACATGTGTAGCCTTCCATGCCTACAAATAAACTTTTGGCATGAAATGAGGAATTCAACCAAAGATAACTTTGTGGATATACACAGCCATTGTGCGTTCAATTATCACCTAGATGTCACTGGTGTGTTGGCCCGCAATTAGCAAAGGCTACAACCTAATTAAACTCAAAAGACTCCAAAGGACAGCAAGTACAGGCACCACGGGAGCATTGAGATCGGCTCCGATGGCCTATGCAGCGCAGTCAGACTCAAAGAATCTGCAATCCAGCAATGTTCTGGACTCGGTACCAAATGGCATCATTACGTCTCCAACACTTGTTACGTCCCCAAACTAAACTATAATAAAGCCTTTCACGTGGGATTTCCCACCAGTGCGCAGTAAAATAAAGACAAAGCAGTGATGAAATTCGACACGCTCATCTACACTGACGGATCAAAGATAAACTGCGGTTTCAGTGCTGGTGCGAAATCACTGAAAATATCAAGATCATACTGGCTGCCGTATTTTATCAGCGTCTTCCAGGCGAAGTTACGGGCAATCTGAGAGACTTGCACGCATCTTGGACGTGAGAAGGTATAGGGAGAGGGAAATTTATTAAGGACAAGGCGTGACACTTTCAGAAGCAATTCCCATCTTCAACCTAGCTAGGGACGATATGGTTAGAAGATACTGCTTCGAAAGGAGGTTCGATTCCAAAAAGAGCAGCAAAAGAGAATAAATCAATGAATCAAACTCCATCCAGTAGTATACAGACTGTTCAAGAATATCCACGGGAACTGGGATAGGGGTACACGACCGAGGACAAAACACTCGGAATCCCTAGAGACATTTCCCAGCTTATTTCAAGCAGAGGTCTACGCAATTGAAAGATGTGTACAATTCAACCTCAACGAAAGGTATCACGATACTTTCAGACACTGGCAGCCATCTAGGCACTATGCTCCCATGAAATTAAATCAAAGATGGCAGGAAAATGCCTTGAGAAAATCAATAAACTGGGGCAAAGCAATAAAGATACCCTTCACTGGGTACCAGGCCACGCTGGGATCGAGGGTAACGAGGGTCGGAGAGACGACCTATAGGCCCAGAACCCTTCTGTCGGCTAGGACCCAACAACTAAAGGGAAAGATTAAGAGAAACTGAGAAGCAAAACCAAGCTTATGAACCGGGCTCGCTGGTCTCCGGCAGGCTAAGAAACACCACCTGCATCAACATGACACTCACAAGACTCCTAATGGGGCACTGTGGACTAAATAAGATTCTGCGATGAAGAGAAAGAAACCCCAGTACATCTGACAAAAATCTACCCTCGATAAGTCCACTTAAGATACTCCAATTTGTCGGAGCCATTGGATTGGAGGATAGGCTCTTACTCAAGTATACATTGACCAGAGCCCCTAAACAAGGGGAACCAATAGATATATCCTCGTCGCAGTACTATTTACACCCCTAGTTTACAGTCTACAGTCTACAACTCGGACGTAAAACAATCATCAAAGAGAACATTGCTATCCTTGTAGATAGCCAAGCCCCCATCAAAGCTATTGATCCGGCTACCATGTCCTTCAGCTGGTGTAAGAGTGCCGAAACGGGCTTGCTCGCTCGGACGATTAGTTTAGGATCACACTGCTCTAGCCTCCAAAGCACAGTGACATAAAAGGACAAAAGCAAGGACCAGGCAAGGCCGAAGGCTCCCTCGAGGCAAGGATCCTCATACTAGGATCGTTTTAAAGACAAATCCATTCACAACCTTCAATGGAAGAGACTAACCAACTGCGTCATATTAAGGAAGATATGGGCCAACTATGTCAAGACTAGAACAAAAGATCTTCTAAGCAGAATCCGTACAGATATTATTAAAAAAAAGGCGATAATTACAAGGTGTTAAATAACTAAATGAAACCAGAAAATACAAGTCTATAATTTTCTGAGAAGGAAGAAGAAGATGAAAAATTGCAACAATTGTATAAAGCAAAGGGTGAGTTAGTAAGAGGTGTAGCCTTTGCATTCATGTTCTCCTTGTACCACAAAATTTTGTTTATTTATTTCTTGACCATTGTAATCTTAAAAGTTGGGAAATTTAAGACGTGATGACTAAGATCTTACGAATTTGTTTAAATATTACGCGTTAGTTATTAAAATTCAAAAGCTAATACGTTAAAAAAATTACGTGAAGTTTTTCATCAAAGTCATATCCCATACCTAGAGCAATAAAGTATCAGATCGAAAGTAATTTTACTTAAATTTTACCTCTCAGTTCTTAACAATGAATGTTTTCAATTATACGAATAGAAGTCCTTTGATTCTTACCTGAAAAGATAAAAAAAAATTGTTTGTTAAATGATGGCCGTGTAAAAATATCTGGCGACAGTTCGAGGTGGATAATGTATATATATGTATATTAAGGTCGTTTAAATGTCCTAGCAGCCTGCTAGTTTTCTGCCTCAACTGGTGGCTGAAATACGACATGTATTTAATGAGATTGCCAGGCCTCGTACAGTAAGGATCCATTTGGAAGCTGACCTCCACGGTTGCGAAG
Source organism: Matsumyia berberina (assembly GCA_917880715.2). Lineage (NCBI taxonomy): Eukaryota > Metazoa > Arthropoda > Insecta > Diptera > Syrphidae > Matsumyia > Matsumyia berberina. Next base: position 41,908,926 of record OU862872.1, read on the forward strand.
TTCTACCGGAAACTATATTCTGGTACCACGGGAGACAGGAGCCCCTGCGACACTTCGGATTCTGGTGTCATCTGACACCAGTCGGCTTGACTCAGCCTGTCTATCGAGGTAGGCCCCCTAGTGGGAGTATCGTGGTAGCTTTGGTTACCCAAAAGCGGGAATAAACGGCGTCCTTAGGGATATGTTAACATCTTAAATCTTCAGGGCGCAAGAAATGTCAGATAAGCCTCGTTCTCTCCAAGGAGTATAGCTCATGGCTTACACATGGCTACGAATTGTTTTTCCTTGGTGCTGATATTGTGGGTAGGCCCATCGTGAGATTATGCCTGTTAAGGCAAGAGTTTACGTTAAACCCACCTTGATATACATATATGTATAACAATTTACAGAAGTGTTTCCTCCACAGAGCTGATGAGCGGCCTCAGAAGTCGACAAGTGGATAAGCTCCCCAGTTAAGCAAAACCCAAGAAGCACCAATTCTACAGCTGATTCGATCGAGTAAAGACTCTCAAACGCCTAATGAGCGCTTGGCTACAGTTTTCCAATCGCATAGACAATTCACTGCTTGATGCTTGATACCTTCAACACCCTGCTGACACTCTTGAAGCAGTTGTTGTCCCCCAAAAGACTACACGACAAATGGACAACGAACTAAATCGGCGAAAGAAAGTAAAGAGTTGAAATGCCAACACTGCCAGTATGACTGACCTTAGCTGCTACGTTACCCTAGCGCTCACAGTGGTATCAGAATGAACCTATCTTTGGTCTAAGTGCACCTCTCTAGAGGGCCACCCTAAGCACTTCGGATTTACAACACAGGGTCACGCTTAACTGAAAAGAGGCTCGAAAGTTATTTCTTTGCAGACTGAACTCAGATCTTCCGAGTGTCCTGAAGAAACCTATAAAAACGGACCAAGGAAGGAAGAAAGTCCGAATTAAGGCTATGGACGTAGATCCAGACCTAACAATCTGCATCGCTATTAGCTACTAGCTAGGAGATAGTTAATTTGCAGTCTATTACAGTTCTACTGCCACGAACAGTCCAACAGTCCAACAGATCCCTGAAATGTTTACCATGCGAGCTCAGGGTGAAAAGAACCCAAGACTCGGACCAAAAAAAGTTTATCAAACATTTTCATCACAATCGTTGGAAAATTGATTCGCTAAACCAACTATGACAATGGACAGCCCAGCACTCAGTCTAAGACAGATTAACTGTACACACTTCTGTTTTAGACGTCGTGTGCACTATACCTTGCTTCACCGCACGGAGAAAGGATGACAAATGCGAACACTGAACTTCAAGCTCTTCAATGCAAAAGTAGAAACGAGTTGAACTCTGAAAGGCTCTTAATACTGACTGCAGCCATATGTATAAGATCGCTCTAATGCTCTACTGCTCTACACTTCTACAGGAATGAAGTCAAGAAGACACAACGTAAATTTTGGCATTGGTATTATGGTATTTGTACAGACGACATCCACCGCTAATTACGAGTGTCCTTACATCCCGTAATGTAATTTAATACTCGAGGGTTCGAAGATCATATGTAGGATTCCGCCGATGACATTTCCATAGTTAAACTATGAAGAGTCCAGACACAGATGAAGTCTATTGTTTGGGACGGAATAATAAATTCTTGTAAGATCCTACTACTCTACAGACTAGCATTTGGCTATTGCGTGCGACGGTGCCTAATACTATTTGGGGAACCATCCACCCAGCACGGTTTGAAATGCTTTTAGTCAAAAAAAAAGTGGTAAAAAAACCCCTTGGGTCAATTCAATCAGACAAGCGGTACCAGGCTTGTCGCTAGCTAGCCCTTCTGTCTACAACCGGATCTCTAGCTGCCGCATTTCAAAAGAAACGATTAAACCATTTCAGCCAACCAGGTTCAGCTGACACATCCATAATTGATTACCGAAACACACTGACCAAATTGCTCACGTATTCAGTGAAACAATTGCCCACAGTCATCACTAAGAGCTAAACTCTATTATTACATCAATGTATGATGCGAGCTGCAAGATAAAAAAAAACCGATCCGTCAACCGATATGTTGACCGGCGGCATCAAGGGAATTCAATGCCCCAAAATCTTATTATTTATGAATGAATATCAGATGGCAATCACTTTAGGAAATTCAAAGGAAAACTTAGAAATCTTTTGAAAGCAACAAGGATTTGGCAATCTCAACCAAAAACCCTCTCTAGACACCATAGTGACAACACTTCTTTAAAACTTAAGGTTCACCAACGACCACAGTGAATCCCACCACTAGATTTCCTTCTATTAACCCCATTTTCTTGGCGTCAAAACTATCGATCTGGCTTTCGATATGCCTGCTACCTAATTGAAGAACCTGCCAGTCCGCCAGGATCCAATTGCCTCTCTCTACTCTAGCTAAAGCCTTTAAAGTTTCAGTTGGAGATGGAATATTCACTGCTTCAGCGTAACGTGAGGTTAATGTAGAATTCATCTGCACGACAGGCAACGGACCTCTAACTGATTCAGAGCCCTGCACACAGGCAGAAAAAACTGGAACTCACGACGATGGCGCGTTGGCTTGTTGGCGTGACAGATGCCCTAGTAGCAACCTTAAGGGAAACCCACCTAATCCTGAGAAAATTCACCATTACAGCCCAACATCAAATCATCGAAGATCGAAAGAAACTTAGAAACTTAAGGCAGGTTTAAGCTCATTCCTAGACATAGGTAGGCAAATTGTGAGAAAGCCTTTAAACACCAGATGGATTCGTCCAATGTTAAGCAGCGGACTTTTGTAGAACATCATTCCTTCTCCACAAAAGTCAGGAGGCTGGTGGCAGTTTTCGGTATCAACCTTCACCACATAAAGTTCGAGTTCAAATTGCCACTTAGCTTTGACAAGATAATAAGTTCATCAGCGCCTCAAACACAGAGGAATCCAAAAATTCTTGTACTAAGCAAGCGTGGTGCTGAGCTTATACTGGTTTTCCCTTCCTGGACATTGCCCACTCAGTCTTCATCTTAACAATCTAGTCAATCATCATATTAACAGTTCTTCGGACATGTATCGATTTTTTTGGAAAACCAAGAGACTGCTCAGCAGATTGTGTGTAAATCTCCTGCCATAGCACATAGCAGACAGTCACCTGGACAGCGGATTCATATTCCCAAACACAGTCAATCATTGGGGAGCACAACCTTGAGGATCCTCATGAACTCGATCTGTTTGGATCTCATAACATTCTCCAATTTTACGAGAACATAGTTTGGCCCCAAAGCTCTTTTCTGGTTTCAGACAGGATGGGTAGGAGACCCAACAGTCCTTCATCGGATCACGACAAGTCTGAACCAAAGTCACGAGTAGACGATCAATTCTCATGGTTTCCGGCACTTGGAGACTGTGTTTCCCTTCCGCAGAAAAACCACAAGCAAAGATGCTCTTGCTGAAAACGCAGCCCGAGCTATAAAGAAACTGCGTCCAACGTCCTGCGATCTTTGAATTTCTCAAAACTTTCAACGGAAATTCTCAACTCAAATCCAACCTCAAAAATCTAAGCCAGCCACCAGATACGAGTAAATAATTTCTAAAGGGAAACTCAAGCGTGCATTCGTGTGTCTCTAAACACAATTCCTCATCTCACGCTGAGACTCATTAGTTCTAGACATCGCCAAACATTCAAAACATACATATCTGTGCACCTATTGAAGCGTTTTGGTCGTTCATTTTTGTTCAAGAGGGGCAAACAACATTCCACACACGTCACCGTGGAAGGGCAATCATCACGATTCGTAACAAAGTCCAAGCGCAGTCTGTAATCTGAAATCGAAACTTTTTTTGATCCGAGAAAGTACCCACAATCGTTTCAAACGAAACAACTGAAGCACTTTAGGATAAATTGAATGAAACAAGTTTGTGTGCACGAATATGCCCTGGAAAAGTAAAGTCCACACACAACTCAGGAGCAGCATCAGCATCCTGGGCTGTATCCCTACAAGAGTATTGCCACCACCCTTCCAATTTAAACAAACAAACAAACAAGGAACGATGAAAGGAAGAAAAATGGATTTCCCTTTGAAAAGAAATTACATCCCAATCTGAAGGTATTAAGGACGAAAAAAAAAAATAATCAAAACCGAGCAGGGAAAGGATGGATGGATATAGCAGCCGCCGAACTGTTAGCAATTTAGGGGACGGCGACAAAAACTAACGAGAAAAAAGAAATACAGCATCGTACACGGTACAGCCAACCAACCACCAAGCAGAGAGGACGAACCCCTCCGATGAATTTGTGCTGAACGGGAATGGGAAGAGAGGAAGAGAACTCCCGAAGGATAAACCTGAAAGGACCGCATATTTCAATGCAAAAAAAAATATAAGGAAAACCGGGATAACCGCGGACAGCCACTACAGCGCTTTAGCCAGCGCGATTACAACGACGAGAATGACGATGACTACGCGGAACGTTCGTTCATACCTCCATTGTGCACCAAGAGTAGCAGCAATTCGTTTCGCGTTCCAGAAATTGGTAGGGTGTCGTCCGTCGACGTCACCCAGTACAGAGTCTGTATGAGAGCGCCCCTGTAATGGGGGCAAATTTCCGCTCGGAATCGAGATATGAAAGAAAATTGGAACGTATCTGCTTCAACCAGCCATCCCAACCAACTTTGCACGGAACAGTATGTGGGACAAGAAAGGGACGTGTCCGCTCAAATTAAAGTGAAGCCATAGTTCTACTGACTACAGTCTTAGTGCCTGTCTAGTCAAAGTGCATCTTTGAATGCAATGACGCCTCCCAAGATTTAGGCAGAGGTCTGGATTAAGCACTAAGAAAAGAAGGGAGCCTCGAGACAAAACTATGTTCGTGACAAACAGAAAAAATGCCCAGTAGCTTTAAAGACGATCTAACCACTTGTCTGAGAAACTGTGATACAGTGGAAGAGGCTTGTGGAAGAAAACCTTGATCGGAATCAGGTCCCAATTTGTCGGCTTAGCAAGGGAATATAACCACCATTGGGGCTTGAGTTTCCGCTAAACAAACTCATACGCACTAAGCCGGAGAAGGACTATAGCACGGAGGATTGTTTCAATACTCTCGTCCAAAAAAACCTACAACTGAACAGAGTTTTTAAATTCTACCAGATAATCGTAAGAGGCTCCCCTCAAGTGTACAGAATGGCAACCGCCCTTCCCTAAGAAACCTTGTCTGCATGTTTGAAAGCCGAACACCGTCCGAATATCCTCTTTGTACTGAAGGAGAGAATGCATCATGCAATGTCGGTGAGTCGGGCTCTTAGAGGCTTACCTTCGCCTCTCTTAAGGCATAAGCTTATCCGGGGGAGCGCTTTTCGCAGTTCCTCAAGGCAGGGACAATATTGAGCTGTTAATCTCGCTCCCTCTTCTTGAGTTTGAGTAATTCCCAGACGTTAAGTTTATCGTCTCCACGCTGTTGTCCGGAGTGAAGCCGTTCATTTAAAAATTCCAACCTTCGTCTCGCTGTCAGTCGTCTGCTGCATTGGAAGAACATGTGGTTTGCGGCGTTTTGACGATCGACCAACTAATAACATTTCCAATCAGATTTGCAGTTCAGCACTTGACGAGTTCCTCGGCTTAGACTGTTGCCATTTCCTTTCTCAAACACACTTCGCCAGTGCCCAGGTCTTCCCAATTCGGTAATGTGTCTCTCAAGCTAGACCTGCGGGGTTCTTAGTTTGGGAGAACTTCAATCATCCAAAAGGACGTCTAAATGGTCCCAGGAGTAGACTTAAGGTCAACAGTTGCGCTCACAGTGGTATCACAATTAACCTATGTTTTGTCTAAGTGTACTTCGTTCTAAAGTACCGATGTGCACTGATTGATAGCCTCTAGTTGTCCACCCTGGGTAACGCTAAAAAGATCTATCAACTCGTAAGCTCTGGTCGCCGTGGCTCAGTGGTTAGTGCGTTGGACTGCTGAGCGAGAATTCAAGCCCCAACCATGTCCACCGAACATTTTTTGCGGCACCACCTCTCGTCGAAGAATGACAAGATCTTCTCAATTCGCCTTTCGGAGTCGGCAATAAATTGTAGGTCCCTTCCATTCATTGAATGGTTGTGAGAAGGCTTTGGCTCATTCCGAGTTATTGCGCCAGCTATTTATTTATAACTCGCTTGACACTTTCCCTGCTTTTACAACGAAACGTGAGAGGTTATGCAACCTTCTTGAGGCTCAAACTTCATATGTGCCATCGATTACGGCCCTTCTACGTGGCTTAAAGTAGCTCACTGCTTCGTGCTTACGCTCCATCTACTCAACATTCCAGATCGGACCCATAGAGCATCTTTCGTTTTTGACATTACATCAGTCATGTTCACGAATCTTAATCTGTGTAGATCTTAACGAAGGTACATTGGAGTCCCGATTAATCTTTTCTAAAGGTTTTCGCCCTGTAAATACGTCGAAGGTCACCATTGAGAGGCCAATTGTTCCATTGTTCCGCTTTGCTCCTTGGTTTCGCATTTTTTCCAGTTCTTTGGGAAAATTTGTCGAGAACGTCCATCTTGTGATGAGTTAGTACAAAGGTTAGCGTCCGAGAAACTTAGCTCTCCTCCAACAATGTTACCAATTCAAGCGCCTGACACAATCCCATCAGCTTGGCGAAATTCCGACTTCAGTGCATGAACTCATTAATTATGCGACAAGTTGCATTTGGAAACCCTTCAAGTCGCGTTTGTCATTGTCACCAACAATTTCTGGAGTATTCTCTCTCCCTGACTACACACGCATCCCGTTCCTGAAGTCACAACCAAAGAAAACGCCGTCCTCCATTGTTAGTCACTGCAACTATTCACTTATTTCGTTCACGTCGCAGCACTCTAGCGAACCATCCTCCTGCTTTGCTTCATCCGTCTCCTATATCCCGCAACGAAACATATTAAACCTCTTACGTGGGGAAAATGTTGTTGTCGTCGTTCCTGTTCCCACCCATTAAACGTACACAAGTCGGCCACAATTTTGCTCCTGAACGCGAACATTCCACATCCATCCAGCAACTCGAACGTTGAAAGTACATAAAAAATGCCATCCTAAGACTTTTCCGAAGCGTCCTCTGGAGATTTCCCTGATACGGATGTAGGTAGGTAGAGGTACACCTTGGCATTACATAGCCGAATCCTCTCCGTCTTCGTCGCAGCAGGGAAAATATCACGTTTCCCATCGTACTGCCGCACACTAGTGCTCTTCTATAAATTTTTGGCAAAAGACTCTTCGCTTCCTAAGGGGTGTTCCCCCCTTTGCCTTGTACATAGTATCGCCCCCTTTGCTGTAATGTCAAACTTTTGCCTTTGCCCGTGCAAAGGCAGGAAAGACGAAAAGGTAGGTAAGCATCGTTCCTAGGGCACAGCAGCTAAGCGATATATTCCGACCGATGTGCAGCGTCGTACTCGTACCGAGGTGGTGGTGTCATCAACGAATGAACCAATTTCTAATTCCCGTTTTATTGTGCGCGCTCTAGTACTCCATTCCACTTACGAACGAACCGAGGAAAGAAAAAAAAAACGACAGCCTTTCTTATTTCCTCGTAACTCGCATCCCCCTTCGCCGGTGCCTGTGCCTGAGCAGCACCAGCAATTTTCATGGTTTGGCTCGACGGGCAGAGCCTTTCACAATCCTCCTCGCCAGCACAGTGTGCGAAGGGGGAACACTGTGGCGCGGAGGATTCGCCTCAATAAAAACTGAATCCTGTCAGAGGTAAGCAAAATGTATCAGCTGGCTGGCTGCCTGGCGAGCTGCTTGCGTTGGGATGGGTATTGCTTTGGCATTCTGCAGAATGGATGCATACTCGTACATTAGCGAGGGGTGGAGGAGCGCAATGGAAAAATACCGAATGACAAAGCATTAGAGCGCGCCCATACCATCATCGTATGTCAGTTACGGATGGGTGTAGCGATACAGTCTGTGCAACAAGGAAGGAAGGTTTGTGTAGAAAATGTAAGGAGGAGGAATTATCGGAACAGATTCTCCATTTCGAAGGGGTTTCCCGGTTTAGAAGACAAATATGTATGTATAAGCCAAATGACACGCATATGGAAAAGGTTAGAGCCCCAATTCAGGGCCCAGTCGAGACTTCATTTTTTGACACTTCCGTTAGGTCGTCAAATAAAAATGTGCTTGCGGTGCTATATATAGCTCTGACTCGAGCTGGACATCTGTACAAGATGAAGATGACCAAGATAAAGATGAACTTAGCACTAAAGAATGAACTGGTGCTGTTGACAAGAAGGCACAAACCTTCCCCTGGCATACGTGACCATGTAGGCAACGTTTCGGTTGCTCTTTAATCCTGTCGTAGGGCTTTGGGTCTGAAATGAAACCTTCAGGCTTCAGTAGTCTGAAACTGGCTTGGAAAAGACGTAGGGTAAATCAACTCGTTATTTAGTTGGTAGGCATAAAATTTACACGGGTTCGTCCGCATTTAAACAAGAGGACAAATCCAGCATTTGAAACCATGACGCTTTTTATAACGGAAATCAAGGTGTCCGAAAGTGTTGACCATTTGGGAGTGTTTCTTGATGTCAAACTCAATTGGAACTATTCACTACGTTGATCAGAAAATTCAAAAGGCGAAGAGTGGGTGGACAGTAGAAAGGAGTATCACCGAGGGCCGAGGACAGATTTACCAAGCTGTCCCAAAATGGCACCAGCCTGACCAATCCTACAAGATAACTCAGTATTGCTTCCATCCTTCCATCACTCGTGCATTAGACCCCGAGATACATAAACTTTTCCACCTGTTTCAATGGAACTCCACTAACATGCAGAGTGCATTGAACAGGCATTCGGGAAATCACCATAACCTCTGATTTGTTCACGTTTACCTTCATCCCAGCTTCAACACAGACGGCGACGAACATATCTAGCGCGCGTTGATGTTCGGTCTGGGTGGACATAAGGATGACCAGCGAAAAGCAGATGACGCATCCAATCCCAATCCCAATTCAAACCGTTCCTTTCCACGGCTTTACTGTAACATCCAATCCATATACACTATGAAAAGGAGAGGTGCCGGAGCGCACCCCTGGCGAAGTCCTACGCCCACAATAAAATGTGTCGACTTATCGCCGTTCACCCGAACACAACTCTCACAGTTAGTGTACAGAGATTGAATGGCCCTCAGAAGAGAACCGTTATTCCCACACTCTTTCTCCAAATCCACAAAACAACTGTAGATAGGTTTGGCATACTCCCAGGCCTTCTCAAGTACCATTCTGAGAGTGAACAGCTGGGACTCGACCACAGCTCTGGAACGCGTTTCCAACACCTTAGGAATAAAATCACAAAGAGGTTGAACCTGATCCATGAGCTAGATTACCAAGAAGTCTTTATCGCACTGAGTAACCAAGCTGTGATCAGGCGAATAAGTTCAACTGTAATTCGTTAAAAGAAGGAAGAGCGTCATTCGAGGTACACCTCAGGGCGGAGTTCCTTCTGCGCTGGCTTGGCTCCCAGTAATAGACGAAATCGTTAAGACACTGGCAAATAACGTCTTTAACGTGACAGCCTACGCTGACGATGTCACCATTCTGGTCTCAGCAAAATGTATTCCCACAGAGTCAACCACCTACTTTCATTGGTAATCGGCTCGGCAAAAAAAAAAACGAGGTTTGGGAGTTAACCCATCGATCTTGTGCTCTTCACCAGAATAAGATCGACTCTACCTTTTAAGAATCCATGTATGGACGGAACAAATCCGAGACTTAAGAAAACGATAAAATACCTCGGCGTAGTACTAGACTCGAAATTGAGCTGGAAAGCCAATATCGAAAACCGCGTAAAGAAAGCCTTATTCCCACTTATGAATAAAAGAAGATGAAAATACACTGGTTGTACACTGCTATAGCACGACCCATCTTAACGTCAAGATTCCGTTCTAACTCGACGGACTACCACGAATAAGAGAGTACAGTTACCGACTACATCATTCCAACTCCAGACTTCGATAGGAGATTAGATATCAAGAGAGAACTGGGATATGGGATAAGGGTATAATCTGGACTTAAGAAGAAGTAGCCTTCTATACCGACGGATCCACAATGGATGCTGATACTGGTGCCGCCATATTCTATGAATCCAGAGGGGTAAAACCATCCTTTAGGATCAGAAACGGTTGCAGGGCTTTTCAAGCTGAGATAACCGCCATTTTTCATCAAGTCTCTTGTAATGCTTTGCGGACGAACTCTCAACGATATATCAATGAGCAACAAGGTTGCCAAGTGCTGGGTACCAGGCCTCAAAGATACTTATGTACGAGTATATCGGCAAATGAAAAAGCAGACAAACTTGCCAGGAAGGGTGCAAAACTAGATCAGGGCTAAAGCGCAATAGTGTAATCACATGTACCAGCCTTCAATAAGAAGAATTCTCGTCCAACTTAGTCGAAGGGATACACGAATCGTTTCGGGTGGACTCACAGGGCACTATGGGATAGGAATCCACGCGGAACGACTTGAATTACCCTACAAAGACTACTCTAGCTTCTCACAACCATTCATGTTACGCGTGTAACATTTTTCGCACGAACGGTAGGGACCTACAATTTATTGCCAAATCCGAACGGTAAATTGAGAAACAAATTATACTCCCCGGGACTTTACATTTCCCAAAGAGAGATAATGCCGCGAAAAGTCAGATCTTGCTTTTAAGGTCGCATGCCAGAAGAAATGGCATGAAGACCGATGACATTGCGGGAGCTGCAGTGATTAAGTGGAGGAAGAAACAATCCTCTATTTCACGGAAGCTCCATACCTCCTACCATCACTTTCACAATTTAGGTGAACTATCACATGCTGATGTCAAAAGTATCCTCAGCTTTATCAAGAGCTCTGAAGGGTTTCAATAAATGGACACTTAGGGTATAGATCCTTGTGGTATGTTAAAAGGCCTACCTTAACCTACGTGTGTCTGTGCCTCGCATGGACAGGTACCTTACCTACGAGTACCTGCCTACGCGAGGAACTCCCGAATGGATTGTAGTGCTATCCCCTGGGCAAGGATACTTTAGAGGTCAAATAACGAAAATGGGACTGATGGAAGGTGACAACTGTATGACTGACTATGCCCTGACGAACGTGTAGGCAGATGTGTCAATGTCCGGCTTTGTCTAGTATGAGATTTTAAGCTGTCGTTGGATTGGATTGAAACCAGATGCTATCGATGACACGAGAAATGAAGATTAGGTAGGAAAAGCTAACGATAGTCGGAGGGTATCCTGGACTAAGCTTTTGAGGGGAAGAGAGTCGAAAAGGGACCCAATAAACGTGACCTGGTCTGGATAGCTTTCTAAATTCGTCCAGGATCCTGCAAGGTAATTATAAAGTAGGAATACTTTAGAGCCAAATGCAGGGCGAGAATTCCTGCCAAAAGCGTTTAGGAATCTGGAGGGATCTTGAATGAATCTGCGTTAGAGATATGTATATAGGGATGGATGTCCGTGCTGGCTCCGGGCAACTACTGAAGGGACGAGCTAGCAAAGGAAGCAGCAGACCAGAACATCTCTGGAAATAAGGAGAAACAGTCTGCTTCTATAGAATTAGATTTCGCCTTCATACTGCAGCCAGAAGAATGACAGTCAGCAGGTGGAATAACATCGAACCAGATCTGGCCTAATAAGGATCTAAGAAGGAACGCACAGACATTTGTCGAGAACCAGACCTAGTCTAAGATCTACAGTAGTAGTCCTCACATTACTTGAATTACTTGAAAAGTAGACATACTATGAGAATGGGTGTCCCTTCCAGCTTTTTCTGCAGAAGCTATAGAGATGAGGAGGAGTAAGAAAAAGCAATTCACCTTTCTTGTACTTTGCTTGCCCTTCCAAGATTACTAGTGTAAAGGAGTAAGGGAGTTAACACCGATACGGTTTCATCAGATTCCTGGTCCTGATAATCCGGTGCACTACGTGGTATCACAATGGATTTTCACTCGGCTTGAGTGTGTCTCTGCCTAAGCGGAGACAGCTACCTAACCTAACTTCTCAGTTGATACATGTTAAAGTGTCAGGAAAGGAAAACTGTTGACTGTTCTTATTTCATTCCGATTTGGAACACAAGTCCTCATGGATTGAAGATTGTACACAGGGATGTAGATCGCACTTCGACCAAGATATGTACATCTTTTGCGCCCCTTCATGGACTGATTTAGCACTCAAAACCTACATAGCTAAGCTGTTATTGCTCCGAATTATATACGCTCCTTCCATTTGCAGTGCTCCACAACTATACGACTTCCGTCGGGTCATCGTTCGATTCATTCTATTTAATTCATCTCCTGGATACATAATCTCCTTAGTCAACAGACATTTCAGACCCGTACCCATTCTATATTCTGGACAAACGAATCGATTTACCCAACAACAACGACGATGAAAGAAGACGCCTTGTCTGAGTTCCCCATTCAAGTGGATTGTTACACAAAGAAATAAAATTTTCTCCCCAAAAGGAGGCTATCCTTTGCCAAAGAAAAAAATAATCCTTCTCCTCCCTCCCTCCCTCCCCCTCTCTCTTTCTCTCTCTTTCTCGGGAGTATGCCATTATTTTGGAATTCAATTCCTTGGGAGAGGAAAATTTATCAAAGCCAACTGGGGAGCTCCCTGAAGACGTAGATGCCGCTTCAACCGCTTCGATGGTTTATTAAAATTTAATTATCCTCAAACGGTACCACAGGGAGGAGGTCAAACTTAAAATCGTCCTTTTTTTTTTCTGCATAAAATTTGAGGCCACTCAACCACCACCACGACCATTAATCATCAAAATCGATATCGATTTCCGTGTCCCTCCCAACAAAGCATTTTCCGCCACCACATCAGCTTCAAATGCTCTGCCATTATCCTATCGCAGGGACGAAGGTGGACTCTGTCTGTGGGGATGTGTGTGCAGTTTACAAAACTTATAAATAATAGATTGTCAGTGTGTACAAAACATGAATAACCTCGACCTGAAGTCCCTTTTCATTCCACACGACGAAACGTCGTCGTATCCTTGAATGTGTACACTCCCCATGCCGTTGGATGCCAAAATAAAAAGAAGAAAACCTTCCTCGCAAGCTCTGTGTCCTGCCATTGCCATCGTGTTCTCGTCGTCGTCCTCGTTGCCCTCCACACAAACTTTTTCGTGTGCATAAAAAACTTTTGTTGTTAGGATATCACTTGGAAGGGCGCGAGCGGACCACTGTATCCTTGTGCCAGCTTCTAGCACTCGAAAATCGAGTTTACTCTTCGCAGCATTCCACAAATCCTCATCCCACACACACACACACACAGGCCAACAAAGGTACGACACGGTCGCCTCTAAGGCAGAAGGCAACACGCGAATTGTGTGCAAGGCAAGGATACCGAGTCGAATTGTACTCTCCAGCTGCTGCGTTGGACTGCGCTGTTAAGGAATTGTAAGCGCGCGGCGAAAAGGTGCTGGAGTTTAACCGCCCCAGGAGGCTCGATTTATAAAATGTCATGTTCCGTGAAAACAAATTGCCGTACATATCCTTAGACGAAGGGTGGCTGGGTGTTTGTATATACTCTGTGCGTACATAAGCAAGGAGGCAACGAGGCAAAAATGAGGTGGAGGTGGTACTCCTTTATGCAATACCACTGCCAGAGTGAGATTCGGGCTTTATTGAGAACCTTGAATACCGGTTATGGTACGAAATGGTGGTTATCCTAGCAGAAGGAGCAGCATCACCACTCAAGGATGAGTAAACGAGGATTCGGAAGGGGGTCTTTTTTTTTTTTTTTTTTTTAATATAAGAGAGTGGTGTGTTTGCAACGCTATTAGCACAGCCTTTGGTGAGACTTTTAATGGAGGAACGCTAACGGGACGGGACGCACACATTTCTGTAATGGCGGATCATTAATTGAAAAATATGCACACGCCATTATGTGGTGGGCATTGTTCGAATCATGATGGCGCCCTCCGAACGGGGGGAGATGTGCTGCTGATATCATCTCCTCCTCAGGCTAAGGATTATAAACTGCGGATTGTGCTTATTAATATGCGAAAGGCGAAAGTCATAGGCGGATAGAGGGAGGGATGTGTGGATACATATTGGGGTGTGCTTTCTGTGATTTTGATGGATGATGTGGTTGGTTAAACAGGAACATTGGCTTTCAATCACATCAAAGTGGGGTGAAAGGATTTTGAGGAGCAATTTTTATTTGCTGAATCCCAGTCGTAGTTGAAAGGCTCAAAACATGGAAAGAAGGTTCAATGCAACGTTAAGGTTGCCAAGACACACATTCAATTAGGAACAGATAGAGCGACAGTGTATGCGTGGATACCGATGTGATTCGGCAACATCTCCGACCAAATGGAAGACAAGAGCCACACGATTAGCACTCACCTTGGCTGAGGTAGACAAGAGTCACTTTCACGTGTCTTAAACAAATTCAAAAAGCCCAAAGCAACGTCTCTCGTACAAGCAATGATTGTATGGACTTGGCCCTTACCCATGTTAGTAGCCCTCCACTGTTCTACAGAAAGTGCTCAGACGAGCGATGAGCTTTCAGAGAAGCAAAGTTGTTTGACCGCATGGAGGTAGCGCTTAACGCTGATTCTAGCCCTATGCCGTTCCGATATTATTCAGACCACCAATGGGGTTTTCTTTGTTCGACCGTATCTCTAGGCCTGTGCCATTCTACAGACAGTTGTTGAACTTAAAGGGAATTCCCTTCTGCCACAATTTCACCATCTGGAAGCTCTTGAATTCAATTCTCAGAAAGAAGACATCTTGGCAAAGTTTCGGTCTAAAAATTGAGACATCATAAGGCCTCTCAATCCTGATCAAAGCCAGGATTCATATCCCGGGCACTTTTTGCCACACCATCACCCTACAGATCCTACCTTCTTATGTGCCATTTACCTATAGAGGGTCCTAGAGCCTCTAGGACTACTTAGGGTCTCTAGAATTATTTCTCTTGTCTCTTGACCGACCGTACCCCCTTCTACTAATCAACTTTTGCAAGCTGTCCTTGGGTCAAGGCTATATTGCCAACAAATACTGACAAACAATCCCCGTTTGGCTTCGTCAAACTGTCCAGGAGCTCACCAGAAGAAAAGAAAACGCCAGAAAGTACTACCCTTAGGTCATTAAATAGAATAACACGGAACCTGACCTGGTAAAATGTTCAAGGCCTTTCAGTCCTGAAAAAGTCGACATAAGTTAAGGCTGGCAAGCGTCAAAACAACTACCATACGTGTTCAGCTCGGAAGTTCATAGAGAACCCAGGCCTAGCTTTTGCCAACCAGCTGCAAAGGAAGCTTAAGGCTCTGGCAGGTCACAGAGTAACCAGTTCCGACCAGGGCAAGCTAGTGTATAGCAGAGACAAATTTCCCTAGACGCTGCAGTGATCTCAAAGCATGCGTCCTACGTCCTATGGGGCCTATGAGGCTTGCAGCCTAAAGTAGTTGACTGGATATGGTGATGAGGTGAAAAAGATCAACAGCAGTCTGCTTTAAAAGGTACAAAGGGGATTATGCATCTGTATAACCGGTGCTTTTTAAACAACCCCCACTGCTGCACTGGAGGTAATGCTCCATCTGCATCCTGTTGATATCTTTGGGAAGCTAATGGCAGTCAAAGCAACATTAAGGCTCATAGAATCCTCCCAGCTGATCAGCTGAGCAATGGGCTACTCTAAGATCCTTAAGGGCAACCATACTATTTCTAGTAGAACGGACTACGTTGTCGCCTATATTGAGTTCAACGTCAGGTACAAGGCTCGGATTCCTAGCAGAAGTTCTTGGGAATCTGGTACAGTTTTGAACGATTCCACGCTAGTAATATTCACAGTGGATCCAAGACAGCGGGTGGTACGGGGGCTGGATTTCTGTAGAAGCAGTAGGAACGAGGAGGAAGAGGAAACTCCTGTGCATGTCCTGCTTTCGCGAAGAAGAACCCTCGGGGAATACTTTTATGACGATCTTAACGATCTAGCTGAACTCGACTCGGACGAAATGGTTCAAATCTTAGGGTTAGCAACGGTTGCCCACCTTTATTGTACTCATGCTACACATTCTGGTTCCGTGGTGCCGGTAAGCCGGTTTTCTTCGCTGTGGTATCACAATGGGCCAGGATGGTCTAAGTGTGTTCCTGGCCTGCTGCAGGGGCAGCCACCTAACCTAACCTAACCTATGCGTTCTACGATTCTTTTCAGGGAGCTGAACCATAACGTTAGGATACTCAGAGCTACCTGATTCGCAGACTAACCAGCTCTAGTAAATTAAGAGGAAGTTGTACCAGTTGATGAAATCCCAGCAAAGAGAATTCCGCCAAGTCTCACGTGGAATCCAGAAGTCAGTCATCAAATCATGGCACAAGGTGAATGCGGTGTACTCTCTCATAAGCGGACACCGACGGTTCCGAGAAAATTGTCCGCTTATGAGAGGTGTCCGTAAGGAGAGAGTACACTGTAATGATATACATTTCGGCTAACTTGGTGGTGTGAAGTGGTCGCCGTGGCTCTGTGGTTCTGGTTAGTGCGTTGAACTGCTATACGTACTGCCTAGGCTCGAGCTCCAAGAATATCAACCCTTTCCACGGCACCACTTCTTAGCAGGGAATGAAAAACCTCTGAGAGTATCATTTGTCATGAAGAATACCTGGAAGATTTACTGTATGACTGCAACGAATCTACCATTCATTGGTCTACAACTTGCAAAAAGATATGCTACATGGTCGGCACAACTCTATGAAATCGATAAATAGCCGGTGAAGTGGAGGTCTGTACTCAACACAAGATGATCCGAAAGATGTTGAAGACAACTCGGAACGGCAGCTGACTTGAGACTAAGTTCCAACCAAAACGCCTATATCAACGGCCAGCAGTCAAAACTGCACCAAACTAGGTCATGGAGACCAACGAGAACGCGTTCAAACACAAGGAAGCACTCGAAGGAATGTGTCTGGACATCAAAGAGGCCTTCGATGACTTCCAGATACTAAAATCATCATTAACGATTGGCTAAGGCACATGCTGGAGAATCGACCTATCAAGGCCTCTCTGGAAGAAGTGGCAAGATCAGGGACAGAACAAACCAAACAGGCACATTTAAGGGAGGGATTATATGGAACTTTTAGAAGGCAACCTCAGAACGATGAAACACTGCACAAAGGAGAACAGTTCAAGCGTAAAAGCGAACCAAACAAAGCTGGTCCTCTTCACAAGAAAACCCAAAATAAGTGACTTTCACGTGGCCCGCCTAGAAGAAGTGCACAGATACAACTCAGAGACAGAGTCATATCTGTACAGTGGTGACCCCACAATGGGCAAAAACCGCAAAGAGAGAGAAGACCCCGGAACATTTTCTCCGTCCTGTCCAGCCATTGCGGATAGCAGACCCAACACACCGAGGCAGTAAAGTGATCGGTGACATCCTGCAGTTTCGCTGAAAGCACAGGAAGATATCCCCGACCCCGAATACAAACAAAACTCACTCGATAGTTTGTGAACAACCAACTCCACTATGCACACACTTCCCACAGCCTCATGCAAAACATCTTGAACACTTCTTTGAGGGGATTGACAACGGGCCCAGAATCTTACCCTCCATCTTTGCACGGGAAACTCGCATAAACCTCTGCAGCTCTCGCACTCGGACAAATTGTCTTTCTTCTTGCAGTCGTTTGGCATGATCCCCCTGAGAATAGTCTCCAGATCACTCTGCACGAAGGATCTCAAGGCTTTCAAAGTAAGGTGTACAGACACCAACTTGGTAGGTTTGGGGTGAACGTTAGTTCCGCCGCAGCATGCAACGAATGGAACAGGTGATTGCACACAACTGAAACAGCAGACGACTGGTCTGGTCACGTTGTAGTGTCAGATCGAAGCCTTTCAAGAGAACTCAATCAACTTAGAGACACTATGCTGCAACTGTAACTATTGGCTTGCGTTCTTGCGGGTAGGGGACACTCTCTTTCCCCAACGGGTATCACAATGGGTCTGAACTGACCTGAGTGTGGCGATATGGTTCTTCCTTTCGCCTGCCCAATAACCTAACCAAGAGACGCCATGTGAGAGTTTCTGTCGCCCAGATTAATGCATCCATCAAAGTAATGTCAAGACCACTTTCGACACGCTCAAGATCTGTGTACATTCATACATTTACGACTGCCATCATCTCTAAGTACGAGGTTTATAGGTTAAGCACTCTCTTCCACTGCCATGTCCACCGAAAAACCAATTAACATCTCAATAAAGCTGTGAAGCCAATAAAAACAACACCACGACCACCACGGAGAGCTCCATCGTCATCTGCATCTGCCAAGGAAAACACAAGAATCGTTCTTTCATCTTTGCCTCCTCGGTGCTGGTTCCGGCCCATCCAAAGGCGGCACAGGCGGATGGAGGGAGGTTCGTTCATGTTACACTAACCCGAATGTGTTTATTTGAAAATGTAATTCACGCTCATTTCGAAAATAGGGAGCACAACGAACTCCCGCGAGATGATGCATCTTCCAACAGAGCAGAACCCGCACCACAAATCTTCGAGTAAACAAAAAACGAAAGGAAAGCGCACAAAGTTTTCTTTAGACAACTCGTTGTTGTTGTAACGCGCTCTAACGCCCTCAATTCGGGTTCTAGAATCTAAACAAAAAAAAAAACAGATTATGAAATACAAGTGATTTTATGAGGTTCATTTGGTGCAGATACTCATCCGCACACATCCACACAAATGGAGCCTGTTCCGCAGCTACTGTGCAGTGCACCGTCAGTGGAGAGGATGCACGGACTAGAGGGAAAATGAGGGCGCTACATTTAGCTGGTCTTACAACACACAACCGAGAACCATTAGATTCAGTGCACTAGGTATGACATATGGGCATGGGTATGGGTGTCGGTACCTCGCCAATGTTCGTCTCTATGTGGAACAATCTCTTGGGACAAGGAAAGCGGCGGTCGTGAAACTGAGACTCCTAGATACATAAATACTGTGAAGTGAAGTGTTTTAGTTTACATGCTTACTGTGTGTGTTGCTGGTGCTACTGCATCAGAACACAGAGCATAGCACAGCACAAAACGAAAGCGTTAATCGGCGTGAGAAACTGGGTCGAAGTGTGTGATTCGAAGCCGAAAAAATTCTCTCCTTCGGATGGATGCATTTGAAAATCGCAACGCGATGGGGGAAGATCCTAGTGATGCACCATCACTAGGCACCACCACCTTCCATCCATCCATCCATCCACCGCACTGAGGAGGCAAACATCATCAACTACTGACCTATATTTCCCGTGATGGTTTGGTTGGATGCTTGGTTGAGTCAACGCTTATACACCATGTGCTGCTCTGTGCAAGCCCCCCAAAAATAGAAGCAAAACTGTGAAAAGAATTTGGAGTAAGCCAGTGGGTGGGTGGGTTACGGTGGCACGGGTCTCAACTGGGTTAGCTTAGGACGTTGTTTCGAGGATTTGGCGCGTCACTGCCACATTAGGCAAAAATTTCAAGTATGAATTAATGTAGGCCACCGAGTGGGTGGAGGGAGGGTAGCAGTCAGTCGGATTCAGTACAATGGTGGAGCATCTGCTGAAGGGTCATCTCACCATCTCAACGGGCGGTGGTTATTTAATAAACATGCGCGATTAGCATAACTCTCTGTGATGGGAATTCCAACTGCGTTTATGGTTCTTGAAAATATTGGGTCACGCATTGTTAGGTGGGGATGGTTGTTTTGGGAAAATAAAACGACGAGCGTTTAGTGTTTTACGGTGAGCCTTGAACCGATTAAAGAGCCCAGAATGTGATTGGCTTTCGAAATGTGCGGCGTTACAAGATTTTTTAGCAAAATTTGCAGAGATGGTCACATTTTTCTCTGGCCATCTAGTACATTTTGATTCTAGTACACAAATAAACAACCAACTCAACGCCATTTTAGATTGAAGTTTATGGAACGGGACCATGATAAAGACCATCCGATCCTGACCGTATCTCTGTGCTACCATCTCCAAACCAGCTTCTCAGGTTCACTGATGCAACCAGAAAGAAGCGACAAATTTTGAACAGTAGACAGGTTAATCACGATTGCAACGATTCCATCCTGAAAGAACTTAACTTGAGGCTAACAAACCTGCTGGAGCCTATGTTCTAACTGCCGAGATGTTAAAAGTGACGAAAGATGATTTCGTAAGGAGCATGCAATCCCACATTGTCGGACGCAAGGAGGTCAAGGAGGTGAAACTTGTACCACAGCAAAAAAAACACAGCCAGGAAAACGAAATTCTGGCAAACTTGGCGCAGCTCGAAACTTACTCGAAACAGGAATCAATTCCAGGTCGTGATTTATGCTTAAAGAAAGCCCGTGGGCGATTAATCGGTGGCCTTACAGAGCTCCATTGCCGAGTTGGCTCAACTGTTGTGTCAGTAACCAGCAAGCAATATCGAGACACGAAATAGAACTGGTTTGCGGAAGTCCTTGGAACAAGTGCCAAGTGGAGTCCAAACACGATTATAGTCCCTATGAAGACCCACAGCCCTGGAAGTGTAATTGTTGGGATGAAATACAACAGAGTTAGGTTAGGTTAGGTTAGATGAGTTGGCCCAGCGTCACACTCAAGTCAGTAGAGACCCATTGTGATGCCCATTTATTGGAAAAGAAAGCACCCCTTGCTCGTGGAGCAGTACCCAAAGCATTCTCCTATTGCCCCAAGCCTTCGAACAATTTTGAAGCCTTAATAAACCTTTAGATGTCCCTGATGGGTACGTCCTTTAGTTCTTCGGTATCCTGGAAAAAGTGCCTTCGTTGGTGGCAGAGACCTGGGCAGTGGCAGAGAAAGTGGGTTGTGTCCTCGTTGACTTCCTCGCCTCCACAACCCCTACAAAGGTCGTCTACAAAAAGCCTTAGCTTTTTCATATGTTAACGCAGAGTGTCATATGAAACAGAGTTACGCATTGCCACCTCAAGCCAAATGAAAGCAATAATGACTTTCGAGAAAAGCTGGGACACCATATGAAAACTCGAAGGAGCGATCCTGGTCGCCAGCGACTTCAACAGCAAGGCCCTTGAGTGAGGAATGCAGAAATTGATAGACTGGGACTAAACGCACTGAAAGTAGGCGAAACACCAACGTTCAGACGACATGGTTTACCGAAACGATATTTGGCGTCACATGTCACAATTTGAGGACTTCACTGGCACCGATGACCAATATATTGTCAAAGACCCGGATGGGGACATCCTGTCTTTCTTGACCAACCAGAGGTTGCTATTGGTTGTTTTGAGACGGTTCTGTCTGCATAGACGGTGAGTGGTTTGCCCCGAAGAGTAAAGGTCCAACGACTAAGTTGGCTGGGTCATGTAGAGCGGATAGACACCAATGCTCCGTTCCGGAAAATCTTCGAATCCACACCTGAGGACGGCGCAAGAAGACCGCGACTCAGTTGGCACACGCAAGTGGAAAGGGACCTTGGCCTGCAAAACTAGAGGCAGCTGGCTAAAGATCGGTCTGGCTGGAGACGCTTGTTGGTTAAGGCCCAGGTCCACCCCGGATTGTAGCGCCACTTTAACTAAGCAAGTAAGAAGAAGCAAACCTCGAGCAACTGAAGGCAGTTAACTAAGAATTGAGACAACTGGAGAGACTATAGCGTCAGTATGTATGAGCCGATCTTCTAATGATCGATCAAAGACCTCAAAAATCCAAAAGTACTTTGCAAATCCAAACCAGGTGTCAAAAGAAAACTTTAATCAGGCATAAGGATGCCGATAATTATTAGAAATTCAGACGAGACGAAGTTCAGAATATCGAGCCTTGCCAAATCGCTGAAGTATTTTTCTCCAGAATTTTTCTTCTCGTTCTTAATACATAGGACAGGACAGGCACATGGTGGATGGATTATTCCTGGTTTCTCCTCCTTGTCTCTACAGCTGCTGTAGAAATCCTTGCACGGGACACCAATTCTAAGCACATCCACATATCGAGCAATGGCCTCCTAAGTACTCCTACTATCAAGAAGAAGCAGAAAAGGAGGAAAGTCCAAAGCGGTCTTAAAGCAATGTTTGATCCTGCGTCTCCCATCTAGGTTCAGCTATTTCCCCAATCACTCTCGCTGAGCAAGATTCCACAACGATCTCTCCCCAGTCGTCAAATCATATGGACGAAGATTTCAACTGAAGAGGCTCGTTACCAGATTCATCCTAAGGCCAGCCAAAATGCAAAGCAACGAACTGATATGTTAAAGATAATTTAAGTGAAACAATTCTTTATATTGTTCTGTCAAAATGAAACTTCAAAAAGTGTAGACTTGGCCGCCCCTGTACAGTACGGTACGAAAGTGCAAATGAAAATCCCATCGAGCATACAGTTTGGATGAAATTTTCACCGATGAAAAATTTTTATGGAGTCCTGATTCTGCATTCAATGCTCCACAGACTATGTTGATTCTTCCAGAGCAAATGGAACTTGTCAATTGCATTTACATGCCTGCCTTGCAGATTTATA
The DNA here is from genome assembly GCA_917880715.2 of Matsumyia berberina. NCBI lineage: Eukaryota > Metazoa > Arthropoda > Insecta > Diptera > Syrphidae > Matsumyia > Matsumyia berberina. The sequence continues at coordinate 41,931,371 of OU862872.1, forward strand.
AACTCATTAACGATTCGTATCTGGAAAAAACCACTAAAATCGATCATAGTTGCTGCAGTCAATTCATTTTCTGTGTCGATGTAACCGACAAAAAATAAGTCCAACCAACCCTAAACCTCCATAGCGATTGGCTATCAAGAATGCTGTTGGTCCACTCCACTCCACTTAGTCCAACGCTGAATGTAGGTGGAATGGAAACCAAAACACAAAACGTAGTTTTTTTTTTTGCGAAATTCTTTGCAATTGTGGTGGCCTGGAAAAAAAAAACTCAACAAAATCCACCGCCAGCACACTTTGTATTCGGTGACGTGTGCTCATTACCAAACGGTGTATGTTAAATGCCAAAACGAATCAATTGTGCGGTGTGCATGGTGACTTAAACCAATAACAGCGTTGTCTGTGTGATCTGGACCGCCGGTGCTAGCCAGCTAAAACCAATCAATTCACCTGGGCCGCCATAACATTCTGCGGTCGATGTGTTGTGCTTTTTTTTTTTTCGTTTTTTGTTAGATAAAGTCGCGCATGGTATGGTCAACAAGCGCACAACCATTTTTTTTTTTTTCAACAATTTTTTCGTCTTTTAAGTGACAAATTGAACACAACAGAGTTTAAACAGCTTCTCGCAGGCACTGCCACAATGGACAATGACACACAAGTTTAGTTGTTTGCTTTGGGTGTTAGCATGTGTGTTGGATGAGCCGCACTAACCATAATCAGCCCCTGGAAAGAGTCGTTCGAGTGGTCGTCGGTCGCTTGAGTTATGATTTTTATGACATTTGTGCAAATTGGCGAAGAATTATTGTCGGCTATGCAAACACCGTGCCGGGCGCTGGGTAACCTTGTTAAATTTGTTTCGAAAAAAATCAAGCGAGTTGCTTGTGACATTTGTGGGAACGGTACTCAATTATTTAGTGTGTGGGTCGTCAAGGAAAACTTTATTCGTTGATACATATAACAGATGCGAGATAGGGCCTACCAATGCAAACCCAGTGCTTTCCTTAACTTTGACGGAGCCTTCACTAACGTGAGCAAAAAAGCAATTTTTATCTTTTCTGAGAAGATGCAGAGAGAAGACTAAACCAAATAATGAGACCAAGGTTTTAGTACAGGCACAGCAAACAGAGATAGTCCTTCCGGTCTAAAAGACGGATCCCGGCAGCTATCAAGTTTCAAGTCGACTCAGAGCCAATAATCTGTAAAAATGCAGTGAATGCAATGACTTCAAACTCATTGTCACTGGTGCTCATCAGGGCGAGTTGCAAACGACTCAGCAGACTTATGGCAAATGGCAAGCAGGCGAAGACTTCTCATGTCGATCACTTGTGCCATCCTGCTATATAGTTGCGAGATCTGGGTCGATGCCCTCATCCAAAAAAAAGTACAGACAACAGATAACCGCGGTACAGAAACGTGAAATACTGCGAATATCAAGCTCCTTCCGAACGGTATCGAAATCAGCCATCCTTGTGGTTGGGAGTATGACCCCCATCGATCTCCTAGAGGCAGAGAAAGCACGCCCAAGAAAATAAAGCAGAAATAGGAGTGCGATTAAGTTTGAAAACTAGAGGCAGGTGGACGACGAGGCTGGTTATCAACGTAGCTGAATGGAGGGTACGGAAATATGGCTACCACATCACCCTCTTAGGAACACGGTAGAATGAATTTGGAACCCTGCTGGATATAAGGAAGACTCTGTTTTATACTAATTCGCAGGATAGAAGGAGAAGTTAGTCAAATAAGAGTCTGACAAACCAGTGTAATGACATCCTGGCAGTGCATGATGCATTCTCCGCCTCTCCTATAGGGGGGAAAAAAAAAAAGGCGACTTGGAAGCAGTAGCTACGCCACGTACCTTGACGTAAATGTAAACTCCACAAAGCTTGGCTGAAGCCGAGCAAAAAAACTTAACCGAGAGAAACCACACTAGATCCTTGGCTCCTTCCAAGACAACATTCAAATTCCAGGTCTTAGAGGACAATGGTCCCCATGGCTCAGTGGTTAGTGCGTTGGACTGCTATGCGAGGGGCGTAGGTCTAAGCCCCAGCCATGTCCACCGAACATTCTTCGCAGCATCAACTCTCGTCGGGGAATGACAAGCCTCCGGGGGTATAATAAGGGCTTCTCAATTCGCCGTTCGGAGTCGACAATAAATTGTAAGTCCCTTCTATTAGTGCGACTAATGAAACACGCACAACATGAGTAGTTGCGAGAAGCCAGGCCTTGACTTATCCCAAGCTATCGTGCCAACTATTTATTTTTGATAGAGATCAAAGAAGAGTGTATCTCCCTTGAAAGAGACCAAGCGTTTCCAGAATGTCTATAAGCTTTGTCCAGAGACCTTCAATCTATGATCGACAAGGATTAAAGGAATTGTCTCAAGCTGGGACTCTTCGCGGGTCGAGAGCTCGTTAATAAACCTTAGTTGCGGATACAGACTGTTGATGGCGGTTAATGGTGGGAGTAAACAGGGACTGTCCGCAGGATGGGAGTCAGCCTTCACTGCTATGAATCACCTTAAACGACTGACCAACAGTCCCACGGTCTGGGTCGAGGTGCTTGTAGCAAGACACAGAAAGCCCTGAACATAATGGACGAGTGGTTTACTATAAATGAGCAGTCAACACAGAGGTTGCGTGTAAGAGGAAAGAGTTATATTGCCGATGGCCCGTAACCCAGTGCTTGGGTTTTTGTGGAGCACAACAGCATGAGACATCACGACTAGTGAAGCAATTCAGAATTCGCCTTCAAAATGTGGATTAGCAGCGACCGACGGTCAGGCTAAAAATGCAGCAAGACCCTGCTCAATTCAGAACGTAAGGCCTCTTCTTTGGACTGTAGGTCACAACAAGATCTTCTATGAACTTGTTAGAAAATGTTCAGGAGAGGACTTCACAGGTCATGAATGTGCGTTAAAGCGACCTGGATCGTAGGCCAGAGTTGACATCGGGTGAAGACACTTTATGGCGGCCAGGCAGGACCGACTGAAGACTGACGTTCTAGCGAACTACTAGGCTCAAACCCCAGTGGTTGATGTATAGCACTTCCTCCGCGATTATCCAACGTTTACTGCAGATCCTCAGCATCGACATGGTACAATCCACAAGTTTCCACTTCCAGTTTCCATCAACGTCGCTATCGTGGCTTGTAATTCCTGTCAGTGCCGACATAATTAAGACACACTTCCCCTAAGCTATTCGCAGTAGACTGCAACAGATACTCCTGCCCGCCAAAGCTAAACGAAAAGAAACGTTTCACAAATTAAACGCAATTAAGGCGAAGAAAAACCCATTTTCCTTCCGAATGGCTGTCTGTCCAGTTCCATTCTTCACCCGATTGTATGCGATTAAAACTTGCGAGCACTCATATGAATGTACGTTATGCACTAGTTAACAAAACCGCCATCAACGCCCGCCCGAATTAACCGAAAAAATGATAATTTAACGGCCACACAGCAGCCGCCACCATGGAATTGAGAACGCGAATTTTCTGGATCCGAAATTCATTTCGTTTCGTTTCGTTAGCCTGTTGTGTGCATGTGCACCCGGGTTATGTAAGCAAGAGTCATGTAGCATGAACCATAAATTGTGTGCCACAACAGGGTTAGTCTGGTACATGTACGACGCTTGATACACAAATCTTTTGCCCAGCCAGAGACGAAGTCAGATTTATTGTAATGAAAAGCCAATCGACTGGGCGAGTCTACCAGATAAGCTGCTGTGGGTGGTTGGGCAACTTGCAACGGTGCTCCAGTTATAAGTTCGGAGAGGGTTTCCTTAAGCAAACAACTGTGGAAACTGATAAATCGAAATGAATTGCATTGAAGTGGTGAAATGGTTCGGTGTTTGGTTTCCTTTTTCAACTGGCGACGGTCCTAAATCGCGAATTGGAATCAGTAACGTTGCGACATATGGTAGGACCGCGGCTGGTCACATTTATGAGCCGTACTTTGGTGACTTAGAGCCTGAAATTACTTAAAGGATGAGTGTTCTTCGATTTCTTATAAACAGAGCAAGAAAATGAAAGGACTCACGAGTCTAATTTAAAGCATCAGCAGTCAGCAGTCTAGACAGCCTTTGCGCTATGCGCTCACAATCGCACAGAATGTGTTTAATATCTTCTGTAATGCATAGATCATCACAGTATCTACAGGCGTACGCTTCGTGCAATGTCCCGACAGAATTCTTACAGCTATTCTTAGATTTGATATTTCTAGCTTAAGAATTTCCCTCGTATTTTTCTCATCTAACGCCGGCCATAAAGCTTTGCATACCCTATGTTCGCTTATATTTGACCATCTGTGGTCAGCTTGTCTGTTTATAGGAAGTTCGCCTTAAACGCGTAGGTCGTTCTCCCCCGTCACTAGCTAGTTGATCCGCAAGTTCATTACCCTTTATGTCGCTATATCTAGACACCCAGCATTCTTACTCGGTTCCACGCGCATAGCGCCTTAAGCACTGTGCAGCAGTTCACAACTAGTCTGGATCGAACGACAATCGATTCTAGACCCTGGCTATCGACGTAGATGGCGATGTTCCTGTCGGATAGCGCCTTCGACTCCAGTTGTTCTGCAGCATTGAATACGACTAGAACTTTTGCCTGGAACACACTGCATATATCCGGAAGTCACTTAAGTATCCTACGAGAACGACGGTACTCGAATTACCTTTCGCTATGTGTGAGCATATTCAGAATTTGGACCCAATCCATCCAAAATCACCCATAGATCGGATCTGATCTGATCCAGCTAGATCTGATCTATTGTGGTCACCGTGACTTAGTAGTTAGTGTGTTGGTCTGCTGAGCGAGCGGCGTAGGTTCAAGCCCCAGCCATGTCCATCGAACATTTTTCACGGCATCACCTCTCGTCGGGGAATGACAAGCCTCCGAAAGTATAATCTGTCATGCAAGAGCCTCTCAATTCCCCGTTCGAAGTCGGCAATAAATTGTAGGTCCCTTCTATTCTGCGAACAATGCAACACAACATGAGTAGTTGCATGAAGCTAGGCCTTGGCTCATCCCGAGCTGTCGCGCCAGCTCTTTATTTTAGGCTAAATCGAAATCACTACAATTTCCGGGGTCCTCACTAAGTCTCTTTCCAAACGACTTCAGCAGAAGCTGTGGGAACGAAGAAAATTAACAAACTTTTGTCCATTTCGCTCGTGCCAGTTGAAGTCTTCTTTCTTCAAAGGAAATTCCTCTCACAAATGGAAAGGAAGGTAACAGACCCACACAACCTCTCTCATCCACGGTGATAAAGTCAAGACTTGTAGGGAGGTGTCAACCGTCAACCAAGCCAATAAAAAATCGTTTTAGATTCTATATCGTTTCTTTTGACGGCACCCCAACCCCATGAGAGCGGATAAAAATACATTTACAGGGATCCCAGAGACCAATCTCCGTCTCCTTCTAAGTGGCGTTTCTAAAGGGTCTGACTGGCCTTCACTTTCTCTTAAGAGTCAACTTCCAGTTAACTATGATTAGGAAGCAAACGAAGAGTACCTACCCCTCTAGGGTGCAAAGTGCCACAGCGGAGTCATTTTTCAAAAGAATGCTCTAAAGAAGCGTGACATTGTATAATTTGCAGAACAAGACTCTAAACATGACCTGCTTGTCTGGTAAACGTGGCTTTCTCTGTGACAAAGAATGTCAGACTATCTTGGTTTCATTACGGGGTAGGTCCATTCTGATACCTTTCTGATCCACCGGCTCTCGAAGAAGGTTAATTGACTTGACCCACGTAAAAGAATTCTTACGAGATAAAGAGCGACTAGATGTGGTCGCCGCGGCTCAGTTGCTGGTGCGTGCCAACTTTGATGCTTGCCTTCAGTAAACTAACTCTATCGATCCAAACCACCGATCAAAGCGACCAGAAATTGGTCTTTTTCACGAAACGCAACAGGATTCAAATCATAATTCCACCCAAGTTGGATTGGTTCGTTTGAATAGGGGACTACAAATCAGTAGACATCGAGTTGAAGAAGTATTCGCCCAAGATTTCGTCCCTAAGGTAAATAGAACAGGACAAGTATACAGAAGGTAAATAACCATCTCCTCCTCATCTCTACAATCGGAGGGCAACCATCTTCTTTCCCTTCACGTCTCTTCAGCTTCTACAGAAATGATTAAAGGTTACTCCCAGTCCGTTAAAGGTAACTCCGAAAGCCTCACAGCCACATCGGACTACCTAACCCCCTATAACGATTTCAACACTGATTTTCCTATTCTATTCCCAACCCGAGAGGACTGGGAGTCAAACGATGTAATCAAAGACCACGAAATCGCGATTTACACTGACGGCTCAAAAATGGAAACAGGAACCAGAGCCGGATTTTACTCGGAAACCCTACAAAAACAGGAATTTTTTAAATTGCCTGAAACCTGAAGCGTCTTCCAAGCCGATATCCTGGCAATAGAAAAAGCTGCAGGCTGCATAAGGGATTGTAACCTTCCCCCATCGGAGTTCACCATCTTCGTTGACAGTCAGGCAGCTTTAAAATCGATAAAATCCAATATAATCAAATCAAAGGCAGTCAAGAAATGTCGAGACACGCTGATCACCATAAAGCACCATACTGTCAAACTCTGCTGGGTTCCTGCACATAAGGACATAGAAGGGAACGAAAAGGCCGACGAATTGGCAAGATTGGGGTCGGCTATGAACATTAGCGAAGCCGACACATCTGTCATGCCACCGATAGGGAGATAGCATGGGATAATAGACAGCATAATAGAGAAAGAAGCTAACTCCCTTTGGTTAGCCAGAGAGGATTGCGCTACCTCTCCAACGCTATGGCCGAAACTAAATAGAACTAGAACAAGGTGCCTCCTGGCACTGGACAGGTCTTCTATCCGCATGCTCACTGGAGTTATCACAGGACACTGCTCCATTGGAGTCATGCTCCGCAAGTGGAGAATCGAGTCCAACGATTTATGCAGAACTGCGGAGATGAACAGGAGGTAGAATCAATCCAACATCTGCTGTGCCACTGCCCCGCCCTGCAGGAACGATGCTTTTCCCATTGATGGTGATGAGTTTTTTTGTCTTTTTGGAATTAAGGATTAAACAGATCTGTCTAAAAAAAAAAGGCAGGTATTGACTTTGCTCCGTCTTATCGCCTCAGTGTTATAAATTTATCGAGTCAATAGGTGCCTGATTGTGACTTAAGACAAGAACATCCTGCTCACCCTCCCATACAAATGTAGCTAGCAGTCGCCGGAAATCAAACTCACAAGTCTTCTGATATGGTGTTAAAAGAATTAAAGGCACTGCCTCATCGACCATGCCCTGGTCGATGCCAGCCATGGTCTATAATGATAAACATATCACAGACTTTAAAGAGAAAGATAACCTGCTTGATGCACTATTCGCATCAAACTCAACCTTTCCAGCCAGCTCTCTCAATCTCAATCGACCTATACTGAAGCGAGTTCAATATTCATTAGCAAAAATATTTGTCCAAACCCGTGCAGTAGTTTGAGTCCTTAATGCCTGAAACACAATACTGCGTTCGTGCCAGCGTTGAGTGACGTTTAATGTTCAACCAAAGGATTTCAATGCCATCAGCCACAATCGTGCGTCGTGCTACAGTTCTACGTTTGAGAGCGAAAGAGAGTAAAGTGGCATACGTAACAACGCACTCTCTCTGAGGAAAAGTTCGACTGGGTTGAACTTTTGTGTACGTTCTGATACTTCGCAGCGCAGATTATTTTTTTTTATTTCAGAAAAATTTGTGCAGAATGTTGTGGAGATTTGAGAATGTCAGTTCAACGCATCTATGAAGCAATTCCAACGTAGCGGAAGAACGCGAGCACCAACGCAGTATTGTGTTTCAGTCATAATGATCTCAACTGTAACAAATCCTCAGTTGTCTCTGAGCATGGAGAGCATTGTTAATCACCACCTTATGAGGTATCTCGAACGAAACTGTCTCTTTAATGACCATCAGTATGGTTTCAGGCATCAACGCTCTACAGGAGACATAATGGTTCTCTTTTGCGAAAAATGGAACCAATGCATACACCTGCGAGTGCAGAATAGTTGCCTTAGATATTTCTAAAAACCTTCGACAGAGTGTGGAACAGCGCCCTTCTAAGCCAGCTTCAAGCATATGGAGTTAGTAATGTCTTCGCAAAATGGATTGGGAACTTAAGAAACTGGTCAATACAGGTTGTATTAGATGACTTCTACACTCTTCTCAACTAAGGCTGCTGTCCCCCAAGGCTCCGTTCTTTCTGAGACACTTTTTTTTCATATATTTTTAATCTCTCTTACTCGCAATCCAATCTATTGCTTCACAGATGTTAGCACTCTCGACTTCGCATATTCTTTAACGAACGCAGGACAAGAGCCCCAAGTCGTAGAGTCCAAGCGTCAGCGAATGTCAACCGAGCTCAGCTCAAAAAAAGTGCTTTAAAAAAATTATTGATTTCAACGCGGTCTCTCAAGCGGGATATCAATGTAGTCAAACTGAAAATGAATGAAGTTGACATTAAGGAAACAAATAATTTGTTAATGCTTGGCAAGCACATTCGGCCAGAACTTCATTGGAATCAGAAAATTTCTGATGCTGCTAAAGGTGGTGCTAGTTGCCTCGGTTTTCTCAAACGTTGCAAACAGTTCTTCACTCCTACAGACTTGATAACGATCTATAAAGCTTACATTCATCCGAAACTGGAATACAACCCTCAGTTTGGGCAGGGGTTCCTACGCCATGATTGACTTGACTCGACCCTTTTCAACGGCAAGCGTTTAGATTGATCGACGATCGAGTGGCTTACTGAGCCTGTCTGAGCTTCTAGATATTATCTCAAAAGGATCAGCACATGTTGCTCCGTAAGATTAGCTGTTTAGCAATTTTATTAAATTAAATGTCTTCATGTACCGGTACAAGCCAGAGTTTGATTTTGTTGTGACGAGCTAAATTTAAAGAGCATTGAAGCAGCACTTAATGGATTTGAATTATAAGAGCTGACTTGAATTACCCTACGACGACTACTGCAGAAGCTACAGAAAGGAAGGGAAAACAGAATCCGTCCGACACCTGCTGTGCGAATGTCCCGCACTAGCCACTGGAAGACCGAATACTCTTCGTAGTAACTTATTCTATTGGCTGGCGGACATTCATCTAAGTTAAATGACCCCTTGCCTACCCATGAGCATACGGATGGAGACACCTTGAATGTCTGACCAAGGGTTAATGCCATTTCACTCGGCCTGCAGGACACTGGGAATTTCTCAAGAATTCCAGGTTAGGCCGACAAAGAGTGTAAAAGTAAAAAAAAAAAAAAAAAAAAAAGCAAGAAGTTGGAAGCGCCACTGAGCACCCTCACAACGAAGCGAAGCGCATAACGCACACCTAAATAAACTGATATTTCCCAACCCAATAAAAATACAAAGTTTTGTGATGCTACCCAGGCAATTAGAACCACAGAAAAACCCGTCCGCGTGCTGAACTCACTTGACAAACATAACATAATCTAGCAAAGGCATGAACGCTGATATTTTGCTGGGCAAAATAACGCTGGCAGCTCAACGTCTAGCAGAAAACTTATTTTACCCGGATACACAAAAAGCGCCACTTCTTAAAACGCAATACTTTTGGATAACCTCTTAGAGGCAGTGTGTCGTGGCTGGTAGCATGCCGGTTAAAATACTTGTAGATGAGACGCAAAAGACAATTCCAAGTCCAAAGAAACGTAGCGAAAGGTACCCTGGAGAATGAAGAGGAAATACGCTTTCCTTCAAGACCAGGAGCATTAAAGTCTTTAGAGAAAAAACTGACAGATGTACAGACCAATTCTTATGGTACAAGTGAAAATGGCGACTGGACAACCCTCGTCGCCATTCACCAAGACTGTAATTGACCAACTCGGCCCAGATGGTTATATTGCATCGGTTGAATATGCCGACCCATTCTGGTTGACGTTCCTGGGATTCCCTTCGCCTTAGAGTTGTCTTTGTGGGCGTTGTGTGTGGGCAGTCGTCTACACTGCAACAGTCGGAGTTATTGCTGGTTCTCCCGATGTACCTCTGCAATCGCTTCAGAAGTGCGATGTAAATATTTCTCAATGCTGACCAACTACAAACTCAACCTGGAATTGCTGTTCATGTATACAGTAAAATTATTTGAGGCCCTCTTTCTGTTTTGGACAATTGTAGCCCATTTACTGCGGTATTCAAGACCGGGGAGCGCACAAATACAAAGGGACATCAACTATTTGGACTGCGCGACTGAAGGCAGTTAGCTCGGCCGAGGTTCAGTAACAAAGTTCTTGCCCATGATTATCCGTAAATACTTGGCATGGTCCTCGAAATGCTGGTCTACGCCATAATTATCCGTAAATATTTATGACGGTCCTCGGAATGCTGGTCTATGTCTTTGAACTGCAATTTGGCGAATCCACTGCAAAAGCAGCCGGCGACACCAACACCCAGAAGCTGAATACTTTGTAGAGTCGACTAGCAGTGAGTTAACCAAATAATTCCACAAAGTAATTGATTGCATACGAGTGCCTGCCCTTAAAGAAACCGCACAGTTCATGTGCAATTTTGTCCAATGTACCGGTTTTTAATCTGTTTTTAAGCACCGTAAGGTCTCAATTCACTCCATGAGTGTTTCCATCGCTCCAAGAATCCAATAAGAATTTTAAATTTTCCCAAAAAACATAACTTATCTCCCGAGGAAGAAGAGACAAACAATGGAACATCAGCCCACTTCACGGTTTCATTAGAAAAATCGATAAAATTTAAGCCAGCACACACGGTGTGCATGTCTGCCATTTGTGTTATCAAATTCTAGAACCCTCGAATCTTTGCAAAGCAAAACAGTGTCAACATGGGGAAGCAAACCAAAGCAAAGCAAATTAAAAATGTTAATTAATCGGGGAGCACCCCACTCGCGCTCGTGCATTTACCCCCAACAAGCAATTTCCACTGTTTTTGTTGGACGTACATACACCGGGGTGCTTCCTGAACCACTACGCTGTTGTGACCTTCAGCCACTTACCAATGAACCGTAATTTGCAGCCTAACCACTGCAGTCAGTGGACAAGCGGCTAATTCTGGAAAAATCTCGAACTAGACTTCACAAAACAAAAAAAGAAGAATAAACGTAAATTATATGCTTCTAGCGTTTTGAAGAGAAATTTTTTTTTTTCTTTTTTTTCTAGACATCTCACAACTTTTACTGACCTTATCCCTCCTCGTCTGTGTCGTCCGGTTATGCAGTCCGAGCGGGAGCACACTATAATCCAAACTAATGTTCTCCACTAGCCAGCAATGTGTTGAAACGGGACAACCAGACGCCTGCGGTTGGGGTACTATAATATTTCAATTCTTGGAGATTGGGAGATTTCACGAAATTGCCAAAATGGGACTTTTGGAGTTTTTTTTTACTTTTTTTTTTTCTTTTTACTTCCACCGACGACGACGAGGACGACGATTAAACGAAGGAAGACCAAATACCGATATCAAAGGAAACGATGCGACGATCCTTAAAAATATATTCACACGACAGAATCACTTTTTGACGGGAGCAAGTAAAGAAAAACACAATGAAAAGTGCAAAACCGAGAGAATGCACCGCAATGCGTACTACGGTCAAAGATGGAGGAGGAACGAGAATCAGACGACGAAGAGAACGAAATCGAAATCCCGCAGGAACACACTCCGCATTCGCGAGACCACGACGAATTTATTTATTTAAATTAAAATGATTTCCGTATTTTCTGCAGGTCACACTTTGCAATTGGGAAAAAATTACAGCAGACAATTGGAAAATCGAGAAATCCAAACAAAAATAATCGAGAATGGAAAAACTTGACGAATTATCTCTGTCTCCCTCGGCGAGAAAACTGACAGCGACGACGACGAAGAAGTACGTTTGACAGCGCTCCACGAATTTGACACTTGATTGGGTGGAAATTTTTTGTTGTTGTTTTTGCTTGGGTATAATTATTCATGTGTGGAACAAAAGCGGCACGAAACAGGTTGGGCAACTATTAAAATTTTAAATGTTAAGAGATCTTGATTTTATTGAAGTTTTAGTTAAAGTTTTTTTTTTTTTTTGTTGTTAAGTAGATTGATGTTTGATTTTGAAAAAAAGTTGTTATGTTACTGCGATGAGATTTAAGTGAGGTTTGTTTTCTTTTAGTAGTGCAGTGACAGGTTCTTTTGGGTACTTTTTAAACAAAATCTTGTCTACCTTCAAATTTATTTTCAGTTATAGATAAGAGATAAGATAAATAGGGACCTATGAGATGTGGTTAGCCCAAATAGTCCGCAGTCTAATACGTACAAACATATTTGCGGAGTTTTGCAGCTTATAAGTGCAGACTATGGTCACTTTCTGAGTACTTCACCCATCAACAAGCACTGACTCAAACTTAGAACAACAACTGCTTAGCCATTCTCGAGGGGTGTTAGAAAGTCCGGTGCGTATTCGTCTTCAGTAATTTGATCCATCGAAAGACTAATTCGCGCTTGAGAACATCACGGTGAGGTCATCTTCCCTAAACAAGAATACAACCGTATAAACCCTTGACAGAGTGTTACGTGGAGCTGTTTATGTCGACGTGATGTACCTTACTTCCTTTACGCGCCACTTGAATTCAAGGTCCGCCTTTTTACTGCTGAGGCTCCTACAATCCGAATTTTAAGTTATATAAGCTCAAGGTGCCTGTCGGTAGCCATGTGCTGCGGTCTCTCTGTCTTTTCCCGCGGTTACAAAAATTTTTTTCTCCGCTTTCCAGAACTCATTCACATTTGTTTGCACAGAACTGTTTGTCATTTCGATTCCTGAGGAAAGGTGGCCTTTAAATTCTTGACGCACTATAGGATCCCAAAGTATGAACGTTTTACACCTACACAGGTGCTATTAGTAGGTTGACCCGGATGCTACTGAAGGATGCAGTGTGAAATCATGTAACGGCTATCTGAGCATCGGTTTATTGCAATGTGGTCGATCTAGTTGGATGTCGGCTTAAACCGATGCCTTGAATGACTAGGTGGTTGGCTTAGCTTAGATCTACATGCCCTTGGGTATATCAACGGACTACGTACGTTTACTTGCGTTTAACTGGAACTAACATGCAAGAAGACGACGAATAAACGCAAAGGACAATCACGAGGAAAGAAGAGTTACGGGTCCAAAACGGTGATTGACACAGAAACTGGTCCTGGTGTCATTGAGATGATTCCAGCTATTCCGAGGCAAGCTCATTCCTATTATTTAAGCGGCAGGTAAAGAGTACCTGAATGGGATACGAGAAACCAATACGGTGACTTAATGCTGGGGACAATGATGCCGCAGGAAAGGAGAGTGCGCCTTACCTTGTAAGGGCGGATCTACACATGTATATACATCACCATGTTCTTCACAATAATTCCGCTCAATCTTGCTTGCAGGGACTAAAATAATGAAGCCTTAGGACTGGCGAATGCGCGGTAGATCCATCTGAACACATGTGTGATTTCAGAAGCCTGTGCCCCTCGATTGATAAAAGAAAATCCATGTATCCGACTCAGATGGTTGGGAAATGTATTGCGAATGAACATTAACGAGGACAGTAAAGAAAGAACTTTCCTGTGATGGTGCACAAGTGAAGAGGAACCACAACTAGCTTGACGTGCGGAACTGGAGACAGTTAAGTAATGGTCAAGCTGACGCTTGTTGCTTGAGGCGCAGGCCCACACTCCCATCATCAACAAGAATCTTCTCTGGATCTTTGGAAGAAATTTGCACTGCTTGCACTCCAAACATTAAACAAACAAATCAAGGCGCGATTAAGGTCATGGGATCCTCTACTGCTTGGAAAAAAACAAGAGTCCATGGACAATAGTATCCAAATCCAACTCCAGGTCCGCATATGGTCGAAGCAAGCGCATTGCTTTGATGTCCTCACCGGCTATCCTTCGATAGGGTAGCATCAGTGGTTTGGGTAACATTTGCATGGCGTATTTGAGCTATCATCGGCTTCAAATATCGCAGCTCTCCACCGGTCGAACCTAACAATCCTGTCGTACTCCTCCACTGACACTACCAGATGCCATAAACCCAATGTTACCACAATCGGTTGTACAAAAAAAAAAAAACTTTATTTAAAGACTAAACAAACTTTTGCATAAATAAATTAAAAACAAGGCGCTCCGCTCCTACTTCTGTTGCTCGTCCAGGAACTGTTGCAACAATCCCGAATCGATTGGAATTTGCAGCTGCTCTGATCCGTCTATACTCCGCTTGCTTTTCACAAGTTTGTGATCCAAAAATTCAGTCAGCTGCGCTCTTAGTGCCAAATCGGAACTAACCAAGAACGCCTCTCTGCAACTCCAATAGAGATCCTTGAATGGCATGCCTAGAAGCAGAAGTCAACTGTCATCAAACTCTATCTATGGCTGGACTACTTTACAAACCTTGAAAGCTTGGATTTCCCTTGTTCTTTAGCTGATACTTCACGATTATCATGTAAATGCCGCGCGCATTTGTGGTCAACGACGAGAAAACACTTCGCATCGAGGACAGAGCCAGTTCCCCGGAATTCTGAACCAACAGCGAGTTCTCAAAGGCAGTCTCATCGGTGTACGGCAGCATTGTGGTCACATCCCACCAGGAGAAGTTGTAGTTACTCAACTTTGCGTGGTCCCACACTGAAATGGAAAGGTTTGTTGAGGGCATTCGCTTTGAATTGAAGGGTCAAACCTACACAGTGGAGTGTTGATGTGATCAATTGATGCCAAGAGGTGTATATTCGCCACCTTAGCCAGTCGCGATAGAATCTCCTGCGCTTTGGCGTTTCTCAACATCGTTCCGTCGATGTTGTGGACAATTAGGTACAAATGCGTTTCGGGAATCAATGCGAACTCCTCCTCGATGATGTCGACAGCTTCATGAGGATTCGCCGGACTAGATCCCACATCCAGAATCTCATTGGAGATGCTGTCCAGGATGTCTTTGATCGTGAGACTGGGGAAAAAGCCATTCACAACAAGAACTGTCTGCTTAGAGAGCACCTCCCGATGAAATCGCTGCAAGAGGTTCCTCTTGGAGCCCAATCCATAGAGCAGAATGTTAAAGCCTTCATTGAGGATGTACATCCACTTGGGGAAGTAAGTTTTGTACTCATCCATGATTCCGGAGATCGCTTCTTCGTGCTCCTTCGAGAGCGTCATACTGGCTAGGAGGCTGAAAAGTTTGTCCGCCGGTAGACGAGGATTCTTCAAACGATCCAAGGTGTGATCTGACGTGTGTATTTTGTTGCTTGAATGCGATTGGAAGTAACCATCACTTTCAGGTACGTAATCCGCTGTGGCCTTTCGAGCGGCTGGTCGACGACTTCGAGACGCAGATGGTGTCTTTGGCAGAACTGGAACGATAATTGGTCGACGAGCCTTCTTAGGCTGTTCGTCCTCTTCCTCATCATCTTGCGGTTGACTGTCATCGTCGAAATCGGATGGGGAAGAGGCAGAACTATCGCCCGATGGTTCGAATTCGCTTTCCTCAGCTGAGAAGTCAGAATTTGAGCTGTCCTCGAGCATTTTGGCAATTTCTGAAAAGAAAACGACTTCAGTTGTAGAAATTCCATCCGACAAAAGACTAAACTCGAACTACTTACGATTTTTCATTTTATTCCTAACATGACGCGGCGTTTTGGGTTGCGTGACCGCCTTACTTCTCTTATCCGGTGTCTTCGCACCTGCTTTTGGAGTCCTCGGTGTTTTAGGCGTAGCTGCCGCTGCTAATGCCATTCCGTCCCGCTTTTTCGGTGTATTGAATCCATATATTCGCTTACCCTCAACATCTAAATCATCCTCGAACAGTTGCACCTCTTTTGGAGCTTTTTCTCTTGGCAAATCCTCATCCGTATCACTAGTGGTTATGTTGTCCTTATAAGTGACTTCTCTTACACTCCGACGCTTTTGCTTTTTATCAGGTGACAACATTACATATTCCTCTTCATTGTATCGCTTCGCAGGACTTTTCTTGCGCACAGACTTTCTTGGTGTCTTCGTGTGCTCTTCAGGTTCATCATCTTCCGTGGTAGTGATGTTTTCTACTGATTTCAACTGTTTTTTCGGTGTTTTATGGTGATCAGTGGAAAGAAGACGTCTGCGGGAGGATTTCTTTGGCGTGTCACTCATGGCAAATTGTAAATAATTTGACAAAACTTGGTAAAAAGTGGAAAATAAACGAAAATATATCACTGGGAGAAGCTAAATGTTGACAGCAGGCAGATGTCTTTTTAGACATTTGTGCATTTTCGCGGTAAACAACGTTTTTTATTTGTCTTTGTTGGTATGATTGATTAAGAGGTTTTCGCATGAAAGGAGTAGATCAATGAAAATATGTAAAAATTTGCTTTGATAAAAGGGGCAATCATCGATATTCAATTGATAATTACAAATACTGCTAGATAGACTATGGAATCGCGAGGAATTATTAAATTTCCAGCCATCCCCGTTTTAATTCCAACATTCTTCATTAAATTGTAATAGATTTGCCTCCTCCGCAAAGTTATGGACAGCCAACCAACAGCTGACATTTGTTTGGCGAATTTAATTTTTCCAATTTGTTTTGCATTTTGTAACCATTTCTGCAGTTTATTGGACAAAAAGTAAGTAAATCCAACTCCTCGGGGCTGCGTTATCCCAAACTATCTCCAATTAGCATTGATAAGTGCTTGCCATCCATCGAACTCTTGATTCCCCTTGCTAGAGATAATTATTCTTATTTTGTTTATTTTTCTCGTTAAATTTCGTTGATATTTTGCCATTGAACCTTGTTGTACAGTAGCTTCCAATCAAACGACTTTAAAGTGATATGAAGATTGCCGCTCGTCCATTGATACTTGGAGCATCGTGTTTTTGTTTACTTCGCACAGCATTCGGAAGCATTGCGTCGTTGTCCACTTGCGAAGCCACATCTAATAGCATGTCTACGAGTTCTGAGAAATCACCACCAAAACCTTATGTACCAGGATCAAGTTCTGTAGCATTTATCACAACTCCAGATGAAGCATCAGCAAAGAAACTTGCTCGTTCACTAGTGGAGACCAGGTTATCAGTTTGTGTGAACATTGTTCCAAAGATTACGTCGATCTATATCTGGGAGGAGCGTGTCCAAGAAGACAGCGAATGCATGCTGATAGTTAAGACAAGGACTAGCCGCATTCAGGACTTGACCAAATATGTACGTGACAATCATCCTTACAGTGTAGCTGAGGTGCTAACTTTACCAATTCAGGATGGTAACCCACCGTACATGGATTGGATTGAACGGACAATGCTTGACGCCCAAGGCAGTGTGAAACAGTCATAATGATGGATTGGGGGTTTCAAGAAATGCGATTGAACCGCAGTGCATAAAATGTTATTTTGAGTTTTGAATAAAATTTTATTTTAAATTTGGACGTCTCGGTTTGTTATTGGATGAGAAGCGTGCTTAGACGATAAGGCATGACCTTGTGGGTTGAGAATTTGCATTGGACTATGCCTGACCTACTTGCCAACGGAGGGAGTGTATGCATTTAGTTTTGATAAGATTTTGTTTTCGTTTGCTGTTTAGGGATGTAGCTTTGCATTAGAGGTTGATGAAGACGGAGCTGGGAAATTGTTAAGACAAATGTTTACTCGAAAACATGATACGGACGACAAAGTTATTGCGATTTAATTCATTGCGATTCCCATGATCTGCAATGCGATCCTTCTTCACACGATCAGCAAGAAGTGGATGGTAGGTGATTGGAGATTAAGAGCACTTTCTTCGAGAGTAGATATGTACACTGAAGACACAGCTGTCCCAAACCAAACTCTGTCCACCATCTTCTATTCACATCTACTCTCACTTCTCAGATTCCTAATATCTCAACCGCTGTGGAAAGTTGTTTGGGTGACTAACTCGAGAGGAGCAATAGTGTTCCCACTATGGCACTCTTCTTTGGTCACGGAAGGCAGTTGATTTCGTGAAATAATTGTTTAGATGAAATCATTTGTGGCATCTACAGTTCCAGCTGTTGTCTACTTCGACGTATTTGGAACTTAAGCCTATAATGAAGTGCTTATCTCTTCACAGTACACCTTAAGGTGTTGGCTCTTCAGGTTGTGTCGTAAGATAACTGCCCGGCCATACATAGAACCTTATGTTTCAAAGGAAAACTAGTTTCGGATAAAGATGAATTCACGTGGATGATTTCTGCTGCCTTCAATGTTCTGAGTTTGTTTGGACCTCCATAACAAAATCCCTGGTTGAAGGAAAATGCCGGCTAATACATGCAGCGAAACAGGAGGCCTGCAGAGCGAACTGCTTAAAAGGATTAAAGCTCCTAATCGAGGAAATAGAGAGATGCTACCGCATGAATGAGGCACAGAAGCCCCTAACCAAAGCCTCCTTGTTTATTAAATCCCAAGTCCACTCCGAAGTATAGCATGTTCGCTCAGTCTGACTGTAGATGGTGCTGTTCATTCCGTTGAAAGAATTCTTGTGACGTAGGAATTAGGCCGAGGAGGACTGTGGTCGAGCATTGCTTTTCCGTAAGGTGGGTACTGTTTTTCCTCTATGTCAAAATTTGAGTGCAGGCGTCAATATCGCTTTTGTAGCTCGAATGCCTTTTGCGGATGGGGGAAGGTCGCTGTTGCAATGTATTTACTAAGTGATCTTGCGGGTAGCATGTTAGGAAGAATTATTAGGAAACCATAATTTCCTCCGGAGGCGTTGCAACTTTGCCTACGGTTGTTTAACTGATATGTTTACATTGCGATCTTTGAGAAGTTCTGCTCAGTTTTATGTACCTGAGCAACTCGCAAACAACTCCAACAACAACCAAACTACATTTCAACTATAAAATCTATATCAATTGTCCATACCATACATATATGTAAACTTCTTATGCATTACATATAATCTGCTTCGCCCAGAAATAAAAACAGAACGGGCCTCTGTAGCAACAGTGAAATATCCTTGCAAAGTGTTTTTTCATTGTAGGAATCTAGAACGGACGAAAATCTCCGCCTTTCTACGCAGAAAAAAGGAAACGTCTCACTTCATTCGTACTTCCTTTTATTGCATTTGATTTATTTTCAAACAATTTCAAGGAAATCATTTGGATCAGATCCCTTGTCCAGAAAACACTTCAAAACCTCTGCCGATGCTCTTTAAAATACAAAACCTAAATAAATTCCGATTGTACACCTTAAAATACCAAAAAAAATATTTACCCTGCTGCAGACTCCAAACAGATATTTGTTTCCTTATTGGTTCCACTTTCCGTAGACGACTCATTCACCGGCATATCGAATATTGAAATACCCCTTCTAATTCTATGCGTATAGAACTTTGTTATCAAGAGCGGCATAAAAAGAAATAATAATTGCAGAAATGCAAGTGTGCCCATGACGCGCATGAAAACATCTCCGCGACGAAGACATAAATCAAAAACACAAATGGGCATATTTTTAGAAGTTCCTTAAACGAATTCTGAACTGGTTTGCATTTCAGACTTAGAATTTTTTGCGTTAAAATTTTGAAAAGAAAAAAAGGAAATTTTACTTAATAACTGACGGAAGTGAAAATTTGCAGTGACATCTGTTGTTCAAACTGTAGTTTAAGATGAAAATTGGCAGAGTGGAAAGTGCTCAGTATTGCCAGGGGAATTATATCAGTTTTAGTACGAGTCAAATGACGAAAATATTACAATGTTTCTAACCAATCCTGGCTAGTGTGCGTTGAACTGGTGTGCGAGCTGCGTGGGTTCAAGCCCCAATCATATTCACCAAACATTTTTCGACGCACTACCTCTTCTCGGGTAATGACAAACCCCCGAGAGTATAATTTGCCATGAAAGAGCTTCTCAATTTGCTGTTCGGAGTCGACAATAAATTGTAGGTCCTTTCCATTTGTCCAAAAAGACAACACGCACAACATGAATGGTTGCGAGACGCAGGGACCTTGCTCACCTTGAGCTGTTGCGTCAGCTACTTATTTATATCGCTTCATTGGATACCTTTGAGTACTGGTAGAGTCAATCCATCCAACTTCCTTCGCAAAGAAGGACCAACCGGATAGTACCTATCATCCTGCACAGACAAATGAGTCCAACAGGGTTGCCAAAACAGAGAATGAAATCGGTAAAAGATTTCTTCGATTTTCTCCAGGTGTAGTGGGCGATACAGGTCAGACGTTCACACAAAGGAAAGGAAGGATCTTGCGTGCGATATTGAACAGACTGATGATACCTCTGTAGCTGGCGCAGTTGATGCTTTTCTGGAGCATACCTTGAAATCTTGAAATCTTGAATGGGTACATGCTCTCTTTCAAGGCATCTGCGGCCGGTAGGCATCTAGGTCCAGCAGGCTTGTTGTATTTATGCTTGAATGTTGCTGACCTCACTTCGTTTTGATCTATTAGACGAAAGTGTGGGGTTTCGTTGTGGAATGATCAATTCTGCCTGACAGCGAAATGTTGATCATCGCCGTAGTCTGCAAAAGGATTTTTCCAAATTCTCATGCCGATGTTGGCAGCTCGGAAGAAGATATGCCTTGTATTGATCGCAATGTAATCTGATTATCAAAACACCGCCACGTTCCATTGTGAATATTGAATTGGGGAAACCGGGTGCTTGCTGTTTGGTCTCGCAGCAGTCAATTAAGTGCGTCTCCAGATGTGGTGTCGTGCTTACCAACTGTCCTGCAGATACTCCGGCCTCACAACAACTAATCTGGAGGTCCAGAAACCTTATAGTGCTCCTAGAATGAGAACTCACGTTTCACGGAAGAGACGATTTGGCCCTAGCTTAATCGGTCCTTATTGCCCTGATCCCTAATTACGAAGAGTTACCCCATATACGGGTTTCAGTAAGAGGTTCAACATAATTGGAACTGCTGAGGCCAGATAGGTTTGTTTAGAAGAACCTGTGAACGCTATTTTGTTCTTAAATGCAGGATTCTGCCCTTTAAAGCTTCTAAATTCGAAAAAGGTGTGTGTTCTCCTGCCTTTTGCTGTATAAACATTTATTTTTTCACCTGTTTTCATGCAAACCTATTGGTACAGCCATGACACACCCGAACCAAGAGCCAAAGCCCACAATGTTTTTTCACATAGCCCATAAAATAAATAATTTTATTAAATAATTTCTTTAATGTACATCTTGCTGTATAAATTCTTGTATAAGTACTGCATTTATAAATACCTAAGCTAAGTGCTTCCTCCAACTAGCCTCCTTTCGCGTAAGTCCTCAACTTATCTGTCAGACTATCGAAGTTCTTTGATCGCCACTGGGCATTGTTCTCGATAACCTCCAGTGATCGACCAATCGATTGTGACGCCTTGGCGAACAGAGCCTTATTGTCTTGAGTGAACTCCTTCATAGCCCGGTATTCCCGTTCTGTATTCATCTGGCTGGCCAACGGAGAGAATAGTCGTCCCAGTCGATTTGTCTCCGGGTTATAGCTGAAAGCAGACAACACATTACTAACAAAACATAACCAACCCGGTCCTGGTAAGCACTCACTAGTCGTAAATCATGTTGATGTTGTTTATGAAGTAGTCCCGGGCCAGAGGGAAGCCGATTTCACCGCGGGCCACTGATCCAAAGGACATATATGAATCCTGCTTTCGGATTTCTGAACTCTCGTTGAATGACCAGTTCAAGTATTTTTGCAATATCTTCGGCTCGTGGGTGCAACCCAGGGCGGAGAGAATCGTCTGTTTCTCGGAGGCCACATTGGAGTTCTTGTAGCGTTGCCAGAGGAATTGCCATTCTTCCTCCTTGCCATGACGAATCGATGTGCAATAGATCACGGAGCGAAGGTTCAACGGCACTGGATTGTTTTTATCCGGACTCTCGGAGCTCTGCCATTTGGCGAAGTAACTCTGGGCGCGGGAAATACAGTCCCCAACCTCGAACTTGCAAGCCCATCCGGAAATCATGACCTTGTGCTTGATGGCGTCCAACCGGTCCGACAGGATATTCGTATTGTTCAAGCCATTCAGGTGCTGGTAGATGGGTTCCAGGATTTTTTGCATGTATTTCTGAAAAGACACTGTTATTCCATTCAATTCCCGAAAGTTACGCAGCGCTTACCTTGAAAAACTCGTAGTCGGAACTCTGTTGAAGGATCTTGTTCACTTCGCTCAAGTTGTCCAGAGCTGATTTCCATGGAATGTAGTCTCGTTCTTGAGCAAGGTACTCAACCAACCTCATTGCGATATCATAGTCCTGATCACCAGCCCAGGCTAGGTCCAGTGCGTCATCGATCAGTTGAGCCCGATTCATCGGGTGTATTTTCTCAAACTCCGGACTCATCAGAGCATCAATCAGCATTTCCCAGTTCTTGGTGTCATAATTCACTCGGTACAGTCCGGCCAGTTGGATATTGAAAATAACCCACTCGTCGGGCCCAGGCATATTCTTCAGCACTTTCGGAATCGTTTCCTTGTCCTCACACTCCATCCAGGCCTTGGGAGTTTTCGTTTCGAAATCCAACTCCGATTTGGTGGTGTAACTCAACGGAACCCACCAGCAATTCTCGTAACTATCACGCGCAGTCTTTGAGTCCTGCAAATACCGCGTTTGGGTCACCGACGCCGTACCGTTTTCATAATCCCGGGTAATAGTAATCACAGGATAACCAGTTTGGAGAGTCCACGAATCCATGATTTTCTTGATGCTATACTCTGCCGGAATGGTCTTCGTCTTGTGAGCGCTTTCTGTGAGGGACGCCCACAGATCGTCCTGCTCTGCGTTTGCATACGAGTGCTGCCTCAGATAATTTGTGATTCCGCTGCGGAATGTCTCATCGCCCATAAACAAGTGCATCATCCGGATGACACATGACCCCTTCTCATACGAAATCGAATCGAAAATCTGATAAATCTCGCTAGCGTCTCCGATGGTTGTCGATATCGGATGACTGGTCTTCAAGGCGTCCACCTTGAATATGTTCAATGTGTTGTCCACTGATTCCTCTGTCAAGGACGACCACTCCGGATGGAGATGCTCAACACCTAAACTCGCCACATAGGTTGCAAAACCTTCGTTTAACCAGAGATCGGTCCACCATTTCATTGTGACCAAGTTTCCAAACCACTGATGAGCCAATTCATGAGAAATGACAGACGCCACACGATGCTTACTACTGGCCGAGGAGACATTCTTCTCATAGAGCAGCGTTGTTTCACGATACGTCACCAATCCCCAGTTTTCCATGGCTCCAGATGAAAAGTCAGGAATGGCAATTTCGTCAACCTTCGGCAGAGGGAATTTGACGTCGAAAATCTGCTCGTAGTACTGCAACACTCTGGGACCGACCTCGGCGGCGTATTCAACTTGGGATATGGCATCCTTACGTGCCCATGTTCGGAAGAGAACGTCATTTTCAAGCTTTACCATTGATTCCTTGTATTTGAAGTCATTCACTGAATAGGCAACTAGGTAGGTGGACATTGGGATTGACTCCTGGAATTCACTCCAAATCCAGCCGTCTCGATTTTTCCTGGAAAAACAAGAGAAGGAGTCGTGGTCAGTAGGAGAAGTTCTGGCAAACGGAGGACTGAGGTTATATGATTCGGTCGGAAGTAGGTCGCCCTATGTTAAATGGATCTCGATGGTTGTTGGAGTTTCAACGATATGGACTTAAATGATCTTTTGTGTCTTCGGTTATGGATAGGAGCTTCCACCATACTTGTGAAAGTAAAATTATCTCTTGTAAGAGTTTCCGTTCACACGTTACCAGTGCATTGGTGAAATGAGGAAATTATCAGATAACTTGCAGTGCTTAGCGCCTGCACTAGTGCTCAAGGGATCATGATAACCACGGAGAACCCCGCGAGAGGTTCATAATTGCAACAAGAAGCCTAAAAAATGCAACAAGAGCAAGCAAAGTGAGAAGATTCACCCAGCCGTGCATTGAAGTGGACTAAAACCCGTGGGAAGGAGTATTCCTTGACCAATGAAAGAAGAAAAAATCGATCCTACTGGCTCTAATGGGCTAAGAAATAGAAGAAATATTCCCGAAGCAGTAGAAGAGGCAAATATTGGCCTCTCTAAAGGCAACAAACCGCCGCAAAATCGATCATTGCATGTGGAAGACTGCGGAGGGCATCTGAAATGCTTACCTTCCGACTGGAGTCTGCGACTGGGGGAGGCAGAAAGCTTCACAGATCACCGATGAAGTGGTCAAAACAGATAGGAAAGCCATCGAGGGAGCACAATGAAAACACGAGAGAAGGCAAAACTTCCTGATCGCGAACAGCATCCTTTACACTGAACACTGAAAAAAACATCCTGCAGGGACTCATCGCTAAAACAGTGGTGGAGTTATAAAAGTATATACTCCTGTACGACATAGAAAATGAAACGAAAGACGTCTTAAGACTGGAAATACCAAAGTTATCAGAAAGAATTCGATTCACAGGAATTGAAGCACGACTGTAACGAATCAAGAAAATTCGAGATCATTCATGAGTCTATAACGATCAGAAGATAATACGAAAGCACTTCTGACCAGTAACAATAAGGTCAAAGTATACAAGTAGGTTAGATTAGGACGCACTTAGGCCAGTAGTAGATCCATGGTGATAGCAATGGAACCGGTGGGAGTTTTTCATAAAGCGAACTATCATCAACATCTTGTTGGGCCAGGTCAGGTCGCCAAGATTGTCAAAAAAGAAGGCACCGAGATGGTTGCACCGAGAGAGCACAAAAGAGGCGCAGTGGATATGGAGGACCGTCTCCTCCGCACCGGTAATACAAAGATATCTGGATCTTTTCACCTTACCTTAACTGTTTCTGTTTATTGCTTTATCCAAAGCAGTCCGCCAGGCAATCACGCTTAACATAAGTATAGGCCTGATGACGGACGTATAAAGCCATTGAGTTATGCGCAGTTGTAGGCCCCACTTTGTACCTTCAGTTTTTTTGCAGGTATAAATCTCTACAGTTGCGTTCTTGGATATTCGGCTTATAGCCTAACCTTCTTTCCAGAATGAGGCCCAGATATTTAGCTTTGTTTCTGAGGACTAGGCTGGTAGCATAGAGAGAAGGAGGAGTGACAGTAGTATAAGTCCACTATACGTAACCGTGTGGGATATTTTCCAGGGACGGAAGTCGCAACATCGTCCGCATAAGCGATCGCTTTACAGTCTTCTCTTTCCAGGATTAATAGGAAAGAATTGACAATAAAGTTCCAGAGAAGGGGAGATGAAACGCCACCTTGCGGAGTGCCCCTATTGACACACATTCTGTCGGAAGCGCCACCTACCTTAGTTTCGATAATCTTGCTTAGTGATTACTGTATGTTCAAGTCTGTCATGGCCTCTGGTAAGACGTTGTTAAAGACTCCTTTGATATCGAGAAGGGCTAGCATTGTGTATTCCTGCACTGCAATGTTTTTTCAATGGAGTATACTAGCGTCTGTATAGCTGTCTCCACAGTCTAGTCAGAGATGATGATAACATTTTGGGGTCGATATTTATGCGAAGATGGATATCCATAAGCCTTTCCAGCGTTTTTAAAAGGAATGATGATAGGTCTGGGATCTTTGGGGTTTATGCGGGAGATTTTGTCTACTTTGGGTATAAGAATTACTTTGTTCTCTTTCCATGTTTCTGGGAAAGTATTCCTATACAAGTAATACTCGCAGATTATGAAGGGGTTTCCAAATCTTGGCGACATCGTGGTCGCTTACAATAATATCTGCCGTGTGCAGCTGATAAAGCGTCCCGGCCGGCGTCTTAAATATAGACCGATGTCGTAAAGGTTAAGGACTGTACAAAGAAGGCGTTGAGAGCGAGTAGCGTCTTTTAGACAATAAGGGCGAGTTCGTAAACGTCTGACTAACAAAGATCTGCATTACTTGCGTTCATAAAGCGATATACAAATCGGACTTACGCGGGCGACAGAAATCTAGTATGTTCGTAAACGTCAAAAATGTGCAGTAAACATGTTGGCGTCGGGCAGATTGTGAAGACAAAAAAAAAAACATCTGCATGAACGCCCGGTTGTTTTCTGTGTGTAGACAAAAAAAAATTTTCGAATTGCAGAAACAAAGGTATGTGGTTCGACTTTCGCAGATTACTGCGTTTACGAATTCACCCTAACCTACAATTTGGCGTGTTTGGTAGCTGGAATGATATCAACTTGCATAACCTGTCATTCCCTTCACCTTAATGGGTTTCTTCTTCTTTTTGTAGGCTAGCTGGAGTGAATAACAGCTCTGTTTTCAGAGAAGCAAAGTCTTTAAGTTGACGACAACCTCTGTCGTTGGGCCTTTCGTCTGTCTTAGATCAGAAACTTATTCAATCCAAGTGGGATGAAGCTCTACAACAGAAGGATTGGATGTCGATAATTTTAGACCAAGAACCTGCCACAGAATGCACCTTCACTGTTTTAATACCTTTCACATCTTCTTAGAGCTCGTTACGGATGCATAGGGACTCAGGGGCTTAAAAAACCGTTAAAAGACATGCGGGACAAAGAAAATCTCAATAGCCTTTCCCTTTAAGTCTTTGTCAAGTTTACTTTTTAGTCAAAGACATTTTAGTGATAGACTACTCTAACCACTTTTCTTTCTAAAACTGCGGGGACTGATCCTTGCAAGATAAGCCCCAATAAAGCCGAATTTAGTCTTGGCTTTACGAGTATGTAAAGTCATAGGCTTGTATTGAAACCATTAAGTTTCCATTATAAAAAGGCTTTTCCAGGATAACCAGGATCCAAAACTATATATGTATACATCAACGATGACCTTTATACCGTTTTCTCCTAAACCTAAAAAAATACTCGTAACTAGAAGGCGCAACACATCGTTAGAATCAAACCCAACACCGAATCAAACCAATTTAAAGCCTATCTTCACAACTAGATTCGTGATTTCTTCTTAAATCCCAGCCTTACAGCACTCAACTTACATTTCCGTAGTTTCCTTCAGTGGCATGTTACTAATGGCGGAGAACTTCTTTTCGTGACCCAAAACAATTGTGAAGTTCGCCTTCATTTCCGGTTCATCGAAACATGGAAACGCCTGACGAGCGGAAGTCGGTTCAAATTGGGTAATTGACAGCCACCTGTTCAATAGAAAAATTCTGTGTTTGTTACCTTAAATCACAATAAAACTGACAACTCTTACCTCTTCTCTTTGGTGGCCTGGTCTATGTAGCTACTCCTATAGTACCCATGAAGGTTTTTGTTCAAAACCGCACTAAATGGTATCACTACGACGTACTTACCTTCGACCAAGGTCTCACACAATTGCATTATGTAGTAGTCCTGCTTGGTGTTCAACTCCACGTCCTTGACACAGTTCAGCCGTTCGCCGTCCCTTGAGATCTTTATAAGCGACTGATCGATGGTCAGATTGCTGGAATGTAAGGTTATGTTGTTTGTGTCCTGCAGTACGTTCATGGTTATCACAGCTGTGCCTTCGAATCTTAAGTCATCGGGATTCTCCAGATGTGTTATGATCTCCACACGATAGTGTTCCGGTCGGATGGAATCGGGCAGTTTGTAGTGATTGTAGGTCGACTGTAGTGCTGCTTGTCCAAGGCAGCAGGCTAGGACGATTAGTTTAATCATGGTCTTCCTAAAAAGATACAACAGAGACGCTGAACTGAGTCTTGGTAATGAATGAGAACTTCAATCGAGTGACACGAAACGAAAATAAAACGAAAAAAATTAAAACGAAAAGGTTCAATGCAAAGTGTTCGTTGGGTTGACATTTGCATACGTGGGACGGGTTTACTATGAGCACGACGAGCAGTTGGGAATGCGTAATGAGTTTGAATGGCATTTTGGAATACACTGCACGCATATTTTGAGGCCACACACGCAGCTATGGAAGCTTGTTATGTTCGGAGACTTTTATGATGTTTATCGGGAGTTTGATAACTCAACTGAGGTCGCCATTGTTGTAATTTGTTTCCGCCGTCGTGTGGGCAGTAAACCCTGGAAACACAAATGATAGTCAAACCTTATGTAATCAATCTGTAACGGATTGGAATCAGGTTTTCAAGGAAATTCTGGGAGAGCCAGGCTGGATTTCTCGATATGGATTAGTCGGTACGCAAAATTGTTGGGCGTTGCTGTCGAGAGTATTCTGAGTCTGATGGAACTGATGAAAACTGACACAGCCAGCACGTGATACATCGAACGATGGATCTCTGTTTGGCCTAATCAGCTGTTATGTATCTCAGAATGCTACAGCAATACACTTGCATAAGCGATAAATGCCTTCAGAAGACATCAGTGGTGTAAAAGGGTTCCAAAGAGTTTCTCAAAGACTGATGGTGACGGAAGAACCCGAAAACTCCTACGCACTCTGTAAACTTCAGAGGCTGAAACCGACAGTTCGCACAAGAGAATAGAAATGTTGGGATGAAGATTCGTCTTAGAAAATTGGTTGTGGGAGTTATTACCTCACCAAGCCTTGATATGCCTAATCTGTGCCTAATTTACACCTGACTGCAAGAATGTTTCTGGACGAAAATGGATGCAAACGGAATATTTTCAAATAATTGACTCCGTGCAAACGATTCGGAATGGATCACATTGGAGCTAGGAGTCTGCAGGTTAACTTAGGCTGGGTTAAGGTGGCGTTTTGTACCTGGATGTATGATCGGCTCAGCTTCTGAACTCTAAGGAGATTTTTCCTAGCTCATTGGAAAAATGCACCCGGGCTTAGGCAATCCAAAAGACTTATCAAGGCCATTTTCTACAAGGTAGTTAGGCTGGTGGGTTTCCTAACTAGCCATTGCGACCTAGGACACCATCTCAACAAACTAAACCTTTGTTCAGGCACATTCTTCTCGGACTGAACCGGAAAGCCACCTATTCTGGTATTCTAGCAGTGACCAGAGCTGCCCGATTGGCGTCAATGGCCGCGGTATCACGGGAGGATATCACAATCTTCATAGACAGTCAGGTGGCTATAAAAGCAATAATTGCTTCTCCAATTGCAACATCCATGCTTGTAAAGTGCTGTCGCGAAGAGCTGAGGGTTCTTGGCACGCAGCATAATGTAAAACTCTGCTGGGTCCCTGGCCACAGTGGTGTGTCAGGAAACGAGACTGCTAACGTACTAAGGATCAGCCCTGGAACCAGAGCTTACGGAGAGTACAATTAAACCTCTACTTCGTCATCTGAAGGAAATAATAAGGCTAAGATCCTTAACCGAGGCGAATAACAGGTGGAAAACACTAATCACCTGCGAAGTCTCCAGAAGGTTATGGCCAGAATATAATAAAAGGAGAACGAATAGGCTCCTACATATGCACAGGAAATCCCTGTCATTACTAGTAGGATTAATTACAGGCCACAAATTGCTCAGGTATCATGCAAAGAAGCTGCACTTGACCGGGAAAAACCTTTGCAGAGGATGCGAAGACGAGGAGGTGGATGAGGACACGACTTACTTCCTTTTTCATTGCCAAGCCTCTGCAATATTAGGAAAAGAACACTGGGCAGATACCTCTTCGATAACACCGAGATGTTATCCGATGGTTCACTGTCGGAGAGCCGGGTGGCTTTCATCAGGCATATAAAATCACGCATATAAAATCACACAGGTCTACATAGACCTAAGTGAGATGAAGAGGATATTATCGACTTCATCGGCCCGCTAGTCTAGCCTAGCCTATACTGGTACTCGTATCCAAAATTAGGCTTTGTGGGGCCTCATACCTTACTTGCGATGGCCGGTAATAAACTGCGACCTAAAAGAACTTTTGTGTCAAGCAAGTTCTCCTACAACCGAGGAAAATTTTGAGCCAAATCGAGGTCATGGAGAAACCTCAGGATAATGCTTGCGGATGCAAGTTTGATTGTTTCTGGACAGGTGAACTTCCCATTGAAGTGTTCTAGTCTGCAGCGAGCTATGGCGAGACATTCGCGCAAAATATGCTCTACAAGCCCGACAGACTGATGCTCATTTGTTGAGTCTGTCATGAATTGTGTTCCAACTGTGGGTAACCACAGAAGGCAAATGGGGCAATGCATGTTGGGTTTTTTGTCTAGCAAGCTCATCTGCGATCTCATTGCCCTCAATTTGCCTATGGCTTGGAAGTAGGGTTAACATCAGAAATTTAATAAAACTAGAAGTCATAGAAAATCTTCGAATCCGCACCCGAGGGACGACGCAGTAAAGGAAGACCGCAAGGTGGGGAGATGGATCGTGTTTTTTCGGTTTTTTCCGTTGAGGATTATGCATGGGCGGTAGGTAGGTAAGCAGAAGTGGATGTTCGAAAAACTGAACTAGCGCTAAAGTGCTAGCGAGGCGAAGTATAGGGTCATTCAACACGAAGTGTCATTTTAAATTTCGCGCCATTGTAGAACTGTCAATATTCAATTATCATTGCGATGACTTTTGGTAAGTAAAAACCAGGAGGTTATTAAATATGGATTGATACACACTCGCACAACGTGTTAAAATAGTAAAAATTTACTACAAAAACGGTGAAAATATCGCAGAAACATTTTGTAAAGTTTATACTGCTTTTGGTCATCATCAAGCGCCTTCTCGCACAGCTATAGTGAATTTAATCGATAAATTGGTACGTCTCGAACTGGTTAGTGATGTGAAGGCTTCAACTCGTGTTCGTCTGGTAAGGTCAGACGAAACTATCGTCGCCGGAGTTGAGAGTGTGCCTGATAAACCAGATATGTGCATCTCGAGACGATCACAGGAATTGAGCCTATCCGCAACCACTTTGCACCACATTTTGCTTACATGCTTATACGTCCAGTTGATGTGAGAATTGAAGCCAGCAGACCACGCACAACACCGTACTTTCGATTTAAAATGACACCTCTTGTTGGATGAGCCTATATTATCAAGAGATTCTCAGATCTATCCGATTGAGTTAGGGAAGCGCATCAGTTTTCCAATTTCCCCAACCGAGATCTCCTTAAGGTTGTTAAAGAATGGTTGTCCCCTGGTTTTTTTCAGAGCCAGGGATCTGGAGATGAAGTGAACGAGAGTGTCTTCCCTGCTTATGTCCTTGCAGCTACGACAGTGTAAATTATAAGGGATACCAAGCTTCGCCGCATGTTCGCCAATTAGCTAGTGACTCGTACTTATTGCTACAATTCTAGCGATATGTGGGCGTGTCCTATTAAGAAGGGCTTTAGTCCTGTTCTTGTTGTAGGTAGTCCACATTGCTCTAGATAGGATACAGTTGTTTGTTCTGCTCCATCGGAGGTTGGAAGTGTGAAACTAAATTGCCCTTGACAGCGCCCAGTTATATATTGTTCTGCGAGTGAGCTGTCAAGAGCTGAGCCTTGCCTAACAAGTTCGTCGACACATTTGTTCCGGGCAATGTCCCTGTGATACCGTCTAGATACTCCAGTTCATTCCGGCATTGTTCCATTAGCCTGAAGGAAATGGAGGCCGAATCAATGGATTTTATTGCGACTTGGCTATTGACTAAGATAGCAATGTTATGCTGGAGTACGACGTTTTTAAGTAGTCGGCCGGCTTCCTGAATCGCCAGGAGCGCCGTACGATCAGAAAGGCAGTAGAATTTGGCTAAGCTGGAGGGAAAACCTGCAGTAAAACTTTAAATGAAGTTTAAGTTGGGATGTATCAATTCTTTTGGTAGTAGGTCCAGGTCCAGGATGACCGACGGGTTTGGCTGTCCAATACTCCGATTCCCTGAGTCTAATTGCGCTACACAGTGTAGTTATTCCGATATGGAAGTCGAAGGTAAGAGATGCACAAAGACGGTTAGGACATCGATCGGGTATAAGAGTAGGGCTCCCATAGTACCTATACTTGCTGTTCTTTGGACTCTTTTACGTTTTTAAGTATTCAATTCCTTACCCAGAGCGGGCCACCAGACTTGTGACCCGTAGGAGAATAGATCGTATAATAATGGCTGTGTACATCTGGAGAGCCATGTTTCGCACCGCAAGCAAATGCAAGATCTACGCTTCGTTTGCGCCCGACACTATTTCGGCACGTAACGCAGATAGATTTTCAGTAAATACTAATAAAATCGCAACTTCTTAAAAACTCCGGACACATTTCAAAAATCCCCCGAGACGACCTAGGATGCTCTTCAAAAGACGATAATTTCTGGGAAAAAGAGGACAGATGGCAAGCCTACTTGAAACCCAATGGTGATTTTGTTGAAGAAAGACAGATTCAAGACATTTAGTTACCTAGTAGATTTATTACGCTGATTATACCCATGACAAAATAGACCTTTCTAGGTCGCAGTATCATCCATCTCTGCGTCTTTTATTAAAAAAAAAAAAAAAACTTTAACGATGCAGTGATGGAAATTTAAATGGAAATCCCTTGTTTTGAAAACTAACTGCATATTCTCACAGAAGTTCAGCTATTGTAGATTAGGCCCAAGAATGACACATATTCAAACCCTTTAAAGCCCAAAGGGTTGTCGACATTTTACCCAGCCGCTACTTTATGTTATTCAACCTAAACACTCTTTAAAAAAAATCATTTACCCATTCATATGTATGCTAAACCACCTTAAACTTTGATATTGACCTTCCCAACGTGCAAAGTTAAATAATTCCTTTAAAAATCAAAATGTAAGCACGCGCATTTGTATTCAAGGCATGATTTTGACACACATACAGCACGTTGCCAAAATTGTTTTTATTACCTTACCTCTGCCGGTATAATTTGACTTTTTTTTTTTTTTGCTCAAATTAAGCCCCGCTTAATGACTTTCACTTTTTATTTGCGCTGCCCACGGGAAACATGCAGAAAGGCTGTCGTTTGACTTGAATAATGTCACATATGTACATGATTTATGTATGTTTACCAAATTCATGCGCGAAAAAACTATTTAAATTTGGCCTACGTAGATCGGGCTATAGCTGACCTTTTCCTTACATTTTTTTCTAGATAATGTTTGTATAACTTGAAACACCTCAAGGGCTGTGCAATGCGATAAATCAAAATCGCAGTGTCATTTATTTTTATTAAAAATTCAAATCAACTCTGGGTGAGGTGGGTTTGTTTCGATTCAGATTTGGTCCAAATTTGACATTGTGATTTAGACATTGTCACTTGGTGGTTTTGTTTTAAGTTGTCAGTATTATTTGTTTAATTCATAAGGTTGGATGCGGTTACGGTTGATGAACTTTTTACGATTAATCTTTGTGTAAATTTGCATAAAATATTTTTAACGGATTTTTAAGATGAATATTAACCTAGATTTGTAGTCAAATGCTGTTGCATTTACATAATTCTTGGGAAATTTAAAACAATTTTAACAAAAAATTAAGAAAACCACAAATCGGTCCAATTGTCTAGTTTTAGCCGGTTCAAATGAGTGTTTTTAGTCACTTAAGTCGAATAGAATGAGAAACGCATGAACTTGAACATTGCCTAAACCCTGGACTAACAATTTAAGAGCAAGTATATGAATAAACTGCATAAAAATTGCTTTAGGCCCCTGTCACGGAATGAGCGGCAAGCGGCAGAGCGGTAGAAAATTTGCTCAGAAATGACGCTTGCCGGTCAACGAGTGCGTGGCCACAACCATACGATTTCATACGTTTTATTTTTGCCACTCTGCCGCTTCCGCTAATTGCGTGACAGGGGCCTTACACGGAGCATTTGACAACACTTCTCATGAACCGATAAGGAGGGCCATTGTAATAAATAAAGTAAATAGAACAAGCCGAGATAGGAAAGCAGAAACAATGATAGAACAAAAAGTCCTCACTGTTGTTGAGGTCTCAAGTCTGAATCCAATGAATGTTGGAAGTAGTCCTTTTTATTCCTTTTTTTTTTTCAAATTCCATTAGAGGTCCTTTGTCTAGCGTTGTGTTTTCCTTCCATATCGAACTAACTTTCAGCAATAAGACCGATACGCTCTATTGACACTGCTGTCTTAGGTATCCGCCAGACACAAACAGAGGTTGAAGTTGGTTTATGGGATCAACGCACTAAGAGCAATCAGCGCCTTTCAAAAAACGTCGTACGATGCTGCGTGTGTGTTACCCACCATGCTGCCAATTAACATTTTAGCAAAAGAATCTCAAGAGAAGTTCAAAACAAAGTGGATAGCAATAGAATCACCAGACTGGATCAGGCCACAACCAAAAGCGACCTTCGAATGGCAACGAAGATGGTATTCCTCGGACAAAGAAAGTTGGACACATGCAATCATACCCGGTGCTAAACTTCTACATAACTCCAAGAAATTGGAACGGGTTCAGCGCTTAGCTGAAGTCTGCATGACCGGCTGTCTGCGCTCCACCCCCACCGCCTCGCTTAACGCCATTGTCGGTCAACCACCAGTTCGAGTCCATGTCCGAACCCAGGCAAAACTCAGCCTGCACAGGCTCTTCCATCTAACTTAAATATGCTTTCCTCCCTGCTCCAAAGCAGAGGTACTGCTTCAAACGAAATTACTCAGTACTCATCCCACCTAGTGACGACTGGGAAAAAATTCAAACCCCGTCCCTCAGAACACGACCAAGTATGATATACGGATGGCTCTAAAATGGACAGTGGACCTGTGGCTGGAATATTCGGAGAGATAGTCGTCTAGCACCAACCTATAGTTCAGTCTAGGCACGTACTCATCGATCAGTGCATAAGCTTAAACTTGCTCTCTAATTCCCGTGGCAAAACCATTTTTATCTTCTCTGACAGTCAAACTGCCCTGAAAGCACTGAAGCACTGAATTCAGCCACGATAAAATCGAAACTAGTCCTAGAGACAGTCAAATTGCTTCTAGAACTGGGAAAAAAACAACTTGGTCATACTACACTGGATCCCTGCTCACAAAGGCCACGCCGGCAATGAAACAGCGGATTCACTGGCCAAGATAGGTGCGACCACCCCCCTCATTGGTCCTGAACCAGTCTTTGGAGTAAACGAAGCCATTTTTAGAAACTTCATGAGAAAGCAATCACTGCTAAAATCCAATACAGTTTGGTGGAAAGTGTAGGACAGAAATGTACCAAACACTTCTTTCCCAATGTCTCGCAAAAGAAATCCAAGTTTCTTTTAAATCTGAGCAGGAACCACCTTAGAATTCTAACCGGCATCCTAAGTGGCCACTGCCGACTAAAACAGCATCTTCACAAGCTTGGCCTGTCACCGGACCCTACCTGCAGACTGTGCTTGGAGAGTGATGAAAGCTCTCTTCACATCGTCACAGAGTGTCCCGCCCTTATCCATGCGAGAAAGCGGACTCTAGACAGTGAACTCGTTTCACCCACGGCGCTTGCCACGCTCCACCCTGAGAGGCTGATTAGCTTTCTGACATCCTCTAGAGTAGACAAACTGCTCTAAACTCATGGGAAAGCACAATAGGCCTCTAAATGAGACCGCAGTGCTAGAGTGGACAAACCGTTCCCCACTAAAAAAAAAACAGATGTTACCAGGCCATGGGTGCTTCAGTGCTTAGGCTCTAGGTCAAGCATCCATTGAGCAGAGCCCACAGTAAACGGAGGCACAATATGTAGATATGTACGTCTATTTTTGTCGCAGTGGTGCCTACACCCCTTGAACACAATCTAAATCCCTAGATCTTTGGTCCTGTGTGCGAAAGGGTGGAAGGTGGCTGCGAACTCTATAAGTTGCTCCAGTAATAAATGAAACTGGAGGCCGCTGGCTAAAGATCGAGCTGGCTGGAGAGACTTGTTGGATGAGGCCCAGGACCACCCCGGTCTATAGCGCCACCTTAAGTAAGTAAGTAAGTATGTGAATGTAGTTCAAAAAGATTACATACATATATACACATAGTCTAGTCGGACACATTAGGGGAATGGACAACTAAGGTACGTTGCTGGTTTTGGCGAGAACATGTCATTTACCAAGGAAGTGATCGAGGGTTTCTGCCCCTTCTTTTTTGTATGGTTGCTGACCTTACAGTGACACGTGCAGACTGCTACAAACTAAGAGATGTCCCTTAAATTTTAGCTGACGATGTCTCTGGTCTTGTTTGGTTGTTTGTGGTACATATCGCCCAGATATGAAACAGCTGTCTAGTTGAACCTTTCTTTGGTTATAGTCTAAGAAAAGACATATCCCAGTGAATTATGAACTCATTCCACGAGAGAGCTATAAAGAGCTTAACCTCGTCTGACCAATATGTCAGTCTCTTCGTTGCTAGGATATATTTGTTCAAAACTCCCGAAGGCATATGGTTAAGAACTTTCTTCAACGCATTTTACCTTCGCACTCTGACTTCCAGACCACTGCGGCATGTCCCCAGCGAAAATATCAGCAATACGGAAGGCAGCGAGTGGATATTCCTGTACCGCTCTCTAGCCCTTATTTTGTACAAAGACATTCACAGCTGTTTTCCAGTAATTCCGGAGATCTCGTCCTATTCCAAATATTTCACGATGGACCTTAACTCTGGTGTAAGGATGTTCCATGGCAGCAATGTATGTTACCTAAGCTAAGCCAAGAAAGCATCTTAAAAATTATATTGACTGCTAAAGCTATACTTCCCGCTGTTAAGGTCATTACCGAGTCTAGTAATTATCACCTGACTTTCGATTTTACTTTCAATAAACACCTGTGATGCTACAGAAAAGTATAAGTTAATTTTAAAATTTTAAAATAATTACAAGAAACAAGGAATAATTATACGAAAACCACAAACTATTTGTACAACTCGTTTTCCCCTCCAGATGCACGAATTATTTGAGTTGTTTGCTTCGTGTTCACCACAAATTAGATACAATTTACCTTTCTGATTGAATTTCACAAAAAACCACTCTGTCGTTAATTACAATTTATGTTCACAAAAAAAGAGAAATCAGTCAAGGCGGCAACCGTGGCGTATACGTAACAAAAAATTAGATGAAATTGTTTTTTTTTTCAAATCTTTGTTTTGTCGAGAACTTTTGAGAAACAACTGACGCTATAGCTGAAACTTTAACTGGCTCCAGCAAGCCTCTGACAAAAAAAAAAACAGATGCTCATGGAACCCGAGCAAACAATCAATTTTTATTGCAAATTTATTAACTCTTCTCTATTTTTAGCCAAAAAAAATTTAAAATTCATGGACAAACACACTCAAGTCACTGCACTATTCTTGAAAAGACCGCCAGAGCTACTATTTCGCATTGTTTCCCCCAATCGAGGAACGTCCTACATAGTAAGCGAGCACCATTCATTCGTCAATAAATAAACAAATTAATCAATTGCCAATTCGCGCAGCAATTAAAGTCACTTTCCGTCTTGTGAATTTCAATTCGAATCGAATCACCTTGTACGTACTAGGCTCGAGACTAGAGAGCTACTGACCAGAATGTCAATGACACAGTTTCCACAGTTAATAACTAGTTTTTTTTGGAAAAATAAAAATAATAACAACAGCATCGAACGGCCGAATCAATTCCAATTTCACCCACCTTTTGATTAGCACTCGGTTATTGGAGGCGCAAAACTAGTTAAAAAGAAACGTTTTCACTTTGATCCTACGCGCGACTGTACGACTAACTCGACGGACGACGGACGACTACGACGACGACGACGACGACGGCAATGGTGTTGTGCGACTGTTGGCTGGCAAGAAGTATCTAGTTCTTGAGTCCAACCAGCCAAGTATATTTATGAGGAGGCCTGGGAGTGCAAGCACACCCCTCCACCTGTTGGTGTACGCACGAACGAGTATCGCGTTTCGGTGTATTTGTGAGTGCGGAGCTCCAGCAGGCTAGTGAGCTGCTTCGATGCATATTGATTAGGAGAAGCTATCCGGTAATAGTGCTCTTGGCATGCTGTCGTCACAGGCAGTTTAACAGGGCTGCCGATAGCATTTTGATGATGATTGCTGGTAACAGTGGGAGCACAGCCCAGCTTGTATGAGTGTCGGAGAGCTCATGTGGCGAGACTACCATTCGGCCGCGAATGATTTAACACACATATCGCTATGAAGTGCCAGTGTGTACATTAACACTTGAGTTGATTGTGGCATTGGTTTTGAGGTTTCATTTCACTGTTGGGAGTCCAAAGAAATTGGTAACAATTATCGAAAGGGGGGTTCCCTTACAGTGGCATGCTGTGAAGGATACGACTACATCGTCACTGGCAAATTAATCTATGTCGGCATGACTGACGCAATTCTCAAAATAAAACCAAAGAGTGAGCCATCTAAAGCAGAACGAATTTACAACAGCTTCAGTGTATAGACGGCGCTACTGTCCTCTTCCTAAATGCGTGCACGGTCAGTGTGAACGATTAGCTCTCTCCTTTCACCGCATGATGTTTAGTCAAAAATGTCCGATCATTGAACTTCTATATGACTTTTCCTTCAAAAACAAAACAGAAAGACTGCAAATGATGATCAATTCATTGGCCAAGGCATTGCCTAAAGGGATCGCAACGAAGAGCGTTTCGTTTAGGGAACGACTTCCTTCAGTTTACCGCTTCAGTTGTCGATGATACTTAATCTCCAGTCGCCATTCTTTGCTTTGATATTGAGTTCAATTTGCGTGACCTATGGATTTGAGAAACTGTGGTAGAAGTTTGATCTCGATGCTCATTCTCCATCAGTCAAAGCAAGTAGAATGTAGCAGTGGCAGAATTCAAAACCTTCTAGGACACGGTTGAAGAAACCGAACCTTTTAATGACAAACCTAACTTCGACCGTTTAAATATGGGAGAGGAGCCTAGCTTTGGAATTTTCTCCGGCAAACCCCCATCGTTTATTCAATTGCGCTTTCAAACCATGGTGGTGTATTCTAAACAAGAATTACTATCGGAGCCACATGAGAACTGTTCCTACTGTTCCTGTGTCCAGACCACTTATGTAGAAAAAAGAAAAAGTATTAAAGCTTAGTCTATCGAAGAAAAATTGTCATCGACGTTGAATCAGTGGATGTAAAATAGTTTAAACATATCCTTAGGCCGATTTTTCCATGTTCAGCAGAAACTCTATTCTTAAGGAACGAGCCGAAACACGCCAGAACGGTGGATAATATAATGAGATACGGTCTTCATCTCCACAATGAGGCAGACAGTATAAATAGCTTAGACAATGATCTGAACTAATTACAAAAATCCTAGCAATACCCGCATAAGCTTTTGTCAAAAGTTCATTTCTGCTAGCGCTTCTTCTGCGATTCTATCCTTAATCCTAGCTTCTGTAGCTTCTAAAAGCTACAATAGACACAGCCTTTCTAAGGCGGAACATTAGAGATAAATGGCGCTCCAATAATGCCGCACCTCAGGAACACTTTAATCACGATTTCACGTTAAACAAACCACACCTAAGACTGCTAATGTGGACCAAGGGGTAGCTGAGCTTCTCGCAACCATTCACGTTATGCAAGGGACAAGTGAAGGAACCTTCAAACGACAAATTGAGAAATTTCTTCATGAGAACTCTTGTTCTCGGAGGTCCGCAAAGAGATGGGGTGCCACGAAAAGTGAAACATTTGACTTGCATATATTGCAGGAACTCATACTTATGCAACTCGCACTGCAGTCCAACGCACTAACCACTGATTCAAAGATTCGAAAAGCTGGACATTTACAGCGGGGAAAGCGGTTACGATCATGAGGTCTTGACTTCAGGTGGACAAACAATTTGGCTGTGATCCGCGTGGCATCAAGAATACATTCCTTACACCTCTACTTTTGGTACTATGATTTCGAGGTCATTCTCAGCGACTGTAGTCTGTAAAGAAAACATCTTTGACAGAGCTCTTGAAGAACACAGCCTCAATTAGTCGCCTTTGTGCCGCTCATATATACGAAAGGATCCATACAACAACTAGGTTCTACCAGACAAATCCTCAATAAAATCAATCAAGCGCGTCAAATATTCTCAATGTGTGTACTTTCAGAGCGCAAAATACCAACTCTGGCCATTTCATTTTTTTGGGGTGGTCTTTGACTTTGAGAAAAACGACAGCCCACTAGGAAAAGAAACGCCTAAGCACGCCTGAAGTATAGGCGACTGAGAAGACCAAAGATACAAATAACGCCAATAATCGAGTATCTACGCTTGCAGTATCATGGTGGAAGTAATCAAAAGCACTCTGCCGTGATGGAGATACGACGATATTGGACGATAAGCAGAAAAGTAGAGCAGGCATAGCATAAACAACAAATATTCAAGCCAACAGAATCTTGAAAACAAAATCAGATTCAGACCTTTGCCTTATGCACCAAACTATCGCAAATATCCTATACCATAATCAGGGCAGGGCTAATTCGCCA
The DNA here is from genome assembly GCA_917880715.2 of Matsumyia berberina. Taxonomy (NCBI): domain Eukaryota; kingdom Metazoa; phylum Arthropoda; class Insecta; order Diptera; family Syrphidae; genus Matsumyia; species Matsumyia berberina. Next base: position 41,971,518 of record OU862872.1, read on the forward strand.
TGATGCCACCTAAACACATTGATCAGTCCAGCTTTCGATAAGAAATCTAAAAATCTCATAGAACTTACTTGAAAGGACCTGCTACCAAGGGCTCTGGCCTCGTCCACAACTGACCACATGACACCTTAACTTAAATTAAAGAAAAAAGTACATCTTCCGTCTAAGACGGAATAGAAAAATAATGCACCCATACCAAAATACCAAGTATCAATTTTCACAATCTTCATCGACGACTCTAAGATTGAATGCGTCGTCGGATCTGATCTGACCTGAATGTCTACAAATCGTTTCACCGCGCCGTCCGGACTCCTCTAGTGTATTCCAAGTGGAAGTACTAGTGATTAGACAGGCCTTCAAGATACTTCAATCCCACAACCACAAACAATGTAGCGATCTTTATTAATGGTCAGGCCACCATTAAAACACCAATTAAACACCTCCTCTTGTTTCCTGGCCATAACAACAGAGCGGAAAATGAGAATGCCGACGAGCTAGCCAGCCTTTGTCAGCTCCTTCACAGAGGTCGTCACGCACTGCCAAGTTAGGTATTCTTTTTAATACCCACTGTCGTGCAGTTTAAACAATACCTTCACAGGAACAGGAAACCTTATTTCACTAAATAGAGCCAGGCACTCAAAGCCTTTCTTGAAGACCTACCAGAAATGTCTGATACCAATGCCTGGTCTAAACACCCACTTCTACCTAGCTACTTACTTAGTCAAAAGAGTATACAAATGTATTGGGTTGACGGAAAAGTCATGACGCATTTTTCTATGTTTTTCAAAGATTATTTATTTATATAAAGAACGGAAATCAATCAATATCATATTGACCGTTTTGTTCGGTGAACTTTTGCCATCTTTCAGTAAGTTGCATAATTCCTCGTTCATAGAAGGACCTGTATTTATCGGCGAAAAACTGAAGAAGATGCTGTTTTACAGCCTCATCTGAATTGAACGTTTTTTCACGTAACGAGTTTTGAAGAGAACGAAACAAGTGGAAGGCCGATGGCGCAAGGTCAGGTGAGTATGGTGGGTGTAGCAACACATCCCATCCAAAGCCTTTTGGCGGGTGGTTAAAACTTGTGTGTGGTCTTGCATTGTCGTGATGGAACACAACTCCTTTACGATTAACGAGCTCTGGACGTTTCTGGATGATGCATTCGTTCAAACTGTCCAACTGCCGACAGTAAACATCAGAATTGATGGTTTAATTCCTTGGTAGGAGCTCAAAAAACAACGATGCCTTTAAAATCCCACCACACTGACAACATAACCTTTCTCTGATGAATGTTGGCTTTCGCTCTCGTTTGAGGCGCTTTATCACGATGGGACCAAGACCGCTTGCGTACAACATTGTCGTAAACAATCCACTTCTCATCACCTGTTATCAGTCGCTTCAAAAAAGAATCGTTTTCCTGACGTCTAATGATGTTTATGCGGTTCGTCAATTGGACCTCCTTGAGTTCATGAGGAACCCAAATATCAAGCTTGCTTACGTATCCCAGCTTCTTCAGGTGGTCATGAACGCTTGAATGATGGATGTTCAATGTCTCTGCAATCTCTCGTGTCGTGTAACGTGGGTTTGACTCGATCAGTGCCTTGATTTGGTCGTCGTCAACCTCGGTGGGCCTTCCTGATCGAGGAGCGTCATTGAGGTTAAAATCACCCGCGCTGAATTTTTGGAATTAGCGTTGACACTGACGTTTTTGTAGAGCATCGTCACCGTAAACTTGACGCAACTTTTCACAAGCTTCACTTGCATTCTTCCCTTTACGGAAATAAAAGAGTAAAATATGGCGAAAATGCACACTTTGGTCTTCCAGCTACAAAATCTTCAAAACACGATTAATCCCGATAAATTTTTTTCAGAATTACGCTTAAACCGTTAACTGTCAAATGGCTTACCAATAATATAGATGGACTTAATCCATTACTTTAAAAAAATTAACAAACGCCATCTGTTCGATGACTTTTCCGACAACCCAATATGTACGAATCTCGTGTTAAGAGGGTACTGTGCGACAGAAATTCACCCAGTGCGACTTGGATTTCTCCATATCAAGTACTGTAGAAGCTGCAAGGACAAGGAGGAAATAGAATCCGTACAAAACGAACTCTGGCATTATCCGCCAGAACACTCCCTTAGCTGAAGGGAGGTTACGCACAAATCGAGAAATTCTTCGCTCAGTGAATGGAAACTTCTAAGGGAGCTCCCCAAATCTCAGAGGGAGCTCAACTCCCTTCAGCACCTAGCTGACTACGGGCGTGCACCAGAAGATTGAGTGGAGATAGAGCCTACTTGGTAAAGTCTTCTTCCATGGGCTGAAGGACCTTCAGAACGCTGATTTCAAGCAACTCCTGGGACTCCTATTCATTTCTAAATGGTTCACTAATTGACCGTCGCTTTCTAGGATCCTATTGGTGGACTTTCTATGAGCAGAATGAAGATACAAATAAGCCTCCAAGACACCCAAAGAATCAGCACAGATGCCGCGGATGCCGAAAAGGTTTGGAGCAAGCTCTGTCTCAGGTAGATATTCTTCACGGGGCAGAGGGCCCATTTAGTAAATTATAAATAACGTCCCATTGCCTCAACAAAAAATTGGATCACCTTGTTCAAGGATCAGAAACTAGGGTTAAAAACTATAGACACCATTGGAGTACTGTGAAAAATATTTTTCCTTTGGAGCAGGGAGTTTTGTCAGTAAATCGCAGGGTCTCTTAGCACTAGAGACACCTGAAGGAGAAACGAACAACTTTTAAAAGTGCCTTCAGCTACGGATGATTTCTGGAACTAAACTAGAAATCTTGGCCATGCTGGCGATGCATGTTTAATCTCTCATAGGATCATGGACCTCCTACTAATTGACGTGGAGAAAACCAAAGATTGTAAGGCTGTCTGCATTCGGGGTGCTTAAAAAAAATGGCCAAGCAATGCAATTAACTTCAACACAAAGTTATCGCTGTCCATCCAGAAACTGAATACATGTTATGCTCCTTTTTTCTTACAAAACGAAATTCGCCTCACCAGTGAGGTCGTAAAATCGGTGCTTTCCGTTAAGCTGACATGTGATGCTCAATGAAGACCCTTACCGGTTACTTGCTGATTTCTCATCCAGATCATGTTACTTTGTCGTTGACAAATCACTTCCATTAAAAACTAGATATTGTTGAGGCACAATGTGCATGAATGCACACTACCCAGTGGCAGTAATCCATTGCACCAGCTACAAAGTCCAACTGGTATAGCCACTTTGTCTACCTAAAGTGAAAGGAATGTCGATTACGCGTTGATGTTGGACGTGTTTTAACCCAATGTCGGCAGTGCATGCTGTACCATGTAAGGAAAAACTTTACTGTGGCTCATAGCACGAACTTTTCTCGAGATCATTGACCGAATGTGCATAGATCTCCAGTGATCTTTGGTAGCGACTACTTGTTTAGATTTGGATACAATGAACGTCTAAAATTTCAGTGGAATATGTGTAGCTCAGGGATGCTTAGTCTCTTTTATGGACTCGAAAAAGTAATTTGTGGTGTTTTCCTTTTAAGCAGGCCCGGAGTTAAGCGTACAGCTCACACATGATCCGGTTGCCAAGTTCTATGTTTTGAACACAGTTTCAGATAGAAGAGAAGAACTACTCTGAGACTTCATTCCTTGAATCTTTTTTTCACATCGTCAAAGAAAAGTTCCGAACATTTGCATAGCAATCTCGCTCGCTTACGTCATAATTGCCAGTCCTGGGACGTCATCGTACATTACTTTCCACAAAAGAGGACCTACTACAGAATTTTTAGGAACTTTGGCGACATTAAACTGGCTCTATCCGTCTTCGGTGTCATACATACACCAGTACCAGTCAGCTTCCTCTATGGGGAGTCCGGGAGCCATTCGGTCGGGAGTAGAATCTCCAGTTTGTGATGTTGAAGGCATTTTTCACGCTAAGTGTGGTTATGGCACAGTACTTCCGAGGCGCTAGAGTACTCTTCCATCAAGCTCCTCCGATGGTTTTTCTTCCCATTCTAATGACTTCGCTGATGGCGTTGATAGTTAAATACTCGTCCGAGAAACCAAATTCGTGATCTATGAGGTCGAGGTATTGTGCCTTCTCGGTCGGAGACTTGTCTACGATATGCCCGATTTTCCAAAGCTTCTGCGTTCTTGGAGATGCAATCGACCGCAGATGCTTTTCAGTCTCCGTGATGAGGGAAATTACTTACAAGCTTGCTGCGTCTGTGTTCTCGATTTTTTCATTCATTTTGATGTTATTGCCGGAAAAAAACTGCGACAACGCTGTCCAAGAACATCGTGGACGTGAACTGAGGTTCTTATTTAACCCTTAGATTCTGCATCAAAACCTTAAAGGATTTGCTCCCCGGGGTTTTGATCAGCTTCGTTGAACAACTGCCCTGATTTAATTTTTTAGGTTATCTGTGGTTACCCTTGAGCGCTGGTGTAATACACGATGCCACTCTGAGCGTAGACTGACGATATCTTCATTTCACCAATACACTGAAGCTTAATGCGGATTTGCGGATTTTATATCCTTTGCTGCAGCGATGCATTGCAAGTTCTTATCTCTTTTTGCATCAGCTGATTTGCTTTGTCGATAGTTGCATCGTCATCATCATCAGTTGGACTTACTCCATTCAAGGGATTCTAGCCCCTTTTCTGTGGTTGTCTTCTACTTTTCATTTTCTAAACTGAACCGATCCTCAAACTTGAAAAGCTGGTGATCGCAGAGCTGGGCACTTACTTTGCATGCAGCATCTCATGAAAAAATCGTTGTCAGCCAGGTGATGTCGACAACTCACCTTCTTCGGTTTCAGTATCTACTCGTTTCCCATTCCTCCAAACCTGTGGTGCATAGAATCTATTCTACCGCCCATGGGGTGATTTCGTCCGTTATGATGACTGAGCTTGACTGAGCTTTCTCTTGCAGTCGTTGTAATGTTGTCGAGAAGTCTCCAAACTCCAAGTCTCCAAACTCGTCAGTTTCTTCCGGCATAATGGTGGGAGGTGTGGAAAGCTTAATCTGTGAATTTTCCTCCGAGGTCTACGTATCTCGATGTTGGGATTTGAAAAATCATTTCATTTTCATTTTCATTTCATTTGTTTGTTTATTTAGCAATATCAAGCTATTTACAATTTTTAAATATCTAAACTAATAATCTATAATAACTTATTAATATTTATCTTTGATATAGTCAATAATGTTTCGTTTAAATCGAAATAAATTATTCTCACATTTTAATTCGTTTGGAAGTTCATTAAATATCTTTAATCCGTTATACATTAACATATTTTGAGCAGATTGAGTCCTAAATAGTGGAAGCCTTATATAAAATCTATTTCTTACATTATAATTATGCACATCCCCAGTATACGTCAATTTATTACACAGATAACTTGGCAACAACCCATTTCCCATTTTAAAAACAAAAATCAACACATTCATCACAGTTCTCTGATTTACACTTAACCATTTTAATACATTTAACATAGTAACAATTGGGGTTCGCCAGTTGCATCTCAAAATTATCCTCATCGCTTTATTCTGTAACTTCTGCAACCTATCTATCATAGAAGTATTTCCCATATAGATTACCGACGAGCAATACTCAAAGTGGGGCTTGATAATAGCATTGTATACATTAATTGCACAAGACATTGACATCCTTTTTCTAATTCTAGCGAAAAAACCTACTTTTTTACTAATTTTCTTTGCTATGTAGTTAATATGTTCTTTGAACTTCAATTTTTTATCTAGTACAATACCCAAGTATTTGATTTCTTCAACTACATCCACCTTTACATTATTAACTAAAACTAAGTCTTGGGAATCTCCGTTAATGAACATGCACTTGGTCTTCGCTATGTTTAAACTTAGTTTATTGCTTTTGAACCACTCACTAAGGTTATTCAGGTCAAAGTTAATTTTCTCAATACACTCCGAAATATTTACACTGGAAGTGTACAGAAGGCCATCGTCCGCAAACAGTCTCACTACTGCATGTTTCACCACCTTCGGCATCTCGTTCACATAGATTATAAACAGCAGGGCACCCAGAACTGATCCTTGTGGGACTCAAAGACTGACGTTAATTGCCTCAGACACTGCTTCCTCAATTTTAGTCCTCTGCCTACGAGAACTCAGGTACGATTCGAACCATCTTAGTTCAACACCTTTCACTCCGTATTTCTCCAACTTCGCAAGAAGAATGCCTCTATCCACGGTCTCGAACGCTCGTCTTAGGTCAATGAAAACTGCAACTATAGCTCTTTTCTGATGTACTTCTGTCTTCCAGTCAGCTATCACCAGGTTTAAAAGGGATTCGCAGCTATGTCTTCCTCTAAATCCCGACTGGCAGTCCGTAAACAGTTTGTTGTCTTCCATGTACTTTTGAAGCCTACTTTGCACAATCTTTTCCAGAATTTTGGCATCATTGGGTAGCATGTTGACGGGTCGGAAATCCTCGGGTTTGACAGAGTTCTTTACTTTTTCTATTGGTACAACAATTGATTCTTTCCAACACTCAGGGAAGACGCCTTCAGATAGTGACTTGTTTATTATTTTACACAATACGGGGCACGTAATATGAAAAGAGTCTATTAACATACTAACACTTAACATATTTGCATCCTTCTTATTCTTGATAGCCTTCATTACACTTCTAAGCTCGCTTAGAGTAACATTTCCAAATTTAAACGTACTGCACACTTCTTCAACATTATTCACGTAAGGGGAGTTTGGGATACTTCTATTCAAGCTATTCACACTCTCGACAAAGAATACATTGAAATTATACGGCAGAGATACACATTCTTTAATTACAACATTTTGAAAGATAACACTATTTATTGCACTTTTTGTTTCTCCCAAGACCAGAGACTTAATTATTCGCCACATTGATTTCTGGTCCTTGGCACACTGTATCTTACGCTCGACATATTTGTTTTTAGCTCTATCTATCGCGGATTTAAATGCATTACGCGCAAGCCGATAATGACCCCAGGCGTTTTCCGTGTTGGTCCAAACAGCTAAGTTGTACTTATATATTTTATTTTCACGCAACACTTTAAGATCATTCGTAAACCACTCTTGGGCAGATCTGTCACCAACGTATTTACAGTATTTAAGGCTATTAACTGCATTTCCTAATCTTTTGCTAAAATACTTCGCCAGTGAGTTTACATCACTACGGTCAGAGATAGCACTCAGGGAGTTAAAAACGCGTTGAAGGTAATCACAAAATCTACGCTTATTATATCTTATTAATTGGATTTTCACTTTTACTTGCTGCACTCTTTTCTCGATGTCAATTGTTACAAGGATACTTTCATGGTCACTTATTTTTAGTCTATTTACCACTTCTACCTTTGATTTGCAATAATTTGTGATTACGTAGTCAATAATCTTGCGCGACGTCTGGGTAATTCTAGTTGGATGGTCGACAATTTGTTTGCAATAATTGTCGTCGATTATCTGCTCCAATCGCAACTTGTACGTATCACTTACCAGCCAGTCAATATTAAAGTCCCCCATGAGAAGTAACTCATTTCCATGAAGGCTCAAACGTTCCATGTAATCTTTAAAAACATTAACAAAGTTTGCCGACGATGAACTTGGCGATCTATACAATCCGGCTAGTATAAAGGATTGTGCGCCTAGGGCCACTTTTATCTTGAGCCACCACCAGTCCAAATTTACTGCTACTTCCTCTAAAATATTCACTTCCCACAGCTCTTTAACATAAAACATTACACCTCCCGTATGTGTTGATTTAGAGTCGCATCTAAATGATGTGTATCCGCTTATTTTGATTTCTTTGTCATCAATGTTTGAAGTCAAATGAGTCTCTGATACGCATACAAAGTCAAATTTTTCTGATTGAACAATACATTCTAGTTCATTAAAATTATTCAAAAGACCTTGTCCATTGATGTAGAAGCACTTGCATGATTGTAGTTGCTAATAGGCAACTTTTTGCTGTTCGATTTGCAATTTACGTTTTAATACCGGGCATTCCTGACTTTTTGTATTGTGATTAACATCCACATCCTTCAAATTAAGAGTATCTCTAGCTCTAATACAACTAATGCACTTCACAGTATTACTCTGACAGTCCTTTTCGTCATGTTGCCCAGCACACTTTACACATGCTACAGCTCCTTTGCATATGCTTGCAGTGTGGTGAAAATCCCAACACTTAAAACATCGCATCACTGTAAGGCTTTCATATATTGGACATCTGTCCCACTCGATGTTTATTTTCCTTACTTTCATTAGATCATCAAAGGCCCTACCAAAAATCAAGATTCCTGCAGAATCTGCCGCATTTATGTGTCTAAAGTATCGTTCTTAACACAATGGAGGTCAAGCAAAATGCTTTGAAATTTTTCACGGATACATGACCTCGCTTTGCAGCCTTCGGTGTAAATTCTATTCAAATGAATCTCCAACTTATGAGGACAAAGTTCAGCAGAGCTGAAAGTCAAGGCAAACCATAGAATCACCATGGGTACATGGTCATCATGGACAGGTGACTTGTATTCAAAGAAGGAATTAGGTGGGTTGGTCTGTCCAATGCTTCAAACTTCAAACATATGCTATCGCACTGTAGGCAAATATTCACTTTGGAGTCGCCTCCACTCCTTTCCAAACGACCACCCCATACTGTGTGTAGCTTCTCAAAGCAAGTGTGCATTGATTGACATCAAGTTTGATATCAGTTGATAGCAAGTAATGAATAAATTTATAATGAAAGTAGTTTGCCATTGCTGATAGGTTTTTATCGTTAATTGACATGTAATGCGAATTGTCGCTCATTAACGTTGCACATTGCGTTATCAGCCAACATTTGATTGTCATATCAGTTGATATACTCTCTCGCGCTGGTAATTTTGCATTCATTATTCCTTGTTGCCATGAAAAATCAATCATTTCCGGTAAGGACAGTTGCTCTTAAAGAAGACAACAGTTCATTAACAGCTTTTAAACATTTTGAAAAAAATGCTGCCAGACTGAACAAAATCTTCTCAAAAATACCTACAACTCTGCGACTGATTCGGCTTCGTTGATCGCCACAATTTCCTCCTGAAAAACGCTATAGTGGTTAGGTAGACGAAAGGGGGTGCTCAGGTTAAGCATATAGGAGAAAACACCACTTCGTTCTCGGTTTTCGAACCGTCGATATAGAGATAAACAGAATGGTCGCCTCTGGCATCACCACTCTTCCACTCCTATCCGGAAGGAATGGAAGTCCGTAAGTTGAGGTTGAAACTTGTTGGTGTTTTCCGGAATAAAAAATAGGGGATCTAAGATCGAAGAGTGGCCAATATAGTTGCTTGACCATTGGGAAGAGCCTTTCAGTCTAATGGGTGCGTTAGCAGCTGTTTGCCAAAAATATCTAGAGGAAGTAGATGTAGGTACACGTCCAGTGCTGGAGATGGGGTAGTTCTTAGTGCTCCGCTAGTGCATATGCATGCTGATCTTTGCACTTTCCCCAATAGGTTACGGTGTAAGACTCTGTCAAAGGTCGTCCACAAGACGATCACACCATACATGAGTACATTTCTGACAACGGACACGTAAAGCCAGTGCGTGGTATGAGGTTGCAGTCCCCACTTCTTACCAATGCCTTTTTTGCAGCAGTATAGCGTTACAGTGGCTTTTTTTTAACGCGTTCGATAGTATTGGCTTTCCAGTCTAATTTACTGTCCAAAATGACACCCAGAAACTTGACTTTGTTAGAAAAGCACAGGCAGGTGCCGTTCATTGAAGGAGGGTCTATTGGAGGCATTTTGTACTTCTTAGTAAAGAGGACTAGTTCGGTCTTTCCGGGGTTAACACCCAGACCGCTTTTAGCTGCCATCTTGAGAGGATAAAAGGGCATTTTGAAGAAGTTCACTAAGTATGCTTGGGTATTTACTGGAAACAGCTATCGCAACATCATCTGCATAAGCAATCACTTCACATCCAGCCATTTCCAGGTCAAGCAGCAGCCTATTGGCCGCTTCTATGATTATCTCCATTTTTGAGTCATCGGTGTAGACGAATTTGGATGCATTAGAAATTTTGTTGTTCTCTCACTGTTCTCTCCTTAGAAAGACACAAGAAAAATGTCTCTCGAAGTCCAGTGTTTTGAGTGCCTGATTCTAAGAGCACTCTTCGCTGCTTCGTTTCTTCCACGTCGAGGTCTAGGTCGAGAGTTAGGTTAAATTGAAGTGGCTGCCAGCCAAAGCCAACACAATTAGACCCATGAGAGGTCTGTTGTGATACCACCAGGATCTCGAAAAGATCTCCTGTCTACTCATTGAAACCAATTGGAGCTTCTTATGAAGCGTAGATGGCTACTGACATCAATGTTAATTAGGTCGCCTAAGTTTGGAAAGAAGAAAGCTCCGAAGTGGAGTTTCCTTTTGCCGGAGAGAGCTGGACAGGTGCAAAGAAGATGGAGAATCGTCTCCTCCTCCTCCTCCTCGTCCATACAGCTTCTACAGAAGTCATTTGCGTAAAGGCCAAGCCTAGTAGCATGCTTGCCTAGTTGACAGTGTCCAGTAATGACAGCTATTTTAGGGCTAATATGCAATCTATTAAGATAAATCAAATACTTGGAGCGTTTCAAATCCAGCTTGGGCCAAATCTGCTTTGTCCCTAGACATGTTATACCACTTGTCCACCTAAGATTTGTTCTTTCGATAGCATCGGGTCCAATAGGCAATGTTGTTCCATATTTGGCGAGTTCATCAGCCTTGCGGTTCCCTGGAATTTCACTGTGCCCTGGCACCCAACAAAGGTGGATATTGAACTGCTCCGCCATCTCTATAAGAGACGATCGGCAATCTAGGGTTGTTATTGACAGATAGGGCGACTGATTCCAAAGACTTCAGTGCCGCTTGGCTGTCCGAAAAGATGCGGATATCCGTGGCTGATATCACGTTTTTCTTCAGCCAAAATAAGACTTCTCTGATCGCCATGATTTCCGCCTGGAACACGCGGAATGATTCGGGAGACGGAACGCTAGGCTGAGGTTCAGCCTGTCGGAGAAAACACCACCACCCACTCTAGGTCGAGAGTTCGTCCTGTTACAAATCTCAAGTTATATGATGTCGATTGTTGCACTCAGATCAGTTGCAGGGTGTTCCCAATTGTATTAAAAAAAAAATAAAAATTCATTTATTTAAAACAAACCCATTTTTTGTTACTGAATAAATATGATGATTTTATTTCTAATCAAATAATAGTTATTTATAGTAATTACTTCCCGTTTTTTTTCGTAATAATCGTCATAATATACTAACATACATTTTCCACGATAGTTACCTCACAAGCATGCGTTTTAATTATTCATACCTATCAGAGTTATTTAATTAATAATGAATGCATACCTACACGTACATGCACATAGTATATGATTTAAAATGAGAACTTGGTTCATTGGGTAAAACTCTTATACATTCTTATATAGTATATGATATATAGTTCTAAAAATTGTCAAATATATATTTATATCTTTTTTATTTAATAATACACACTGTATATATAATTGTGTCTTTTTTTTTTAATATCTACACGCAATGTTAGATAGCTTTAAAAAATAAATTAATGATTATACATACAATAATTTATATAAATATTTTATAGGTACATAAAATAACTTTGTGTATATTTCTTATATGTTTTATAATTTTTTACTGATTTATTTATGCGCTGAATATATAATTTCTTTTATTTTATTTAAAAAGCTTCAAATGATTTCTTTAATATTTTTTATTTTTAAAATTACCATATGTAAGTAGATGTATATTTCATATGTATACTTTTATTTAGGTTCATATCTATTTCATTGCTAAGCAGGCCATGTAGGTAAGGTATCCCTAGTAAGTGTATTCTCTTGTGTTGTATCGATGAGTCTATGGATTGAGGCTAGGTACTGTTTTGTTAATACTATTTATAATGTTTTTTTTTATTAAATTTGTTTTATTTTTTAGGTAGAAATGGCTTTAACAACAATTTATTTTTCTATAATATGGAATTGTTTTATATATGATAAAATACATATGTATGTAATTCTTTTAAGAAATAGCTTTAACTTTCAGCGGAGCGGGTTTCTTTAAAACTATATTTTCTTTTTAATTTGAAAGCCTTTTGAAGACTAAATTCGTTTTTATAGAAGTACATATGTACCAGTACATATTTGTATACATTTTTTTGAAATATTTACTTTTGTTTGGGCTTAGTTTACTTTAAATGCGTCGGAAATAAGAGCTGAAACATGAATGTAAAACAAAATGGAAGAGCTATTGAGTTTATTTTTGTAATGGAGGACCAATGAAACTATTTTATATTGCATGATTCATTGTAGTTGTATATTAGAGGGCCAGCTGATAAGTTCGCGGCCTGGGTCTTCGTATACCATGTTAAAACATGGGCTCGCGGCAGGTCAGTCACTGAAGTAGCTGCCAAAGGGGACTACGACGAATCTGTCAATATTACGCAAATTTATCGACTTAAGCACGTAGAGCGGACGTACAGAAGAGACGTCTTACGCACCGAGTGTTGTTTTTGGAGAGTAGCGTGCCTATTCGCATGGAGCGGGTTTCTACTAGAGATAGACCATCCATTCTACAAACCAAACCGGGCCCCGAGTGACTTGTTCCTATTAATGCACTGTATGCCTGATTTAAGAAATTCAATTCACTCGAGGGAGATTATGTTGAGAAAAAATTAAAATAAATAGCTGGCGCGATAGCTCGGGATGAGCCAAGGCCTAGCTTCTCGCAACCACTCATGTTGTGCATGTTAAATTTTTCGCACGAAGGAAAGGGACCTAAAATTGATTGCCGACTCCGAACGGCGAATCGAGAAGCTTTTTCATGACAGATTATACTTCCGAAGGCTTGTCATTCCCTGACGAAAAAGACGTGGCGCCGCGAAAAGCGTTCGGTGGACATTGCTGGGGCTTGAACCCACGCCGCTCACACAGCAGTCCAATGCACTAGCCACTGAGCAACGGCAACTTGCGATTATGTTAAGAAATAAAAGCTTTTAATCGTATCTTTTCTTTCACTTAATGCCTTAGACCGCGAACTTATCAGTTGCCCCTTGTATATGGGTTAGACTTAGAATGAAGAACGATTAGGACCAAATATCTTCTCAGACAGTCGTAAGCCTGCACTTTCCCGTCATTCCATGTAGATGGCTACAATCCTAGAGTTATCGATCTAAGTTCTGAGTTGAAGTATAAATATTTTAGACCAATTACCTGAGCAACCTGATTAGAAAAATCCAATCTAAGATTCATCACGAATTCTGAATAGTTCTGGGAGGCCAAACAGCCACCGTCAACTAACAAAGAGCGTTCATTCTACTACACTATGAATCCACTGACATCGATCCACAGATCCGAGTGAAGGTTGCATCGTATAGGATGTATTCACACCTTTAACTCATACCGATGGCAACTTTGAACCCTGTGTGATCCTGCTTAGACCTTGTACCTAAAATATTGAGGGCAGTAAAAGTCGGTTTGATTCCGAAATCCCATAAAACCTCTTACAGAACCCTTAACCACCCTTCCCTCTTTTCTTTTCAAGGCGTTGAAAACGGTAGAGATCAAATGGTTGATCTCTACATATATTCGCAACAATATTCAAGTAAAAATGCTTTCGACTTCATATGTTTAGGGTAAAGGAAAATCGGTAGAGACAGCCCTCCACTTAATCGTTGGTTCTACTGAGAAATCGTTTGTCATCAAAAATAGCATTCCAGAAAATAAAAACTGCTTTCAATAACATCAAGGCTACAACAGCGCCAAAAATTAAGTTAAGGCACTTGGCAACTGAACACGACTTGATCAATACATGTCAAGTTAGGTTAATCAAGTCACTGGATCAAATTAATGCTATTAATCAATTTAGAACTACACTCGTAGATCAATAAGATTATTAAAACGCTAAAAACCGCAGGAAGGTGTTTTATCGCACGTTTATCAGACAAAGTCAGACAAAGTTAGCTACGTCAATCTTCTTAACAAAATTCGCATTCTCCAATTACATATTTATGGTAGGGATCCGGCACTGAAATTGGGGCTAAGGCTAAAAGTCTTTGCAATCAAAAATGTATGATTCTAGTCACGCCAGTACACTAAGATGGCACTCGAAAAGAAGCTACAGACTTTCAAGTTAGCACCCGAGGCGCAATCTTTTATGAGCCTGCGTTCGCAAGTATAGAGACAGAAGCGGCCAAAAAGAGTTTAGTGGGTAACAAGGGGAAAAACAAGCTGCCAAATAGAAGAGTAGTAAGAAACTTGTTTTCCTTGGCTCTGCCAATACAATTAAACTCATCAGAAATCAAACGAAGAATTGCCAATAGCTGTTCCTTTGAGCTGAAAAGATAACAACTACCCTATATAAAACTTTATTCGCCCCAGTCCTTCTTAATGGCACTAAAGCATGAACTCTTTCGAAGGCGGTTCGAAGATGTCCTTGGTTGTGAGCCTAATGAACACGCTTCTACCGAAGAGACTAAGGACCCTATCCATTAAGAATATATTGAACGGAGCCTGTCCGGAGTATGAAGTCAAATGCAAACTCGGAAACTTTAGTTTCAAAGTACAGGCTATACGAAACAACAACAGACAATGTCTCTCGGCTAATGATCAAACCGCTAACCAAATCGACAATATGCGAATTAATGAAAGAGACGCATTCATACATACTTCAGAGAGGCCAATGTTGACTCTAACCATTTTCTCGTTGAAGACAAATTAAAAAAGCTCGACTTTCTAACGAGAAGCTGCTAGATCTCCCAGAAAAATAAATTTAACGTTGGACGTCTTAGCACGACTGGAGTAGCCACAGTATACAGAGCTTACCTGAGTTAGAAAATCACAATGTTAGAAAATACAACAACCACAAATATGATGCACAAGAACTTTATTTTTTTAAAAAACCTAAGCAAGTGACTTGGTAGTTTTAAACACGAAAAGCAAACTCTTCGAAGAAGCGAAAGGAATCTAGTCAGCGAAACGCGGGAACTGTACATATATGCATGTGCTAAGGCTGCGTTTCCAGAAGCATAAGTTGGAAATACCTTAGTGTGAAAGGGCAAGAAGAAAACACAAGCCTAAGCCGTGATCACCGTGGCTCAGTGGTTAGTGCGTTAGTCTGCTGTGCAATATAAACCAACTAATGTCTGGGTATGACAGACCTTCGAGAGCATAATTTCACATGAATTGTCTTCACTATTCGCCGTTCTGATACCGTAATAATCTTCAGGCACCTTCCATTCGTGGGAAAAAACATAACCCGCAGAACATACGAGAAGCTATGGATTGGTCCTCCTCGGACTGTCGCGGCAGCTATTTCTTTAAATCCGGTCGACGAAAAAGGATCATTCTCTCCCAATTTAGAAGACGTTGGTGGAGCCGCAAAGGAACTGAAGAAGAACTAGGCCGCCGCCTGTTTGATGGCTTGTCAGCGTAAAACTCCTCCAAGAGTAAAATCCTTCGTCGGATACAAGGTTCAGTGTGTAAAAATGGCGAATGAAGACGAAGCAACCGCGAATTCTATGCTTGTATCAAGATGTACATGCATATATGTATTCCAAATAGCGAAGATAACATTGACTTGGCCACATTCAGCGAATAGACAAGAAGTTCATTGAATCTTAGCACCCAAATTTGAGACAAAACCAAAACTCTGTTACAAAGCAAAAGTGATCTTGGATCCCAAAAGGCTTGACCTAGCGTCGTGCATGGGATGGAACAGTCTCAACGTGATCGCGGATCCCAAAAGGCTTGGCCTAGCGGCGTACATGGGGTGGAACAGTCTGAAAGCGTGCAATATCCTAAGCAGAGACCCTCCATAGGCTTTTTAGTTAAGAATGGCGGATGTGTTCGACAATGATAATAAAAAAATAAAACGAAACGAAAAATAAAGTAAATTAAGTTAAAAACATATATTTACGCAAAAAATTAAAACATATTACTAAATATACAACTAACTGATAGGATAAATTTAAAACGGTTAAACGGTAAAAAATAAAGTGAATAACTTATTTCACAATTCTGGTTTGTTGTTGCAATAAAAAATACCTTTGAACAGAAAAAAATGTGTTACTTTAAAATTAAGGAAAGGGGCGTCTAAAGATTACATCAACAATTACATATAATAAGGAAATAAAGTCAACTTCAGTGTAAACCACAGGGACTTGGGTCCTGTGCGCGCTAAACGCTCATTCCGGGCAATCTCCTGTCTAGGACAGCAAACAAGGATAATCTCAAGATAATGCATCGAACTTGGGTATATTGGTAAAGCTTGTGAATAAGATTGATAACTGCGAACACTTATATAGTTCCGGTGAGGTCGCGACTCCTCGGCACTCATATGCCGCACTCGCCCGTCGCCGACGAAGAGTGCTTCTGCAAGTCAAAGCGTGCGTAGAACAGCAAGTACGGGGTGATGGTGATCTTTCGCGTCGGCGAAAGCAGTTCCTCGAACTCGCGCTGCGTCATTGCCTTAATCTTATCATCGTCGCACATGTACCAAATCGGTTCGGAATTGCTCGGGGTGCTGGATTTTGAACGTCCAGTGCTTCCGTAGCCTGGTAGGTGACTGTAGCCACTGTTATTATGGGATCCATTCAGCTGTGGCTGACTACTCATTTCATCGACTAGATCGGACCAGCCACCATTTGTGCACGAGCCATTGCTGTAGTTGTTCGAGGAGGTGTAACTTGAGCTGCGGCCGCCGTTACCGGCGCCTCGTAAGCGTGACGCGCAACAATTGAAGCTGTGACATGTGGTATTCATGCTTAGCTTCTCTATCCCATTGGTTATGGATTTGCTCGTCAGTCCGTTGAGATTTTTCAGGATACTCTTGGACATGTCACCACTGCTGGACGCTTTGTTGCGACCGAATTTCATTTTTTTCATTAGGCCCGTACCCGTCGATGAGGAAGACGATGATGAAGGTGGTGGTCGGGCCGGAACGGCTGTGGAACTAAGGCTTGGATTATTTGATGCACTACTGTTGCAGGTCTGATGGCGACGTTTGTCCTTGGGACAATTTACATACTCATTCGCCCAGTCTAGGGAGCAAGTGTAGGCGATATAATGTCCCACGGACATTGTTGCACCCACATGCGTTATCACACTGTACAACTTGTAGGCATGGAGTTTATTGTTACTGTCACTCGCCTCACATTTGGCACAGAAGCACTGCATCGTAAATGGTGTTGGTATGTAGCTGTTGATTTTCTCCATGCCACCGGAAAATCGACTAAGTTGAATGACCAGCAATCGGGGAAGGACTTCGTATGAGATTGAACGAATCGCCTCCGTGTAGCCAGTACACTGTTCACAGCGGTACTTGTTCTTATCACGAAAATACTCGCGGGTTATGCACGAATTCTGAAAATACAATTTGAAAAAACATGAGTGATTGGCCTCGTTAAAGCCGAATGCGAACTTTACCTGAATAAAAGAGTTTGATGTCTCGGTGTAACCACTTATTGGCACAGGCACAGCAATGTCGATCATTGTCTCCTTCTGTTCGGTCACTGTTTCACAGCTCAAACACTTCGTTGTCGACACTGTCATACCCTCAAAATCTTCTGTGAAAAAGTCCAATCCTAATTTCTTGATTTTCTCAGCCAGCCGCTCCTTGTCCTTTATTGGCATCAACTCATCCTCAGCGGGAGATGTGGAGTTTTTGAAATTCACACCTCCGTCGCTTGTTGAATTTACGAATACGCCACTGTTTAGGGTCACCGCATTTGTTGGATGCACAATCGGTTGCTGCTGTTGCTGTTGCTGAACGTTATCCTTCAGCGGTGACTGCAATCGTTGATTCTTGGTATTCTTGGCTTCGTCTTTTCGCTTGGATTTTCGCGAGAAAAACGATGCCTTCATGATGTTTGCTGTACTTAAACTACTACTGGTACTTTTGCTTGTTGTATTGTTGCCATTGCTATTGTTGTTGTTAATATTGCTGTTGTGGTTAGCGTTGTTTTGATCGGGTCCTGATTCCGACATTTGTTCTGGAAGACTTACGCAACTAAAAAGAGATAAACAGTTAAAGAGTTAGCAAGTATCAAACTGCATAAAGAAAAATGTTTGACTTTAGGTGCCGACTTATTTGACTTTTTTAGGAACCATATCGACAGGCAACGTGTTCTGTTTACTCAATTTTATTGGAACAAAGCATACAGACACAAGGCAGGAACCGCAGAGCAAACAGTCTTCCGACCACTACTCCGTAATAAGCACTAGATCCACCGTACTGGTGCCAAGCCCAGGTTCTCATGGTCAGATGAAGACAAAAGAGAAACGTTTTCGGGATCGATGGATACATAGAGTTACGTATGGTTTCTCAAACGATCGCTCTTTGGAAGGGCGAAACACACAATAGACTGTGATCGTAGCATCCTTAACGTTATTTGCCTTTGAGAAGTTACATCAGCCAATTGGGAACACAGGAAAAAAGCACATCAGACCTACGAATGAATAAACATCATCAACTTACCCATTAACTATCACATCTGGACAATCAGAAATCGCTTTGATTAACGACTGACACGTCTCTCGTATGCTGTCCAGCACGCACATCAGGAACTCATGAGCGTCCTGTTGCTGATTACCCTCGAATATTGCACTCACTTCCTGGATAGCGTGTAAAAACGTATCCGCATGGAATGGTTCAGTCGTTTCAGAGATCTCAATACGATGCAGGTTCTGGTACAACTCATGAAGTTTTTCTGTGGCCACTTGTTGGCTCGATTTCTGCGTATCACATTGTCCATAGTTCTCCAATGAAGCAAGATCCTTGCTGCTCCAACTTCGTGCATTCTCCATATGCATTCCACTGATATTTCTACCTAATGACGAACTCTTTGCTCGATGTTTTCCAATGTTCTGCTGAATACTCGCCAAATCGACCACCAGGTGATGTAAATTATGCAAAAATTGTGGAGCAAAGCGTAGAGTATACACCACTGAGTTGAGATAGCACGTATTCCCGATATTACATAATGAAGCCACAGAAGGAGCGTGCATGATTGCATTGGTACCGCCACTCGGAGCAGAGGATAACGTCGCAGAAGACGAGTAATAATTGTTCGAATTGGTCAAAGCATTACTTTCGTCGTTGTGACCTGCAGAAGAATTCCGTGACGATAAATAACCATTGCTGACGGCAGGTCTGTCGTCGGATTGCTGATACTGCCTCTCGTACAGTGACATGATGCGTAGTTTCTTCGGTTTCACCGCTAAACTCGTTGACGAAAGCGTGGTTTTTGCTTGTCGTTTGATGGCAATATTGCCACCAAAACCACCACTGCTGCTGCTATTACTGCCACTCTCAGAGAGAGGATTAAAGGAGAGCGAAAGCTTTGTAGCTGGCCGTGTGGTCTTTGAATCAATTGTGGAACTTAACGCAAATTCTTCGAAATTTCCATTAGAGTGCACGCCACCAGCTGCCTCAGGACAATGTTGGTAGTTCTCTTTGATCGTATCCTTGACACTGTATGCTTTTTTACGTCTCAAAAACGATGGAATCTTCTTTAGCGACCATTGGTGGCGGCCTTCTGCTGTGGTCGACAACAACGACGACGATGTGGTAGAGGCGACTTCTGTGATAATGCTTATTTCATCATTCAGTGTCGGTAGCACATTATCGCGATCGTTCGCTGTGTAGGTCCTTATTTGATTTGTGTTGCTTAGAGTGAGAATGTTTCTACATTTAAATGCTTTAGTAGTTTTGGAAGTTTGCACCGCTTTCAGCGATAGCAAGGGTTTGCGTTGTTTCAAGTCGTTTGCACTCGGTACACTGTTGCAGTCTGTGAGTAGAGCCTTTACAGTAAACGACGTTGTGGTGGGTTGCACTGTGGGAAGGTGTTCCTCCTCATCCTTTGGTGTTGGTACAGTTATTGACATTTTTCGGGAACCTGCAATGAGGAAAATATACTTGAGTTAGTTGGTCAGAACAAATGAAAGTTGAAAAAGTCGAATTAACGAGGTTCAAGGAGAGGCGAATCGCAGCTGGATCAGAAGGGTAAATTACATATATCCAATGTTTAAGTAAATCTACACACAAAAAAGGATGTAAGAGTGTCCAGGGCATATACATTCTTTTTTTTATAATAGACTCGCGCTTCAAGGGGATAGGAATACGCGTATGATGTTATTCACACAGCGCGAGCGAGGTGCAATGGTAAGAGTGTCCAGGGCATATACATTCTTTTTTTTATAATAGACTCGCGCTTCAAGGGGATAGGAATACGCGTATGATGTTATTCACACAGCGCGAGCGAGGTGCAATGGTTCGAAACTCAGGTAGTATTCGGTTTCAATGGCGTCCAAGGTTGGTGTCCAGTCTAGCTGGGAACATTTGCATTGCTATAATTTAAGGTTTTTTTTCGAACCTCCTGCTGTCATAATCATTATCACTTCAATCAATTCTTCAAGCCGTGGATTTCTCCTGCCAGTTTTATGCCTTTGCAGTAGTACTTTACGCGTTCTACCTTGAACCTACAACCACAGCGTACCGCCCTACTTAGATAAAATGGGAAAATTTAGATAATCCCTGGAAAACCATCCTCTGTTAACAGGTAAAACTTACCATTGCTCCTCTGCTGCTAATGATTTATTTCAAAACTAGTCCCCTGCAACCTAAGGTCTATAACCCTCTTTTGTTTTGCCTCCTACAGCAATGATTATGATTACCTCGAATCTCCATATGTCAAATATTCTACGCAGGGCGAAAACCTTCTTTGATTCTACGCTCTGTGATGCCTTACTACTCTACCTCCTGATCGTGCCTCTGCAATCATCACTTTAATTCATTCCAATAAGCGCCATAATTGCCAACATCCATCCTCACTAATTGTCCCTGCTTCTCTCGGCTACTTTGAGTTTTAGTTGTAGCTGCAGTTTTTCAGCCTAAAGTTCACATTGCAAAAAAGAGACTTGGGGTTAGAGAAGTGCGGCTTAGCGTGCGACGAGACGAGCCTGGTCACTGAAGCACTAAAGAGAGAACAATTCCAAGTTACAGCCAAAACCTGCTGAAATGCTTTCGTATGAGAATCAACTGAAGCGATTGCAGAAGCATTTTGGTGAGTTTAAACCATTTATTGGTCAGTGACATGCACCCAAATCAAGTTGAACACCTTGAAACAACAACAATTACCTGAATAGGCACCACATCTCAGAGTAAGGTGGAAATAACTAGCACGGTTCAAGCACTGAAAAAAAAACTTGGCGGTGGGAATTCACAGTGAACCTACGGAACTGATACGAACAGCGCCAACAATATCTTTTAAGTTTCTGCACCGTGTGTGCTTGAAGAAAAAGCGTGGGAGGCCTAATGCTTTCCCGATAAGGGATAGAAGGAAAGGATTGTCAAGGCTAAGGGTCTTTTACACTGCAAAAACTGGAGAGGTATTTGCGTGTGAGTAGGAGAAAAACTCGAAACCACACGTCCCCTGGGTAGGGCTAGGATGAGATGGCTAGACCAAGTCCGAAATCTCACCTCTACCCGTATGGGGATGATTTAGAGTCGATGGCGGAAGATCGTTAGATGTGGAGAGTTCACTTAAGCACCATAACCCTTAACCCGCGACCCTCATAGTGGATAAGCCGGTTATTGAAAATGATGATGATGATGAAGACTTCTAACATGTTCCAAGCGGAAATAATGGCGCTTAAGGAAGTCTTATCTTGGCCAATGAAGAAAGTGAGTTTCAATTTAGATATCCGCATCTTTTTAGGCGGCCAAACAGCAATCAAATTCTAGATTATTGTTCATTTCTCATAGACATGGCAGAGCAGTTCAACATCCACCTCTTGTTATAGAGACATTCCAGGGAAGTGTAAAGCTGATGAACACGCCAGCTATGGAACAACAATGCCGACTCCACTAGAATATAGTACCTTAGGCATACCGATTGCTACTCAAACTCAAAATTAAGCTGGATGTCTTTGAAAGCGCAAATCTTTACGTGGACAGGTGATACAACGTGTCTAGCGATAAAACAGATGTGGCCAAAGCTGGACCTGAAAGGCTCTAAGGATTTGATTTCCCTCAAGAGATTGTATATCAGCGCTACTAGAGGTGTCATCCCTGGACACTGTCTAATAGGCAAACATGTTACAAGACTTGGCGTTTATTCAAATGTCTTCGGTAGAAGCTGTTTGGATAAAGAAGAGATGGAGACCAAGAAGGAAACTTGACTTAGGTGCGTTGTTTTATCACTCTTTAGGCGATATGACCAATACAGATGTTAGAAGCCTCCTTCGCTTCATCAGAAGCTCCAATTGGTTCAACGAGTAGGAAATGGAATCTTCCAAGATACGTGTCGTAACTTTAGCTTTAGCTGGCAGCCACCTTAACGCAGGCAGAACATGTCTTCTCAGGTATTTGTGTCTTGCGCCCGAAGATATAATTTGTTACAGTCACAAAGGAACGCTCGAAGCTCTTTTTCCCGCATCTTGCCTTGCAACTATTTTTTTTGTTTTTTTTTTTTTTCAAACGAGTAGCTATTTATGGTTTAGATAACCTTACGGTTGCAACCGTGGGACTGTCCTTTTCTTCCAACCCCTTCCTTGTCAGTTCATCTGCAATTTCGTTCTTTGGTAGATTACAGTGACCGAGTACGCTGAGCAGGTTGACCAGTGAGGAGATTCCCGAGATGTTAAGCTTTTCCAGTTTCGAGTTGTTTCTTGAGTTTGCAAGTGGCAGTAAGGCTGCTCAGTGGTTAATGCGATGAACTGCTTTACGACCTGCGTGGGTTCTATGCAGTTACTATGGATTTCGGTACTAAGAAGTGAAAATTACTTCGAATTTCTTGAGTTTTATTCTGAGTTCAACATCATATAGAATTGTTCTTGTATATAAATGAACAGTTTATTTTAAGGAATCTGGAAAACCCCGACGGTAGCTTCCCTAACAACCGCAGTGAAACACCAGGTTTACTTCTACAAACCAACTTTTACTACTACTCTGTTGACACTGTCAAATGGTATTTAACGCAGATGCCAATGTATTCAACACAGAAGGTTCGAAGCCGAGTTGATGACATGCGTTGAACGTGCCCAAACCATCGAAGTATGGAACTTTGCGCTCGAAGAAGTAGCTGCTCGACATTAAGTGCCTCCCGTATTCTGCTGTCCTTAACTCGATCTCGACGAGTTACCCCAGCAATACAACGAAGAAATCTCATTACGGTTGCGCCGCCCACCAAAACCTCCATACCCACATAACCTTATTTTCCTCCAACAGTTAACAGAGAGCAACGCAACCAATCAACTTTTACTTTCTATATTTGTCAGAACCTAGTGGTTGACGTATTTCATGCAATTCACTTCAGGCTAAGAGGTGCAAGTTGGCTTATCGCCACCCCACATGCCACGGTTCACTTCATTCCATTTCTTTTAAAAATGATAAGATATCACACAGCTCCTTAATCCAGTTGAAGCCTACCTGCTTTGCTTTATAAGTTTTATGATCATTTGTGACACTCATTATCGATCATATGGTCTAATTGTGTGACGATCGTTTTAAAAAATCGTCATCAAGTCATGTGAAGTTTTTTTTTTTTTTTACAAAAACTGATTATAAGAAGCCTTGAGTTCTATCGAACGTGTGTACGTACATATTTAGAAGATTAGTGTCACTCGAAATAAAAACTTTATCATTTCTGATAAGATTAAGCAGTAGCCCTTTGCGGAAGCACTTTCAGTTCTTGAATTTCTTTACAATTCATTCAACGCCTTTCAATTTGACAGAGATTTGTGTAAATTCAATGATGCTTCTGCCTTCTTGAACCTACTTAGCCTCCGTGATCTCAGTTTTATTGATCCAGTCATAACGACGCGCATTAGCATTTGCATTCCAATCATTAATAATTTATAAATGCAATTGGATCGTTTCGCGCATAAATTATCTAAAGCAACAGATAAACGGTTAATTAATTATTTCACAAACTTTTTCATTTGCGAATTTAATTCTCCATTTATCGGAGGGAGAGAGAAAGTTAATGCATAAATTTAGAGAAAAAAGATGCAGAACAGTTTTTGAAATGACGGTCTCAATTTGACAGATTGGACCATAGATAGATCTTAGGTTATGTTAGGTAGATGGGTTAGGAAAAGTATCTCTTGCTCGTGGAGGAAATAAGGCCCAGATTCATTTCGAACTGTATAGCGCCACCTAGTTATTGAGTCCTATTTCGTAGGTATTCTCCAGTTTAGTTCTTGAAATTCTCTTTAGCTTAGCCCTTTATAGACTAGTAAGTAAGGCTTGGCGTTTAAAAGGTAGATATATGCATTCAAGAGATACAAGCGTCCACAGGTTTTTTTTAACCAACCTCTGTCTACCAACACACTTCTACGCGGTGAACGCTGGGTGCCTAGTACCACAACTGAAGAATGTTGTTGGTGGCAGCTAAGTAGAGAGGGGAAAGAAGGGTGTTCACACTAAGGCACTCTCCCTTACATCCAAACGGCAGCGGAAGAACTCGAACGATGGAATCAACGCCTTAAACGGATTACTCTGACATATTTGGAGCTCAGGTCTGTAAGCATCGGTTCTTACTTACTTTTTTAAGGTGGCGCTACAGACCGGCGTGGTCCTGGGCCTCAACCAACAAGCGTCGCCAGCGATCTCGATCTTTTGCCAGCTGTCTCCAATTTCGCACGCCAAGTTGGTTGAGGTCCCCTTCCACTTGCGTGCGCCACCTGAGTCGCGGTCTTCCTCTACTGCGCTGACCCTCGGGTGTGGATTCGAAGATTTTCCGAGCTGGAGCATTGGTGTCCATCCGCTCTACATGACCCAGCCACCTCAGTCGTTGGACCTTCACTCTTCTGGCTAAGTCGATGTCGCTGTACAGCCCGTACAGTTCGCCGTTGTATCTCCTCCTCCACTCCCCGTCTATGCAGACGGGACCAAAAATCACCCGAAGAATTTTCCTCTCGAAGCAGCCAAGAGCAACCTCATCCGCTTTAGACAGAGTCCATGCCTCTGCGCCGTAGAGCAGGACTGGGACGATTAAGGACTTATAGAGGGTCACCTTAGTTGTTCGAGAGAGGGCTTTGGTACTCAATTGCCTTCTTAGCCCAAAGAAACAGCGATTGGCAAGAGTTATTCTTCGTTTAATCTCAGCGCCGATGTCATTGTCTGAATCGGTTCACCCGACCCCATTTGTCCAAGGGGTTACATCCAGGACCCGTCCCTCCAAGATTGGGGGTTGCGCGATCGGGCCACTGTCCACCCGTGGAATAAAAAGGTAGTTATGAGACAGACGCCCCAGGGCCTCAGGTACTATTGGCAATACGACCCGAAACGACAACGGACTACGATTGAAGAGTCTACTCCTGGAACTGACGTACGCTATATACCCCAGAAGCAGCTCAAAAGCTTGCAACTGTCCAGTATAAGGCAGATATTACTGCTTTTCAGGAAATACGATCAACAGAATCAGAAGTTTAAAAACAAAACCAAACTGCGATTTTTATTACAGCTGCCACAAGAGCCTACACATGTTAGGATGCGGCTTCATCGTGGGAAATCCGCTGCGATCAAGAATTATTGATTTTAAGCCGATAAACGATCAAATAGCGATCTATCTGCCCACCGCCAAGGGCAAAACGTCACCATTGACAGCTGTAACTTCGAGATAAAAAAAATAAATAGCTGGCGCGACAGCTCGGGATGAGCCAAGGCCTAGCTTCTCGCAACCGTTCATGTTGAGCGTGTTAGATTTTCGCACGAATGGAAGGGACCTACAATTTATTGCCGACTCCGAACGGCGAATTGAGAAGCTCTTTCATGACAGATTATACTCCCGGAGGCTTGTCATTCCCCGACGAGAGGTGGTGCCGTGAAAAATGTTCGGTGTTCCCGGCTGGGCTTGAACCCACGCCGCTCGGTCAGCAGTCCAACGCACTAACCACTGACCCACGGCGACATCTTAGTGGAGATCCGGCAAAGAATAACACTTCGAAACCACTGCTACTTCCATTTTGGCAAAACAGCTGCGGTCGAAGCTCCTAACACGAAAAACAAAAGAGATGCTCTACACTACTGGACCCTAATCCTGTCAGTCTTGCTATATGGCGCCGAGTGCTGAACCATAAGTAGGAAAGCAGAGCAGATACTTGGCTCCTTCGAGAGAAAAATACTTCGTCCTCTACTTTCGGTTCTCTTTGGGAGGAGGGTACATGGAGGAGGAGATATAATCACGAACTCTATGATTTATTCCAAGATGTGGATGCACTTCAGAAGGCCAAACCTGGTCGATGACATCGGCTCGGAATATAAAGCGAATAGAAAACAATGTTTGTGTTACTCCAGGAATGATGTTCGGAAGTTTTATCAAATGGTAAAAAGAACATGTCACGGCAACAAGACCCGAACTGAAACCTGTAGAGATGAACAAGGAAATATTGTAGTAGAGTCACAGTCGGTGCTGAGAATTTGGAAGGACTACTTCTGCAGACTGTTTAACGGCGACGACGAATCAAATCCCGCTGTCAGGCAGAATGAACCATTCAACCTGGACGATGACAGCCAAAACTTCCGTCCACCTGACCAAAATGAAGTAAGGAAAGCAGTTTCCAAACTGAAATCTAATAAGGCAGCTGGCCCTGACGGCTTACCGGCCGAACTCTTTAAAGCAGCTGGAAATGAATTTGTAGAGAGCATACACCAATTCATTTCCACAATTTGGTCAGACGAATGTATGCCTGATGAATGGAATCTCAGCACCGTTTGCCCGATCCACAAGAAAGGAGACCCCCTCAACTGCGCCAATTACCGAGGAATTAGTCTCTTAAATGTCGCATATAAAATCTTATCTGCCATATTGTGTGAACGCCTAAAACCCTACGTCAACAACGTGATCGGTTCCTATCAGGGCGGTTTTAGGCCAGGAAAGTCCACAATCGATCAAATTTTTACACTTCGGCAGATCCTGGAGAAAACCCAAGAAGTCCAAATCGATACCCACCACCTCTTCATCGATTTCAAGGCCGCCTATGACAGCATTTATAGAGACGAGCTATACAGAGCCATGTCTAGTTTTGGCATCCCTGCCAAACTCGTCCGTCTGTGCAGGATGACAATGGAGAATGCACGCTGCTCCATCATGGTCGGTCAAGACCTCACCGAGACCTTTGATGTCAAAAAAGGATTTAGACAAGGTGACGCGCTGTCATGCGACTTCTTTAACATCATACTTGAAAGAGTTGTGCAAAACTCACGCACCAACACCAGAGGAACAATCTTTCAAAAGTCCGTCCAATTACTCGCATACGCCGATGATATTGACATAATCGGAAGATCGCAGCGTGATGTCACTGGCGCCTTTGCGAGTATTGAGACGGAAGCGGCGAAAATGGGCTTAGCGATCAATGAGGGCAAAACAAAATATATGCTGTCATCAAGAAGGGACATCCAACATCGACGTGTCGGACAGAACGTCACGGTAGACAGCTATAACTTCGAGGTAGTAAGGGACTTCGTTTACCTCGGCTCCGCTATCACATCCGATAACAACACAAGCGCAGAAATCAAGCGAAGAATAACTCTTGCCAATCGCTGTTTCTTTGGGCTAAGAAGGCAATTGAGTAGTAAGGCCCTATCCCGAAAAACTAAGGAAACTCTTTATAAGACGTTAATCATCCCTGTCCTGGTTTATGGCGCTGAGGCATGGACTCTATCGAAAGCGGATGAAGATATCCTTGGTTGCTTTGAGAGAAAGATTCTTCGTAAGATATTCGGTCCCGTTTGCGTTGACGGGTTCTGGAGGAGAAGATTCAACGATGAACTTTACGAGTTGTACAAAGACATCGCACTAGTCAAGAAGATACGTATCCATCGGCTCAGATGGCTGGGGCATGTAGAGCGAATGGACACAAATGCTCCGGCTCGCAGAGTCTTCGAGTCTAACCCGGAGGGTCAACGCAGTAGAGGAAGACCTCGCCTAAGGTGGCGCGCACAAGTGGAAGAGGACCTCAACCAACTTGGAGTGCGCAACTGGAAGCAGTTAGCTAAGGACCGGGCTAACTGGAGAGGCTTGTTGGTTGAGGCCCAGGTTCACCCCGAACTGTAGCGCCACCTAAGTAAGTAAGTAGTAGAAAACAATGTTTCAACCAAAGAGAATCTTCAAATAGCAGCTTTCAGGTTCGAGA
This sequence comes from Matsumyia berberina, assembly GCA_917880715.2. NCBI lineage: Eukaryota > Metazoa > Arthropoda > Insecta > Diptera > Syrphidae > Matsumyia > Matsumyia berberina. The sequence goes on from OU862872.1 coordinate 41,999,714, forward strand.
CGACCAGGAAGACCTACAAGGAAAAAGCCATCGCTGATGCCAGAATACTTGGACTAGCAAACTGGCTGCAACAAACCCCGGATCGAAAAGGATGGAGAACTGCGGTCTCTGACAGAGACTCTTCATGGATCGGGTTCCCCTCTAAGTAAGTAAGCTGACACTAGGACTAGAAAAAAAAAAAACCGTTGATTACATTGGCTTTTACCATTTGCAAAACTTTGTGAAGAAAATCTCTTATGCGATGCTCGATTCGTATTGCAATTTGAATGTGTGATGATAGCAACACATTGTAACTCAATCGTTTTCTAATTTTCAATCGGAAATTTAAAATGTTTTCCATCAATTTATCTACAGTAGAATACTAACTAACTGCACATGCAAGTTCAATCAAATCAACAACAAATGAACTACATATGCACTCACAAAAGGGCACAGCCTGTTGAAGGCAAGATGTGAATGAGGTTTTCATCCTCCCTAGCTTTCTTCTTAAACAATATTTTAAGTTTAATTAACAGAAATAATGTGTGTGCGGATGAATAGAGGAAAAGCAATCTAACAAAAAGGGATAAAACTTGATTTTATTGATTTTTCATTGGAAAAGCAATGAAGGTCACTTGCCAGACAGGATAATACAATTCTCAGTGGGGGTATTCTACTACAAAAGTGGTCTGAGCTAAGGCTATCTGTTTGGACAATAGATCGGGTATTTTTCAATCAATACAACGATTCTTATTTGCCTACGGAAATGGCCAGAAACCTTCGCTTAACAACAATTGCAATGAAGAGACAAGTTCAAGTGTAGTGGGTAACGTACGGGCACTCCACTAAACCTCCCCGACTATGCCAAATACCTAGGAGTAGTGCTAGACAATGAACCAAACTGGAATTTCAATGTAACTGGTGCGTGCGGCGAAGATGGGTTTAGCGGTCAATGAGGGCAAGACCGAATGCATATATGCTGTCAACAAGAAAGGACACTCAGCACAGACGTATCGGACAGAACGTCACTATAGACAGATATATAGAACCTTTGGGGCTAAGGACTTTTTCTACCTAGACTCCGCTATCAATTCAGGCAACGACACCAGCGCTAAGATCAAACGAAGAATAACTCTTGCCAGTCGCTGCTTCTTTGGGCTAAGAAGACAATTGAGTAGTAAAGCCCTCTCATGAACCACTAAAGAGACCCTTTATAAGACCTTAATCGTCCAAGTTCTGCTCTATGGCGCAGAGCTATCGACTCTGTTAAAACCGGATGAGGTTGCACTTGGAAAATTCTTCGTCTGCATACGCAGTAGATGGGGGAGGAGATACAACGACGAACGTATAGCGACATCAACTTAGCCAGAAAAGTGAAGCTCCAACGACTGAGGTGGCTGGGTCATGTAGAGCGGAGGAACACCAATGATTCGACTCGGATAATCAATACTCGAAGGAAGGCGCAGTAGGGGAAGATGCAAGTGAAAGGGGACCTCAACCAACTTGGCGTGCGAAACCGGAGGCAGCTGACAAAAGCTCGACCTGGCTAGAGATGCCCAGATTCACCCCGGACTGTAGCGCCACCTTAAGTAAAAAAGTAAGATGCTAAGGCTTCCTATAGTGAAACTTAAGTAAATTGCCCTTGCAGAGGGTGCGGTAATAAAAACGTGTAGCCGGATACTCCACACTTTCTCCGTCACTTCCCAGATCTCTGCCAACTAAGGTATGAATTCCTTGGAAGACAATTCTTTCGGAATCTGGAAGATCTCCCTGACAGAGAGCCCAACCACCATGCGCATCATAATACATCTACATTGACCTGCACAAACACAATGGAGAAAAGTTCTGCTTTCTTTCGTCAACCCAGTTACTTTACCTAACCTGCTGATTGATCCTAACGCAATCGATTCAGGCGGCTTGGCTTCTAAAGTAAACACCTTCTGATTGCAAGTGAACTGCCACTCGATCTTCCCAATCTTAGTTTCTTGTGCTGCTGCAATGTGCTGGACCAAATTTCGTTCCGCCTTCCCTTCTTTCTGACATTTCTTGACAATATGACAATTTTAGCATGTACATAGCCCTCCAGGGAGCTAATTGTGCAGTCGGCGTTGTCACATTTTGAGAGATATCAGCCTCATAAACCGACGGACCTCTATAAATGGAAATACGATGTGGAACGACCATAGAAGGTAGAACGTTCGCATGCTGCATACTCTAAAAATTTAATCCTATAGAATAGGACCAGGAATGTGGAAGAGACCAAACTACGACGTATATTACAACTATCAGCACTATAACCCTCAAGCACTTACATAAAACCAACGTGCCTTTCCTAATCCCCGTGCTCTGGTTTAAGGATAGTCATAATCCGTTTAGTGCGTCCTAATAATTTTTAGGATATGCATCCGCGTAATGTGGGTCGCCGCTTACCAAAACGACACATAAGCGCTCATTAAGTTTTCTGGCTATGCCACCAGGAACCTTGCCCTGCTACCAGAATATAGACTATTCTATGAAGTCGGGTCCATGACTTTAAGCCGACAAGTGCTCATCAGGCTGTGATCTGCATCAATGCTGCATTCTATTGGGTTGACGGAAAAGTCATGACGCATTTTTCTATGTTTTTCAAAGATTATTTATTTATATAAAGAACGGAAATCAATCAATATCATATTGACCGTTTTGTTCGGTGACCTTTTGCCATCTTTCAGTAAGTTGCATAATTCCTCGTTCATAGAAGGACCTGTCTTTATCGGCGAAAAACTGAAGAAGATGCTGTTTTACAGCCTCATCTGAATTGAACGATTTTTCACGTAACGAGTTTTGAAGAGAACGAAACAAGTGGAAGGCCGATGGCGCAAGGTCAGGTGAGTATGGTGGGTGTAGCAACACATCCCATCCAAAGCCTTTTGGCGGGTGGTTAAAACTTGTGTGTGGTCTTGCATTGTCGTGATGGAACACAACTCCTTTACGATTAACGAGCTCTGGACGTTTCTGGATGATGCATTCGTTCAAACTGTCCAACTGCCGACAGTAAACATCAGAATTGATGGTTTAATTCCTTGGTAGGTGCTCAAAAAACAACGATGCCTTTAAAATCCCACCACACTGACAACATAACCTTTCTCTGATGAATGTTGGCTTTCGCTCTCGTTTGAGGCGCTTTATCACGATGGGACCAAGACCGCTTGCGTACAACATTGTCGTAAACAATCCACTTCTCATCACCTGTTATCAGTCGCTTCGAAAAAGGATCGTTTTCCTGACGTCTAATGAGCATATCACAGATGTTTATGCGGTTCGTCAATTGGACCTCCTTGAGTTCATGAGGAACCCAAATATCGGGCTTGTTTACGTATCCCAGCTCCTTCAGGTGGTCATGAACGTTTGAATGATGGATGTTCAATGTCTCTGCAATCTCTCGTGTCGTGTAACGTGGGTTTGACTCGATCAGTGCCTTGATTTGGTCGTCGTCAACCTCGGTGGGCCTTCCTGACCGAGGAGCGTCATTGAGGTTAAAATCACCCGCGCTGAATTTTTGGAACCAGCGTTGACACTGACGTTTTTGTAGAGCATCGTCACCGTAAACTTGACGCAACTTTTCACAAGCTTCACTTGCATTCTTCCCTTTACGGAAATAAAAGAGTAAAATATGCCGAAAATGCACACTTTGGTCTTCCATATTTAAGCTGCTACAAAATCTTCAAAACACGATTAAACCCGATCAATTTTTTTCAGAATTACGCTTAAACCGTTAACTGTCAAATGGCTTACCAATAATATAGATGGGCTTAATCCATTACTTTAAAAAAATTAACAAACGCCATCTGTTCGAGAAATGCGTCATGACTTTTCCGACAACCCAATATAACAAGAGCCTATAGAAAAGGCTGAAGCCCTTATTAAGATTAAATTATCTGACCTCCTGTATGGATCTAATAATGTCAAAATCATAGGTTATGTAAGGTTATGACTAAGGGGCAGTGCCCAGTCTGGACTGTGCTTTTACGGGGCCCTACTGGTACATTGTGTTCCCCTTTGTGTTGTGGTGCTTGTTCCAACCTTGCGTTCTAGATAGCTGGTCTATCGCAAAACCTTAGTAAAAGGGGAAAATGTTCGTTATTGGTACTCCTTCTATGCTCCAAACAGCATGTTTTCCATGTGTCAGAGTCGGCGGTTTTGGAGATTAGGATGTGCACACAGTAAGTGACTGATGGTTTCCGTTTCTTCCGCATCCTGACAGCGGTCTGGGGAGTTGATACCGAGTCTGGTGGCCATAGTGCTTGTGGCACAATGTCATGTCAGCACACCTATTAGGATGGGGGTTTCATTTTTGTTCGCAGCCAGAAGACATTTTGTCTTACTCTGGACGATTCTCCGTTATAAGCTGAGGGATATAATCCAATCGCCTCTGACAGACCAAGAGCCGTTGATTAGTTCTCTCTTCTTGTGGTCAACGTTACCTTTCAGTACACCGATAGGGAAGTTTATCGATGTATGGGTGTGCTCTCTTTCTAAAGCGGATCCTTGCCGAGCCAGTTCGTCCGCTTTTTCGTTACCCTCAATGAAGTTGTGTCCGGAACTCAATAGATGCTGACCTCGTCAAAATCGTACTAGGAGACTTTATTCCTAAATCGGTGGAAAAGTATCTTTGACAGGTAAATTGGAAAGCACAGCTCCCACGATACGACAAGAGACAAAGTACATGTAATTCACTCATCACTGGCTACGGAGGGTGTCCAGAAGCTCATGCAGCCCAGAATGACCTGACACTTGCTTGGGTGAAAGAATATGTTCGATAGGAAGACGTCCTACCGAAGAATGTATCAATCATGGCGTTTCGCGGATCCGAACCATCTCCTACCAGAGATAGGGAAATTTAAACGACATGGTTCACAAATAGGCCTTGAAAGAACATTCAAAACAGTGTGCAAACGAAGAAATGTGAAGACAAAATGGTGATAAAAGTGTCTAATGGCTGCATAAGGAGTCATTATCTAACCGATATTCACAGCGCTATCCACCGGGTAAAGAAAATGGGGCTGTTGGAAGATGACAGCTGCAATCTATACCTTGAGGAAATGGATACAGTGGGGAATATAGGTGTACTGTGCCAAAGGCCAGCTCTTGCTAGCAGAAGGTGTAGACTTTAGGGCTTTCCTCTGACGGAAACCCATTAAATAGGTGAACTTTTAATCAAACAGATGCTAACAATGGTAGGATGAATCGAGGTTAAGCAGGAACTGCGAGGATATTCGGAGGACATCCTGGACTTAGATTCTAAGTGGAAGTAAGACGAAAAGGGGCTTAATGAAGGTGTCTCGGTTCAATATCTCTCTAAATTCAACAAACAAATTTGATGCTCAATAGGACTCCATATGTAAAATGAGCGAAAGAAGGAAAATATTTCAGTACGAACTCTAAGAGCCAGTTGTAGTCGCAAAAAGCCAAACCACGTCGAATACCACATCAAGCAAAAGAACAACAATTCTCCAGCCAACATGATTTTTTAATCCCAGCCCCGATGTTCGAGACGACAAAGAAAACCGAACCTAGTTTTAAGTGACTTTGTCTAGAATACTGGTAGCCGAAGGGGTTGTAAGGCTGCAGTATCTCTCAAAAGGTTGACGAAATTTCGAAACTTCCAACTGAAATGCGATCACGAGCATGATCCACAAGTGCCTTGATACTCTTACCCCACATCAAATCTGAAAAGGCTCCGTAAAACCAAATCAAAATGAAACCGTCAAACCGTGTAGTAAAACTCAAGCAACCCTCTCCCCATTTTCGACGCCAAAAGTCTCATCTTATCGACGAGGAATATAAAAAACAACCGGTTTCACTGAGTCAGAGCCATTTCATTTCGATTAACTCATTTTTGATTAGCTTCCGTGATTGTTTAGCTATGTGAGGGTCAAGTTTCATTCATGAGAACACCACCCCACAACTACCACTTATGTGTGCATGAACATTCCACCCTGAAACGCCCACTTCACTATCCCAAACGGATTGTCTAAAATCGATTTATAAGCAAAAAACACACATAAGTGCTCTTCTGCCCGATACGGTATAAAGCACCTTCTGTTTGATCAGACCCCACTGTGTGTAAAGCCCTCATCGACATTCCCAAACAGTAGCACAGGTACTTCAAGACTCCCATGCCACTCAGTAGAAAAATATCGAAAATCAAATAAAAATCTCAAAAAGATTACAACTATCTCGATAGCGATTGAAATTTCCTCGTGTGTGCGACATAAATACCCTCCGAGCAAAACAAATTAATCCCCCGGACAAATCATTACGGCACACACCGAACACAAAAACGCTCCACAATGGGCCGGAGACGATGAAAATGAAAAGCGCACCCCTCCTTGGGACTAGATTAGATAATAAATCACAGTTTGCTGCTAATTTCAATTATAAAACTGATAAATACGTTACGATGGAAAAAGATTTCAAATGCCCACCTGAAGGGAGACAAGGAAAAAATCAACATGAATCAGGTTGAGGGAGGCCGCCGCGATTACCATCGCCAGACGTTTTGGTCATATGTCTGCACCGAAAATTCAGCAGAAAATATCGTATAAACTTTCTTTTTTTTTGGTCAAAATTTACTCACATTATTTGTTCCAAAGGCATTATTAATTCCGGGAATGAACATACAATTGGAAGAAGAAAAACCAAAATTAAAAAATAAAATGAAGAATCTCTTCTTTTTCCACTTTTTCACTTTTCTTTTCTGTCGTGTGTTGGCCGTTTTGGTTTGACTGGAATTTTTACACGTTCACTGGAGACACAAATCGATCGGAATTGAGTGATGCACAGACAATTTTTTTTGGATTCAATTGGGCGAATGGAATATTTTTTTTTTTAATAATTAAACACTGAATGTGAATATTATCTTGTTGGAGACGAAAATGGAATTTTTCCTCTTTCTTCTACGGCCGGTTGTGACAAATCGTATGGACTACCATTTTTTTCTTTACGGGAATTTAGTTTTTTTTTTTTTTGTAAGCGCAGATGACAAATGACAGAAGAGTATATGTGGATTTTTATACAAGAGTTGGTTGTGTGTTGTTTTGTTTTGTATGGGCGCTCAGTTTTAATGCGCAACCGGTAGGAGAGTTGCTCAAATTTGACTGAACTGCATTGCCGACGGGTTTCTAATAAGCGGTTTAAAGGTGACTCTAGTTGAAATAGTGACAAACTGGTCACAAACCAGAGTACATATGTAGGAAAATCTTGAAATATAGGAAAACTTGATGACCATTATGAAAGAACAACTTGGGGAGATCGCTAAATCCACAAATCTTCCATTATTCAGCAAATAAAGCCTCTGTAGCGCTAGATGAATTTCGACCAACGAGTGTCTCCAGCTAGTTCGATCGTGCGTCAATGCCGCTGCAAACCTATACTGTTCCCTGTGATATATTTTTTTCTCCTATCACCATCTATGCAGATTGGGCTAGGATCAGCTGAGGGACATTTTTCTCTAGACAAAGTCAATCCCTCTGCGCCATAAAGGAGGTATTGTATGGTTGCTATAGTTGTTCGAAGTCGCCGCCGTCGATTAGCTTGGATCTTCGTCCCTCAATCACTCAGAACAATTTTTATGTCATAGCTGACCTAACTGCTTTCGTTTGATCAAAAAGAACGTCTCGTTCGCCTTAGCTCTATACAAATTTGGTAAAAACTGACAAGAATGGGAATTACTTCGGCTTCAAATCAATGTGTCCGTTGGCAAAACATCCAAGAATTTAAACTGAGTTGTCTGACTTACCAATTTCTCGATTTTGCATTATAAATCCAGTCAGAGGGATACTTACGCTATTCCAGAAATGTATTTCTGCACAAGCCTATAGTTAGATCCTGTTCCACTCAGACATTCACCGAAGAGTGCCTTATTAATTTGATATCAATGCAAATAGATAAAGCAAAATAAAATCACGTATAAATTAAATAAATCTTACCCTTTATAACGGCATGCATTCACTAATTTTAGTCACTGAACAACACAAGCAACTTCATATCTGAGGCTGAGCACAATCAATTTCTAAACGTCACCGGTTAAACATTCGATCCATCTGAACACATCCTCTGTCAAATTTCCTTCTCTCCGGCAAACGGCTACGATGGCGACAGGAGTGAGTAAAAATTTCCCAAAACTAATTCGAAATTATCTCGTCCATCAGTGGGTTTTATCATGAAATTTTAACACCATTTACAAATTAAATATTATGCCCAAATAACGGTTCCCATTTCTCCCACAGACACTTTATACTTATCCAGAAAACTTCCGTGCTTACAAAGCACTTATAGCCGCTCAATACTCTGGGGCCAAAGTTAAAGTGGCCGAAGATTTTGTTTTTGGCGAGACAAATAAAACTTCGGGATTCCTCAAGAAGTTCCCAACTGGCAAGGTGAGTTAACACTTTGGCGATATGGGCACCGTGACAAATTTGCCGGTACACATTGCATACGTCATCTCTATGTGGGGTGGGGACGAATATCTCCATACCATTGACATCCAATTTGAAAAATTCAATAATTTTATCTCCTTTCAGGTCCCTGCCTTCGAAACAGCTGACGGCAAGTACCTCAGTGAAAGCAATGCCATCGCTTACTTCTTGGCCAACCAACAGCTACGCGGTTCCAACGAATACCTCCAGGCCTTAGTGCAGCAATGGATTAACTTTGCAGAGAATGAAATTGTACCAGCCTCATGCTCTTGGGTATTCCCATTGTTGGGCATCATGCCTTTGGCCAAGAACAGCACTGCTAAGGACGACGTCGCTGCTGCCTTAACCATCCTCAATGAGACACTTCTCAACTCAACCTTCTTGGTGGGTGAACGCATCACCTTGGCCGATATTGTCGTCTTCACCAGTCTGCTTCATCTGTACCAGTATGTGCTGCAGCCATCTCTTCGTGCGCCCTATGGCAACTTGAACAGATGGTTCAACACTATCCTCAACCAGCCGCAAGTCCAGGCAGTGCTCAAGGGCTACAATCTCTGCGAGAAGACCGTTGCCTACGATCCTAAGAAGTATGCCGAATTCTTGGGCAAAACTGGTGCTGCACCAGCAGCTAAGCCCGCGAAGGCCCAACAGGAGAAGAAGCCCGCTGCTCCTAAGAAGGAAGAAGAACCAGAGTTGGATGCCGCCGACGAGGCTCTCGCCCTGGAACCCAAGTCCAAGGATCCCTTCGATGCCATGCCCAAGGGAACCTTCAACTTTGACGACTTCAAACGCTTCTACTCCAACGAAGAGGAAGCCAAGTCAATTCCATACTTCTGGGAGAAGTTCGACCCACAAAACTACTCCATCTGGTTCGGCGAATACAAGTACAACAGCGAGCTCGCCAAGGTGTTTATGAGTTGTAACCTCATTACAGGAATGTTCCAACGCCTGGACAAGATGCGTAAGCAGGCTTTCGCCTCAGTTTGTCTCTTCGGCGAGGACAATAACAGCACAATCTCCGGTGTGTGGGTGTGGCGCGGACAGGAGCTAGCATTCCCTCTATCGCCCGATTGGCAAATCGACTACGATTGCTACGAGTGGAAGAAACTGGACCCCCAATCCGAGGAGACAAAGAAGCTTGTGGCACAGTACTTCTCCTGGTCCGGCGAAGACAAGAACGGTCGCAAGTTCAACCAGGGCAAGATCTTCAAATAAACCCCACAGATGCATGCCTGCCACCCGTCTTCTGCTGCATTTGCCGAGCAAATGTCCAGCGTCAGCGGTGAAACTCACAAAAGCAACAACACACTACTCGTAACTTATAATCCATCTTTTTAAACATATGCTGTTTTTATTATCGGTTATTGCCTTGTAATAAAAATTAAATAAAAAAAACTACCAACAGTCCACTCGAAGAGATTCCTCCAGCCGCCATCCATCCACGGAAATGCAATCAAATCAAAAGAAAACCAGAAAACTTGGCTTTTATTTCGTGTTCGGGGTGAGTGGGCGACGTATTGCAGTTGGATCGAGTCCAAAAGTACTCGCCTGACTCAGGCGTGTTACGGGTATGTATTCACAATCGATTGATGTTGAACGACGCCGGGGGTCGAGGAGGTTCTCTTGAATCTATGCGCTGTCCCTTGACTGGGTGTAGATAGCTCGTCGGTGTCCGAGTCTCTTGGCACACGACGTACACACACTTGTGTTTACGATAATTCGCAATCGGAGGAGAATTTGATTGGATTTTGCTACCATGGCACTTAGCACGTAGCCAAAGCATACAGTAGTGTTGCATATTTGTCTTCTGTTAGCCATGTTGGATGCTAAAATGAAAGAGTTCAAATTGGGGTAGAGGGAGACTTGCTTTTGGTGGTTGTTGTTGTCCTCCGTAAACCCAACATAGACCTCGTTCTGGTTCTACCAAACGATGGTCTGGAAATGCTTTGTAGTACGTGTTGCACAATCACCACTCGGAGTTCATAGCGCCTGCAATGAATTACAAGTCACATAATTCTACCGTTTTCGGTCCTAAGTGGCTTTATGTGTGTCCTAGTCAGCCTTTTCGGCATTTGATCTTCATGTTTGTCTTAATCTGCCACGGTCGCTGTTTGCTTGCGAATTCCACTCGAACGATATTCTTGCGATCTCTGACTCGAGCTTCCAAAGCGTGTAGCCTGACCAAGCTCCATTTTCTTTGGCATATTTTGTTTGTAAAAGATCTTAATCGTCCCAGTTCTCAGATGAGATGAGGGCAGTCTTGTTGAAAGGAAAGTTCTTCGGGTGATTTTAGGTCTCGTCTGCATAGACGGTGAGTTGAGGACAAGGACAAACTATGGGTTGTACAGCGACATCGACTTCGCCAGAAGAGTGAAGGTCCAACGACCACAAGATAACGTGGCTGGGTCATGTAGAGCGTATGGACACCAGTGCTCCGGTCCGAAAAATCTTTGAATCCATTCCCGACGGACGGCGCAGTAGAGGAAGACCATGACAGGTAGGGCACGAGAATGGAAGGCCACCTCAATTAACTTAGCGTGCGAAAGTGAAGCCAGTTAGATGAAGATGCTTGTTGATTGACGCCCAGGTCCACCCCGGACTGTAGCACCACGTTAAATAAGTATTTCGTTTGCAAGCATTATCAGGTCGTGCTTCGATATGCGGTTAAACCATAAGATCTTGCTCGAGACGCTTGTTGGCGAATACTTGAGGTTTCATGGATTCACTGTCTGTTACCTTCTTGGTTTCGCTGTTGTACTAAGGCTGGCTTCTTATTTACTTTCCCTAAGGGAGTGTACCGCTTATCGTGCTTTGTTTACGCGAGTTTTCACATCCATGTCCGAACTCTCGTCTTTTGCGTATATAGAAGAGCTGCACAACGTCTTCGATTACTCTGCCTTCTATCTGAAATTGTCTGATGCAGCGTGTTCCAATCGGTTTCAGCTTTGTTTCGATGGAAATGGTAATGGGATGTATGGTTGAAATTAAAGATGGTAAGGTTTGCGTTAATCTGTCGTAGCATACGGGAGATAGGTTCATTCAAGCCATAAGAGGTGTGGTGGGGCGGAAGATAGAAGAGGCGGGGGTGTCGTAGATTACGAGTGTTGGAGTGGAAGGAAATGGAATTGATGAGGGACGCACAATCAACGTGCCCAGAAATGAGTCGGTGAATGAAGAGGATGTCAGCTGCGTCTCTGCGATCCTCAAGGGTATTCAAGTTAATGAGATTGAGGCGATTTTGATAAGGCGGTAGTGTAAAAGGGTCGTTCCAGGGCAGACCTCGAAGAGCAAATCAGAGAAAACGGCGTTGGATGCTCTCGATTCACGTAATATGGAGACCATACCTGACTTGCATACTCTAACAGAGGGCGAACAAAGGCAGTGTAGAGGGATCTGGTTACGTATGGGTTGGTGAATTCTTTGGACCATCGTTTTACAAAACCAAGAACAGAGTTGGCTTTAAGGATTATCTCATCTATATGTGATCGGAAGTTGAGTTACCTGTCACACAAAATGCCGAGGTCGCGAAGGGATTGAACGGGGGAGATGGGTTGGTTAAGCAGAAGATAGAGACGGGGAGGAGATTGGAATCGCTTACGTGAGAAGGTGATGGATTGACATTTGGCGATATTAAGTTCTAAGCAGTTTTTTAGGCACCAGATCGAAAAACTATTAAGGTCTTCTTGAAGGAGGATGGAGTCTTGGGGTGAAGAAATTGTTTTGAAAAATTTAGTATCGTCGGCATAAAGGGAGATGGACGAATGTTTGATGATCCTATCAAGATCATTAATAGTTAATATAAACAGAAGGGGGCCGAGGTGGCTGCCTTGTGGAACACCAGACGTGGCCAAAGACGGCGTTGAATGGGCGGACCTAAAGCGGACACTGTAAAAACGGCTATCCAGGTAAGAGGATATCCATTTTAACAGTATGGGTTCAAAGCCGATGGCAGACAGCTTGAAAATTATTAATTTATGAGAGATTTTGTCGAAAGTTTTGCTGAAATCGGTTGCGATGACATCGACTTCGTTACCGTTCTCTAGTGCTAAGAGGGCAAAGGACACGAATTCGACGAGATTTGTGGTAATCGACCTACCCTTCAGGAAAGTCTTTTTCGAGATCGATAGGTCGGTGGATTCTTTTTTACAGACTGTTCGACGATGATTCGCAGTGTATTGATGGGACTAACACACGATCGATATGCATACTCTTCTCTGTGATTTATTTGGCATCGCTTAAAAGAACACTGCCTTCCACATAGTTTTGCCTTATGTACTCTGATCTTATCTGTTGGAGTGTGTGTTGGTCCAATGCTTATTTGCTTATAACGGCGCTACAGTTCGGTACGAAGCAGGGCCTCAATCCACAAGTATTTCCAGCCAAAGGGATCCTTAGGCAGTTCAAAATCTTCTAAAATGTCTTTCGCCGGAGTTTGAGATCATTGCACTATCGTCTAAATGATTTACCACCGTTTGTGAAATACTCTACCTACTGAGCTGGTCCTCAGCCAAGACAACAAGGGAATCATCTCAACTCTAGGTCAATTGTTGATTGAAACTGAATCCACCAGTTACCTGTTTGGTAATGCGATGGTCCTTCTGGCACCATCTGTTTGCTGCATCTTTAGCTTGTGTTTCTAACGCTTTGATATGGTTCTGCTGAACTTCCTTCTGTTTTACTTCGACTTCGAGTTCGGACTTCTCTACAGCTAAGGCTGCTGTAATGCGAACATTCAAGCAAAATACGCTGTTCCATCCGTCTTCAGGTTTACATCAATAACCATGTGCTGTGGCTTCTCTTTCTCTTACCGACATTTTTCAAAGCCTTTTAGTAGTAATCCTTATGCGTTTGCACAAACCTGCAGATTGTAACGATTTCCAGGGTAAGAGGTTCATAAAATTGTTGGCACACTACGGGATCCCGAAGCCTATCGGTATTATAGCCACTTGAGTGCTAATAGCTATTGGAGGTGACACAAAGACGTATAGTAGCTATCATAAGACGATAGTCGCGTACCAACAACATGCCGGCTCTACCCTTGATTCGAACGTTAAAGAGGCAACTTCTTTAACGTCAGTCTATCACAATTTGGTTGGACGATCGCTGGTAGTTGAGTGAGATCCAACTGTTCTTGTGGCAGGCCTTACTCTCAAAAATGTGTGTCTCCAATAATTTAGCGATTTACATCGTAGAAATCCACAAACCGTTTGACATTCCCATTTCGGATTCCAAGTTTCCGCGACGTTGTAGTTTCCTACCTTCCTGTTGAAATTTATTTTCCCTATCCCGATGTGCCTATTTGGCGTTAAATTGTAGGCAGCAGCAACTCATTGGATGATGCTGACTTTCCTTACTCTACTCTGAGCGCTGTCAATATCCAGTCACAGTCAGATTCCCACGATATGGGGTTGACGCCTACCTTGGATTCACGAATATTTCCGACTGGTTTTCCAGAGCAGAGGAAGAGCGTATTTTTAGTTGTTTCAGTTATTTTAGTCAGCCTCAAAAATGCTCTGGTACAGCGTGAACTCTCGCCTGATCTGGAGGAATCTGCAGTTGTGAAGACATTCATTGCACGAATCGAAGTGGGCCCTGTCGTCAATCGTTAGCCAAATGTCGTCAACACATGTTTCAGTCCATATCCGAGGCGCTTATTTTTTTTTAAGTTGCGGTTCGCTGGGCTTCAGACCTACCGACACTTACTCTGCTTTGTGACTGGCCATTCTTCGTATCCACTTAACAATTTTCAAAGAAAATCTCAAATGCAGGCTCACTCTTCCTATTAAGTAAACCAGTACTTATCGCGAGATGCTAACTTCTACGAGGCCCAATGTTAGTAAACCTTGCTGCACTAGTCGCCCATGCTATGTTACCCTAAGGGACACCTCTGAAAACCAAAGCCAAATGTGTACATGTTTCTTTCCAATTCAAAACCAATATCAATTTATTCATTTAAGCTTTTCTGTAGGAAGTATATTTACGACTTTTTATTTTATTCATCATTACATTTTACACGTATATGTATACTAAGACTTTTTTAAAGCCAATCAGAACAAACCCTTGTCAAACGTTTACGATTCAAGAGACTAGCTACCGTTTGTCGAGTCTGTCTCTAAATATTGCTTTCTATTTCGGTTAACAGTGAGAGTTTGAGTTTTTTTTTTAACAAAAAGAAATGCTTGAGAACTAATAACATTAGTAAAATTAATCAACTAAAACCTTGAGTCTATTCATAATTTAATCCATCTACACCAGAAAGAGAGAAGAAAACAAACGAAATCACTGGCGTACGGCGATCTGTTGTTTATTTGGGGACGCGCGTTAGTTTTATTGTGATCTCTTAACAACGACAGGGCCAACATTGTCACCAGTTATTTTGTTGTGTTCAGCATGGCTACCATCGCAGTATGGCCACTAAAAAATAGAAAACATATTTTATAATTTAGGAATAACAAAGTGATTAACTAAAATTATATAGCAGGGAAGCAGAGCTCATACAGGAACCTGTAGAGATGAAAAAGGAAACCTTGTAGTAGAGTCACAGTCGTTGCTGAGAATTGGAAAAAATTGCTTCCGCATATAACGACTAACATTCATTCGACAAACATTTAGTAGTCAAGCCAGACGAACCATTTAACCTAGACAATGGTTAGCCAACATTTCTGCCACCCTGGTCAAAATGAGGTGCGGACACCAATGTCTAAACTTAAATCCAACCAGACTGCTAGACTTGACGGTCTTCCAGTTGATTTATTTAAAAGAACTGGAGATGACCTAGTAGAGAGCATACACCAATTCGTTTCTATGACCCACGATGGTGCCTAGTGTATTATGCAAGCACTGGCTGCATAACCCTACTCTACCTAACCTAACCCTAGCCTAACTCATTTCTAAGATGCTGTCAGTTCAATGTATGACTGATGAATGGAATCTGAGCACCGTTTGCCGGATCCACAAAAAAGGACAAAGAAGAGGAGGACACGAATTCCCACCTCCTTTGTAGCTGCCCAGCTCTCTCCAATAGAATAAAACTTCACTCAGATGCCTTCTTTTACACCGATCTTGGCGATCTGACCAAAACCGGGGCCGAATTACCGTAATCAATAACGAGTGAGTGAGTGGTACTCGTGATCGAATGGTAGATTAACTTCATTGGGAGCTGTAATGTCAAATCCTCACATTTCGATGACGAGTTACTCGTTAACGAGTGTGGTGATTCGGCCCTAGATGTAAGAAGCCTCTTTTGCTTCATCAGAAGCTCCAATTAGTTCAACAAGTAAGTAAAGGAACTCTCCAAGATCCATATAATATCACCACGGACGTACCATTGATCCAAGCATGTTGGCTTTAGCTGGCAAGCCACCTTAACCTAATCTAACCTAACTAAGCCAAGTGCGTAGCAGTTTCCTCAACATCACTTGCAAGATCTTGTCTGCTGTATTGTGTGAACGTCTAAAGCGCTTTGTCAACAACGTTATTGATCCATATCAGTGTGGACTTAGGCCAAGAGAGTCCACCATCGACCAAATATTCACACTGCGGCAGAACTTGAAGAAAACCCATGAACTTCAAATCGATACCCACCACCATTTCATCGATCTTAAGACCACGTATGACAGTATCAATAGAGACGAACTATACAGAGCCATGTCTAGTTTCGACATCCCTGCCAAACTCGTCCGTTTGTGCAGGATGACGATGGAGAATGCACGCTGCTTCATTAAGGTTGGTCAAGACCTCACCAGACCTTTGATGTCAGAAAAGGATTTAGACAAGGCGACGCGCTGTCATGCGACTTCTTCAACATCTTTGTTGAAAGAATAGTGCAAAACTCACGCGTCAACACCAGAGGCACAATCTTTCAAAAGTCCGTCGAACTACTTGCATACGCCGACGATATTGACATAATCGGAAGCACGCAGAGGGATGGACTCTGTCAAAAGCGGATGAGGTTGCTCTTGGCTGTTTCGACAGCAAAATTCTTCAGGTGATTTTCGGTCCCGTCTGCATAGACGGTGAATGGAGGAGGAGATACAAAGACGAGCTTAGCCAGAAGAGTGAAGGTCCAACCGCGGAGGTGACTGGGTCATGTAAAGCCGATGAACACCATTGCTCGGGCCCGGAAAATCTTCGAATCCACACCCGAGAGACGGCGCGGCGCAGTAGAGGAAGACCGCGACTTAGGTGGCACACGCAAATGGAAGAGGACCTCAACCAACTTGGCGTGCGAAACTGGAGCGTGATGTCAGAAGGACATTTGTGAGTATTAAGACAGAAGCGACCAAGATGGATTTGGCGGTCAAAAAGGGAAAAACAACACTGACGTCTTGGAAAGATCGTCACGCACGACAGATATACGAGTTACTTTGAGGTAGTAAAAGACTTTGTCTACCTAAGCTTCGCTATCATCTCAGACAATCAAAGAGGAATTGCTCTTGCCAATCGCTGTTTCTTTGGGCTAAGAAGGCAATTGAGCAACAAAGCCCTTTCTTATCATTGCAGACCTGGATGAGGTCGGCCTTGGCATTACCATAGAGCTTGAGATTGGAAGTTTGTACACGAGTTAAGTGGATTCCATTAAGTGTTACCTCGAGTAATTCTTTAGTCTTCTCGTTTGCAGATTCACCGGATATAAAGCAAAGCCTTAGGCCAGGGCCACGCACTGAGCGACTGAGCGACTGAGCGACGCAAAAAAATAAAACATATGGAATCGTAGGGATGTGGCCACGTAGTTGCTGAATTCAATTTTGTTCTAATTTTGTAGTTCGTCGCTCAGCGATAAAGTGAAAATGGAGCAAATATTTTGGAAATTTAAATTTCAGCTGTCGACAACGACATTTTCACTACTACTCGGTCCAGCGACGTCGCTCAGTAAAAGGCCACTCGTCGCTCAGACTTGTCGCTCTATCGCTCGTCGCTCAATCGCTCAGTGCGTGGCCCTGGCCTTATATTGTGCTGAGTACCAAGAATTCTACGAAAACTGTGTGATGTTGAGCGACTACAGAAACAGTCAAGCTGCCAAAGTGCGCCTCTGTCACGCCCCTCATGCAAGGTTTTTTTCTTATCTGAACTTTGAAACTCTTTCTATCTCAACTTCAAGTTTATCCGTGAGTGTTTGTCATTTAATTATTTTCACATTTTTTTTAGATAATTTTCCCAAAACGCGCTCTCACTTTTATTTTCGTACCTTATCTCTATGTAGTGCTAACTCTAAGTAGTATGCTAATCTATTTCGGTTTGCTTAGGCTATACGTGTACATACTTACTCGTAGATGATTAAACTTACGTTCTTTGACTTCCAGCAACGACAGAATGCGGCCTTATCGGCAATATCTTCGACATCAATCATCTCAACTACCTTGGCTTCGTGTTTCTTAATTGAAGCATTAAGAATGCCAGTGGTTGATCTCTTTTTATGTGCAGCAGGACAGAATGCCAAGTAGGACACGTAACCGACGCCGGCCAGTAGTGCTGTTGGCGGGATAAGTGAGAGCCAATCTTTAACTGAAAGAGAAAATAAAGGTTTGACGATTATTATCGTTGCAGCTTATGGAATGGATTTGTCCACTATAAGACACATGATTTCGTGACAAATGTAACAAAGGCTCTATGAGGAAGAACACTGATTTTATCATGGGAATCGCTGGATCTGTGGCTTTTAACCAGAAGTTATACACAAATAACATGCGGAGAGTAAAAAGTACGATCAAAAGTCTAGGGACAAAGAAGGAAACGTCCTACGGTGTTGAGAACTCGGAAAGGGAGCTCTCTCCTTCTGATTTCTCATCGGCGATCATGAGCAAAACATCGTTGACTGGTCATTTAACTTGGACGATGACATAGAATCCTATCTATCAACTCTAGGGGAACAATATCTAATAATTGAAAAATTAAGTTTGTAGATTAAAGTCGTAACAGAACGGCTTCGTTGTCCGTTGAGGAGTCAAACTAGGAGACACTGCAATCGACTTGGTCTCACTTTACGGCAAATACAAGAAAACACCTTGGAGTTCTAAATGGAGACTCATTAGGGGAAACTCACAAGCCAATACCAGAGGCACAATCTTCCACAAGTCTGTGCAATTACTTGCACACGCCGCAGACGATATTGATTTTATTGGGAGAACTCAGCTGGTTTGCAAATATAGAGACAGAAGTGGCCTAAATAGGTCTAGCCGTAAAACAAAACATATGTTGTCAACAAGAAGGGACACCCAACATTCACGTATCGTAAAGAACGTCACAGTGGACAGCTATAACTTCGAGGCAGTAAGGGACTTCGTATACCTCGACTTCGCTATCACATCCGACAACAACACCAGCGAAGAATAACTCCTGCCACTCGTTGTTTCTTTGGGCTGAGAAGACAATTGAGTAATAAGACCGTATCCCGAAAAACAAGGGAGACAATATAAGACCTTGATCATCGCAATCCTGCGGACGAAGATATCCTTGGTGGCTTCGAGAGAAAAATTCTTCGTAAGGTATTCAATCCCATTTGCATTGACGGACTCGAGAGGAGAAGTTTCAACGATGAACTTTACGAGTTGTACAGCGTAATCGCATTAGTCAAGAAGATATATATTCCCCGACTGAGCTGGCTGCGGCATGTAGAGCGAATGAACACAAATGCTCCGGCTCCCAGATTCTTCGAGTCTAACCCGTAGGGCTCAACCGTTGGGTCAAGTTCCACGAGAGGCACGCCACAGGGAGGAGTTCGCTCCCCTCTATTTGCAGAGAAATGTATAAAAATTATAGCTTATGCGGATGACTTAGTTATTCCGATCAAGGGCAAATTCCTGCCATCGATCAGCGAACTTATGGAATCCGCTCTTAAAGAGATCTCCAAGTGGGCAAAACAAAACGGTCTAGCAGTCAATCCGCAAAAGACCGACTAATCCTGTTCCCTAGAAAAAGGAAGATACCCAGTTTTACTTTGCCAAAGCTGGACGGTTTCACAATAGATCTCTCATCCGAGGCGAAATATCTCGGCGTCATTCTCGACTCCAAGCTAACTTGGAAAAGGAATTTCGAAGACAGGATGAGAAAAGGATTGACCGCACTCTACGCATGCAAGGGGACGTTCGGGAAAAGATGGGGCTTGCAACCACGTATTATTCATTGGATATACACAGCAATTGTAAGACCAATTGTAGGAGTGCATCAGAGACCAAGAGCTATCTTAACAAACTCTACAAAGTACAACGGCTAGCTGCACTTTGCACAACGGGAGTAGTAAGAAGTTCACCGCAAGCAGGTCTGGACATGATCCTACATCTCCACCCTCTAGACCTGTTCATAAAAGGCGCTGCCGCAAAAGGTGACCTCAGATTGAGAGAATCCAACCTGTGGAAGCAGACCACCTATGGACACGCGAGAATACTGGACAAAATTAAGTTAATGGGCGAGAAATATAACTCCGAAAGCCTCACAGTCACATCGGACTACCTTACCCCCTATAACGATTTCAACACTGATTTTCCTATTCTATTCCCAACCCGAGAGGACTGGGAGTCAAACGATGTAATCAAAGACGACGAAATCGCGATTTACACTGACGGCTCAAAAATGGAAACCGGAGCCGGATACTGGGAAACCCTCGACTTCCAAGCCGAGATCCTGGCAATAGAAAATGCTGCAGGCTGCATAAGGGATTGTAACCTTCCCCCATCGGAGTTCACCATCTTCGTTGACAGTCAGGCAGCTTTAAAATCGATTAAATCCAATATAATCAAATCAAAGACAGTCAAGAAATGTCGAGACACGCTGATCACCATAAGGCACCATACTGTCAAACTCTGCTGGGTTCCTGCACATAAGGACATAGAAGGGAACGAAAAGGCCGACGAATTGGCAAGATTGGGGTCGGCTATGAACACTAGCGAAGCCGACACATCTGTCATGCCACCGATAGGGAGATTGCATGGGATAATAGATAGCATAATAGAGAAAGAAGCCAACTCCCTCTGGCTAGGCAGGGAGGATTGCGCCACCTCTCGGACGCTATGGCCGAAACTAAATAGAACTAGAACAAGGTACCTCCTGGCACTGGACAGGTCTTCTATCCGCATGCTCACTGGAGTTATCACAGGACACTGCGCCATCGGAGCCATGCTCCGCAAGTGGAGAATCGAGTCCAACGATTTATGCAGAAACTGCGGAGATGAAGAGGAGGTAGAATCAATCCAACATCTGCTGTGCCACTGCCCCGCCCTGCAGGAACGACGATTACGCGATTTAGGATCAAGGTTCTTTGCAAGCATAGCAGAGGTAACAGACCTACAGTTAACGGACCTACTCCGATTCTTAAAGAGTACTAACTGGTTCACAAAACAGCCAACAATAGGATAGGTCGTTAGGCTGTCCCGAGAACCGTACTGCTATTCTCACAAATTAAAAGGGTACTCACAATGGACCTTCAGGTCTCCGAGTGGAAGTGATGAGGCCTATCCATCACACACCCTTCTAACCTAACCTAAGCTAACCTAACCCGAATGGCAAATCAGTAGAGGAAGACCTCGTCTAAGGAGGCGCGCAAAAGTAGAAAACGACCTCAGCCAAATTGGAGTGCACAACTGGAGGCAGTTAGCTAAGGACCAGGCTAACTGAAGCGGTTTGTTGGTTGAGGCCCAGGTTCAACCCGAACTGTAGCGTCACCCAAGTAAGTAAGTAAGAAACGATCTATGTCTTGCTTTGCTTTGAAATCTTCCTCTTTGTAGAATGCTTATTGTGACACACTTAAACCCCATCGATCTACAGTGAAAGCTTTAGACTCCCCAGTATTACGTCCAAAATCAGTCAACGCGATGGTCTTTCTGTGCCTCTGTAAAACTCAATCAACAGTGAACGCCTTCAAGAAAGTGATAGCAACAGCACATATTGCTATAAAGGGGAAAAGATTGCAACCGAGATACAAAGCGAATTTTGCTTTCATGACGCTAGCTGAGAGAGTCGATTTAACCCTTCAAACTGGGGCCGTATTAGTCGCTTAGAAAATTTAAAGTATCAGGATATACAAACAATAACCTTGGGAACAAGGTGCAACTATACGACGCCGACGGTGGACAGAAGTTTCTGGCAATCAGTGGAGTGACACAATGGAACAGCCAAAAACTCGCTAAACGGAGAGGGCTAATTCTCAAGCAGGTTAAAGCAGAAGCAGTGTTCATTAGTTCCAGGAAAACAAGATATAAAGATATACAGTCACTGAAAGCGTCGGTAACCATACCAATTTCTTGCAACCAGCGATTAAGTATTTGCTGATGTTGAGAATCGTATAACTCGATTATAGGGAACACGGACAGAGCACAACTGGTAAAACGACTTGATTGACAGCTGCCCTTTCAAGAAATAAGCTGAGTTACGACAGAGCAAGACTATGACCTACCTACCTACCTAAGACTATGTTGCATCGCCGCATGATAAAAAAATAAATAGCTGGCGTGACAGCTCGGAATGAGCCAAGGCCTAGCTTCTCGCAACCATTCATGTTGTGCGCCTTAGATATTTGCTCTTACAAATTATACTCTCGGAGGCTTGGCGTTCCTCGACGAAGTGGTGCCGTGAAAAATTTTGGGAGGACATGGCTGGGGCTTGAACCCACGCCGCTTGCTTAGCAGTCCAACGCACTAATGACTGAGCCACGGTGGCATGATGACATGATACCGGCTCATATTCTTGCAGTCGACATGCAGCTCCCCGAATCGACCACCGAAATGGTGATAGAGAACAGAGCATAGTTAGTATAGCAAAGATGAAACCTTACAACCTATTAATTGATAAGAAACGTGAGGACACAGATTAACCGACAACATACAGAGGAGGGGAGTCTTATTTGAGTCAAATGCGGTTTGGTTATAGGTGCTCTCGCGTGTCCATGCACTGCTTTCAAAATAACAAGTATCCGTCCAACACCAATCGCAAAGGAAAGAAAGAAAATGCAGAGAATATACTACTTTACCGTCCAAGATTCGCAAAGGAAGCAAAATTAGCTGGTCTATGTTGACATCGATAGAGAAGTCTGGGAAGGCACGGTCGAAGGCACGTCAGAAAATGTGAAGTAAGACATGACGCAACATCCACGCATTCACTAAGCTACGGCGTTACCGTAGAGAGTCGTGAGTAGAAGCAGTGGTTTAAGAAGATGAAAGCTTCACTCTATGCTTTTCACGTTCTTTAAAAAGGCTTCAAAGCGAGTGCGTGCCGGTACAGATTCGCTAGAGAGTTGTCTCCTCGTTGTGCCACTTCTAGCGTATTTATTGGCTCGATACTTTGCTAGAATTTTTCCACCTGGAAGTAAAGAGAAGAGCGACCATTTATGTTGAAAATCGATTCACTCAACATTTACCCTGTTGGTAGATAATCCATCCCGCTGAAGACAATGTAAAGCGAATTCCACATAGAATATGCTAGTTTGCTACGAAACCAAGTTGAAAACATGTTAGTTGAAGTTCATGCTTAATCCAGACGTGGCACAGTTTAAAATAAACACGCAATGTGTTGTGGTACCACGGCAGAGCTCTGCAACACACTGGTTTACTGAAACATTTCGTCATGCTTCATTGAAATTAGCCAGCCAATCAGCCGCAGTTCAACAAATCCAAATCAGCAGTCTTTTCCAAGATAAGACTGCACACAAAATCCACAAAAATTCCTATCACCTGATATGTCTGACCCACCTTCAAATTTTCAAGTTTAATGTTTAGATTCCAATCTCAGTCGTATCGGCACTCATCCACCTGCATATCAGTTCACCGTTAAGTGAGCGCTGAAAGGTGCCTACTAATTAGCCACCGAAGCCGGCGTGATTTGACACAAATAAAAAATTGCTAGACAGCCCTCCCAATCTGTTGCATAACCCGTAGAAAATGGATTCATTTTCCTCATATATGGTCTTCCAATTGATTAGTGCCAAACCATTGGTGACCCGAATAGAAGTCAATAGATTCGACAACGAGAAGCTACATAACATCGATGATTTGGGAATAACTTAATCGAATGGGATTAGATCACTTGGGGAAAAATATAACACATAACGGAGGGTCGTTGAACGCCTTTGCGTTGCATGCGAAGAAACAGGTTTCTCGCTATGAGAGGACTTTTACTTACAGCTTAACTTGAACCATCCTCCGATTGTGTCGGGAATTGGTAGATTCGACAAATAGTTGGGAATTGTTGATTTGACCAAACTTGAAAGTCCTGCCATCTTGAGCTTTTTTCAATCGACTGATTTATTTGGTTTCTTTTTCCCGTTTAATTTTGTTCTTTTGCTTATTTCAGTTTATCTGCTATTTTTTGACTTTTTGTTTTGTGGTGGCTATTCTTTTTGTATTAGGCGATGTGTCAAAAAATTGCTGTTACAAAACTGCTGATGATTTAAAACTGTCTAGTATAGATGGCGTAGTCAAGTTAGGGAGAATCGTCATGTTTACGATGAAGGTGTAGGCACAATGGGATTATGGTCTATTTGGCGTGGGTACATCGATGTCGAATGGCAGTTTGGCTGATGTCACAGGCTAAATAACTCTTTGGCTGTTAGCGAAGAGGTCAAGACGTTCCTAGTGACGCAGACACTCAAATAAACTTAAAGACTCCACGTGGGTCACATATGCCATTCTCAAATATAGTTGCGAGATCAGAGTACTCAGTCAAGAAATGTAAAGGAAGCAAGTGATCGCAGTACAGAGAAGGTTCCGGGTCTAACCGTCGTAGAAGAGACCACCATCGATCTCCCAGAAGCAGAGAGAAAGTACGTTTACAACCATAAGGCAGAAACAGGTTTAGGGACGGCGAAGTAGCTCACCAAACAGCAATGACAAGAACGATGAAGCTCAGAAACAGAAGGTAAAGGGAATTTGAGACCAATCAGAGACGTTGCTGTTTGGACACATGGATATTTCACATTGTATTGCTATATACATATGTCGCGTAGGCCCAGTGGTTAGAGGGTTAGACTGATGTGCGAGCTGCACGACTTGTAACGCTGGGTTTCACGAAGATAGAGCAACTGGAAACATGGCGCAACTCATGTGCGCGACCAGATTGGCGTGTGAAACTTGGGATACATAGAAGCCTAGAGTTATGCTTTATTGGGTTGCTGGATATGATAGATTAAAACAGCACGTAAAAACCAGGTGGATTGGCATTGGAAATTGTCCTCTCAGCCGATTTATCCTTCCAATGTCGGGACTTCGAAAGCCAGTTTTCTTTTTTCTAAATTGAGTCACGTATGGTGATAGAATTCAGCTCTTTACTGTTTTGGCCAACAGATTCCACACATTCCCTCAATAATTCACCTATTCCCAGAGAAAATATGGCAGCACTTTTTTTCTCCAGTCCAGACTTCTCCGCAACAGTTCCAGCGACCTCCAGTAGTCAACTATTTCAACGCTATAAGAAAAAAAAAAGACATCTAACGAAAAAGAACACTAAAGAAAAAACGAAATGAATACCGCAGCGACAGCGACAGACAGCCAGCAATCATCAGCAGCTCGATCGACGTCAAAAAAAGTTTGTCGACAAAAATAACGCAGAAAAAACGCGAAACTCTCCAACTTATATCGCAGGGCGCGCCGCGAACGACAAACCCCCTCGCCTAAGCGTTTTTACCCCGAAAAAAACCCACTCCCAAGTGCGTCTGAATTTCTTAAAATCTCTTCCGCAGCCACCGCCGCCGCCGTACTCGCCCGTAGCCGCAGTGACCCAAACAAGTTCAGTGTGTAATCGAAAAAAGCAACGAAAAAAAAAAAAAAAAATCAAAAAAAAAAAAGATCGTTCGCCGAAAGCAAAGCAAAAAATATAATTAACGAATAAGAATTTACGTGTCCAGCCATCCCCCATCATGGCTGAAGAATTAATGGTGGTTCTGAAGCGCAGCGAGAATTCTGGATTTGGTTTTTCACTCTTGGGCACCACTGGACCGCCACATGTAATCTATGACATCGTTGAGAACTCTCCAGCTGCCGAATGTGGGGCGGTAAGTACACCATACACCATAAACATCCGCATTTACATTAAATTTCAAAGAATAGTACACCTCCGCTGCCTGTAAACAACAATGCGCCGCGGAGTACCCAAGTTTATTTGCATTATTTGCTGCATAAAAAAAAAAACAGTGGCGGTGGAGTGCAACACTCACTGCACCGCACACTGTGTGTTCCTGTTTTCCTGATTTGGTATTTATAACTCCCGTACAGAGAAAAAGAATTGCCAATCAGAGATGAAAACAGATTCGTTTCGCAACGACACACAGTTGTTGTTTTCTCCATTTACGAAGCGATCTGTGCTGTGTGTTGACGCATTCTTGTTCGAAACAAAAAAAAGAAGAAAAACGAAAAGTTTTTCTCGAAGTTTACCCACTATCAGCGCCAGCAGGCGAATTGGAGTTTTAATTTGTCCCGGTCGCAACACGACAAACAAAACGAAATTCTTTTAATTTAATTAAAACAAGTCAGATGAGGAGGATGAGGCGAATCTGCTTGGTTTGCTTCTTCCTCCTCGTTTGGGTGAAATTAATTGTCAAGTAGTGTTAACTGGCTAATGACACACGAAATAATTAATTGTGAGGCCAGCCAGCCAGCCAACCAGCAAAAGAAAATTGGGAAACACTCCAAAGAGGAAATGAATGACTTGTGCTGGTGCTGCTGCTATTGTTGGCGGTGCAAGGTGCAGGCAATGGTATTCTTTTTGTTTTTTCCTTTCATTTTTATCGGATTGGCCCACGCCCAGTGTACATGGCAATAGAAGTACTCGTAATAGTTGTTGTCATAGTCTGGACGAGAATGACTCGATACCGCAAGTCATTGTTTAACATGTACTACGTCGTCGTCGTCGTCGTCGTCATCGTGGTGGATCCATCCATTCGTTTAGAGTTACTGTCTTTCGCTTTATTATCGTCGTTTGCATTTGAATGACAGGCACAGAGGAGGAGGTTGCCAAGACTTCATGTCGTCTTCTCTTCAAATCCTTATTGATTTTTCGACAAAGTGTGTCTTGTGTCTGTGTCAAAAAAAAAAAAAAAAAAAAACCTTTACAGACAGAACAGGTTGCGTTTAGCCGACACGAAGCAATTAAGCAGTTGCTGAACTTTGGTAACAAATTTTTGTTGTTCTCTCTTCTGATGAATGTGCCAAATCAGTATTTGACTGGCGTGTAGCACGCATGAATCTATTGTTGTCTCATAATCCATTTAGAGGAACAGAATTTCTTTGGTTTCCAATTGACTAAAACATGGTAATTTGTCCATAGCACGGGGATTAACCACTGGGGGGAATGTCGTGGGCAGCGTTTTACTGGGCTTAAGCTTGTTCGATTCGTATTGTCATGTGATTAGTCGCCGGACAGTGAATGCTTTGCAGAATAGCTGGTTGCTCTGTTAATGCATAAAACTTACAGAGACCCTTCTCACTGAAGCTGCAAATGTAGTTTTCAGTAAAACAAGCCGAACATTCCTTCGCGGAATCAAATCAGTAGGGCTGGTTTCATCAAAACTTCCATTTGCCTCTGTATTACTGCGGCCTAAAACACAGAGTGAAGCTGCACTACCTCGAAAGTTGTAACCGAGCTGAATTCATGATGGAAACGCTTCTCATTTGTCAGAGCTTGACAAAAATGATTGTAATTCATCGCTCTTTGGTTAGCAATAAGAGCGGAGGAGGAATAGACTGGTCGGACTCTAAAAGTTCTGTCGCTTATCAGACTGACACCATCTGCTTTGTTTACTTTGCTCATGATCGCACTTCAGTCGAGGGAACCAGGGACTCAACCAAGAAGCGTCTCCAGTCAGCTATTGCACACCAAGTCGGTTGGGTTCATCCCCTATTTGCGCACGGCATGAAAGGTGAGGTTGTACACACACTGTTCAGGGTAGTGTTATCTCCATCGGTATGACCCCTAGCCACCTTAATCTTTGTTCTCCTGTCCTTTTGACCAGGTCGTTGTCTCTGGATTGCTTGTGAAATTCTTGAATAAATCTTCTTCGCGATCCATTGTCAACCCAGCTAGCATCGCAATTCAAACGTGAAATTTGAAGATTCCAACTGCGCTATCATCTGATTTTGTCCATGCTTCTGTATCAAAGAGGACTGATGAGGGTCTTGGTTCTTCTCGATGTAGTTGTCTTCTACGACCAAAGCAAGGTAATTGCCGATTGTAGTTCTACCTTGGATCTCTGCGCTAATGTCGTTGGATAGCAGAGCCTGTTAGCGTTTGTTGCGTTTGACAGCATCGAACCAGATATTCCTCGCATATTACTTACTTAAAGTGGCGCTACAGACCGGGGTGGTCCTGGGCCTCAACCAACAAGCGTCGCCAGCGATCTCGATCTTTTGCCAGCTGTCTCCTGTTTCGCACGTTAAGTTGGTTGAGGTCCCCTTCCACTTGCGTGCGCCACCTGAGTCGCGGTCTTCCTCTACTGCGCTGACTCTCGGGTGTGGATTCGAAGATTTTCCGAGCTGGAGCATTGGTGTCCATCCGCTCTACATGTCCCAGCCACCTCAGTCGTTGGACCTTCACTCTTCTGGCTAAGTCGATGCCACTGTACAGCCCGTACAGTTCGTCGTTGTATCTCCTCATCCACTCCCCATCTATGCAGACGGAGAGTGGAGGATGTGGAATGCTGAATTCTAATGCATCAGTGGCGGCTTTCCTGAAGGCTTGCTGGCACCGCTACTATTGGTAAAGATCTAGGTGAATCGAAATGCAAACGTGTTGAATATTGCAGCCTTTCAATTTTGAATATTCTCACACGGGCGGTTCTGGTCGTGACATAACTTGACATTCGAATCTGAAACTTCGCAAGATTGTGGTCTGAGTCGATGTTTGCACCTACGAATATACAAACATCCAGTGTAAAATTTGTTTGCTTTCAATTGGAACTGTGACTTCTAAGATTTATTGTGCCGAGAGCCGATTAGACAGGGAGGGCCGCAATCATCTTAATGAAGTTGGAGATATCGCCTGTCGAAGCGCAGGGATGTCCTCAAGAATCAGGGATCAGATTGCCTTTGAGGAAAATTCGCCTCCCAATGTAACACGAAGCTACATACTCACATAGTATATGTTCTGTTGTTACGTCTTCCTCTAGCCAGAGTCGACATTCGGTTTCCTGGGCAATACCCATCTTGTGTAGATGATATATCCCAGATTGCAGGGTTCAAAGAGGAAGCCAGCGAGCCTCTTCAAATTTTTTGTTCATAGGACGAATTAGCCCTTTTGTTTGATTTTTTGAATATTATCCCAGTAGGGTAGGTGGTTGTGATATTTCCCATATGTCAAGTGTAGGTCTAAAGGCGGAATTTGGGGAGGATTTCGCACCCATGTACTTTTTATTACACCTCCTTCTGTCTTATTGGTCAGCGATTTCATTACCTTCTATGTCTCTGTGTCCCGGGGCCCATCCAATACAATAAAGAATTCGTTCTTCTGTCGCTTGGGTTGGCGATGGTTTTATCCGGTTACCTCCAAATTCTCGAGGTTATATTTTGCAGGCTATGCCTGTTGATTGTTCTAGCAAACAAGTCCTTCTTTTCGATCTCGTCATTGAAATCTTAATGACAAAGTTGTCTTCATGAGAATCTCACTTTGACGGCATCGCCTCACATTCCCCTGACTGTGAGTACCGCTCATTTACGTAGCTGAAGCTGAAGATATGTAAGTCCACCGTTGACAGCAAATCGCCCCCAAACAGCTGTTGTCTTGGTTTGACGATGCATTCGGACTCAAGACTCTCCAGATGGTCTAATAAAGATGACCATTCCCTCGTCCTCACAAATTTGAGTGCAATTTCGCCTAGGGTCCTACTTACAAGATGTTTGGACTGCGAAAGCAAAAGTCCCACATTTGGAGGATCTTCTTTGTTTTTTTTTTTTTTTTTTGCCTGCTTCCGCTACTTCTGCTGTACATGCTGTCATGGTGGCAGCACTTCTTCAACGACTTTACGCTTCGCAAGCCGCTCACAAGGAGCTCCAGGTCAGACCCGTTGATTGGCTTCGACGTATGCAGTCTCTAGGGAAGCCCCAACGACAAAAATTTGGTAAACAATTTCGGGACTTTAGGCTTGAGGAAAGCAAATGCTTTCAGGAAATGGTTTAGGTTTTGCCAATTTGGTGTCACAGGGATCTCTGTGGGCCCACTATGGTGCCTAATGTCTTATGCAAGCGCTGGCTGCATAACCCTACTTTACCTAAGGGAGTTGAACAGTACCATTCGCTTGGTCTCGGTCTAGTGCTGGTCTCTTCCTTTTTAGGTCCTTAGCCGCTTAATTGCCTGTGACTGTGGCCATGGACCCAACAGAGTTTGTTGTATACTAAGAAGCTTCAGCTCTTCACGATAACACCTCATTCATGAGCTGGTGCTTGATCAGCGTAGCAGCAATGGGTTTCAATGTAGATTTTACGATTGTGATATTGTTGGCATTGACGTTATTTGGACATCTCTTGTCACTGCTACAACCTTCGTGTAAAAAATTCAGCTGTGACCCGGGAATCTGGCTTCTCAGAGAAAAGATCTTCTCCTACGCCTATATCTTCGAGCCATCGGTGTAGGTTCATTTCGAATCATTGAACATATCATTGCTCTCTCACTGATCTCTTTTTCTGCACAGATAGTTGCTGAATATCCGAAGAAAGATGTAGTTCGGTGTTTTTTGGGTTAATGCCAGGCCATATTGTTTTGAGTGTTTATTCGTGGCCCCCTACATATGGTAGCAAACGTTTCGGAGCTGCAAAAATTCAAGGTTGACCCCTGTCTCGCTGGGACGTCCATTATAATTTCGTTTCCTTCGATTCCTACATGTCCTTTAACCCAAGCGAGTGTGAGTATATTATATGCTGCACATGTATCGAGTTTCTGGTCACATTCCGTTGCCAGAGATGACTGAATTACGATATGACTCGTTCGCCTGATAAAAAATAAAAAAATAAATAGCTGACGCGAGAGCTCGAGATTAGCCAAGGCCTAGCTTCTCGCAACCACTCATGTTGTGCGTGTTTCATTTTTCGCACGAATGGAAGGGACCCACAATTTATTGCCGACTCCAAACGGCGAATTGAGAAGCTTTTTCATGACAAATTGTACTCTCGGTGTGTTGTCAGTCCTCGACGAGAGGTGGTGCCGAAAAAAATGTTCGGTGGACACGGCTGGGGCTTGAACAAACACAGCTTGTTCAGTAGTCCAACGAACTAATAACTGAGGCAAGGCGACCACATATCACTCGTCTGATCACAGTTTTATTATCCAGTGCCATTAGGACTTGCCTCCTCCTCAACTGATTGTCATGCAGGTGATTCAGCGCATGGATCAGACTCGTCCACAGACTAAGACGGGATTTCGCTCTGCCATCTATCAGCGGTCCATCAGTGAAAATTGTGATTTCTCCTAATCTCTTCTGCGGAATCGATCTGTTTCCGATTAGGAATTGATGATATGTTTCGTTTATGGGCCTTTAGGACACAGGAGTTAGAAACACTTCTTGTGCAAGACCAGGGATAATCTCTATAAGCTCTTCAAGCTCCGACACTAAAACCCAACTTGAGTTAGAGTGTCATCAACTCAGTCGATGGATTTCAACCTTCTGTCCTCAGTGCTCTCCTTACATATTCTCTCCTTACTTGAGGCAACGAATTTTAGGCTTTCTGATTACGTTAATCTTGCTATCCCGCCTTCAGGACTCTTCTTTAGACTCCGACACTAAAATTGGATTCTTTGAGTGGAAGCGTGAGCGTTCTGCTCGGGTTAATACCACTGTAGCTTGTAACCTTATGTAGCCCGTCTTTATAACTTCTGCAAGTCAGGCCTAATCTTTACTGATGACCGAGTGTCACTGTAAAGGATGTCAGACTAGTACGTGGTCCGTTGGTTCTTGTTCGATAGATCAAGTTCTTCGTCGACTGTAATTGCAGTTACTTATCCCGGTGGTCCGGGGTGGACCTGGGCCTCAACCAACAAGCGTCTCCAGCCAGCTCGATCTTTATCCAGCTGCCTTCAGTTTCGCACGCCAAGTTGGTTCAGGCCCCTTCCACTTGCGTGCGCCACCTGAGTCACGGTCTTCCTCTACTGCGCAGTCCCTCGGGTGTGGATTCGAAAATTTTCCGGGCCGGAGCATTGGTGTCCATCCGCTCTACATGACCCAGCCACCTTAGTCGTTGGACCTTCACTCTTCTGGCTAAGTCGATGTCGCTGTACAGCCCGTACAGTTCGTCGTTGTATCTACTCCTCCACTCCCCGTCTATGCAGACGGGACTGAAAATCACCCAAAGAATTTTCGCCTCGAAACAGGCAAAAGGAACCTTATTCGCTTTTGATAGAGTCCATTCCTCTGAGCCCTAGAGCAGGACTGGGACGGTTAAGGTCTTCGTCGTTCGAGAGAGGATTTCGTTACTCAAATGCCTTCTTAGCCCAATGAAACAGCGACTGACAAGGGTTCAATCTCAGCGCTGGCGTCGTTGTCTGAGTTGAAAGCGGAGCCTAGGTAGACAAAGACAAAGTCCTTAACTGCCTCAAAGTTAAAGCCGTCTAAAGTGACGTTCTGTCCGAGACGTCGGTGTTGGGTGTCCTTTCTTGTTGACCAGTCTTCGCCGCCTCCGTCTCAATACGAACGCGCCAGTGACATCAAGTTGCGTTCTTCCGAATATCGTGGGCGTATCCGAGTAATTGGGCGGACTTTTGAAAGATTGTGCCTCTGGTGTTGGCGGGTGAGTTTAGCACAACTCCTTCAACAAAGATGTTGAAGAAGTCGCATGACAGCGTGTCACCTTGTCTATATCCTTTTTTGACATCAAAGGTCTCGGTGAGGTCTTGACCGATCTTAATGGAGCAGCGTGCATTCTCCATTGTCATCTTGCAGAAACGGACGAGTTTGGCAGGGATGCCAAAACTAGACATGGCTCTGTATAGCTCGTCTCTATAAACGAGTGTCATACGCGCCTTTAAAATGGGTTCTCTCTAAGATCTGTGAATATTTGGTCGATGGTGGACTTATCTGGCCTGAAGCCACACGATACGGACCGAGCAGGCTTGAAACTGCAGTTGTCCATCATTTATTCTTGTCAATCGGGCAGGTTTCTCCCCGACAGCACACAACAAACTTCCAGCCAGTGCTGAATGCTACACATGTTTCACGTTAGTAGAGGTATCAATTCGCATTGGTTCATCCTTCCAGACAGTAGTTGCGTGCCTGTGTCAACGTCAAAATAACAAACAATGACGCATTCATGGGGAAACACCCATTAAACTGTCATCTTGTCGAGTAAACTTTTCAAATATATTTCGCTTCGTGGTCAGATACTCGTACCAGTGTCCACTGGTTATTTCCAGCCAAGAGGGTAAAGCTCTCCGCACTCCCCCAGCCCGCGGCATTCTCATTCTATTCTCCATCACACTCTCCTTCTGACAGTGTTTGTTTCTAAGCGGAGCCCTAAAAGTGACACACCTTACGCAAACCAAGAAGAAGAGCAAGAACTTGTTCATTAGCCAAAAAAGAAAGCATGCCCAACAGATCATATTCCAAATGTATCCACTCCTCTGGAGCCTCCACTTGTTTATCTCCACGCCACTTGGTGTATGTTCATCATTCGTTCGTTGTCGCAGCCGGTCGGTGGTGCTTAACAGAAACGAAAGTGTGCTTAGAGCTCGTTGATGTGTGTGCTTGGTTCTGGTTGCCTGTTGGCAGTAGAGCTTCAAAGAGAATTATTCTCTTCAAGTGGCCGATGACTATGTTGATGTTGATCGGATCGCCTTTGCCAATTGTTCTGAGACGACGACCAGTGGAAGATGAAGATGAAGATGAACGATGTGAAAAGATGGCGATGGGGTCGAGATGAGCAATGGCGAGAGTGACTTGTGTCAGAGTGTGTTTTATGAGCGCGCGTTGTGTCTTTAACTAGTTTTCTCTGTAATCGATTGTTGTGCGTTGGTTGTGTCCATTCATTCCTCCTTCCACCACAGAGGTCGCGCTATCAAACTGAGATTAATGCCTTATTTGTGTTGGCTATGGCTCTCATCTTTTGTTAATCTTTCTGGAATGTGCAATTTCTTCTTGCTGAGGGAATTCTTTTCTCCTTGTCGCCTCTATTCGTTGGAAGAAGCACACATCACCATTGCGGAGAGATGATGTAATTTCATTTCGATAAACAGAATGGGGTAGCCGGCAGTTTTTTTGTGTGACCCCTCTCGTAGTTTTTCGTAAAATTTCTCCACCCCTTGTTCAATTTTTAACGAAAAATTCCACCCTGTTGGTGAGTAAAGTAAGTGCGAGTGACATTTAAAAAGAGAAAAATTTATCATCTAGTTGTTTTGATTAATGGACATCGGAGCCGGAACAGGCGGCGGCCATGGGTTGGCGTTTTAAATCAAATTTTCTTCCTTAAGTTGCGGATCTATTTTTAAAGCAGCTTTTACCAGACGGTGGCTCATAGAAATGGTCTTGCATTTAAGGCTTTAAGTAGGTGGAAGGAAAATTCGATTTCCATTCGAGCGGAATATATGGCCTGACGGTAGCTATCTGGTGGAGGGCTCACGTGGGACTCGAAAGGTCAAATGAATTTAACTCAATTTTTGTTGTTTACTTAGTCCTCGGTAACTAATGCCGGTTAGGACACCCGTTGACTAGAGAGGAGGAGGCTTCGTGGGCATATAGGCTGCAGTTTGCAGTCATTTTGAGTGGGAGGGGACGGATTGAGCGAACACACTTCAGACGAAGGAGGTTCTGGAAAAGTGGCCAAACCTTTTGGTTGGTCGTCGATTTGGCAGTGCAGCCGTGAGGACACCGTTTCTGATCTGGAAGCCAAAACTTCCTGGGGGTTTGGCAAGTCGGACATTTCTTCTATCTGCGGCGGGTTTTCCAATCAAAATTTGTACATGTAGCGAGAGTTATATCCAGGTCACATCATTCTGGCAAGACACCTAGGGTAGAACCGTGTCTGGAGAACTTATCGATTCTGAAGTCTCATGATTGGGAGGCGGAAAAGGTTAGGTTAATAAGGGCTAGGAGACATTTCCTAAAAACACCGGGCACCAAGATGGTCCCATTGCGATCCCTGTGGGAACCTATAAACGCACCAAAAACCTAAGCCCTCATTCCCGGAATCATTTTATTTCCCTGCAAAATTTTAATATGCTCTTATGGTTATCATCATCATAATTTTCAATGACTCGCTTATCCACTATGAGGGTCGCGGGGTTAGGATGCTCTTATGGTTAGTAGAACCTAATTCCTCCAAGTTCCTAAAAAAGTAGTTTCCTAGGTGTTTGAAGCACCTTTGCGCTATGCCCTCACAATCACACATAATATCTTCTGTAATGCATAAACCGTCACGCGTCCGATTCTGGGAGTTCCCAGTCTCATTTACGTAGAAGACAATGCCCGGACAGAACTCCTACAGCTATTCTTGGGTTTGATCTTTCTGGCTTAGGAATTCCCTCTTCTTTTTCTTATCTAACCCCGGCCATAAACGTTTGGATACCCTATGTTCTCTTATATTTAACCATCTGTGGTCAGCTTGCCTGTTTATGTTGCCTAAGAAGTTCGCCTTAACCGTTTAGGACGGCGGTTTGGGGACTACAGTGTCGCCTTGGGGTCGTTCTCCCTCGTCTCTTGCTAGTTGATCCGCAAGCTCATTGCCTTTTATGTCGCAATGTCTAGGCACCCAGCATAGTCTTACCTAGTTCCGCGCGTATAGTACCTTAAGCGCTGTGCGGCAGTTCATAACTAGTCCTGGCTTAGCCTGGCTATCGACGTAGATGGCGATGTTCCTGTAGAATGCCGTCTTCGACTCCAGTTGTTCTGCGGCTGTGAACACGCCATAACCTGGAACGCACTGCATGTATCCGGAAGTCTAATAGATATTTTCATGGGAGGCGGAAAAAGATGTAAACAAGAGCTAGACAATTTGTCACAATTATTTTTATCCAAAGGAGAGCACCATTAAATCCATTGTTGGATCCCAGCATGGTATGGCATTGTCATTGTTTTGAAATGTTTGAGGCCCAAATAAACCTTTTCGGTAGATAGTGAGTTAAGATTACAAGCTCGTATCACATCAGCCAAGGCAGGACAAGCCCGTTGTAAGCATTTTGTAGTGAAGCCCCCACTTTCTAGAGCCATCGCCGATGGTGCATGCTAAGATCTTCCCTTCGTCTAATGAGTTGATACTTGTACGAAAAGCGATACGATTGTACGTGTCAATAATTGTTTCTGTTTTTTGCACCTGATGGTCTTTACAATTTTTAGTGCACCTTGAAGCTCTTTGGATGACCGGGGCATTAGGTGCTTCGGGGGAATACAATTCTAAGATTTTTGTTTGTTTAGACGGTGGACAGATTCTTTAATTCTAAGGATACTGAAGTTCAACAGCATATGTGGGACTTGTATCGATTTAAATTTACCTGCCTTGTACTGGTGTCAAGCATTTTATTGCGAAATGAGCTCCAGCCTTGCAATCGTTTGTATTTGCAGATTCATTGTCAATCCTGTCGGATTCTCATCCGTGATCGCATAACTCGTCACGTAAAATCAAGACGATTTGACACCAGAATCTCCGTTTTTACGTGACGAGTTATACGATCACGGAAGAGACGATCTGGCCTCAGAAAAAAAGCAAAGTCTGTATAAACATCGACAAACAACGCATTCGAATCCAAACAGGCTTCCAAATGGGTCAGATCACAGGAAATCGGGTATAGAGGAGAACTGACACAGTCGATTTCGTAGGGGCGCTCTACCACTGGTCAGCAACAGAAGAAACTAACTAGAAGTCTATCAATTCTCAGAAGAGAACTTTCTATAATTTGATCCACTTCAGATACTTTTCCCAGTTAGACTGGAGTAGGTGTTCCAAGTCGGTGGGATAAAATTGTAAACCCCTACAATCTAACTTTCTGACAGTCTCATACTTGTGAGAGCCCTTTACCGGATTAACCTCAAGTCCACTTGGCATAAGTCTTGAGATCATTCTCGACTATTAGTTTTCCTTTCTAAACTGGGGTTTCCCCTTTTTTGTCAGACACAAAGCAGAGCTGAAATCCCGATTAAGACACAGACCTCGGAGCATGGGGTCAAATTCCGCTTGCTAACACTTTTTTTGCGCTGGAGACTCTCAGTAGCATCCGCAAGTAGTCTTCCTTGTCTGCCAGGATTTCCATGGGAGATGAGAGATGGTGCCGTTAAAATCGTTTTGTGGATATTGCTGGGGCTCGAACCTGCGTCGCTTGCACAGTAATCCAACGCACTAGTCGCTGATCCACGACAACCAGGAAATCCCTAAATCACGTCAAGGTCGTCACCAATAGTCGTCGCAAGCAATTAAGCCTCGTATCTGTCAAACATTTAATTGAACAAGTTTCTGCTGACTTAGGTTAGGTTAGGTATCTGGGTTGATGAGGGAGTAAGCACTCGACCTCACCACACTAAGGTCCTTGTGGACCCATTGTGATGCCCATGGGGGTTGGTTCCGGTTTTACCGGGATTCTACCTTACTGCTCGTTGCTGACCTGGGTCTCCAGCCATCGTGATGTCTTCAGGAACCTGGAAAGATTGTTTATTGGAATATCAGATAGTTCTTCTATGTCCTGGTAATAATGTCTTCCTAATGTTCTATTTCTCAAGTGACATAGGCTTGGGCAGTGGCAAAGAAAATGAGGAGTATCCTCTTGAACCTCTTCGTCGCCGCAGCCCCTACATATATTGTCGTCATTGAGTTTAAATTTCATTGTGTGGTTTCTTAAAAGGTTGTGGCCGGTGAATGCACCAACCAACATTGACAGCGATTTTCTGTCGTGCTTCAAAAGCTTGTTGGTTCTGGCTTTGTCGTATTTTGGCCATAGTTTCCTTGATATATCATAGGTGATGAGCGACTCCCACCTTCTGTTGGCTGCCGCCAGAGTCCTGCGTTCCACTCTCTCCCTGAGATTGCAGAGTGGAGGCTTAATCCATTGCAGCGCTTGATTTTGATCCATTGTAGATCCTGTTCTTGCAAGCTCGTCGGCCATCTCATTTTCGGTTATGTTCCTATGACCAGGAACCCAGCAGAGAGTAACACTGTGCTGCGAGCCAAGAACCTTAAGCTCTTCGCGACAACGTTGCACTAGCTTGGATTTTATTTCAATAGCAGAAATTGTTTTAATGGCCGCCTTGCTGTCAATAAAAATGGTGATATCATCTCGTGGTATTGCCGTGGTATTGCCAGGACCTCCGCTTGAAAGACACTGCTGTGATCAGGGAGTCTCATTGAGCTGTGTATGTTCAGTTGTTCGGAGACTATGCCGGCACCTGTTCCTATATCCATCTTTGACCCATCTGTGTAGATAGATATAGACCTGTTTCTCGTTGGTTCATTGGTATCCCATTCTTCTCTGCTTGGGAAGGTGCAGGAGAACGCTTTCTCAAAGTCGAGATATGGTGGTATGTAATCGCTGCTCACATCTCCACCTACAAGCTTTCTCAGAATTTGTGCATGCCCCTCTGGATTTGACTTCCAGCCAAGCGATTGGCTTATTCTCAAGGCACTCTTAGCGGCAGACTCTTGCATGTATAAGTCTAACGGTAGCACGTTGAGAATTGTCTCGAGCCCCGCCGTCGGCGTTGTTCTCATCGCGCTGGTTGTACCTATGCATGTCAGTCTTTGTACCTTTGATTGGTGGCTTTGTCCGCAGACCTCCACCACACTACGCTGCCATACGTGAGTATTGGTCTCACGATTGCCGTATACATCCACAGAATTATCTTAGGGTTTGGTCCCCATTTCCTGCCAAAGATTCGGTTTCATGCGTAGAATGCGGTAGTTGCTTTTTTGACTCTTTCATTTACATTGAGCTTCCAGTTAAGTTTCCTATCAAGTATGATTCCTAAGTATTTCGCACTATCAGATATCCTTAGGGGTATTTCCTCAATAGCTGGTAGTTTGAATCGCGGTATTAGTGAACAGCACAAGTTCGGTCTTCAGGGGATTGACCCCAAGTCCACAGCGCTTTGTCCACGTATTAAGTATCTTTAATGAGTTTTCTAATAGTTCGCTAATGGTGGGTAAAAATTTGCCTCTTGCCAGCAGTACCAAGTCGTCTGCATAGGCGACCACCTTAACCCCTCTATCTTTCAGTTTTAGAAGTACTTCGTTAACAACTAGAACCCACAACAGAGGAGAAATGACTCCTCCCTGTGGGGTGCCCCTAGAGGCAGTCACCTTTAGTGAGCTGTCACCTAGTTTTGCGTTAATGCTCCTTTTGTTGAGCAAACTCACAATCGCATTGACGAGCGTTTGGTCAACATTAGAATTTTCAAGGGCCCTTTTCACCGCGCATGTTTCCACGTTGTTAAAGGCCCCTTCTATATCTAAGAAAGCGGCTAGTGTATATTCTTTATCTTTTAACGAACACTCTATAGTACTAACAACATCATGTAGTGCAGTCTCAACACCTTTGCCCTTCACATACGCGTGTTGGGCTGTGGAGATATTTTGACCCAGTCTGCTACGATTGTGGATGTTCATTAGCTTCTCAAAAGTTTTCAGTATAAAAGATGTTAAGCTTATAGGTCTAAAGTCTTTCGCATTGGTGTGACTAGATTTGCCGGCCTTGGGGATGAATACCACTCTTATCTCCCTCCAAGCCGACGGAATGTAGCCACATTCCAGACTGCGAATAAATAGCTTCTTGAGGACCGGTGTAATTATGGCCTTTGTTTGCTGTAACATGATGGGAAAGATTCCATCATCTCCTGGGGATTTGAAGGGAGCGAATGTATCAATCGCCCAGTTTATTTTGTCCTCAGTTATAATTTCCGCCGGAATTGTTGATTCCGTTATTGGTCTAGCTTCCGTTGCACATGGATTGTCACTTGGACCTGGCGTGCAT
The DNA here is from genome assembly GCA_917880715.2 of Matsumyia berberina. Lineage (NCBI taxonomy): Eukaryota > Metazoa > Arthropoda > Insecta > Diptera > Syrphidae > Matsumyia > Matsumyia berberina. The sequence continues at coordinate 42,038,995 of OU862872.1, forward strand.
CCTGGAAAATGCGTTTTCAACAGAAGGTTCAGGGTTTCTGAACAGGTTCTGCTGACTTAACAGAAGGGCTCTCGATTGTTGTAGGTACCAGTTTGAGTCGTGCTAAATTCGGTCTCTCTCAGGAGTTGCCTCATTTTAGTTTTTACCAGTCTGAAAGTTTTAGTCCAATAAACTTCCTCCAAGGCTCCAATTTTGTCCTTAGATTTGACAGCAGATCTACAATGATCCCAGTCGTCTTGCTTATGTTATACTAGTGGATTTCTAATAGAAACTCGGACAGGAAGGACGGACCAATAAACCAACCATCAGTTGTCGATACAACTGCCTGCCTCTTGAACCATTTGGATTTCTTATTATATCTCCCAAGTTGCTCATACGTATCGCAACGAATCAAAGTTCAACAATAAGTTAATCATTCCGTACTCAGTGTGAAATTCCCTAGAAAATCACAGATAAATCCGTTTCTTCCGCTGTAGACAAATCTATCGCAATCGTCCGGTAGATGGATCGCCAATTAATCAGCCAAACAACGTCTAAATTTATTTCCAACCTTATCGCGCTTCCAGTGATTGCTTTGAAACCCCCCTCGCACGCCGTGTGCTGATTCAACTAGATCTAGTTGAAGTTGGCACATTTATGATAGTCGACTCTCTAATAGGCACCCAGTCACCCTTATCAAAGCCGCTAAAGACCGTGCTAAGTACTTGAATCAATAATTACATCAATAGTGTGCGGGCTTCACTCAATTCAACTGCGATGCGGAATGGTGCTATTGAAATCGGATTAAGATCTTTACCAAGTGCTAAGTGCGATTCGTTGAGATTATTATTATTATTATTATTATTTATTAAAAAGTAAGTGAATTACAATTTAATTACAATTAAGCACTAGCTACCAGGGCTTTCGGCTAGTTTGAATAATTTTTCCTATATATGATTTAATAAATTTATTGCACAAAGAAATTCGAATACTTTTTTTATATTCTTTTCTGTAGGATGAGAGAGCAATTCGTGAAAACTACTATTATAAAAGAAATTTTTAGATAAAGATTTTATTTTGGGGCAGTCGAAAACTAGATGTTTGGTTGAGAGCGGGATGTCGCTTTGGCATATGTGGCAATTCGGCTGCGGAGTTTTATTGATGAGATGCGAGTGGGTAAGGTTCGTGTGCCCGAGGCGAAGTCGAATGTAACATCTTGTCATATAGGTGGTTACTCTTGGTGGATAGGCCGTATATGTACCGCTTGGGTTGAACGAGCAGTAGTAGTGGTTGTAGTTACTCCATTCGTTTTTAATTTTTCCAGCCCAGATGCATTTTATTTTCCTCACGATATCACTTTTATTTATGATGTGGAAGGAGGTAAGGGGTTCCTTCACTGCAAATTTTGCTGCTTGGTCTGCATTTTCGTTCCCTTGAATACCGGAGTGTCCTGGTATCCATAGTATTTTTGTTTTTCCTTTGGCACGTATAAGTTTGTCTCGTATAATTACTATTATTTTACTGTTGTTGTTGATGTTTAATACACCTTTTAATGTTGACAAACTGTCTGTACAAATAATAGTTTTCCTGCAGTTGGTTGATTCCAGCGCCCGTAGGATTGCCATGGATTCCGCAGCTAGGATAGAGCAGTGTTCAGGTAGAAGCCCTTTACTCAAGGTTTTACCCTCTTCATTGACCACAGCAAATGAAGTGCCATTTATGCTTTTGGACCCATCCGTGAATATGAAAGACCAGTTTACGTGTTTTTGTCGTATTTCTTCAAACATTTGCCTGAAGGCACTATTTAAACCATTCATATAAGGACTGTTGGCCAGGTCGATATTAATACAGTCAGTGGCTAATAGCCAGGGCGGTTGAGTTGAAGAGTAGTTGGTATGGTCTTTAATTAGAACATCGTGATCCTTCGAAAACTTAAAAGCGTTGGAGATAGCTGAAGGGTATTTATCCAGATTCTTCCGTGACATTAACCGCTTGGTGTCCTTTAATATCGGGGTTTTCCGGGCTATCGCAATTTTGGCGAGTAAAAGAGAGGTCAGATATTTCACTCTATGCTCTATCAGGGGGAGACCACTTTCGGTGAGAATGTTTCTGATGGGAGTAGTTCTAAATGCTCTTAAGGATATCCGGGCAGCAGTATGATATGGGGATTTTATATTCTGTAGTGATGATTTCGGACATCTGCCATATATTACTAAACCGTAGTCTATCTTAGAAAGGATTATTGATTTGGTTACATTGATCAATGTGTTAATATGCGCAGAACTATTTTTAGAGGCTAAGAATTTAATAATATTTAACCTGGTAACTAAGCTTTTCTTAAGATCTAGGCAATGTTCTTTAAAGCTATATTTACAGTCAAAAATTATACCAAGTAATTTAAGGTGATTTGCGTTGCAAATATTTATAGAATTAAATCTAAGGTTTATATGCTTAGAGCAGCTAGTTTTCCTGCATATATGAAGGATATTACTTTTTACGGCTGAGATCTTGGAGCCTGATACTTCGCACCAGGCTTCAAGATCTGCCATAATATTGGAAAATGTTGTAGAAACGTTTAAACTGCATTTGCATTTGGTAAAAATGATTAGATCATCGGCATAAAGACAATGTTTAATCGAGTTGTAGCTTGATAAAATGTGGTTAATATCATTAAAGGCTATCATGAATAATATCACAGAGAGAGGAGAGCCTTGGGGGATTCCATTTTTGAGATCTTTAACGTTAGAAAATGTATTGTTGACTTTTATGCGGAACTTCCTATTGGTCAAAAAGGATTTAATAAAATTAAATAATTTCTGACCGACTTTCCATTTGGTTAATTTGTTTAGGACGACGTGGACGCCAATGCGATCAAATGCTTTCTCGAAATCAATAGAGAGTACTGAGACGTGATTTTTACTGGATAGAGCAGTAGAAATGTAGTCGTCAATGTGTAGAAGTGCATCGCTGGTGCCTCGACCTTGCTTAAATGCTACTTGTTCTACGCTTATCAGGTTATTTCGCTCCAAAAACCATGATAACCGTTTTGAGATGATTTTTTCCAAAATTTTTCCGGGGCAAGGTAGGAGAGATATTGGACGGTAACCGTTGACTTCGTTGAGTTGTTTTTTTGGTTTTGGTATGGGGATTACTGTGGCAATTTTCCATACTTGTGGAATTATACCAGAGCTAAATACTTCGTTAAATAAAGAGAGTAATCGTTCTTTAAATATTCTTGGACTGTGAGTTAGCATCCGGTAGTCGATTCTGTCAAAGCCAGGGGTTTTACCTTTAGCTGAGTGCAGACAGGTCTTGAGTTCTAATGAATTGATCGGGAGTTCGATGAGTGAAGCAGAGTGGGAGGGAGAAAGGTGTGTTGGTTGGATGTCCAGTGCTTTCCGTTTTTCTTTTATAAATTCTCTGTGGAAGTTGGAGTCTTCCGAGTATGCAGACCAGGTTTGGGCGAAATGTTCTGCAATTCGGAACGGGCAAGTTATAATTTGGGGGCCGGTTTTGATGGATTTTATGGTGAGTGGAGAGTAATGACCGGTGAGTGTTTTTATGTCGCCCCAAATTTTCTTTGGTGATGAGTTTGGGTTAATAGAGGATGTAAATTGTTCAAAGCTTTTCCTCTTTTCTATCTTAGCGTTTTTCCGGAAGAGGGCATTGAGTTTCCGGTATTTGATGAGATTGGGGTCTGTTGGATTCTTTTTAAACGTCTTCCAGGCTAATTGTTTTAGGTGCCGTTGCTTTCCAAGATCCGGATTCCACCAAGGAACGACAGTTTTGCGCGGTTTGTTAACGGAGTGAGGGATGGAAATATTGGCACCGTATCGGATAGCCTTAGTTAGGGTTGCTGTTTCCTTGTTGATGTTTGGGGATTGGGGTCTGGAGCGTAGGAAATCGGAGACTTTTTCTTGGAAGAGAACCCAGTTAGCTCTATCAGATAAGAATTTCGGGGTAGGCCTGTTAATATTCGAGTTTTTAGCTAAGGGGATCTTGATGACTATCGGGAAGTGGTCACTACCATGTAAGTCAGGTAGAGTTTCCCAATTGGTGTTTAGGAAGAGTTGGGGGGAGATGAGCGATAAGTCGACGTGTGTGAAGGTTTTGTGAGTCGAGAAGTGGGTTGGTGTGCTATCGTTTAGTATAGTTATGTTGCAGTAATTTAGGAATTGTTCCACAGTTTTTCCTCTTGTGTTAGAGTAAGGGGATCCCCAGAGAGGGTTCCACGCATTAAAATCGCCGACCAATAGTAAAGGGGGTTTAAGTTTAATAATTATATTTTCTAAATCGGTTGTGCTGAAATATTGGGATGGGGGGATATAAATAGAAATTACAGTGAATTTAATATGCAATTCTATTTCTATTGCAATTGCGGATATTTGGGAGTTAAGCTGGATTGGTTTTGGGGAGGAGTGGGGTATGGATTTGAGTATTAAAAGCCCTGTCCCGTTTTTGGCATAGGAGTTGCACTCACAGTTGTGGAAGTATGGCGCGTATTCTCTAGGTGTTTGCTGAATATTGGTTGTTACGTGTGTCTCTTGTAGTGCAATTATTGCAGGTTTGAGCTCTCGGGTGAGTAGTTGGAGTTCGTGAAGGTTATTAAAATATCCGTTTAAATTCCATTGAAGGATTGTGAGTGTATTGTTAGTTTGATTTGTTTTATGGTGGGCGCAATTTGACGTGTATTGTGTAGGAAATAGGTTGGTAGAATTTCGGTGGCAGTTGTATTGACTCCGCTGTACAGGGGCCGAGGCATTCAAGCATCTAAATGAGCTTGAATTGCTCAGCCCCTGCGCAGCGGAGTCAGTGTTTGGGTCAGAAGAATTGTATTTATATGTTGTCATCCTCCATGTCAGAGGGGATTATGAAGTAATTGTTTTTCTTTAGTAGAGATTGTGAGAGCTTGGTTAACGGGGATTGGTTAGGAGTCAGGGGGTCGGCAGGGGCTAAGGCTGTAGAAGTGTTTGTTTGTTGTGGGTGAAAGATGCGATTAGAACAGGTGGGTGGCGATAAGTAAGTGGGAGAATGAATGAGAGAGCTGGAGGAATTTTTTTTTGGAGAGGTTACATTTTCCTCTAGAGGAACTATTTTGCTCGGGGAGCTACTTGGTTTGGAAGTTGTTTCTGTTGTTTCACGATTTAGATTGGTTGATAAGGAATGCGTGTTGGTTGTAGATTTTTTGTTGTGGTTGTTTATTAACTGTGGTGTGGTTTTTTTTTTTGAATTTAAATTTTGGGTAGGTTGAGCCGTGTTTTCGGGGGACGTGGTTATTATACTGGAGGGTATTTTAAGTTTTTCTGAGTAAAGGATACTTGAGGAGAGTGGTTGGAGAGGGTGTTTTTCTTTGTACATACGTTTTGCTTCGGCTAAAGAGCATTTTGATTTCGTTTTTATTACCAGAATTTCCTTGCTTGCTTGCTTGCACTTGCACATAGTAAGGGACTTCGTCTACTTTGACTCTGGTATCACTTCTAACAACGGCATCTCATTGTTGTTTCTTATGGCTGAGAAGGCAACTGAGTGGTAGGGCGTTATGCCGAACAACTAAAGAGACGTTGTATAAAACCTTAATCATCCCAGTCGCGCTTTATGGCCCAGAAGCATGGGGCGTATGAAGACTTTGATCTATGACGCATTTTGTTTTTTTGTGGGGTGGGGATCTTTTAAAGGCAAAACTGAGCTCGAGTTCAGTGAAGTCGGATTTCCATCCATTAAACCCACCTCTCCTTTCATTTATCGTCCTTGCTTTACAGTTTTATGTCGTCGACTTTCTCATATTCAGAATCCGCTGCTGCTCTGCTCTTGGTTTCTCTTTTGGACTCTGCTTAGCAAGTACTATTTTTTCACAAAGGCCTAAAGGCCAACGCTGGGTGATGCTGCCAAGTTTAGAAAAAACGAGCAGGAACCTTTTATCATTTCCTGTGCAGATGTTGAGCAAGAACCATATCTCACGCACTCCGTAAAGTCTTCTCGGGCGGTCTAAAGAAAATTTGGAAGAATGACGTCATTGAGGTCTATAGGTCTGAAACAGTTTTCGAAATTCCATCAACAAGGTCCTCTAACACATGTCATTTCTCTTCAATTTTCAATTAATTTCCAAGGAGGGGTACTCTGAAGAATATTGGTGCTGTAACCAGTGTGACAATCTGAATTTTACTTGGATGGTTAAGACGGACAGAATTCTAATCTAAATCCTTAATGAAAACCATCAAGTGGTAACTTTATCAGATGACCAAAAATCCTCCAAGAATCAAGCCTCCAGATAGTAAAGGCACACACAAGTATCGACAAAGATTCTTGTCTTCCTCATCTCTGTCGTTTTTACAGAGAACTTGATTCTGTATTAGGGGCCTTCAATGCGCACTGCGACCTATGAGGTCTGTTGTGGTGACCCATATGGTTTAACAAGGGGTTGAGGCTTTGATAAACCTTAGTATAGTCTTAGATTCGATTTTCCGAACTTCCGTTGAGTTGACCGAGGTCCGCGTCAGGTGGATACATATGCCCAGAATATGTTCAGCGGTCTCTTTCTGTTCTCTACAGAGCCAGTAAATATCAGTATCTGATACTTTTATTTTATGCAGACGGTATCTGAGTGGACAATGTCCTGTCAGATAGCCCGGTAAGGTTCTTAACTCGTCTTTGGTGAGATCAAGTAAAGTCTTGGCCTTGTATAGGTTGGGGTTGATGAACTTTTTCGCTTGCCTAAGGTCCTGGGCGTTGGTCAGCATGTTTGTTGATATCCTATTGTGTTATTTTGGAGCAGGCACTGTTGGGTGGTACCCCAAAACAGGGTTCGGGACCAACGAGTGTGCGGCAAGCACTTCTTCTCGCCGGGCAGTCAGCCCGTTCGTTACCCTCGAAGCTTTCATGTCCTGGGCTTCAGGCTGCGGTAACCTTATTTACCGATGCAAGGCTTTCGAGGAGGTTGAGACGGTCTGAGACAAGCTTGGACCCTACCGTATAGGATTTAAGGGCTAATAGAGCTGCTTGACTGTCAACAGAAATCTGAAGAGATAGAATATTTATCTTCTTGGGATGAAACAGGAGATACCTATCACGGGGATACCAGAATAAATCTCGGTTGGGTCATCTTCCTAGCCTGAGGGAGACGAGAAAAGCACTGTGGCCTAGAACGCCTTTTGTGGCAAAACACAACTCAAAGCGATATAATGCCAATGGTGTGGTGGAAATCGTGTCATGAACTCCATTTCTCCTTAGGGCCATTTTTATGGCTTCGTGGGATGTGTTAGGTTAGGCAGGTTAGGTAAATGCGTGCCTTGTGACATTCGTCACTGCTCACTTAGACCAGCAATAGGGTCCATTGTGTCCATCTTCTAATTCTACTCCGGGAACCTGTAAAGAGAAGATGAACCGCTGATAAGAATATAAATCTCAGGAGGTCCCTCAGCTCGATGTCACGCAAGTCCTCCAGTTCCGTGAAGAAGTGACTATCAGGAGTCTTCATTCTTCTACCGGCGAGGGCAGGACATTCACACAACAGGTGACGGACAGATTCGATTTCTTCCTCGTCCCTGCAACTTCTGCAATATTCGTTGTGATGTACACCGAGGCGCTCCGCATGAATACCAATGGCGCAGTAATGATGCCGGACACTATCCTTGCTTCACGATGACTAAGTTTGACCGGTGACAGAGATCTCTTCTTATTATAACCGGTCCATAAGTTTCTAGCCATTGCATATGTGTCTAGCTGGATCCACCGTGTATTGGCTCGACTTATGGCCTCGCCATCAATGTACCTTCTTAACGACCTTATCGGAGAGCCTGTGAGGCATGCAGCGCTGCTCCTCTTCGTTCAAGTTCGTTAGTCCTTTCGTTACCTGAGATAACCATATCTAAATGCTATTTTGCAAATTTCTACAAGCCTCGATCTAGTTATCGCAGACTTTAGAGCCTTAACGGCTGCCTGGCTGTCAATATAGGCTATGATTGCCCTTGTGGTGATACCCTTCTCGCGGACAGATTTCGATCTGAAAGACGCTGCACTGTTTATTCTACAGGAGTGGTTTATTCCTAGGGCCTGGCAGTAGACCCCGGCGCCTGTACCAATGTCCACCTAAGACCTATCGGTGTCGAAAGTCGGTTCCTTTTTATTCGTAACTTTGTGGTTCCTCCAGTCTCTCTCTGTTAGGAATTCTGACAATTAATCTCCTGTCAAATGCCAGAGTCGGGATCATATGATCTGTTCTTGTCGATCTGTCGGCATTCTTCCATCGAGACAGTACTGAGGCGTGACCGTAGAGAGGTGGTTTCCACTGTGATCCTTCTCTCAGTCACAAAGCAGTTTTAACTGCCGTGTTGCTACAGTACAGATCCAGGGGAACGAAACTTAGCATGGTTTTTATGTTGGTGTTGTCCTCATTGATCCCAGGATTCCTATACAGGCAGCGCTCTGAATCTTAGTGAGGTACCTTCCACCTTGTGATTTGTTGGACCTCTAGAGATTTTTGAATCTCATAAGTAAGCTGATATAGAGCGGTACCGGTTAATCCCGCTCTATATGCTTGTTATCGAGGGTGAAAGGGTATCCTTGGTAGCTTGTGGGTCGTAAGGATTTCAAAGGTTTCCTTAGTCACACTTTTACAAATACCTCTCACCTCTCAAGCCATCATGGCTAAAGTGTCGGCTGCAAATCCATCTCATCATTTAACCTGTTTCGCATCACGCTAATCAGATCTCATGCTTCAGTACAGGTGGCCATGCTACACCACAGAGGTTCATGAAGCCGTCTCTTGTAATCTTGTCAAGCGTTTATGCACTGCAACTTTGTTTTAAACGTCCGGAATGAGTCAGATCAGATCGTCGTGTGGTTATTATGCAATAACTGGTATTCATTTCAAATACGCTCCTCCAAGCGCTGTCAAGATGGCCCGAGCGGCACTGAAGCGGGGCCTGGGGATACATTTTTATGCTGCGATTATAAGTGAAAAACAATTTTTTTTTCTTCTCGTTTTCATAAAAATACCATAAAAGCGAATGTTTTACAAGTTAATCGATGGCATTTGCATATTTTGGAATGTTTGTCTCGATACGATTTGGTATTGAGCTTCGATGGTTAAATGAGTCGCAACTTTTAGCGGACAAACATGCTAAGGCGGGGTCGAACGCAGCGGGAAAAACATTTAGTTTTATTTAACCTGTGTCTGCAGGTCTATAGGACTTTACATTGTTGGTTGGAAGATTCATAACTCAAAATAGAGTTCAAAAATAAGCGAAAAATGAGGTGATTTCTGTGGTTTGTATGTCCAGTCATAGATTTGTCAAAAGATTTTCGAGTTAAGGGAGGAACAGATATTTCCTTAAACTTACGACCAGGTGGCACAACCTACAGAACACAAGACAAAGCTACATACATAGCTCGGTTTCAGCTGCGAACCAAAGTGATTATTTCATAATTAGCCGATGGTTTGGATGTTCTCTTCTGGGCAGTAGAGCTACCGGCATGGCAATCAACCGAAATTATAACCTTTTTCATCGCTTGCCTTCATTTTTGTAGCGCAGTCGTATCGCGTATTCCATGCAAAGGTACTACATAGCAGTTCGGGAAGCACGTCGGGCCATAAGCATTTGTCTCACTTATGGTGATAATCTTAGCTCAATGGTTAGTGCGTTGGACTGCTCTCGAGCAACGTTGGTTCGAGTCCCAATAGCATCCATCGAACATTTTTCACGTTGTCGGAAAGTGACACATCTCCGAAATAATAATTTCACGAAGAAGCTTCTCATTTCTAGGTCGGATGAACAAAATTGTTGGCTAACATTGCCCGGGTTGAATGGTTAATTCTGATTGACAATGGACACTGATGTCTGCAGAAGTGGTCCTTCCAAATTCTCAGCACCGAATGCGACTCTAGTACTACCCTTGTTTGTTCTTGCAGGTTTCGGCTCGGGCTTTGTGGCCTTGGCACTTTGTTTTTACGATATGATAAAACTTCCAAACCCCTTTCCTGCAGTAGCATCTCTCTATATTCTTGATCGCGCGCTTCTCGTGGTCTTTATTTTTCCTTCTGCGAAGTGGATGTTTGTCCATTCCCTTCTGCTCATAGAGCTCGCAAACAGCTCTGTTCCTTTTATGCAGCACCTCTTTGTGTGCCTCTTGTTTTGCTCCATGTGCCTGATGGTATTCGTCAACAAATCAGGGACTTGGTTGTGGCGGTCGAGTAAAATGCAGCACGCAAGAGGCGGCATCTGATGGCTTCTTGGCAATGTTGCCACTGGTCTTTTATACTCGTACTTGATACTGGCGGCATAGAAGCTCTTAAGACATTGAGGGAGACCGGATCTCTTGCGGTTGTAGCCGTCCGACGTCAAACTTCCTCACAATGTTGCCTTGTCCAAGCGGCGTTCGGGATATCCGCAGCCGTACCTTGGCTACAACAAGGTAGTGATCCGAGTCAATGTTAGTCCCTCGGAAAGTTCGGCCATTCATAATACAGGAGTCGATCCCAATGTCGTCAATCTGGTTGATCTGGGGAATCTCCATGTTCTTTTGTAGATATCGAGATGTGGGAACCACGTACTAGCTACGACAATATTTCGTGGTCTCGTGTAGGTTGTACTTCCCGACAGTACTAGCAAAGATGGTCTCTCTTTCAAGCTTTGGGTTAGAACCACCCAAGACATTTTTATTGTCATAGCTCGTAGAAGCTGTCTTTGGTGTCGTCATTTTCCGTCTGCGCATATTAGGCTTACGTTGGCCAATTCAGCCTTGAAACGAGTTGTTACGAGCTGCTCATTCACAATAACAATGCCTCCTCTAACGGACCCACATCCAAATAATTGCTGTTTTTACTCACTAGTTTATGGTGGCTCTATAGTCTGGAGTGGAACTGGGCCTTAACCAACCAGCATCTCCAGCCAGCTCGATCTTTAGTCAACTGCCTCCGATTTCGCACGCCAAGTTGGTTAAGGTCCCCTTCCACTTGCGTGTCGATAAAAATCGCCGCAGTACGTGCTGTAGCCATATCCTTGTCCTCTGGATACAGCCAGAATTTTCTGTTGATCGACAACGCTACTATTGATTTAGAGCTCATCACATCATGCTTCGAACATTTCTCTTGATCCAACCAAAAAAACAGCTTTCCCATCTGCCTAGTTGCTCATTCGTGGTTAACTTATCGATCATGTCCTTCATCCACTTCTGGCTGAAAATGGTTCCGGACCCATAAACTTAGATGCTGTTCCAGTGCTTTGCTAGGTAGTTCGTCTTTTAGTTTCATTCGATACTTCAACCCAAACCAGTGTCAGGTCATTGAATTCTTGAACACATTCCACCGCCAGTTATTTACTGTTTACCATGAATCTCATCACTGCTAGGTTGTCAAATGCTTTCACGCAAGTGGTCACTCGTGTGTAGCCAACCTCTTGGCTTAGGATATTAAGATTTTTTTCCCCAGGCTGAGTGAGGCAGGCTAGACCTAGTAGATCCTTCGAAAATGTACCTGCTCCCGGTCTATCGTCTGTCTTGGATTCATCCGTGAAGATAGTTCAAGACGATCCATCCCCAAAAAGAGTTCTGTGTTAACTTTTGGTAACTTGGAGACTTTCCAAACTGTCCATAGTCTTATCAAGATCCCTAATCTCGGGTGGAGTATCTTAGTAATGTTACTGTCGTTCCTCTCCTGGTAGCGACTAACAAGTTTTAGTTCGTCATATTAAACAGCTGCAATTACTGGCATGGTGTAAATGTTGACAGGCGATAATATGAGTCGTGGCCTTGCAGGGCAGCAGGATTGTGTAGGTGCACCTCATTTTGGAATCCTACTGGCGTTTGCGTCCGCAAGCCTCTTCGATGGCCAATATCAATATCAATCGATTTTCACACGAGTTATCTCTCCTGAAACATACGCTCATGCTGCTAGGTTCTGCTCCCTCAATTCCGGCAACAGATGTGCCACTTGGTTAGGTCGAAACAATTATTGTCTTCTAGTTTCCACTGCTCCTCCATTTCATGTTCTGCGCACCGGTATCTATGATTTCTAATGTTTCGCTCGTTGTCCGCCGCCTTGGACTTACCGGCCTACACCATACTTTTCCGTTTTCTATTTACACTTTACCATGACACATACCTCTCTTTACCATCGGAGAAAAGAGGCTTTATTGGAGCTCATATGCAATGCAATAATAACCACCAGCTAGCCACTCATACAAAATACTTCTATTCCCCCATGCGGCTTGGCGGTGGCGGTAAACCCAATGGATGGCTGGCCTCCTGTGTCTCTTCTTCGGTGCCAAAACTGATTTAATTTAAGTGAAACCTGGCCCTGGCCTATATTGTGGGCAGTGGATGTGCCTCTGTGGCGCATAGTGTTTGTAATCTCACCTATGAGCAGCTAATAAAGAAATGACGAACCATTTGAAGGAAAAAAAAAAAAAGAGTCTCCATTGCGGTAGTCAGGTTTTTGCCTTGATTACTGCGACTATTAAGGGAGGGGACTCACCCACCTTTGCATTGAAGCTCTACATGACTAATGTGACACTAGCAATCTATTTCAGACTTGACATGTGTGCTTTTGTTTTGTGTTATTGTTGGTGGATTTGTTTTCTTTTTTGAAGGCTGACCAATTGTTTTTATTGATAAACGCACGATAGGCGAATGAGTTAACCTGATTTATTTAGTTGGATTAGATTGAGGCTATCGTTGGCGATAATTAATTGCTTAGATATCTGTGACTTGGAATGGATAAATTGGAAATTATCCGTTGTTGTTGGCTTTTTTTTTTTTTTTGGCACAGAAACGTCTTTTTTGCATGCATGTGGTGCTATTTTGACAGATGACAGCGTTGCCAGCTATGTCACAGAGCATCGCTTTGTCCTTCGTGTTATAAGCTATGACTCCAGCTGTTTTACCCCAACACGAGATTTGAGAATTCGCTGGACAGCGTATTTGGTGCATGTCTGAATTGGTTTACGGAAAGTGTTTTCATATTGCACGGTGTACCGGGTGTTTTCCAGCGTAACGCTTAATCGATGCCAGACCGGATAAGTTATGGGGAAGTGCTCAGTCAATGACTGTCGAGTCACCGGGGCCTAGGTAGGTAGGTAGGTTGGTAGAGGTGGCGGTTCTAAAGAACACAATTAGCGCTGGAACGCGCCGTTTTGAAACCGTTTTGACCTGGTTGTTTGTCCCTCTTTTTCTTGGAAATATCTCTGAGGTCGTTGAAGAAGGGTTGGCCTAGGATGCGAGTCTGACCCTTGCTAGGGCCGGACATTTACACAAGAAATGATGCAGAGATTCTTTTTCGCTACTACGGCAGAAAGTGTTATGGGGGATACCTAGGGTGGCTGCGTGGTCTCCTATTGCCCAGTGGCCTTTGCTAGTGGCTACGATTCTTGCAATATCTGCTTCCTAGCTCGTTTATTTTTTGTTTGTTGTAGTCGAGCCGGATCTTCCTTGATATGACGCAGTTGTTAAGCCTATTCAACGCTTGGTTGACCGTCTTTAAAAAGTAGTGTTGAATATTGCCCTTAACGGCTCCTAGCGGGATATTAACAACTTCCGCTAGTGAGTCGTTAAGGGCCGATCCCCGCCTTAATCTGGTCAATCCGTCAATTTTAATCTGGCCTGGGACCCAGGTGAGAATGACCCTGCACTGAACCCCCAGTTGGTTTAGTTCCTACTGGCATTGCTTTTCCAGTTTTGACGATGAAGTGGCCGAATTAATAGATTTGATAGCCGCTTGGCTGTCAAGCAATATTGTAGATGGGTGTTGGAGAAGTTTTCAGCACATGGCAGGCTACCCAAATAGCAAAAAGCTCTGCTTGCAAGACACTGGCAAAATTCGGAAGTCGAAGGGGTTTCGACAAATTCAGTTTCTCTGAGAAAATGCCTGCGTCGTATCAAAATCCTTGATCACTTTTTCGATTTCCCAGTCTGCACTAGTTGAAAACCTTGCTGAAAAACATTTCGTGAAGTTTAACTTGGGAGTTAGGCGAGGACGCGACCAATTTGTTTGGTATTGTTTCCATAACCTTACTGTGACCATAGAGCTTTGCGGTCCAGCACCCAGATTATCTGAGCCGGACTGCACTGCATAATACTATTTCTTGCCGAGAGGCCTCTGTGTTAACCCCAAAAGGACGACTACTGTATCTTATACCAGAAGGGGAAACTTACATCTTCTCATTCACTCCTCCATCTATGGCGAAACTATCCAATTCTCGAAAGATGCAATGTGCATTTGAGAAATTATCCTCCACATTGTCCGGACCGTCAAAAAACCCACTCTGGATCTGTCGCCGCATCTGTGGCAATAGCTAGGGTCTAAGTCCCAAGATTATATGCTACAAATTAGCAGCTTCGTCGTCGAACCTACTCTAACATTTGCGGCAGTAGTTTGCTGGGCAAAGACTTACGAAGTAACCACAGTTAAAAAACTAAAACGAGTTCAACGTTTAACCGAAATCTGCATGGGGGGCTGTCTGTGCCTTACCCCCACCGCATAGCTTAACGCTTTCGTGGGCTTACAGTACAAGTCTACATAGAAATGCAGACAAAACTTAGCCTGCATGGATTGTTCCACTTAAATAACATCGGCTCTAAATGTCTCCCCAATGATGGTCACCTGTTACAAAGTAGTGAATTTAGCATGGCCATTGGACGATACCCTTCCCAAGCTCTGCTTCAAATGAAACTAGTGAGAAAAGTTCAAACCCCATTTCTTAAAGCTCTACCAAGTATGGTATACTGACGCATGAAAAAATGGACAGTGGATCTAGGTCTGAAATATCCGGTGAGTTGTCTATTGTTCGCAGCAAGTCAGCGCTTAGGTTTCCGTCACCACTTTGAAGAGCTTGTGTTTCGACATTGAAACCAACAGCCAGTTGCAGCAGCAGCCGTGTCTTTCGTGAGATCCCCCGTCGCCCTAGGATGTCGGGAGGATGCGTAGGCTCATATGTGGAGAACCACTTGTGCATGTTAAGCCTGGCTGGGTTGCTAAGATCTTCGTAGAAGTACCCCCGAAAGTTTTCCTTCTCAGTCTTGATAGGGCTGGGTTGTTGTTTCATTCTCTTCCTCGTCTCTACAGCTTCTGGAGAAATCCTTGGAAGGGACAACCATTTTATAAAATGTCTACCTATCCAGCAATGCCCCGTGAAGGCTCCTACATCAGTCTTAGGCATTGTATAGATAGAAGTCTGCCCTTTATTTTAAGATCCAGGTTAGGCTAAATATGCCTCGATGCAGGAAAAGTACTGATATTATGTCACCTGCTGTTTGCCATTTGTCTGGCTTCGTTATCGAGACGAAACTTAATCGATTCTATAGAAGCCGACGGTTTATCCCTATTTCTAGAGAGATTCCAGCTTACCTTTTCCTTTGCTAGGTCGTGCGCTTTACAGTTGTCCCTGCATCCAGCATAATGAAACGTCGCATCCGTCAACGATCGATTTAGAGCTCTGCGACTGCAACATTGCTTTACCAACTTGGATCGTATTGTCGGTGATTGCAATGCTTTTATCGCTGCCTGACAATTTATACTTAGTACAACAGCGCTACCATCTAGCTGCAGCTTCTCTTAATGCTGTGATTTCTGCCTGAAAAATACTGTAGTGATCCGTCAGTCGTCTGGTAATTCTCACATTGGATGCACTGAAGAAGACCTTGTCGCCGTAACATACGTTGTTTTAGATCCAACTGTGTACATCTCGAACCAGATTCAATCAAGATATCCCCCAGATTCTGGGAATTCCGATCTTTGACATGAATGTCAATAAGTGAGATGATGTAGTCCGTCCTACTAGGAATAGTACTATTGCCAGAGTAGCCCGTTTAATTGATGGCCAATCGTGAGAATTTCCTAATGCTAGGGTTGCCATCAGGGTATGACAAGCCTCTGAGAGTATAATTTGTCAAGAAAAAGCTTCTCAATTCGCCGTTTGGAGTCAGGATTTTCCATTCGTGGAGAAATGTAACACCTACAACATGAATGGTTGCGAGAAGCTATTAGCATTTTTTTTTATAATCCACTCGCAATCAAGGGGCTTGGAAGAGACGAATCG
The DNA here is from genome assembly GCA_917880715.2 of Matsumyia berberina. Classification (NCBI taxonomy): domain Eukaryota; kingdom Metazoa; phylum Arthropoda; class Insecta; order Diptera; family Syrphidae; genus Matsumyia; species Matsumyia berberina. The sequence goes on from OU862872.1 coordinate 42,055,002, forward strand.
TCTCCGGCGTACTTACAGGACACTGCGGAATATGAATCCATGCGGAGCGTCTTGGATTGCCTACAGCGACTATTGCAGAAGCTGCAGGGACGAAGAGGAAATAGAATTTATCTAGCCCTTATTATGCGAATGTCTTGCACTAGCTACCAGAAGACTGCGCCCTCTTGGTAGTAGCTTCGTCCATGGGCTGTAGGACCTTCATATTGCTGATTTTAGAAAATTCTAGAGATTTATATCCCTTTCTGGGTGGTTTCCAGATAAGCCAACCCTATCACTTGGCTTGACTTAGGTTTACTCTTTATGGGTACAATGGACTCGCTTGAGATCTAAGTAAGACTTTAGGACACCCACAAAACCAACCACAAGGGGCTTATGAATACATATCCGTTTGATGTTATTCATACAGCGCGAGCAAGGTGCAGTGGTTCGAAACTCAGATAGTATTAGGTTCAATGGCATCCGAGGGTGATGTCCAGACTAGCTGGGGACTTTTTTTTTTGTGTCATTGCTATAATTCACGGTATTTTTTATCGAATCTCCTGTCTCTAGAGCAGGAGTTGTTCCTAAAGCATTCTTACACAGATACGTGACAGCGTTGTGAACTCTTCAAAAGATCAGTGTTGCTTTTCTAGTCCAATGCTGTCCACCAGTCTAGTACGTTATGCATTAGGATGGCCACCAGCAAGGGTGTATAAATCGAGTAAACTACTTCAAACAGATAAACTGTCATCATAATGATAAGATGTTGAGTAAACTAACGCGTAATCTTTTAGTCAGGTTAACAGCTTTTCCAAAGTTCTACGAAATGCTTATAAAAATCCAGAAAAAAATGGCAATTGACGCCCAATACGGAAATGAAATGTTTTTGCTTTAAGAGGAAGGAGGTACGTACTCCGTCTAAGCACTTGGAAAAATTATTTGTCTAGACATTAATTTTATGCCAAAACTTTATCAGAACTTATGTACATATTTAGATATGTAGCTCTGATTTTGTTTTCTTCGTTTATTAATTAATTAATGCTGCTCAGAGTTTACTTCCTCCCTGCTAACAACAGTAATCCACAAACTGTCAAAACAACTCTGACATCTTTGTTGACATATTAAATTACTTAGGGAAGAGTAAAACTTTTCTTTCTCCCTCCCATTTTGGACCAACAAACTATGCATTGCTCGTAATCCATTAACCAACACGAGCGCACCCCGGTTACCCAGATCACGTCCTTAAAATAGCAAAATTATGCATCCAATTGCATTTCCTGAAACGTAGTTAGAAGAGACACAAATAGAAAACGTTTCCTTTTGCTTAATTTAGCGAAATTCGCAAACGCAATCTGCACGTTCAAACAAATAAACACAACGAACACATCCCGCCAACAATGGCGGCGGATGGGGTGACGGGGCAGGTGCTGTTTATTTGCATTTTGAGTCTTCTAATCCAAACAAGTTTTTAGGATCACCATTTTAGAAATTACGTCATTGGAGTTCCATTTTGTTTTCTTCTGTGTTTCCTTCCTTCATCGTTTTTCGATTTTTTTTTCCTTCTTCTTCTTCTACTTTTTACTTTTTTTTTTTTTTTTGCATGAGTTGTGTTCCAAGTTTTGGTTCCATTCCAACAGAGAAATGGGGTCACTATCACTTGTTAATCGTGTGTGCGTGACGTTATACACAATTATTAAGCGTGCTTCGATGAAATAAAATAAAAGAAAACGAATTCGCTAAAGTATCCCCTGAAAGAGAATTGAAGAAGCGACCGACAGACAGGGAGGGAGGCCAACATACATAAATTTCATTTTGCAAACAACAATTGGTTTTTGGCCGTTTGTTTGATTTCAATCAGCAGATGGATGAGAGCTACTTTGGAGCTCCCTCTAGTGAGGGATTTGGGTATGTTGTTGATCCCATTTTAATTGAAATGATTCACGGTAGCTGGACGGGTTTCCGAAACGAAAACAAACACAACAAATGTATTTGTTTTGCATTTAAATTGATCAAGAAGTCGCCGAAGAAGGAAATGAAATTGTGATGAGCGAAGTCTGAGGCCCGACGGAGGCGGGTGTAATCTGATCGGAAGCGCTGACAATTCTGTTCCCGGGAATTGTTGTATCGATTTGTTGAGTTGACATTTTTTTTATTTATGTTTCGGTAGAGGCGATAACTCAATTGATAAGGAATGCCTGGGAGATTATTTGTGGCACAGTCATTGGTATTGAAGTGTCTACTGGGGTTTGTCAAGGGTTCAGTGTCACTGGGGAGATGTAAGCTGACGTCGTCGAACCCCGATGTATCTAACTGACTGTTGCCGGCTAAACTTTGCCCCTTTCCATTAGTCCATCTCGAAGACGCTTTTATCGCAGAGCTTGAGGGTGATGCATTAATTTACCGGCTCCCTTCCTGAGTAGTTTCTCGGCGACATCATCATCAGCAGCTGACCTCATCGGGGTGGAGAGCGGTCAACATGGCTGGGAAGTGCGGATGGAAAAGCTTAAAGATCTGTACAATCCAGTCGTGGCTAACGAAGCGCAACCCTTATGATGACAAGACGGAGTAAACGGGCCTCGGGTATTGCTAAGCCTGCTTTGCCAGGGCGCCATTCGGAGCCAGGCCTAGAGGGTGGCAGCATACGAGCGTCCGGTGGTCGGCTAGTCCTGCTCGGCAGCCGGCCGGGTTCAACCCGGGAGATGAGCTATGTTCCGATGTGGGCATAAGTGGACTTTCGGCTTTTCGGCGACATCTTCATCACAACTTTCTCCAGAGTGCCGTCGCCTACCGCCAAAATCAGCCAACACGGCTTCGCTAATCATCCGCTGCAAGCTGGGAATTGCAAGCTAGGGCCTTGTCTGACTAGTTTGTCGACGCGTTAGTGTCCCTTCAACCCGGGACCAACATGAGTGTGGCTCTGAACCGGCTACCTAGATACTCCATGTAGTCCATTTCGGCGTTCTTTGACTAGCTTGGAGGATATAGAAGCTGAATAAATGGTTTTGATTGCGACTTGACCACCGACTAAAACAGCAAGGTTATGCTTGGTTGTTGGAATGTTTTTAAGTAGCTGGCAGGCTTTCCAGATTACCAGGATTTCCACCTGGAAAACGCTGGCATAAATCGAGAATTCCGCGGTGCATTTTTCAGCCACCGGTCCTTCCTCCGATTCAACTCCAAAGGGAAAACGTACAGAGAAACTGTTTACGAAATTCAATTTGGGAGTGATATAGTCTGTCCCAGACCCAGATTCCCTAAGTCTAATTGCGCTGGACAATGCAGTATTTTTGAGAAATGCAGTCGGCCAAGGCCCTTTTGATTTGACTACCCCAAGATGCTCGGTTGGTCATCACCCCAAGCCATCGGCTGTACGTATTCTCACAGTTGTTTGAACTCTGTTAAATTTTTCAACGTTGAAGGCTAAAGTCAGTAAAAAAATAAGACGCGACACAGTTGTATACTTCTGAGACGCCTCTATTGACCAGATATTCAGGATTACCCTCGTCTACTGACCAGGTTTGGGTAAGCCTGCGCTCTTTCATGGGGGAAAGAGACCTCCTTAATGATTTTCTAAGCTTTGGATTGGTAATTTTACTGAATTTCTTCTAACCTACTCTCTTAAGATTTTTTGGATGGAGTTTCTTTGGATGTTCACTAGATCGTCTTATGAAATCTAGTTCTCTATCAAATCAACCTGACTAACTGACCTCTCCAGTAAGACGCAATTCCCAGAATCTCAAAGATTATGTCTAAAAAGCCGCTCATGTCTAAATGTCAAAACGTCAATCAAATTGTTGGCAAATGCACCAATGTCAAAAACGATCAATCAATTTGACATAAATCAGTGACTACTCAAAAATTATGTCATCGTGACACTTCCAGAGAACAACAAACATTAGCATCGTAAAATGATGTCACAATATAAGTAGGTAGCAACCTTTGGTTACAAAAAATAAAGCAAAACGACTGCCGTCCTTAAGTAAAATGTACGAGTAGTAAATTTTAATAACCATGCTAACAAAATTTAAAAAAAAAATTGCTTTGACCCTAATAAACCCAAAATAGCTACAAGTCTATTAAAATTGGATCTTGAATCATCATGAGCGTGATGTTCATGTTGAAACGTGACGCGGCTTTCGGAAATGAGGTTATATGCCCGAATGGCATTTAATTCGGATTTTTATTTAAGTCCGTGGAGGACCTGTATCCAACCAAATACCTTGATCGTAAGCTAGTCGACTGAAGCTTCTCACACGAAATTGGTAGAGGCCTCTTAGCACTTGCGAGCGTCACCTGAATCGCGGTCTTCCTCTATTGCCTTATTTCTCCGAGGAGAATTCGAAAATTCTCCATGCAGGAGCCCCGTCACGTATTCGCTTTATGTACACGTCGCACCCATCTAAGTCGTTGTATCGAGACTTCTAAGTCAGTGTCTTTGTCGATTTATCTTCTCATCAGCTCACCAGCTTTCCAGGAAGCTTTCCAGAACCAAAGATCCGAAGAAATTTTCCGTCAAAACAAGAAACTCATCTACTAGAGACGGATTGGTATGATAAGGGTTTTGTAAAGAATCCTTTAAGTTGTCTGTCCAATTGCCCTTCGAATAAGTTGTAGTAGATTTTTGGAGTTTTGTTTACCCAAGGTTGGTCATAGTGATCTGGCTATTGCACATGTGTCCATGTGACACCATCGCGTATTAGCCCCGATCATGGTTTGCTCATCTATTTACCCATAAAGAGTGCTAATGGGTGTCCTTGCGACCGGAAGGTTATATGCATACTCGTATGCTAGTTCTGCATCCCTCCTGGCAAGTTCGTCCGCCCTCTCATTCTTCGTTGCCGACTGCAGAGACTTAATAGTCGCCTGGCTACCAACATAGATAGTAATGGTTCCTCTAACATTGTTGTCATATTTGATTAGCGCTGCGGCCTATAATATGTATGGTAGTTATCTCGGCTTGAAAAAGGCTGCATCTGTCTCGATCTTTGAAGGATTGGTTTACCCCTTGGATCCACAGAAGATATCGGCACCAGTACCAGCGTGCATTTTAGAACCGCCGGTTTAGAAGGCTAGCTCTTCTTCAGTGTATAGGTTAGGTTAGGTTAGCGGGCCGATGAAGACGATAAAATCCTCTTAATCTCACTTAGGTCTATTTAGACCCGTTGTGGTACCCATGTGTTTTACCAGCTACTTCCCACTGCGTGATTTTATATGCCTGATGACAGCCACCCGGCTCTTCTTGCGAACTTGACTAGAACCATCGGATAACTCCTCGATGTTATCAAAGAGGTATCTGCCCAGTGTTTTTTTTTTTTTTTTTTTTAATATTGCAGAGTCTTAGGCAGTGACAGAGGAAGTGAGTCGTGTCCTCATGCACCTCCTCATCCTCACATCCTCTCCATTATCCCAGTCCTCTCTTCTTGGTATTTTGGTGCCAAATCTCCGATCGAAGTCTGAGGCTGATGTAGGCCGTGTCCATATCTATTTGTCCAGAGATCTACTTGCCTTAGTCTGAGTGCCATTTTTGTCGCCCTACTTCAACAGTGGATGTCCACTGGAACTAGGTTCAGCATTGTTTCAAGTGCCGCTGTGGGTGTGTGATCTATCCTATGCAGCCTGCTCTTTGAATCTTGGTTACACTTGTAAGATTGCATTCCTGCATAAGTGCCTTTCACCAAACAATAGAACCGTATGTTAGGATGGTTCGTACCACAGCAATGTACACCCAGTGTACCACTTTCGGCTTAAAGCCCCATGTGTTATCGAATATCTTTTTACAAAGAGGTTGACATAGTTCCCAGCTTGGAGTGGTCCCCAATATATGCTATAAAAGGACCTAACTACCTCAGGTTAGTGTGGCGAGGTCCTTACCAAACTTATAGAGCTGCATGCAATCTTTATTGTCATCCTGCACAGTAGAACCAGTTTGGCAATGATGCCAAAGCTTGACATTGCTTTGTCTCTATAAAAAACTATCAATCGGTTTAAAACCTTTAAGAAGGGATGACACCATTTGGAGTTCCTGGGGTTTCTCCCAGATCTAGCGCAATGTGAATGTTTGGTTGGTGGCAGATTATGCTTGTCCAATGTCGCATGACATGGACTGTAGGCGCTCACACAACACAGCAGATAAAATCTTGTAGTTAGTTGGGAGTGGTTCTCAAGAGGTGTACACTTAGATCAGCGCTATCATTCCACGTGTAGATCTGAGGTGTCCGTATATTTGTCAAAAGTAAATCTGTTTGTAGTGATTTTTTCTATGGCCGGGCAGTTATCCCGATGGTGCTTGGGAGGCCAATTCCTTGGCTAACTCCCTACTTGGGCGCATTATGCGTGAATCTCTTGTTTAACCACTTAGATTTGATTGGAGGTAGAGGTGTGACCGTATCTCCTTATCATTGCGGCCACCGATGGGCCTATCGTGATTTCCTCCATTTAGAGCTCGATCATGATGCCTGAATTCGAGATGAATCCAGAGATGTGTTTGAGTGAACTGGCAGATATATCCTCCGTTTCGGTAACTTTGAAGTTTTGGCTGAAGTTAAATGTTGGTACACAGTTGTCTGTGATGATAATTCCAAGTAGTTCATCTCCGTTTGATTCCAGGGTAATGTCAGGATGGACTAGTTTGAAAAGTCGTTAATCATGGCTTCTTTCTGTATCTGAAGATGGAGGGTTGGAAGGTTGAGGATAACTTCTAGCACTGCAATAGGAGTTGTTCACATGGCACCCGTAATGCACACACAAGCTAGTCTTTGGAGTTTGTTGAGCCTGTCTTGTGTGGTCTTTTGTTTGGTTTTTTGGCACCATACGGGTGTTGCGTAGATGACAATTGGTCTGGTTATAGCTATATGTGCCATTTTTGGGTTCATATCCCAGGTCTTACCAAAAAGACTTTTGCTGGTCCATAGGGAGATCCTGGCTCTATCTATGGTTTTTATGAGATGAGAGTTCCAAGTGAGTTTTTCGTCTACAATAAGGCCCGGGTACTTAACTTCTTTTAAGAACTCTATTGCTTCACCGAATAGAGTGGATTTTCGCAGTTTATTTAGATTTCTTCTCTCTCTGAAAGCAACTATGATGCTCTTGATGGGGTTGACGTTTAGGCCAACTTTTTTTGCACCAGTCAGCAACTAGATTGAGTGTCCTCTGGAGGAGGTTTCTTCGAATTTTCCTCTGATTACGATTGCAATGTCATCCGTGTATCCTTGGACATAAAACCCGCCATTGCTGAGCAAATTTAGCAGTTCATTTACTACGATGGACCACAACAGGGGAGAGAGGACACCACCCTGGGGGCACCCTTGCGCAGACATGAGTCTGAGTTTGTCGCTGCCTAGTATGGCGTTGACATTTCTGCCGTTATGTGTGTGTCTTATCCAACTCTACTCCTGTGTTTTGGATGCATCTGTATATCTGGGCATGTTCAGTACTGTCGATGGCAAGGAAGCAGCCCACCGTAATTTCTTTTTCTCTCAGGGATTTATCAATACTTATGGTGAGATTCTGAAGAGCATGCGTAGTAGATTTTCCGGGCTGATAGGTTTTTGTGAAGTGGGTAAGTGGTTTAACCACTTGATTCATTGCTGAAATATGTCGAAGTAGCTCAATGTGAGGTTTTCTCTGTCAAAACTGTTATTCGTTGACTCTACGATGTCCTTGTGAGGAATTCTAGCTAGAATCGGGTCAACAAGACATGCTGCGCTCTGTACATGGAGCACACTGAGATGTGCTTGCGTAGGTCCAAGAGTTCAGTTTCTCTGCACAGAAGGGCTAAGCATTCACAGGTCATTCGCTGACTATTGGACAAATATTCAGCAGGCACTGCGTGATAATTTGTCTATCAGAGTCCAAAAACTAGTTCAACGAAAGTCGTCTAAAGTTACTCAGCATGTCGTACAAAATTTGTGATGGTCGCTTATGGATCAAGTGATGCCAGTTCTTATCATAAAGGTCTGTTCACATTGAGTCCACTATTCTCCTTTTAACTAGTTATGTCTACCACCCGCTTGTTAAAACATATTTTTTACGTCCAATTTCGCACACGTTCTTCTTTTTTTTTGCAATTCAGACATCACACGTGTCAATTTCTAAATAAATACCCAACAGCTTGACCAATTCGATCAAGTGCTAATTAAGTGGCAAAAAGTAAAATTAATGGCAAATTTGTTCAGAAAAAAATCACGTAGACGTCCATGCAAAATACCCTCTCTTTGGTTGACAGTTGGGTGTGATAAAATGGTCGAACGTCTGTTGTCTTTTTTTGGAAAATTCCTAGAACTTCATTTAAATTTATGCAAACAAACCAAAGGAAGGAAATACACCAATTTGTTGTTTTCTTATTGTTTTCTGCCAATTTGTGATTATTTTTGTTTTAAGCGTGCAATTGGAGATTGAATAATGGAATCTTGTGACGTAAGTCTGTTTGCTTTTTGTAGGACCAATGACTTTTAAGATAATTTGCGAGTCATTCATTGGAAAATTGGGGTCTCAACTTAAATGTAAAATTGACAAATTGGTAGTATGTACATACCTACATACTGTCTGTGTCACAAATGCCAGTGATGCCCAGGAAACATCGAAATTTGATTTATTTCCGTGGTGACAGATGAGTGTATTTCTTTGTTTTTAATGACGCGCGTTTGTGCAATAATTTTGTTTGCAAATAATAAAATTTTGAATTTTATAAATAACCACAAGAAGTGAAAATTAATTTATGTCATTTGAAAGTTGGTTGTTATATTTATTTTTTTTTTGTGAACAAAAATAAGTTTTTTGATCGATAGAACTGTCAGCGTGGGAGTATTTGTGATGAATTTGCATTTATTATGAGGCTGTTAAACGTCATTTTTTTTGTGAACTCAAATGAAAGGAAGAGGACATTTAATTAAAATGAAATTATTTGTTCTTTGAATGTCACATTAATTTCGCAATCAATCATTGGTCGAGTTTAGAAAATATCAAGTAAATTAGACTGTTATTTATGTCAAAATGTAGGCAATTCCTTTTAGTATGTTCATCATTGTCACTTACTTAAGGTGGCGCTAAAGTCCGGGGTGGACATGGGCCTCAACCTACAAGCGTCTCCAACCTGCTCGACCTTTAGTCAGCTGCCCGTTTCACTTGCTTGCGTCACCTAAGTTGTGGTCTTCTTCTACTATGCGGATGGCTCGTAAAGTCAGTCATGGGCCCGGATGTAATCTTTTCGGATAGACCGACTATACTAGACTTCACTTCACTTCTCGTTAGGAAAGTATGCATCCGTTTTTTAAGCGGAGACTTGTGTCATCCTAATGGCAACTATATTGTAAAGAATTGGTTGATGGGTTGGAGCATCTACGTCTATAGCCATCGCCAGGCTCTCTTAAGGTCTTGCTTAACCATGTAACCAGTTCGAAAATAGTTCGAGACATGCAAGAACTCTCTGAATTTGGTCGCAAGGCTGAGCTGCTTGACTCTTGTCTGGGTTCCAGAACACACTGGAATCTCAAGAAATAAGATCGCCGATAAGATTAATAGGCAAGGCTCAGAGGATGATTTCTCAGGACTTGAACCTTGGTTAGGTCTTCTCGCGTCTTCGGTCAGGGCATTCATTGACGATAGAGTTTTCTACAAATAAAATTGTGAGTGGCGCGGGGCTCTAGGATGCAGCCAGACAAATGAAGTGCTCCCGAACGTCTGTAAGAAATCTTGCTCACACTCAGTAGAAAAGGTTGTAGACAACTTATCGGCATTCTAATGAGACACTTTGCTTTTACCAAGCATTAGTGATGCTAGCGGTCCTGCCTTTGCTCGGATCAAGAGGCAGATTTTTGGCGCTGAGTGCTGATGCTGTAAGCTCCTAGATCCAGCCATGTGGAGTTTAGAAAGGGAATTCGATCTTGAATCGCTGAGTTCGTTAAAGAATGGTTGGTTTAGTGCATGCAGTCTAGCTCTTGCAAGTGCCGGACACCTGCAGAGGAAATGTAAAAGAATTTCCTTCTCATTTTCATTTCTGAAACTGCAGCAGTAGGGGTTCTATGGAATAGCTATTTTGGCCGCATGGTCTCCAATTGCCCAATACCCCGTGATTGTTGCTGTTATTCTGGCAATATCTAGGCGGGTACTGCTTAGGAGATCTTTTGTTCTAGTCGTATCGTAGATCGGCCATATCTTCCTTGATATGGGACAGTTGGTTAATTCCTTCCATTGGAGGTTGGCCTTCTGCAGAAATTGTGAGTGGATTTGTCCCTTAACCGCTCCTAGCGCTAGTTTGGAGGATTTGGTAGTCGAGTCGATGGCTTTAATACCGGCTTGGCTATCTATGAGGATAGCAATGTTTTATTTGTGTGTTTTGTCACGCCCGAGTTGAGTGCAAGCCTCTCGGATTGCCAGTAGTTCCGCCTAGAGGACGCTGGTGAAATCCGGCAGGCGGTATGATCTTGCTACTTTCAGTGATTCCGAGTAGACACAGGCCCCCACACCGCAGTTCATCGTTGATCCTTCGGTGTAGATGATCGTGTCGAAATTCTTTACCACTTCGTTTTTCTTCTTCTTCTGTTCTGGTGGGGAATCCTACGTGGAACTTTTTCCTAAAGTTAAGTTTGGGTGTAACGTAGTCGGTTGGCAACGTGACCATACCGTTTGGTAGCGAGTCCAGGATGTTGCTGTGCGGCCCAGCACCCAGATTCTTTGAGTCTGACTACGCTCCATAGTGCGGTGTTTTTTGTGTGTAATTCTAGAGGCAAAATATGCAGGAGCACAGCAAGGGCATCCGTTGGAGCCGACCTCAATACTCCCGTGGTGCCAATACTCACTGTTGTAGCCCTTTCTCAGCCCTTTCACTAGCGACCCGTAGGTGAGAATCGAACGCACTACAGCTGTGTTCGTCCACAAGGTTATCTTTGGTTGAAGTTGGCCATTTAGACGGGGAAGGGTGAAGGCAAATATTTTGGTTTTAGTAGTGAATTGCATCAGTTCGGGTTTATACCAAGGCCACAGCATGTGGTCCAGGTGTTTACCTTGTCTAGAGCTGTCTCCATGATTTCACTAGTATCACCACGTCGTCCGCATACGCGACCACCTTGACCATTTCTCTGTCTAGTCTTACAAGAATTTTGTTCATAACCATTAGCCAGAGTAGAGAAGAAATGACGCAACCCTGACGGCTGTCAAATCTTTCAATTTAGATGACAGGAAATGTCAACTGGATCTAGCAAATATTAGTCGGCAGCTATTCCTAGGCAAAGTCATGTTTACAGTTTAGTGGGCGAAGGACCAAAGTTCCCTAACGAACCTTGACACCAACTTTTCGATTCACAATTTCTCGAAGCTACCTAATACAATGCTCGTGTTTATCTACTCAAGACCCTACGCCGACGACACCATGGCCAGCTTGGGCGGTAGTTCCAAGTGATTGTGGATTCCGGTAAACTTGTCCCATCCCAGACGAGTACAAAGAGGGCGTGAGTGATTCAGGGCCTGCATCTCATTCAAAATACGTTTACGACTTCATACTTTCTTTCAGGTTAGGTGTCGTTTCAAGCTCATGTGTTCTCTAAGCCTTATTTGCAGTCGTAATAGTTTCTCTTCGGCGTAATTGTTTAAAATAAACTTTATAGCGCTCTAATCTGTGAAGTGAAAGCCATACCATAACCCAGGAACGAGCGTATTGCTCATGTCGTTGTTGTATCTTTCTTCTCTAGAATTTAATTGGATAATGACTTGGAACACAACACCACCGCCGCGCCGCCAGCAGCGTGGTGAGAATGTAAATTTTATTCCCGTCATGCGAAATATTAAAATTTATTAAAGCACTAAACCTACACGATGCTGTGCAAGCAACAACGCCACACGGCATACACATCGGGAACAACCCCCTCGTAGATAAAAAAAAAAAAAAAAAAAATATGAGCGCGCTTCCAAAATATTTAAAACCATTATTTACGGATGTCGTTGTCGTTGCTGTCATCGTCGTTCTCGTTGACGTTGTCGTCGGTACCGGCAGTTTCTCTAGGCCCCCTTCCCTGCCTCAGATGCACAACGCATGTCTGGGGAAAAGTGTTTAGGAATAGAGAGCAAAGGAGAATTCATGTTAGTGGACTAGGGCAAGGTATTAAACATTAGGATCTATATTATTGCTATCCACCATGTTGGCCGGGTGTGCGGGCCAACCTTTTGGCTTTCCTTCCACACGAACTGTGGAGCTTTTCTTTTTTCTTTTTTTTTTTTCTTCCATTTTCGCTTTCTTTCAGTTAACCTGTTTGTTAACCTGCGTATCTGTGGGGTAGACAATTGGAAATGAAATACATTCGTTCGTTCCTGCCGTAGCCGGAGAGATAATTGTAGCACTGTGGCATGTTATGGACGATGTCGACAGCGTCGACGAGGAATACTACAGCGATGAGGGGTCAATTCCATTAAGTAGGTGAAGTACACATAATTAACTAATAAAAGTTTCTATACTTCGTACTAAATGGAAAGAGTAAACAATTTGAAAGGGGTCTGTCGGGGCTGTCATGAGAGTCGGAATGATGTGCTATCTGTCATCAGTGGATGTTGAAAAAATGGCGACGGTTCTTGTTGTTGATAGAAGACGTTACAAACGTCTGATCCAGGACGAGTCTCTGCTTGAGACACTGCAACATTCGATCCTGTGCACTTTTCTACTAGTTCTGAGATCTGCGATAGTTTGGGCCCTATAAGCGGAGTTTGAGCTTCTTCTCTGTCATTCTAACTTGGGTCCCAGAAGATAGGGGCATAAGTGGAAACGAAGAGGCTTATGAATTGTCTAGGTGAGGTTCAACTCTTGACATTTTTATCGCGGAACCAGTTTAGACTCCACTTGAATCTATCAAGGAAAAACTATTCTCACTATTCCTAAAGACGGGTCGGACTAGATAGCTATGTACGTCATTTCTAGGACGATATTGGTCATCAGAGACCTCCTTAACAAAAATCGAAGGGTCACTTCTAGTCTTTTAGCAATCTGTATGAGTTACCACCATCAGCACCATCGACAACCGTGAAGCAAAACCGGGCATCACCTTCAATATTTACTGCCGCAGCTGCAAACATGTAAACGAGGCAAAAATCCCACTAGTGAATGCCCGACTCTCACTAAAACTAGGCATCGTACATGCCTACCTTTGTTAAACAACCTTGACGAAATATTTCTGAGGTGCTGTCCTTCAAATCCATGGAATGGATGTAGGGACTATCAAACAACAACCCCTTTCACGTTTGTCAACTCATTTAGGTTTCGAAGAGACATGGTATCAAAACGGTGGAAAAGCGCTCAGGCATGCTAGTCGCCTAGTCATCTCGAGCCTGAATTCTCTGATTTGTTGACTGTCGCGCCAGGCTCGGGATGAGCCAAGGCCTAGCTTCGCGCAACCATTCATGTGTGTTGTTTACACGAATTGAGAAGCTCCTTCATGGCAGATTATAATCCAGGAGGCTTGTCATTCCCCGATGAGAAGTGGTGCCGCGAAAAATGTTCGGTGGATATGGCTGGGGATTGAACCTGCAGGTTATATCTTTTCCTTTATTCGCCTCTTTCCCACACCGAACCTAATATCTAGAGGTTGCGGATTGCGTTCGAAGGGTTAAAGTGTCACTGCGACCGAGGTAGATATATTGTGGTCTCCCTTGCTGGATACGCTTGTGATTGGAGTTTTCCTAGTGGACTTAGCGACGGTAAATCTTCGTTAGATAGTAGATGTGACCCTAGATGAGAGCTTCTGCTATAAGTTAGTGTCGCACAGTCCTGAACAAGATATCTCCATCTTCGTCACAGAATCTGCAGTTTCCATTTCCGTATCGTTTACATTGGCCAGATATTCTGGATTCAGGAGAATGGTTATCGGTCTTCTTTTCTGCCTTACTACAGACTCTATGACCTTGCTTTTATGACGACACAGGCGTGAGCCTTTGGTCTAAGACAGAGAAGTCGCTATAAGATTTTAGAGGCAGACTGGATGGTTTGAAGCAAGAAACTGATCCACACGAAAGAAGTACATTTCCTATGGGAGCATCGCAATGGGTCCACATAGACCTAAGTGAGGTGAAGAGGATCAGATCAACTCTTCATCAACTCACAAACCTTACCCCAACTTTAGTCCAAGCCGGATTTGGTACTCGCCCAGGCCTTGCTCCTTTTCACAGAGCTCACGAGGCAGCGGCAATGGATTTAACGAGATCGACTCCATCATCTCCGGTTCAGGAGATAAGTTTGCACTCTCCTGGGTGCTAGATCCGATGAAAGTGTTTTGGTGGTGTCTACGTTGCATAGAAAAAGGAAAATTAAATTGACTCCAATCTTCGTGACATCGACCTTTGATCGTCATGATCCGATAATCCTTCAACACCTTATTTAAGAGTTTCGATGCCAAACCGGTGCTTCTAGGCTTTTCTTTTATGGTGGGTAGAGGATCGTCCTGAAATCGTGGTCTCTATTCGTCTTTGGATGCAAATTCCAGTCCCTGTGCAGGTCGATCTGTTTGAAATCTTGCTTCTTTCTTCCAGTCGTTTAAGGAAGTGGAATATGAGGCGTTAAGTTCTATTAATTACACTGCTGACCCTGGTTATCTTCTTGATGATCAATGTCTCACAGGACCTATAAGACATCAGTATGTGTTAGGGTGAGAAAGACAATCCTTGCCAAGGCACTTGCCGAAGCTTATTTATTGTCTCTTAGTTTTCCAACCTTGGATAAGATTTCGTATTTTCTCACAGCACTACTAAATTGGGATTGAAAACTAATTACCTATCACCTTCTAGCCAGAGACCTTACAGCCTAAGTAGAGCTGCTGCAAGCGTCTTTTAATATCATCATGACTTTCTGAGCACCTTAACACGGTAATGGGTTAAAGGACATTGGTGGGCCTAAACTGCAGTTCCACTTTCATAGACACTATTCTATTCTTCTAGCTTTCGCAGTACTCTTTCTCTGGACACCTTTTGGTTGCGCTTATTGAAATGTTTCTTTGTTCACCACAGTTTCCTAAACTGGTACAGCGTGCCATTTTCATGAATTTTTGAGGTCTTGTGATGGAGAAATATTCTCTAAAGCCGTCAAAAGGTAGTCCAAAGTCTGTGAGCTTGTTCTCCCTTGTCAGTCTGTTTTGTTTGAGGATCAGCCTCAGAGCATAGTCGGTTTTATTGAGATATGGCACTAGTTTGATAAGCCAAAGCACGTGGCGGAGCTTGTTTGAGACTGATTTCACTTTTAGTCGTGCATCTCTGGGAACCCATACTCAAAATTGATTCAGCCAATCCTCAGGATCACTCAGTATTGCTCCTTCCATCACTCGTAAGTAGGACCCCGAGATACTTAAACTTCTCTACCTGTTTCAATGAGACTCCACTACCATGCAGAGTGCATTGAACAGGCGTTCGGGAAATTACCATAACCTCTGATTTGTTCACGTTTACCTTCATCCCAGTTTCAACACAGACGGCGACGAACCTATCTAGTGCGCGCTGATTCGGTCAGGGTAGACGTAAAGATGACCAAGTCATCAGCGAAAAGCAGATGATTTATCTTTAAGACTCCCAATTCGAACCGTTCCTCACCACGGTTACGCTGTAACATCCAATCCATATACACTATGGAGAGGTGACCCCTGGCGAAGTCCAACGCCCACAGTGAAAGGTGTCGACTTGACGCCGTTTACCCGAACACAAACAAAGAAGTCTGGTACAGTTAAAACGAGAGAGTTACCAGTCGGGAAACACTTGTTGCCGGATGTCCACTGTCGCTCATTCTGTGTGTGCGGTTGCACCGTCCTGCTGCAACCACATGTTCTCCAAATCCATTTCGTCAATTTGTGGCAGCAAGAAGTTATTGATCACGGCTCTGTAGCACTCACCAGTCACAGTGTTCCTGACGCTGTCCTCGTAAAAATATGGGCCAATAACCCGCACCAAACAGCGGCTTTAAGAAGCTCTTCTTGCATTACACGTGGATTTTCAGTGCCCCAGGATGTGCATTGAAAAATCACCCTCAGCGCTGTAGATATTTAGGAGGGCTTGGCTGTAATTTACTCACGATTGATCGCCTACAGGCAGGAAACATCTTCAAATCGTTCACTAAAATTCGTTGTAAAGACCGTCTATTGAGGCCCAAATTCGTCCTCTTGGACCGCTGCAACGATCTACCGAATGGCTGATCTGGGGCCGACTACATCTGCTACTGTTTCGTGTTAAACCAGTCTTCTTAAGGCGAATGGCTAAACGCTGCAATGTTTGCCACACGACCAGGTAATCGGCGACGAAACTTATGCTGATCTGACATAAAACCGTCGATCGATTATTTGTCAGAAACGTTGACACAATTATTCTGCGTTCTTGAAAAGTATAGCGGTCCACGGTTTTCCTACGTGTATTCTGCTCCTGTTTACTTCACAAATGTCAAAATCGCGTTGACATAAGACGCCATTTGCTAAATTGAGATCATCTTGACTTTTGCGCCACGTTTTGTTTGATTCAAATGAATGGACAGTGGTTGCTCATATGAAACAGGCAGTGAGTCATGTAAATCCTTCAATACATTTTGACGTCCTCGGTGGCCAATAGCCAGCTCTTTGCTGATTCTGCCTTCAATTCAATGAAAGTTGTCGTCTTGCTTTTTTTTTATTTATCTATGATGGATAGCCACCGATGTGAATTTTCAGGTTGAACTGAGAGTGAGTGTGTTCAGCACTCCATTCGTGAACATGGTGACCCTTTAGAAGGACGTCATTTCACAAACTGCAAACACCTACATAGTTTAGTATCTTTTAAATTTTGTTATTCCAAATTCCTGAATGTGTCGCTTAGAACACCGTGCGAAATAGAGGATGAAGTCGGCAGATTTATTGAAGTCTTACAAAGCGCCGCGTGGAACAACACTCCATATAAAAGGAAAGTAGTCGGAAATAGCGAAGTTAAATATCCGCCGGAAATAAAAGAACTGATGCTGGCAAAGAGGAGAGCACGCAAAAGATGGCAACAGACTCGCGCTCCCCAGCACAAAACCCATTCGAACTTCCTATGCAATAAGCTCAAAAAAGCGATACGGGATTTTAAAAATCGCGAGATTTCTACATATCTCGAAGGCTTGTCTGCTGAAAAAAGTTCGAATTACTCTCTTTGGAAAGCTATAAAAGGTGTCAAAAAACCCCAAATACAATCGCTACCAATAAGAAAAAGTAATGGCGATTGGGCAAAAGGCGATAAAGAAAAAGCCGACTTATTTGCTGAGCATCTAGAAGAAACGTTTAAACCATTTCGCGGGCAAACATTAATAGAAAATATTAATAATACTATTATGACTCCAGACAACTTTAAAATAAGAAGCGTGTCACTTTGTGAGGTAATAAAAAATCTAAAGAATAATAAGGCTCCTGGATATGACCTAATAACTGGACAGGTCCTGAAGGAATTGCCAAAGAAAGCTTTAATAAAGCTCGTTTACCTTATAAATGCTTCGCTAAGACTATTATACGTTCCAAGGCAATGGAAAGTCGCCGAAGTTCTAATGGTTTCAAAGCCGGGAAAACCGCCAAACGACAAAAAGTCGTACAGACCGATATCGCTCCTGCCGATAATATCAAAGGTTTTCGAAAAACTCTTATTGAAACGGTTAAAACCGGTAATTGAAGAAAGACGTTTGATTCCCGATCATCAATTCGGGTTCAGAATCAAGCATTCCACAATTGACCAGGTTTATAGAATAACCAACGAAATTGAGAAGGCCATAGAAGAGAAAAAGATATGTTCTAGCGCTTTTCTTGACGTTTCTCAAGCCTTCGACAAGGTGTGGCACGAAGGCTTGAATTATAAACTTAGACAGGTACTTCCGGAAGAGTTGTACAAGATCTTAGAGTCGTTTTTGGAGAATAGACTCTTCCGTGTCAAGCACGGAGCCGAATACTCGGAATTCAAGGAAATCGCTGCGGGAGTTCCACAAGGGAGTGTTCTTGGTCCAGTCTTGTTCTTGCTCTAAACTCGAGATATACCCCAAGAAGAAGGCACCGTTGTTGCTACGTTCGCGGACGATACGGCTATTCTGGCAACAGATAATTCAGTCGAGTCAGCAACTGTAAAGCTTCAACGAGCTTTGGATAAAATCTGCGAGTGGACAAAGGTTTGGCGCATTGTTCTCAATGAAACCAAATCTACCCATGTTAACTTAACGTACAAGAAAATAAACAACTTACCCGTTTTCATTAACTCGGTACAAATACCGTATGCAAACGAAGCAAAATATCTAGGAATGACACTAGATGCGAAACTCAAATGGAAGCCGCACGTTAAAAAGAAACGCGACGAGCTCGAAATTAGATTTAGAGAAATGTATTGGCTGCTTGGAAGATATTCCAAATTAAGCATGTATAACAAATTGCTCTTATATAACCAAGTCTTAAAACCTGTATGGACGTATGGTATACAACTTTGGGGTTGTACCAAAACCAGCAATAGAAATATTTTACAAACCTTTCAAAATAAGGTGCTCAGAACAATCGTTAATGCGCCGTGGTACATTAGAAACGACGATATCCATAGAGACCTCGGTTTAGCTACCGTCGAAGATGAAATAACAAATTTTGCACGCAAACTCCGTGTTCGCCTTCAGGGACATTGCAATAACGCCGTACTCCAAATTCTGGACGTGACAAACCTTGTGCGCCGACTACAAAGAACGAAACCGTTCGATTTAGCACAATAAGGAATAGCCGCATATAATGACGGTATTAGTAGGTGCTTTCACTGGAAAGCTACCTGCACAACGCGAACTTTTATTGTCGAAAGCTAAACTACTTGATAAGGCTTTTTTTCTACTTAGTCGTAGTCAACACGAAAAGGGGAGGTGTTTTTAAATGAGTAAGAATCTCACACTACCATGAGCACGTGCGGTAGATCCTCATGGTGTCTCATGAAAGATTTTCACCTACCCTCGCAAAAAAAAAAAAAAAAAAAAAATTCCAAATTCACCTTTGACATTTGAAGAACACCTATCAAGTGGCAACAATTTCTTATCACTTTCTTATCAGTCCACACGTCATCGCTGACATGCCATGTATGCATAATTCATTATCCATTGCCTTCGCATGCGACATTTTTTGTGCAATACAAAGTGAAAACACCCTCGCAACTAAAAAAAAAGAAAAGGTCACAACTGCAATGGTTTTTCAGTTGTTTCCTCGTTCACAAATCAAATGATTTTAGCATTTGCGATTGCGACCGCCCTGGTCTGATGTAAACGACAAATTACTTCAGATTGCAATCTTTCTTTCATATTTTTCTGCTGTGCTCACGACGACAACGACAACGACGTCGACAATGATGATGATGATGATGATGACGATTATGGTGTTTTTAATAACAACACGACATTAATTAAACTCATTTAAACCAGCTATAGCGTCAACTTGCCCACAAGCAAGAGGCTGCCCTCTTATCTCTACGCAGAAACAAGCTCTCTTCTCTCTCTCTTCGGAGCAAGATGCATCAAATCAAACGAAAAATCGAAAATAGATTTGAATTTTCACTTTTTCTGACGCTGAATGCATCCATCCACCGCATCGTTAGATTGGTCGGGGGGAAAATGCTTAAAACTCGTTAACTCGGATACATTTGCATAAAATTAGTTTTCAGATGAACCGATGGACAAGTTTTAAATTTTTTTTTTTCACTCTTTTTGCGAGTACACATATCCCATCGTGCCACCACACACAACAGATGTTGCCTTACACTACATCCTTCTATGGTGGAGCCACTTTTAGCCGCAATTTAATGGCGCTTTTCAAATGTATCCATACCTACTGTTACTGCATGACACACGGCAAATGGCAAATGGTACACGAACGAATAGACGGGAAATGTATGAATTTTTACGAGTATATGTGTTGCGCTTTAGCAGTCTGTAACTAGAGAGAGAGTGAGAGACAGGCTCCGAGACCGCGAGGGAAATGGTGGAAATTGACTTTTTGAAGACTCTGCGCATATTTATAGGAACTCTACTCGGCATGTGCCTCTGTGGGATGATTAGGCTAAACGTTTTTTGTGGTTTATAGGAGCGAAGGTAAATGTGACGTGTAGGGTTGCCAGCGCCGCTGAAAATGAGTGTGAGATTGATTCTTGTAATTTTGCCTCAAGAACCATCAAGGTTGGTCTTTGAAAATTCATAAGTTCTGTCATCTGACAAACATTGGAAGTTGTTTCATGATCGCTTCAATCTATGCAGACATCCGTGGAAGTACCCATGGACCTGGCCAGCAGATATCTTTTTCCATTTTACAATTTCTTCGGTTTAGTTAGGGTTTTCCTTTCCTTTTTCTCACCCAAAAAGCCAACAGAGAAGTTCGCTTAACTGCATGACAAAAAACCCGAAAAGAAATTATCAACAATGTCTTCCGTCACTGGCGCTTCCAGCCCAGGTGCTGCCAAACCAGCAGCCGCTAAACTCCCAGCAGTAAAACAGTGGACAGGGCGTCCTCAACTAAGAAACCAGCTGCGAAGAAGTCAACAGCTGCGGCAGCAGCTACTAAGAAGGTTTCCGCAAAGAGGGCAACAGCTGCTGCAAAGAAACCAACAACCGCTGCAGAGATCGTTTTCCTTCCATGAAGGTCGGAACTATGACAGTCGCCGAGCCAAAGGGGTGCCAACACCAAGATGTTTGCCAGTAAATCACAGCCATTGGTGGCCAAACTGAGCGTCAAGGATCAGGCTAAAGCCGCCCTTAAGGCGAAGAAACCAAAACTGCTTCAAGAGGAAACAGCCAAGGATAAGGGAGTTAATCAAGTGGTTAACCTTATTCTTGCATTCTCATACCAGTACGGACTTTGATACTGGATCTGTTTCGTGAGTGTGGCGTCCCATACCGACCATTGTCCCTCTCTAGACTGCCGCCTTAAAGGCTGACAGGTGATTCCAGATCTATGGCTACTTCGATTCGGGGTTGGAAGCTCTATATTCCCACAATGTTGCAGCCGTCTGTATAAAGGGCTGTTCTTGCCTTCTTTTTGCTTCTAGATGTATCGGTACAATATTCAAGATCGCATATATTGCTGCCGTTGGTGTAACGCTGGTGCACCTGTTAGTCCAAGGCCTGCCATTTGTTCGTATGTTGACTGTACTACACATCAGAGGAGAATCAGTTTCATGACGCAGTTGTACATTCTTGTGCCTTAGTGGTTCGGCCTTGGAGATTTTTCCTCCGCTTTAGTCTTTTGCTCAATACCAAACCCAGTTATTTGACACTGTCTTCGAGTTGTAGTTGTACGCCTCCTAGACGAGATCGGCGAAAGTTAGTAATTTTATGTTTTCTGGCGAAGAGGAATCTATTTGGTTCGCGTTTGCGCTTAGACCTTCCGTTCTGAGATGAACGCCTTCGATATCTAAAAAGACTCCTACGACTGCTTGTTTTTGTTCAAACGCGATCTCAAAGTCTTGAAGGAGGAGGAGTTTATGTTCATGTGATCACTCAGAAAAGGTTTATCAGAAACTTACATAGAACCCCTAGATTTTCTGAAAAATTCCCAATTCCGGATTTGAAATGATTCTATAAAGATGGGAATGCAACGTTTGTTTATCGTCTTGGACTAGGTAGGCATTAATAAGAACATTTCAAAGCCCTGTTATTTCAGATTTGTAACAAAAGGATTAAACATCGAACCAATTTAATTGGAAATTTTTTGGTTCACCCTTCCCGAGTCTCCTACGACAATCAACAACCTGACAACCCTGTTTGTGAATCTTGACTCATTTCTCATCCTCTCTTGCGTTAAGATTCTGCGCTCTGATGACGTTTCGCTGATGTTTTTTCGGGTGAAACGAAAAATAAAAACACTTCTCACCACAAGTACAAGTTTTATTTGTTTGTTTGAGGTTAGGAATTTTGGTGGCCAAAAGACAGAAAGAAAAAGAAACAAAAAAATGTGAATGCAATATTAAAGGTGGATGCGATGTTTTATTAGCCAAAAGCAATGCAATATCAGCGGGAAGTGGGAAGTGCTAGGGACGAGCAATAAAACCATTTGTTTGCGACCATTTTTTATTGACGTTTTGTTTTTTTGTTTTTTGTACGACACCGTTAAATAATTGAGGCTGCAACAGCTGACCTTGTTGTTACTATTTCGCGAAATGATTCGCGGAGATTCGAAATAGAATAGCAGAAATTATGAATAATTCCTGGTAAATTGTGTTTGGATTATATGGCGTCATGCATGGATGGGAATTGGAGCCGCCCAAGCGAAGAGGATTTGTTGTATTTAATTGCTAACACTGTACCACATGTAGGCAACTAATTAATTTGAGAGATGAGGCACGATTCGTTGGTTGAAGTTACATTCGGCGAGTGTTCCATTTAGACGGAGGTTGGTATTTCTTTTTCCTGTTGCCTACAAAAAAAGTATATTGTCCGTTTACTTTTTTATCTTTGCGGCTAGAAAGTCCCGTGGCTTTTGCAATGCGGCTTTGGTGACCATACTCACTTCCGAAGCTTTCAAGGGCCTCAATTCCTTCAGGGTTCTAAGAGTTCTAAGTATGTGTTTTAGTTCCGGATGAACATCTGTCTTAACCAACAAGTCTCTCCATTCAAACGAAACCCTTATCAGGACTTTATGATGCCTAAGCTATCCTTCCACTTAGGTATGCCATCCAGAATTAGATCGGGCGATTCATCTGCGAATTTGAAAATACAGCGAGCACTAGTGTTCATTCACTCTACATGACGTAGTCAACCTATTGTAAATCTTCGAAAGATGGGTTAGGTGCTTACACCACTAGAAGAGCCGGGTTGAATACTCCTTAGCTTCGGACCCTATCCCAGACCTTACAGCATGGGTCCACTAACGTCAAGGTAAATATCTGGAGAAGAGGGTCTCAGTGGTTAGTACGTTGGACTACTGTGCGAGCTGCATAGGCTCAAGCCCCAGCAATACGAACATATTTCGCAGGGCGGCAACAACATCATTTATCCCTTCATGCCGCTCTTCATCGCAAAACTACCGTCAAGCATTTTATTGCGAGGATGGCTTCGTCTTTATGTGTGCACGTGGTCATTTGTGGTCTAAGGCTCCTGATTTGCATTTCTTCTCTGCTTCTGTTGGTCTCTAACTGCTTCCCAAGTTTCTGCCGTGTCCATGATCTGCCAGGTTATGTTGTCTGTGATTTGAGTGAAGGTTAAGGTTGAATTTGGCAGAGCTTCTCTCAACTCTGGCACTGCGATTTCTTTTAAGTTCTCTTTTGCCATCCCTTAGAGCGTCTAGAGTAGTTTCTTTACTCCGAGGGCTGTCAGGAAGTCTGGGGTTGAGTCTTTACTTACCACGGGCAATACAACATAACGTATTTCGCTTTCTCGATTAATCCTAGGGCTGTCATTGAGTCCAAACTTGTGGAGACAGGCTCTTAAGCATACACGAATTGTTAGTAGTCACGTCAGGTAGAAGTTAAGTTTTCAAAGTCTTTTGTTGATTCATGCGTCTCTGTGTCAGTCTGCCCTTGTAAGATTGGTCCCATCTTAGCGGCCATTTACGTAGACTTGTTTTACTTGTTGGTAACAAGACACCTCATAGTGTTGTCGTTGGTTCTCTGATTGTTACGTGAACTTCGGTTGCCCATTCTTTTGCAAGAAGATCTATTAGTACCTCGCCAGCCTTTGTAGAGTGTTGTCCAGAAGGCGCTATTCGCACCCCACGCGTTAATTCGGTAAATCGCCTTCCTTTTCTATTTGTAACACCTAAACCTTCATTTCCTTTTTTTATAATCCACACGCGGATTAATGCTATTCACACACCGCGAGCGAGGTGCATTGGTTTGAAACTCAGGTAGTATTAGATTTCAGTGGCATCCAAGGGTGGTGTCCAGACTATCTGGGGACATTGGTGGTGTTTGTCATTGCTATAATTCAGAGAATTTTTTTCGAATCTCCTAATGTCATTATCATTCAAATCTTCAAGTCATGGCACCCTACTGCCAGTGTTACGCCTTCGCAGTTGAGTCGACTTCATGACACAGAACGGTCTTGTGAGACCCCTGAAATATTATCGATGTCGATATTCTGGAAAGGAGCAGTCTTCTCTTGTATTTTTGCCCGTTTATGTAAGGCGCGACTCTTGCCTTCGCAGCGTCACCCTGCAGATGTTGCTCGAAAGTTAGAATAACGCATATGACGACGCTTGGAAGCACCACGTCGTAATCGTATCCACTCCTTTCCTGTTGGTGATGACTAGTTCTTTCCGTGTTTCTCTTATTGTTTGAGTGCCTTCACGATGTTTTTCGTTTTGTTTTGAAGGGGGAATGCTTTACGTACCATCATATGGGAGTGAACCCTTTTCACCTTTAGGCAATGTAACCCTAGACTCGCTTATGGCAGTACCTCAGGGAGGCCAAAAGGTGCCAATTTTCCTAGCTTCTATCTAGCTTCAATCTTTTATAAACTTGACGAATTTTTTTTTTTTTTAGTTCTCTCTGCTTTACTTTCAGCACTTCCTAAATGTAGATGTACACTGGGTTTCGAATTTTTTCAATCGTGCGCGTTTCCGTAACGGTATTGTCTGGTGTGATTCCGTCTACCTTCGTCGTTACCTTCACGATAGCTGTGTCTGCTGCCTCTTTTCTTCGTAGACTCCCATATGTCGCTTAGGAAACGCTTAAGTTATTTTCTCTATCGTGTCCAACATAGTCATTCGAGTCACATTACTATTCGAGTAGAACTCGATTATTTTCCTAAACGATACGAGTGACTCGAGTGAAAAAACATCATTGGAGTCACATCACTAGTCTAGCATGCATAGAGGTCGGTATAGCGGTAGGTTTTGTGACGGTTTCTTTCGTTTGGTAGTGAGAGCAACCTTTGCTACTTACAATGGTCGAGTTGTCTGCGAATTTTTTTTCCTGGTTCTTAGGCATTAGGTACTGTCTCTCACTAGTCTAAGAATACTTATTCCTTCATGTACATGTTGTGGGCATCCGTTAAAATGTGCCAAGTGCTTTTTCGTCTTCAACTTTTTAACACTTGAAGAAGGGAATCGATTACGTCTTCAACGTGCTTTCTCTGCCTATTTCTTTCAATTATTCAGAAAAGAACTGAGACTCAACGCGTTCTAAGACTTTTACCCACAAGTTTTGTTTGGTTTCATTTCACTGCTGCCTGAAGCTCCTCCTTTTCTATGGTCTTTCTGAGGTCCGCTTGTGGAATTCACCGTGACAACGATGATCGCTGAAAACCCTCTTACACCAGCCTTGCATGTTGTCGCTCTGCGTTAACTAATGCGTCTTATCGGCATCCGTTTCATATCGAGATTCATCGTCTATTAGTAGTTTAAGCAAATCCCCAACGAAATATTTGTGCCTGCCAGCCACTTTTCTACCATTGTCTCCTCAGTGATTTTTGGTTTTTCGACAGGACTGGGCCCTAGCTCGTACTTGATTGTCTGGTGATCGCTTTTCACACAGCATCTCGTGCATGCGTCCCCAAGTGAGTCGGCTAATCTTCCGTTTGTTCTGAAGGTGAGTTCGCTTCCAGAGTTGGCGAGAGCAATATCCAACAGTGAAAAAGTCGTGATGTGCGAACCACACTCTAACGCCTATCTATTGAATTCAGCAGCTACGAAGGCAGGGCGACTTGTAATGTTGTTCTTTCGAACTCTTGCTGTGTGATCATTTTTGTTGCTGCGTCGCTGGTTCCGATGACCTACACAATATCACTTTGATTGCCCCTCTTTCCTTGACGAAAAAAAGACTGGAATGTGGGAAGATAAGCTTGCATGTAGATAACAGAAGCAAAGAGTTCATTGCCACATGTTTATAGGAAAACAATTCTGGACGCGGCACTTTTACATCTTATAGACTCTATGTCAACAACTAGGCGATGATCCAAAGCGAGTAGTATTATACAAAACTCCGGACCACCTTTCACGAAACTGCGATGCTCTAAACTATGAAAGCATAACTTCACATGCCTCCAGTTCTTGCAGGGAGGACTGAAGGTTGATTCAAGAAATATCTTAACGTGTACTAGGCCATTTATTTAGGCCTCAGTGTACAGGATAACCCTGTCGATGACCTGCGAATCTTTTCCAGACTTAGTCCGATCAGGTCAATCTAATCCAGGTGACATTCAAATGACAAATTCGCGGCTTTTTACAACCCAACCACGTCAAATTGTCAAATTTTTCTTCCCCTATACGTCAAAATACCAAACCTAGCTGACGTCGAAAACACCGACGGAGTATGTACTTTACCCAAATAAGTTAGAAAAAGCTGACTTTCAAAGCTTCATGCATCCGTATATGATTCTTGTAGGCGTTTTCCTCACTCCATTCACTCTCAAAATGTCAAAATGTCGGGTTCATATGGGTTCAGTCTACATGGTAACTCTATCCTGTACGATACCACCGCCGTCATACGATTTCTGTTATTCTGCTTTATCAAGGATGTTGACATGGGTAATGGTGGACCTATCGAGTGTTTCAGCCTTGTGTTTGCTGCTGTATGCATTTACCCACATGTTATGGCTAAGAGAATACACTTGTGATTACTTGTGGCGATAAATGAAAATGTCCTATGGCGTAAGTGTTGATGGATGTAAGTTACTGAATGCGGACAAAAAAAAAAAAAAAACGAACCACCACCACAACTACGAGGATGAAAATCCTCTTTGTTTTGTCTGATGGAAGAGCGAGAAATTAGCTTCCTGGTTATTGACTTTTAAGTGTCCTCGTTTGTGTATAGTAAGGATGATTGGGCGCTGGTAGGAGTACTCCTTATTCATCTCTCAGCAAAATCAATACTAGACACTCCGTGGATGTTCCTCTTAAAGTTGATGCATCCCATCGACATTGTATTAAAGACTGAACAAAACAAATATTTAAGTGTTTGGCTGAATTGAACAGAGTTGTAATTTTAAATTCCTTTGAAATGTCTGTCCGCTTGGATTTGGAAGCACTTTTTTGGAATTAAGCTTCAGTTTATACCCCATGGTCTTAGTTTTCAACTTGAGCTGTTATCTTCTCTTTAGGTTTTCACTGCAAGTTAAGAATCAAGTGAAAAATTTATAGACAAACTTTAATTTCAAATAAGTGCTGCCAAATTCAAAGAAACAGTAATTTAAAAAAGGTTTATAGCGATCAGCAAAGACTTCATTTAGGCTTAGAGATATGTACTTTTGAACCTTACCTTGATGGGGAGACCTGATCAGACAGACAGATGAAGCGTAGAGGAGAGAGACTTTGAGGATGCATGCGCAACAGCCCGATGGAATAAGACCTAGCTTCTCGCAACCATTCATGTTCTAATGTACGCACGAATGGAAGATCCCTAAAGCGTCACTTCTCGATAAGAGGTGGTGCTGCTAAAAATGTGGATATTACTATGTCTCGAACCTACGCAGCCTACACAGCAGTCCAACGCACTTCCCCTTGAATTTTGAACAAAACGACATCAACTGTTTTGAGCACGGATACTTAGTTACTTGGTGGCTCTACAGTTCGGTGCGAACCTGGGCCTCAACCAACAAGCCTTTCCAATTAAATCGGTCTTTTGCTCACTGCCTTCAGTTGCGAGCTCCAAATTGAGTTCTACTTGAGCGCGTCACCTTAGGTTAAGTTTTTCTCTACTGCGTTATCCCGTCGAGTTAAATTCGAAGACTCTGCGGGGCCGGAGCGTGGGTGTCCATTATTTCTACATGTGCTAGACATCTCAAACGTCCAATCTGTACGTCCTATAATTTGTGATTAAATCTCATCTACTTTGAGCATGTCAATTATTTTATTGAATTCCTGGTCAATGACCTGTATGTATACCATCTGTAACTTTTCAAGGACTTTCGCTTTCCCCGCGGGATAATTCGAAATTAATCACATCTGGCATTGCTGGCAACACTCATATGCATCGGCGTTGCCTTTCCTTTTTTGCAAACCCCAGAGAGAGTGCCAAAGACCAAACTTTCCTATAAAAAGAGCAAAAGCTCTTTCTCACTTTTCAACCAGAGAAATGGAGAATACAAGAGCTAAACAACCCGCCGCACAGGGAGAGTGAGAGAGTGCCACCATTTGTTTGTGATTTTGGTTATGTGGCCGATGTTATCCCATCGAACTTTGTGTTGGCGCCGCTGCAACAAGACCAACGTTCCTCTAACTAACTAACCAAATCCACCAAGACCACGGTAAGCCCACCCGCCAGCCAAATACAACTACACAACGTGAGATGAAAAAGGTTTTGCTCAGTTGCATACCGAAAATCGTCGCGTATCAAAGTTGGTGATAAAAGGCAAAAAAAGAAAACGAAACTCGTTTCCGCGGCTGTCTATATTTTTGACATTTTTTTCTGCCATTTCTCACGGGTGTGCATCGAAAGTGTGAACTCATTTCGTGAGATAAATCATAGTTCCCGCGGCGTCAACTAAGAAGTCAAAGATACAATTTCCAAATCGCGAATTATATAAGTTTCTCGTTCGTTTTTTTTTTGTTTTTATCCCAAGTGCTGCCAAGTGTCACAAGAAATACCGATAGATACCGCTATCGATACCCACATCCAGTGTGTGTTTCTGTGCTGATATTTCAGTTTTATCGCACTGGGAAATCCTCCCATTTGAAGTGTGCATATCGAATGAACCACCCCCGCGCTCGATGTAGTTTTTCGCCCCCAATGCACCGCTGTAAAATACCCCATCAGTTCGGTTAGTTTTTTTTTTTTCGTTTTTGAAAAATCAATATACATGAGGGAGGAACGTGGCACGGCAAATGAGAAGTGCTACTACTACATGCTTCCGTTTCCTTCGATCATTAAAAATTGAAACGCAAAAATATAGGATAACGCGAGAAATTTTCAAGTGAAGTGCGGAGGAGAGCAGTTCCAATCGCCCCACCAATGTGTGGCGAAAGATAGAAAATCAAAAATTGTTCGTGTTTCTCTCGATAAAAACAAAGAAAACTGGTGTGCATTTCAGTGTTTCAATGTTTCGGTGGTGAAGCGCAAATTATTTTTCGCCAAAAACATTCGGGGCGTGTTTGATTGATTTTCTTCCCTTTTCGATGGAGGACATCCGGATAGCTAAACATTTCCGGTATGTAGCCAACAAATTCCAAATTCAAATGCAATAAGAATACAAGAATCCGAGTGCCACTTAGTGTGAAAAGATTTTTTAAAAGAAAAAAATCCTAGACCCTGTTCGAATGTCCTGCCTGTGTCAAGATAATCTGTCAGACTTGAGGGGGAAATTGAATTTTTCCACCGGGTGTGGTGGTGTCACAATGCTTACGGGGATTTGGTTTTATTTTCTCCCATCGTTGCGGGGGGGAGTTTCTGATTTTTTTGTTTCCTTTTATTTATTTATGTTTGTGCTTAAGGTAGGCGATAAGGAGAAGAAGGGAAGGAGGAAGGAGAAGAGTAGTAGCTTGTCCTGTCAGGATTGGAATGTTACTGTTATCAATTTGACATACGTCATGTGACATTGTTGCCTTGATCTTTTTTTTTATTTTCTTCATCTACTTTTGCTTTTGCTCTGCTGTGTTCTTTTTGTGTCGGCACTCGAAAGTGTGTTGAAAGGTTGTGGCAAGAGGGTATGTATTATATCTTTTGTGTCAGCGGATAAGGGTGTGACCATTTTTTTTTTTTTTTTTTTGAAAAGCAAGCAGAGTTGATATGGAAGACTACAAACTTGTAGTATGACGCATGATATTTTGATAAGAAATTGGCTTAACAATCGTGAGAACCAACGAAATGCTTACAATTAGTCTTTTGCTGATGTAAAGACATTAAACTTATCCAAAATGCGAACGTGGAGCCATCTAACAATGAGGATGCGTGTCCAGTTGTACTTTATTCGTTTTGTACTGTCCTGGCAATGTACTGTCGCGAAGAGTATGAGGTAAAACTAAGCTGGGTCGCTGGACATGAGGGCATACCAAGGCAAATAATGGGATCTATCCTACACCTAGAGCACTCATCACTCAATCAAAGTCCCGCTGTGTGAGTCTAAACACAAAGCAGGGAATATGTCTCTCGTCGAAGCGAACCGTAGATGGAGTTCTTTGAACACCCATAAGAGAATGAGAACGCTATGGCCAGTGTAGAACAAGGACACATTTGCAGAAGGACAGGCAAATCCTGTAGTCACAGGGCATAATATTCTGCGATATTACATGACTAGCTAGGGCTAAGTGAGAATGTCAATGAGGAAACACCCCACTTTCTTTGTTACTGTCAAAATCTCTGCCTTCTCAGACATAAATTCCTGAAAAGACACGTCTTCCAAAATATCGAAGTAAGTAACATACATATGTATATACCTATCAAGGACATCTGAAGGTTCATTATAACTTCAGGCTGGTTCGCAACCCAAGAGCATTAGGGACCATTTTCCCCTGATAGACAACAATATAGGTTTGTACTGACCTGACTGTGGGGCAGAGGATTCTCTCTCGGTCCGCCAATCCATTTACATATCTAATCTAACCTAACCTTCCCGATAGACACCGCGAGCAAGGTACAGTTGTTTGAAACTCAGGTTTCGTTAAGTTTTTCATTGGCGTCCAAGGGTGGTGTCCAGGCTAGCTGAGGACATTTGTGGTGTTTTTGTCATTGCTTAATTCACAGGAATTTTTTCGAATTCCCTGATGTCATACTCAGTGTTCGCTCAATCAACTCTTCAAGCCAAGGTTCTCAACTGCCAGTCTTATGCCTTCGCAGTAGAGTCGCCATCACAGTTGATAGATTTTTATTTATTTAAGAAATAAATGTTTTTCCGACATCAAGAGTTGAACCCGGACTTTCAGCGTGACAAGCGATGATGCTAACCACTGCACCATGGCCACCCTCAAAGTATTGGCAACACTACGCCAGAGCGTTCGTACATGATCTCGGATATGTCATAATACCCGTGACAAGCGTAAGCAGTTTTAGTGTTCAGGGGCGCGCTCTTAGCTCTCAGCTCTTACCTCTGTTGTCTGCTGTGCATGTGCAATCTTGTATCGGGGGAAGTCGTGATCGGGCTACCGAGAAGTGTACATGTACTGGCGAGCCGACACTACAGACACTCTCCAGCTACATAGGATCTTATGCTTTTTACTTATTAAATGGCCTCCCGACCCGCGAAGAGTCTGTTCGGAATACTGTAGACGTTCACAAAGTTCTCCAGACTAAGCCTTCTGGCATCCGCGATAGCTTGTCTTTTCATCACGAATCCCAGAGCTGAGACTTAGAGGTTCACTTGTTGAAGCACTGTTGTCAATTTTCTCGGTGGGGTCTGAGGTATATAGTTGACATGGCTTTGGTTTCCATATCTTGATACAATTTTTCACGATGAAGTCTTCTCCTCCATTCGGCCTTCTCATACACGAAGCTAAATATTTTTCTCTGAAAGAATTTCAATAGCTGCTCTGTTTATGGTCCAGCACTCGGCGTCATATAGCAGAACTTGCAGAAAAATAGGACGAGTTGCTAGATCACAGGCACATTATTGTAAACCCCACAGTTGTTCCCAGTCTCCTTTGATCCCTCCTAGGCATATCCTAGACCTGTCGAAAGAAGCAGTTCTGGAGCTTAAGAGAAGAAAACGAAACAGGTCCAACTGAGGCCAAAGTGTAGAGTATCCCGCTCACTCTCACATACCATACCATTCTATTGTCAACAGGAACCTTTTGTCCTATGTGGTGGACAGATGCTTCTTTATTTTTTGACATGTTCTTTGTTTTGTCCTCATTATCTTCATCTGTTCTTCGTTTCGCCTGTTGTTCGATTATCGTAGAAGACTCTATGACGGCACTCTAGAAGCCACCGATGATATCGATATCGTCTGCAGATTTGGGCAGATTTGTCGACTTGCCTTGCTGCGTCTAGAAAGGGGTTGAAGAAATCACATGACAACGCATATCCTTGCCGAAGTTTGGCACATACATACATATCTAAGACAGTTCGGATGAACTGTTTCCAAATTGAACATTGCACCGCCATTTCCAAGGTCGCTCTGTAAAGTTCAAGACCGTATCTTATACGGCTTTGAAGTCGATGAAAAGTTGACGAATAAAAAAAAAAACGAAATAGCTGGCGCGACAGCTCGGAGTATGCCAAGACCTAGCTTCTCGAAACCATTCATGTTGTGCGTGTTGGATTTTTCGCACAAATGGAAGGGACCTACAATTTATTGCCGACTCCGAACGGCGAATTGAGAAGCTTAAATTATACTCACGGAGGTTTGTCATTCCCCGACGAGAAATGGTGCCGCGAAAAATGTTAAGTGGATATGGCTGGGATATTTGTTTAAGAAAATGTTCAGGGCCAATTAAAAGGCCCCTCTAAGTGTATGTTCTTAAATAAGGACGAAATCGATTTGGTCTGTTTGATTATTTGGAGAAAACCAAGTTGCTGTGTGTATTCTTAGACAAGGTAAACTTAGTACTGCTTACTACAGTATTTTGAGCTATTGCAAAATAAGTTGAAAGCCATTGTCTGTTTGTCAAGCATGTGCTTTCCGACTGTCTCGTTAAAAATTTTCTCCTTACCGATTCTGACGTAAAATTCCTCGAGGTCGGAGAATGTAAGTTTCTATTGATTGTTTGAAATATTTAAACTCAAAGTGGAGCTTTTCCACGATGGGATTAGACTTCTTAACAAAATCTCTACTTACAAGAAAGGAACACCCACGGATGATGTACAAGAACCCTCAACACCAGGCGACAGCAGGGATCAACGTAGCCTTCATACAGTACTCAATATTCAGCTTTGAGTCACTGTTTCTCTCGGATAGTTGTGAGAGTGATGTAGAAATTCATAAACATCTACGCACGTCATGTCAGTTCTGGCGAAGCCGCAAGTATAAGGATCACCTCTATGCATAGTCAATGGAGAAGATAAAGGAAATTGTTTTTGATTCGAACGCTTCTTGTAAGGCCAGAATCAGTATCGAAATGAATTTTCCACCAAATCCGAGTGAACGTCCTTTGAAGCTGCTTTTGGAAATTTGTCTCTGAAAACTGTTGGTTGAGGCCTTGGTTCACCCCGAACTGTAGTTTCACCAATGTAAGCAAACCAGTGGATTAATTAGGCTTTCTTCGGCTGATCGAAGGTGACCCCTTGAACAGGATGAATCTAGGTAAAGCGAGATGGTCCTTCCCCTATCCGTTTAGACTTTCAGGATTACCAACTCATTCTAAAATGGATGTACTGTGTAGATCCTTCATCACTTTCGGGGCAATAGACTGCGGAGGAAGAACTTGGCTAAGCCTGTAAATGAGAGTCATACATACATAGATGTATAAACAGACCCCTGGATTTCGGGTCAGCTAGGAGTAGAGGCAAGGGCCGGAGACCCTATTCGTTGGACAAAAACTATTTCACTGGGAAGAGGAAAAGAAAACAACGCCAAGACGAAATACGTGATGAAATCGTCTCGAGAACTATAACTGAAAGAGATGTAACGCCTATTTGAGTATAAGCCATTTGACAAGCTTCCCAAAGCTTCTAAAAAATTCGTTGTAGAAAGTTGTCAAGGAATATCTTAGGTAACACGGAGTAGAGAAGGACGGTAGCTGCAGTTCTCGCAGCGTTCACAAGAAAACCCCTTACACCCTCTTAAGGATGTTAGATGTTAGAAGTTAGAGTGTGTGTGTGCACCGCGACCTGTTTAGATCTTTTGTGCTCCTCCGTACTCATATTGGCCGATACGTCTCGATCTAGAGAACCTCCTCCAATCCAAGCACTCTGAGAAATCAAAGTATCTGGATTGTGTCCAACGATGGGAGATCCATCCAAGGAAAGTGTACGCTCCCAGGTGTACTCTTCTTTTGTAGATCAATGCTCCACAGTCCATAAGGAGGTGTGACGGAAACTTCTCGGAATCGCTGCAGAATCTGCAGTTTTCGTTTGCTTCTGTTCTCATTTTCCTGAGATGCTCCTGAGATGTTCCCTTGCCTGCCTTAGTCCTAGGAGTGTTTCCCATAGCATCCTTCTTTTGCACTCATCCTCTCTTCTCAGTTCCTCTTGGATTCGGTGCATTTGATTCAAAAGAGAATGTGACCCTTGAGAGTCCAGTAGCTCAAAAAAACTAAACTCCCTTTGCTGGATCGCTTGCAGATAATTCGATTCTTGAAGACAGGTAGATAGGATGAGGTGCTAGATTCATCGTCAATGTAAGTCGATAAGGCGGAGGAGGTGCTACAGTCATCGACAATCTCAGTATGAGTCTGAGTGTATGTCATGACTGTAGACCGGACAACCACAATAGATCTCCAAATGTCACAATGCTTCCACACGAGGTCGTCTTCTCTCAAAAAATAACGAATTTGAAGCTTGAACAACTGTTTCAAATTTGACAGTCTAAACGTCAGCCCGAACCCCATTACAGTAGTCTTCCCCATTTCTTATAACACGTAATCTATTCACAATAATATTTCCTTCACTTTAAACTGCTGCACCTTGCATTTTGAGGGTTAAATTTGGAAATGAACAAATCAAAACAACATCCACTCACATATTCCACGAGTGTTCTCGTCTTCCAATTGTTATTCACTTTTGTACGACTCGTGCTAATGTCACCTTAGCCTCACATTACCGGTTTGTTCCGCTTTGCCTCGCCTACCGCTAGATAAGTACTTTGTTTGTTTACTTTTGGATAAAAGAGGCATTTCACCTCCTCTCGCCTCATCGACCCTGCAAACATTCAACAGAACACAGGGCGTATACGTAACTTTTTTTCAATGATTTTCCTTGGATTCCACTTGTTACACACCCAATTCCATTTCAATTGCAATTACAATTAAAATGACGTTTTGAAGAGCCCACCTCGTGTCCTTAATAACGCCGCTCCTTCAAGGGATTTTTATGAAAAGAACCTTTAAGCAGGCGTCGCTAAGTCCCGAGGCAATCAGATGCTTAAGGCGGGTAGGGTGCGAGTGTGTACATGCACCACTTTTAGCAGGAAAACCCTTTAACCCACAAATTGCAGATTGCCTCCTCGTTGGTTCCCTCCTTTGTGGGTGCATTCGTGTGCATGTACGCGTAAAGGGTTGACGGTGGTCATCCAACCGGAATCATTGTTTTCGATTGAAATATTCAAATGCAATTTGCGTTCTCATGTGGGTTTCCACTTTTTTTTTTCTCTGTTGTTTCCTCTCTCTCTCTCTCTCTGTTTCTCCTTTTCTCTTTGTTCTCATTTTGATTTTCTTTCCGGCCCAACAGAGGTGGTTTATTGCTTTCTGCTGCTGGTGCTGTTGTTGTTGTTCATGTATCGTCGGTTGATCGCTTTGTTTGTTTATTTTTTTTTATTTACATAAGTGAAATGAACGCGGGAAAGTGACAGAAGGCAGGAGGAGATGAAAAAAGCCTGGGGCAGGTCAGGTATTGGAATTTTGATTTTTTGCTTTTTTTTTTGTGTTGACATGGTTGTGAGGGGCTTACCTAGAACTGGAACATTGGCTGAATAAAAATTCGTTACAAAGGGACAGCTGCCAGCCCTGCTACTTTTAGGACTTAGTGAGGTATTAACAGTTTTCGTTGGCCCTCCAGGTTCGACTATTCATATCAAACACGCCACCTCACCACAGTGGTCGGCGTGGCTCAGTTTTTAGTGCGCTGGACTGCTCTGCAAGCCTGCGTAGCTTTAAGCCCCAGCCATGTCCACCAAACATTTTTCGCGGCATCACCTCTCGTCGGGGAATGACAAGCCTCCGGGAGTATAATCTGTCATGAAAGAGCTTCTCACTTCGCCGTTCGGAGTCGGCAATAAATTGTAGGTCCCTTCCATTCGTGCGAACAACGTAACACGCACAACATGAATGGTTGCGAGAAGCTAGGCCTTGGATCATCTCGTGCCAGCTATCCACCTCCAGCTATACCACCTCAGTGGGTTTCTTTTCGTCCTTCTTTCACGCGTCGTCTCATTCAGAGTTGACATCCGGATTCCTTCCTTCCTTGACCGTGGTTCCTAGTGTCAACGCTTACGTTTGACTAGTCGTGGGTTGACTGAGTACTTGAATGGGTGGGAGTGGATATTAACAGACACAGCTGTTGATCTTAAATCCATCGTGTGGAGTAGCTATGAGAGATTTTTTCCGCCAATAGTTCGTTAAGTTTGCTGAGGAAGGATTTGCCCAACGCGGGTCAGGCACCTGCAACAGAAGTGGTCGAGGGTTTCGTTCTCGTTTATGTCCTTGCAGCTACCGATACCAAGGCTGGCTGCATGAATTGCTACAGTCCAGTGGCCCGTACAGTAGCAACTATATGTGTTTTCGGGTTCTGGTAAGGAACGTTTGCTTTTAGTCTCTGAATATGGCGTAGCTGGTAAGAGTACAGTGTACTCTCTCATAAGCGGACACCGACGGTTCCGAGAAAATTGTCCGCTTATGAGAGTTGTCCGTAAGGAGAGAGTACACTGTATTCCGGTTTTGTTTAGCTCTTGAAAAGTGGTGTGCGTTGATTCCTCCTTTGACAGCTCTTAGTGCTATGAAAACTTCTCTTACAAGTGAGATGTCAAGGGCCGACCCTCGCCTGGCTAGTTCATCGGCCACATTGTTTTCTTCAATGCCCCTGTGATCTGAGACACATCGACTCCCTAGGCGTACAAGATCGGTTCTGTATTGTTCTGCCAACTTTGAGGAGATGATTGTCGAAACTGGGGTTTGATGGCTGCGTTTAGGCGCACGGCAAGTGGACTGCAGGTAGCCATTTTTCTGTGATTCAATGCGACTAAGATATTTTTACCTGGCACCTGATCCTCACATGAGTCATCTAATGTGTGTAGCTGTCTAACTTGATGCACTGTAGTTTCTATCCCCATACTGAGATGGCGGGCTTGACTGCCTCATACCCGACTCTTACACTAATGGTGGCGTGAAAGCTCGCGGTGGCCCAAGCCCTTCTAGCCTCTCACAACACTTTGTAGAAGGGTCCTACTATCTATTGCCGATTCTGACCGGCAAATTGAGAATCTTATTCATGACAAATTCTACTCTCAAAGGAGTGTCATTCCGCGCCAAGATATGGTGCTGCGAAAAATGTTCGGTGGATAGTGCTTGTGCTCCAATATACGCCGCAGCCCGAAGAGACATCCAACGCACTATCCACTCCGCTAATTTTTCGGCTGGACGCGGTCTGTTAAGAGACCTAACATTCCACGTGCAGATCCGAAGATTTTTGTCCTTATTTCGTTGGCCAGGGCCGTCAACAGTAAAATCGTCCGTATCCGAGGCTGTTTTCCGTGGTGGAGCCGTCAATCCCATGCACAACCCCCAACCCGGAGGCCCAGGCCCTTTGTTGGACCTCTTGGGCTTAAGAGGCCGGATAATCCGGTCCTCACTGGCCTTTAATCCGGTTACGTCGAAGTACCCCGAATGAGGTGATCATTAAGTAGTTCGACCTAACGCCACCGTTGATTCCATCGTGGGAGTTGTTCCGCTGCCGTCTGGATACAAGGGAGAGTGCCATAGTGTGAACACCCTCTTCCCCCTCCCTCGTCAGATGCCACCAACAACCTTTCACAGGAGTTGAAACCCTATTTTCCGTTGAGGTACTAGGCACCCAGCGTTCACCTCAAGGAGGTGAGATTTGGAGTTGGTAGACAGAGGTTGGTTTAAGAGAAAACTATGGAAGCTTGTATCCTTTTGAGTGCACATATCCATCCTTTAAGGTTACCTACAACCTTTGTAGGTTAGTCCAGCGTGTACTAACTCTATTTTCAGGGTTTGGAATATGTATTTGAATATGACGTTTACAAAGGGAAGGACGAAAAACAATCCTGTACTCGTGAGTTCATCATTGACATCATTGTTTAAGGCAATTAGATTTATCCAGCAACATCTGT
The DNA here is from genome assembly GCA_917880715.2 of Matsumyia berberina. NCBI lineage: Eukaryota > Metazoa > Arthropoda > Insecta > Diptera > Syrphidae > Matsumyia > Matsumyia berberina. The sequence continues at coordinate 42,092,743 of OU862872.1, forward strand.
CAGGATTCTTGTACCTTGAACCTCTTTTAAACGCAGCCTCAAACACTTCCAAAGGTTGTCACTCGCAGGAAGAAATGCTTTCTGGTCTTTAAAATTTCGCACGCTGTTGGGTTCTATTTTTTGACCGTTCCCACCCTAATCTTGTTTCGATTGTCTCTGGATAGAATTTTCAATTAATTTGATGGTTTATCTATGAAGTAAAATACAATTTTCATTTAACGACCTGGCCCACCCTTCATATCTATATGTGGGCCCCAACGACCCCACACATACAGTCCTAATCAAGTTATAAATTGTTCGGCGGGGTGACGACTCCCCATTGCCTCGAGTTGTTTGCTTTTATGTATCTACGGTGTCAATAATCTTATTTGACAGCGGAAACACGTACGCAACGCTTCCAATATTTTCGGATATTGGATACTAATCGCATCCAGCCTTGGATTGAAATTTATTTTTAATTGAATTATTGGTTTGTGTGGTGTAAAATGTTTTTTGACACATTGGCCGAGGGGCGTTGTGGGAGAGGTTTTAGGTTACATTTTGGTTGGTTGAGGAACGAGGAAGTTACAACAGCTAACGATTGCACATTTGCTTTGAACTTTTTAGGTTCGTCTAGGTTAAGCTGTCATCTAGAAAGAGCTGTCCATCGCGATGGAAAAACGTATGCAGATAAACAATATTTAATTCTGCATTTTGTAGATATACTCACGCCAGTCTGGAAATGTTATTGGATATTTGTGTCAGTTTTTTGGAGGTGACTATCCATCCATGTCAATATTCTCAAGACGTAAACGCTTCCCTGGTTTCCGTCTGTTACCATTGCTATTTGTTTGAAGCTTTGTTTGTTTCTCAATCAGTGGAACCAGAAGAACTCTTACGTATGTATGTACAAACATATGTACTACCTACCGACATAATTCTCTAGGAGGCTCATATCACTCACCGTCTAAGCTGTTCCTTTGATCAACGTTTCTACCGTTCCTCTGTCGAAGCATTTTGGTTTAAGATCAAGAAATTTCGAGGTCGAAGTGTCCGTCAATTTTTGATGATTTTTGAGACCTAATCCAATCGTCGCTTAGCTCCTAACTACCTATAGGTTATGTCACATTTAGATCAATGTAGATCCATTGTGATGTCCATGGGGCTGTGATTCCTATACTATGTGCTCTTAAGCCATCCTGAGGTGTTTATAAATCTGCTAAGGTCATTTTCGGACCTGTCGGAGAGTTGTTCAAGATCCTGAAAGGAATGTTTTCACAGGATTTAAAATCTTAGATGACAGAGTCTTGGCCAGTGGCGGAGAAAATGTGGATTATCTCCAGGCATATCCCCATGACCGCAGCCTCTACAGAGTTCATTTGCGTTTGCATTTAATTTCAGTTTCTTGTCATGATACTTAAGCGTATTATGCCCAGTAACTATGCCTACAAGTGTTGATGACGATTTTCTGTTCCTTTAAAGGATCTTTTCGGTTCGCTTCTTGTAATATATTTGTCACCGTTTTCTTGTAATAACATAGAAGCTGAGCGTATTCCATCTGACATTTGCTATTAATTTTATTCCTCACTTCATGTTTAAGGTTACAAGGTAGTGGTAGGATCTTTATCGTGCTGTCAGCCAGATCTGTGCTTAAGGATGATCCTTTTCGTTCTAGTTTATTGATCTTTTTGTAGTCTGGCACACTTTTGTGTCCGGAAATTCAGCATATTCTTACATTGTGCTGTGTGCCAAGAACTCAGGTTATGTTAGTGGGAAGGCGAAAGAAAGAAACCACATCGCCACACTCAGGTCAGTTCAGACCCATTGTGATACCCGTTGGGGGAAGAGAGTGTCCCCTACTCGTAAGAACGCTGCCCAATAGTTACAGGTTATGAATATCAGTAGAACATGACAAACTTACAGCGTCTGTGATAAAAACCACCCTGTGGATTTGATGAATCTCATAATTTGGTCCACCGGTGTATCCTATAATTCTTCAATGTCTGCGAAAATAAGCCGTCTTAGGAACTTATTTCTTAGATGGCAGAGGTAAAGGAAATGGGTTGCATTCTCGTGGACCTCCTCATCGCCACACGCTCTACAAAGCTCTTCTTCTGTAATTCGAAGGTTTCTCCTATGGTACCGCAGCGTATTATTCCCTGTGATCTTACCTAAAAGGGTAGATAGGGATCTTCTGTCGATCTGGGGAAGTTTGTCGGCCCTAGCCCTAACGAATATCTTCCTTGTGGTTGCACAAGTGTTTAGAGAGGTCCATCTATTATTAGCCTCCTTTAAGGCAAAGCGAGATGTTCACCAAAGTCACGGCTTGTTCCGGGCTTGTTGTCGAACCGTTTTTTGCCAGTTCGTCAGCATTCTCGTTTCCTGGTATTCCCCCATGTCCAGGGACCCAACAGAGTGTCACCTTGTGCTGTGTTCTAAGAACCTTGAGCTCTTCTCGACAGCTTCGATTTCGTAAGCAGAAATTGCTTTTATTGTTGCCTTGCTGTCAATGAAAAAGTTGATATCCTCTCGTGGTATTGGCCTCATCGCAGTCTCATGGGCGGCTAGTGTCACTGCTAGGACTTCCGCTTGGAAAACACTGCTGTGGCCCGGAAGGCGCGCGGACTTAGAAATGCTCAGCGTTTCGGGAAAGATACTTGCCTCCACACCAGTGTCCATTTTGGAACCATCGGTGTAGACAGCTATGGAATGTGCGTTTGGCATTTGCCTGCTACTTCTGAAGAATGTATGCACTATGGTCTTTTGCTTTTGAGATTGAGTATGGTCTTTAGCCTCGCCATGAGGTTTCTCATTGCACGGTTATACCAATCTAGCGCCATCACGCTTATGAAACCTTGAAGGAGCTAGTCTACGCTGGACTACTTATGTTTGGAATTTCTTTCTTCTCGGCTTGAGCCAGGAGGCACCTATTCTGGGGTTCGTAACTAAGTGGGTTCCGTGTTGGTTAAGCAGATGCAGGCAAGTTTTGAATCAGAAAAGACTAGTCTTATGCAGTCTCTGGCGGAAAGTTCAATTGCATGTGGAGCAGTAAGTTTACATAATGTTTGGACCTGCCTGCATCATTTTCAGTTATCCACCCTTCGGTGTATCGAACTGATTGGAAGTTATTGATGACTGGTCTATAATTACTCCATACGGGAGGAGAAATTGATTCTAGTGGGCATGACGTCCGTGATGCAAATATCCGGATTGGAAAGCATCGGTATTTCTTTGAGGATCTTTAGATGTCCAGTCAGGTCGCCCGATTTGAAGTTGTGTGAGAGGTGCAGGCTGGCCCAAGGCTACTGTCGGACAGGTGCGGGTACTCGTACTCGTACATTTTGCGCCGAGTCTTGTTCCAATTTTCCTCTCCCGCCGCATGCAAGTGATGGTAATAAAGAGATCGCCGTGACTCAGTGGTAAGTCCATTCGACTGCTGTGTGAGCTGCGTGGGTTCAACCCCCAGCCCCACCTCTCGTCGAGGAATGATAAACCTTCGGGAGTATATTGAGGCTAATCTGGCTCATAGAGCTTTAATTAGATTTTGCGCAACAAAACGGTATTGTGAGCACATTGTGGTCAAAACCGTTCCACAGAAGATTCATGCAGTTTATCTATCACACTGAGTGCTAGAGTATGAATACCCAAGCAGATGCTTGCTATTTATGTTCGACGAAGGAAAGCATGAGTAAGCTAAACAGCATTGCCGGTGGGAGTAGGTTGATCCCGCTGATAGCGCCACGAACTTGATTATGTATCCTATAGCAGTAATTCTTGAAGTAAGAGTGCGGACTCTCCTGAAGGACAACCTAACAAATTGTCTTAAGTAATGTGTCACTCCTACAAACCAGTTCATATCCGCTTCAGTTCCAATAAACTCCTGAGGCAACCCTTATACATCATCAACAGCAGCAACTCTAACATCAGTAGCATACCCATTCAATTATAACTCAATCAACTCCCTCTTCGTCATGAACTCAATTTGTGGTTTATTATGTTAGACGTTATGCAAAGGGGGAGTGGTTTGTTGTGTTTAGAGTTTTGTCCCCCAAAATTTAATCAAATCGTCGATTATGAATCCGGTGACGATGAAAAACCAGTGTTTGTCGCCTACATTGTGGGAGGATTGTGTGCCATCAACAGCTAGACTGGCTGTATTGTGTGAGAATAGTGTGACACCGATAGCCAGACCAGCTGTGTTGCAGGTTGCGATGAGAAATTTGTCATTTTTATGCTTTCCCAGCACGGTCTCGAGTTTAAGGTTTTCTACTTCTATTCTGTTCAAAATCTTCAGGATGTCCGTGTTGATCGTGGCCTCAAGAAGGCTGTAGAACTCATCGTTGCCTTTTTTTTACGAGCTAGGTGACAGCATATTCTTAGGTTAGGTAAGGTGTTTGTTCTCTTAGCACTCTAAGACTAGAATTAGGGCCGTCGTGATACCACTGGAATAAATCGAAATCAAAAAATGGGAACGTCTGTGGATAATATAAGAACTTTAGAGACCTCGATATACTTGGTTATAGGCATTGATTCAGTCAATGGAACTCTCTAGCCAGTGCTAGTATAAGAAGAAATTTGAATATTTGAATCTTTAGGTTCCTTGCCATGAGACATAGGTTAGATTAGGTTGAAGTAGCTGCTAGGCGACGCCAGCACACGTAGACCAATGATAGGTCCATTGTGAGTCTTGGAGAATTCTCCTCTACCTACTCGTTAAGCCACTTAGAGCTTCTGATGAAGCGTAAGAGTCTTCTAATATCTGCGTTGATGAGCTCGTCTAGACCTAGATCATTGTAGAAGAAGTCACCTAGGTGAATTTTCCTTCTATGGGAGAGAGCGGGACATATGCAAAGAAGGTGGAGGTTAGCTTCCTCCTCCTCCTCCTCCTCCTCATCCATGCAGCTTCTGCAGAAATCATTTATAGTAACGTTGTACCATCTATTCACCTAAGATTTATCCTTTCGAAAGCATCACGCTTAATTTTAAGTTTACATGTAGCGATGGGTATGCCTAAGGTACCATGTTCTGGTAATAAATGCATCGAGCTCATCAGCCCTGGAATGTCCCTATGCCCCATCTCTATGAGAGACGAACGGAAATCTAGGGCTTCTAGTGAATTTGTTGAGAATGATTCCAAGGACTTGATTGCAGCTTGGCTGTCCGAAAAGATGCGAATATTTAAAGCTGATATCACGTTTTTCTTTCGCCAAGGATAAGACTTCTTTGACCGCCATTTCTTCCGCTTGGAACACGCTACAGTAATTTGGTTGACGGAAAGAGAGACTGAGATTGAGCCTATCAGAGAAAACACCTACCCCTTCATTGGTCTTTGATCCGTTGGTGTAGAAGTGAACCGATTAGTCTTCTAAGAATGCGTCCTCCTCCCAGAAAGACCTGGAGGGGATTGTAACGAAGTTACATTTGAACGAAGTTACAACTTGTCGAAATTCAGTTTGGCGTAGTCAATGTTGCCTGTAGAGATTTTGAAACTATTCAGAAAGTAGGCGTGGCCAAATTCTTTACGGGACCACTGTGAGATTGCTTTGAGACGAACGGCTGCACTGGCAGCCATTTGCCTGCCAAAGATGTCAAATGAAACAGAATGTCCAGTTATGCACAAACAAGCTGATCGTTGGACTTTATTTAGCTTGTCGCGGTTTAGGACTTTAGAGCACTCTATCAGACGACTCCACCGTACGTGAGTATCAGTCTTATGATCGCGGTATATAGCCAGTGAGTTATACAGGGTTTTCATAAGACATAGTTCGTAAGTTAAAGTGATCCTCCAAGAAGACGTACACTTACACCAGAAAGTAGGTCCATTGTAATACCACTGAGTACTGGGGTATGAACCCTGAGGCCGAATTACCACACTCATTAACGAGTAACTCGTCATCGAAATGTGAGGATTTGGCATTACCACTCCCTATGAAGTTCATCGGTCAATCGATCACGAGTTTCACTCACTCACTCGTTATCGTTTGCTGTAATTCGGCCCCTGCTTACTCCCGAAACCATTTAGATTTCCTAGCGTAGCTGTTGAGATCAGTCGTGCTGGCGGAGTTCAGATCATTCAGATCGTTAAAAAAGTATTGGCCTAGAGTGGCTTTCCTGATGTGGGCCAGGGCGGGGCACGTGCAGAGGAAGTGTGCAGTGGACTCCTCCTCCTCCTCGTCTCTGCAGCTCCTGCAGAAATCGTTACAGGCGTTGACCATGCCTACCTAGGATGCAGTGCCCCGTGAAGACGTTGATTACTTTTGAAAATTGGTCTCTTCTAAGTCGTATTAATGCTTTTGAGTTTTACAGATCCAGGACAGGCCAGATCAGCATGCCATTGTTACAATAATCGAGGTGTTGCCATCTACGATTTGCTTTCGACAGAGCGTCGGTGTGAGTCAGGTGTTTAACAAACGACATAGGCGCTTTGACATGGTCGAGCTTCCAGCCGTTCGTACATTGGGAGCCTAGTCTAGCTAATTCGTCAGCCGCACACTTCCCTTGAATGTTGTGGTGACCAGGGGGCCAACTGAGTATGACGTTGTACTGGTTAGCGATCTCGTTTAGACAAACGCGGCAGTCCGTCACTGCCCTAGATTTTATAGTGGTGGATACGAGGGACCTGATCGCAGCCTGGCTGTCGATGTAAATTCCAATATCCATGAGTGATATTGGGTTAGCCTTCAGCCAAGCAGCGGCTTGATTAATAGCTGTAACTTCGGCTTGGAAAACAGTGGTTGGGGAGACTGAAGAAGTGGTGGATGTCCAGGTCTTCTGAAAAGACACCGAATCAGACACTGGTTGTTTTAGAGCTGTCCGTAAAGATAGCGATAGAGATGGACTCATTAAAGAGGACTTCGCGCTGACTCCAGACCCTCCTGTCCGGTGGCTTGTGCTTACAGCCCATGTTAGAGTCGCTTTCGGTGGGCATCGTGTCTGTTGATTTGGAAAGGCTGTGGTGAGTTGATAGAATTCTGTTATGTCCCACATTTTTCTCACACCATTGGTGGGTATCTCTCGGTCTTAGGGCCGCGTTAGTGGCCTGCCATAGATATCTATTGCCATTGGTCGTAGCCTCTGAATTGTATTCAAGGAAGAGCCGATTGCATGGTAGTGAGATGTAAGGAGAAGGAAAGGTGACTGATGCAATCGAACCCTAGCTACTGCTAGCTTCTAGCTTCCAGCTTTAGAAATGTGGGCGTATATTCCTTCTGATGGAGGTTTTATTTAAGTGTGAGAAAAAGGGTCATTTGAGCTTACGCCACATATGAGTCTTCCACTAACACTGCAATTGAGGTAATTAAGGAGTCTAGGACGATACCTACACCCCGAAACCATCAAGTTAAAAAAAAAAAAAAAAAAAACATGTCTGCCTTACCTGGTAAAAAGCACAAGTTTTCGGCATCCCTCAAACCTTTGCGCAGGAATCACGTTCCAAGTCAACCCTTTGGCTATACACCACCCAACTCTGTCACCGAGTTCCACTTATCTCTCGAGTGTCAATAGAAAATCCCAAAATAGAATTTTATTGTTTGCCTTTCGCAGTCGCTTCCGGCTCCCAAAATTGAAAACAGTCTCACCACCCATTCTTCTTCTACGCCATGGTTGTTCTTTTGCGCTCAAGAACACATCATTTCGAATCAATAACAGGCTATTAACCATGTGCTCCATATATGTATGTGGAAGGCGTCGAAGGACAACGACATGGCGAATACGACAAGAACAGGCGACCTAACTGCCATGACAATGCTTTTTATTTTTAAATCAACTTTCGTACACATTGCACACAATGCTGTGCTGCGACTATTTTCGAGTGTGTGTCGTTGTTTTGTCACACAAGGTATTTCCTCTTCGACTCTCGGAGATCCTTCTTCTTCTGTTATAGACGCACGTTGAGTGGTTGGTTGCCTTGCTACTGGCTGTGATGCACATTTCGCCAACATTCTCTGAAATCGATCGATGAAAATGAGATTTAAGTGTTCTATTCAAATTCGAAAGTCGGATGGGATTAACTTAACGCAAACTTGTATCTTCGCTGTATCGTCTCAGCGCAGCGCACAGATACACACAAACGTATTTAGAATTAAGTTTCAATCGAAATTTTGATAAAAATAGAAATTTTTGTTTATATTTTCGTGTGTGCATGACCGATCGGAACAGATGAAGGTGTCGTCTCTAAGATCACGTACCGCATTGGAATGGTGCGTATGTGGGTTGGGATTACAAACCGGAACGATGTGTCGCATTAGTGGTGGACGGACATCGAATCAGTCCTTGTACTTGCTCTTGACTCGGGGACGACGACGACGGTGAGAATAAATAGAAATTCGCTGAGTGACGCTGGCGCGATTTATAAATTGGAACTCAAGGAGACATTGCTGCTTTCGCGAGCGGCGATTGTTGAAGATTGCTGCTGAGCTTTGGAACTGAAGATGATCATCATCGTTTTCAAATGACCCGCTTATCCACAATGAGGGTCGCGGGTTTAGGGACCTTAAGTGGATTCTCCACATTTCCCGATCTTCCGTCATCAGCTCTAAAACATCAGCGGCTATCCCTACACGGGTAGAGGTGAGATTTCGGACTAGATCCAGCCATCTCATCCTAGGCCTACCTGATGGCACGGAAGCCGAGTTGGGCACATGCGTTGAACGTGCCCAAACCATCGAAGTATGGACCTTTCCGCTCGAAGAAGTTTCTAAGCAAATTCTAGTGTGGCTCTAACGCAATGACAACGACTTTCCTTGCAAAATGAAAGATTTAGATCCTTACCTTGCGGAAAGCGTCGAAATTCCGCTGGGCACTGTTAAGGGTTATATGTATCCATCTTGACTTCCTCCAGCTTGCCAATCATAGATGGAACGGCTTGCGTCATTTTAAGTAAGACATGGCCCAATTACAGCAAACCTAAGCCAAAAGAGCTACTTGGAAAATCAAGACCAGATATTGCCAAAATTGTAGCCATTTTTACGGGCCACTGGCCAGTTGGAGACCATGCGGTCAAGCTTGGTATTCCTCACAACAACTTCTGCAGAGGCTGCAAGGACATTGATGAGAAGGAATCTCTACTTAATTTCCTCTGCAGGCCCTGGCGAGTACTAGACAGCGTACTTTAGACAAACCTTACTTCGCGGATCTCGGCGAGATAGCTAAAAAAAAGGATTGGAGAACTGATATCTGAATTCCACTGTGAATTTAGCCATATTATCTGAACACAACCAATCAACACTCACACGCCATAGGTTTTCGACCGAATTTCGTGGTAACAAAACGGCACACTCTAGCGCTATTTGGGTTCTCAGGAACACCTACCTACCTACCAAGTCAAGATCCAAGCCGGTAAAATTGCAGAGACTCTGGACCACAGAAGGAGCAATGAAAAAAAAAAATGTATTACCGGGACTTATTTTTATTGATTAATTTAAGTGACGATAAAGTTCGGGGTGAACTTGCGCCTGAGCGAAAAATCCTCTCCGGTTAGCTTTGTCCATAGCTAATTTCCTCCAGTTGCACACGCCAAGTTGGTTGAGGTCCCCTTCTACTTGTGGGTGCGACACCATAAGCGAAGTCTTCCTCTACTGCTTTGTCTTTCCGTATAAGATTCTAAGACTCTGCGAGAAAGATGATGATTATGATGATTCTGATGTCTTAGCCGTCTCCAACGTCCAATGCGCTGTTTGTCGCTGTACAACTCGTATAGTTCGTGGTTGAATCTTTTCTTCCAAAGCCATTCAACGCAAACGGAACTGAAAATTTTGCGAATAGTTTTTTGCTCGAAGCAACCAAGGATGTCTTCATCTGTTTTTCATAGAGATGACTGAGATGATTAAGCTCTCATATAGACTCTACTTGGTTGTTCGGGAATGGGCCTTACTACTCAATTGCTTTCTCAATCCGAGAACAAAGCGATTGGCAAGAGTTTGATTTCTGATGAGATGTCGTTATCAAAGGGAATAGCAAAGCTAAGGTAGACCAAATCCCTTACTACATCTAAGTTATAGTCGTTCACTGTGACGTTTTGTTGAAATTCGTTGATAGAGGTGTCCTTTCTTGTTGACAGCAAATATTTCCTTTAATTTTTTTTTTTACCGTCCCATACTCGCGAACCAGTGTTAGCTCGCTGAGTTCTGGCGAAGATATCAATATCGTCGACCTACATAAGCAACTAGTTGAACAGACTTCTGAAAGATTGCGCCTCAGATTTTGGCTTGAGAGTTTCGCACAATTCATTCAAGTGTTAACATCATTAAATCATTTCTTGTTAAATCATTTCTTGACATCAAAGGTCTCGGTGAGTTCGTTGCCGACTTGATTTAACTGAACGGCGAACATCGTCATCCTGCACAGGCGGACGAGATTGACAGGGATACCAAAGCTAGACATGGATCTGTATAGCTCGTCTCAATGAATGCTGTAATAGGCGGGTCTAAAGTCAATAAAGAGATGGTGGGTATCGATTTGGACTTCTTGGGTTTCCTCCAGAATCTGGCGAAGTGTGAAAAATTGGACTTTCCTGACCTGAAACTTCACCAAACAGGTTGCTGACAAAAGGTTTCAAGTGTTCACACAATATGGCATAAGGATCTATTATACGATGCCTCTGTAGTTGGCGCAGTTAGGTCCAGCAGCCTTGATGGATTTTAGTTTGGATATTGCTATCCGCACTTCGTTTTGGTCAGGTGGAACGAAGCTTTGGCTTTCATCGTCTAGGTAGAATGGTTCGTTTTGCCTGACCGTCGGATAGTGGCGTTCGTCGCCGTTTTCAGGAGCAATTTTTACTTCTTACAGATTTGCTTCAGGTTTCGTTTCGGGGTCTGTTATTCTGACACGTTCTTTTTTCCTTTTGGTAAAACAGGAGTGTAATCTCTCAATATCTTTGATTGCGCGCTGCTCAAGCTCTCTCTCTCTCTCTCTTTTGCTCGTAGAATTCGCGAGCAGACCTCATCTGCGTTTACCGACGAGGTAAACCCTACATCGTGGTGAATGTAGTGGACCTCAGTTGCGGCGTTTCTGATGGCATACTGCAGCATTGCTACTGGTCTTCGGCATTTGATTCTGGCAGCATAGGGGTTATTGAGGGCCTTCGGGATGCAGTTTCTCCGATTGAAGTCTGTCGACTTGTATCTTCTCGTTATCACAGTGATTCTTCCTTGGCCACGTTCTTCCGTAGCGCTTGGGGTATTCGCATTCGTACCTTGGTTGCAACAAGGTATAACTCCAAGTCTATGTTGGCAGCTCGGAAATGTGATCAATTTGACTAACCGCTTGATGATTAGGAAACCTCCATGTCCCCTTATAAATATTGAGATGAGTAAAGCGTGTGCTTGCTTTAGTAACGTTCCGCCTAAGTTCATTTCTAGACATGGAGGCATGTAGGCTGTGCTTACCAAATGTTCTGCTATTTTGGCGTTATAATCGCCTAAACCATCTTAACGTCATATTTAGGACACTGCCCATATATTTTGTCGATAAGCTCGTAGCGACGTTTTTTCGTGGAGTCGTCCTTGTTTTCTGGGCATAAGTCGTATTAGGCTGATGTTGGCGAGTTTACCCTAAGTCATAAGACGTTCAGTTAGCAATAAGCACAACCTGCGCAAGAATACCTATAAACTCGGGCTAATCAACCTTGCGGATGGGCCAGCACCCTAACTCATCAAATGAACTTGGCGGTTCCCAGACCTATAAAATGTCATATAATGTTTTGAATGTCAGGACGTTCCGAACACGCAAAAATGTCCTAGGCTGTTATTTAGTTCGGGCCAAAGTACTGATGCGGATATGTACCACGCGAGAACATCAACAGAATCTCAACGCAGGCAGCATTTTCACTCCGCGTTGTTATAATACGAGAATCTACTACAATAGCTGCGGTTTTTGCACCTAAGAATAGTCCTTGTTTTTCTTAAGCTGATCCTAGATCAGCAGATCACTTTCAATCAGTGTTTTTTTGACGTTTATACCATTGTGCCATCTTGTGTTCTCACTCTCGTTTTCCTTATTTCAGGTTGAAGCTGGAGATATCATTGTCAAAGTAAACGGCACCGATGTTCATCGATACACTACAAAGGAAGGTAAGCTCAAACACCTCGTATATTTGTATCGTTCAATCTCTTATGCCTGTCTTTTCGTTTTAGTTTTAAAATGTCTGCGATTATCCGACGACCTTGTCACACTAGAACTTAAAAGAGGTAAGCTTCACACATAATAATCTTCTTCAACATATTTCTATAAAATTGTAATTTACAGATCCAAAAATTAAAGCCCGCATCAAAGAACAACTAGCCAGCACAAAGAATCTTCATTATAATTCCGATTCACCAAGAGAATCTCCAAATATTTTCGATATAAAAAGTTCACGTAAATCGGATCCATTAACATCGTCGCTGCGTAGGCCAACACAACTTAGCCCGTCATCGTCGACGACGAAAATTCTTGTCGAATCACCATGTCGTCCGTCACGCATTCCAACCGCTTTAAAGTGTCCAGCACCGAAGAATGTTCAACATTCGCCACAGCATAAAAGGCCAAGACCATCGCAAATTCCAAAAGCTAATGCCAATGGTGGCGGTAATGTTGTGCTCAGTAATAGTTATTATAGTCAGCAATCGGAATCAGGTACAACAACAACACAAGGAGGTGATCAGCTACAGATAAGAGAGCCGTCATCTGCCCCGCCAACGACGAAGGCACGCTTTGAGGCGTACATGATGACCGGAGATTTAATACTAAATCTATCACGAACACCGCAGAGTAGTAATTTGATTCCAGCTCACGCTAAAAAGGTAAGCAAGAGAGAGAGAGAGATTTGTTTTGCCGGGAAATGTGAAAGGAATAAGTTAAGACAGTCCCGCAGGTAGGGGAGAGAGTTTTCGTTGTTGAACATCGAAGTAAAATTTTAAGACTTGGCCACAAATTAGACGCGTTCCCATCTTGTTTTCACAGGTTTGTGGAGGCAATGAATGTCTAGTTACACGCTTTAAAATTTTCGACATGAAGACACAGTTATTAGCCAACTAGTAGCGCTGTTCAAGTCTCTTATTGAAGTCCTACACCAAGGTCGTTCGGAACATCTCGGTCTTTGCAAGACCTCTGATAAAACTATCCCAGATCTGCGCCTTATCTATGTTCCTTGGTGGTTCTGTGCCATATTTTAGCTGAGGCTATCTTTGTTATTTCCAGAGCAAAGAGAAGTCTTGATACTCAAGCAAAGATTGTGTCCAATTCTACAACACATCCCTTTGATGGTTCTCTGTGTGTGATTTCAAAACTCATTGCGACATCAAAAGATCTATTGCATCTCAAAAGACAGCACCTTGTCCAAGTTGGTATGTGAAGCTCTTAGATTAGGCCTCAGTAAAGCCCGTTGTTTTCGCCTCTTTGTCTTGTAAATTGTAGGTAGAGGTGGGACCGTGTTACCTTATCACTGTGACCACCGATGGGCCTATTGTGATTTCCTCCAATTAGAGCTCGCTCATGATGCCTGAATTCGAGACAAATCCAGAGATGTCTTTGAGTGAGCTGGCAGACATATCCTCCGTTTCGAGGTAGAATTTGCCTAAATGACGAAGACGTGTTCTGATTAAACAGTTACAGTGACACAAAATGCTGATTCTTCGTCTTCGCTGCAAATTCTGCATGTGTTGTCTTGTAGTATTCCCATACTCATTAGGCAGTGTCCCGTTAGGGAGCCTGTAACCATTCGTTCTGGTGTGGGAGATTTTTGGCATGAACATTTTGGCTTGTCTGTTACCTTCAGTATTCGTCCAATAATAGACTTTCGACGGAACTGTAGGAGTACAGCAGGTTTTAGACGCGCGTTGGGAGATATATAGTGAAAGTTTTATGCATTCAGGTTACGCATAGAGTGTGAATGAAGCAGGAAGCTTTAGAGCTGCAGGACAGGGACGGACACTGGATCCATTACAAGTTGAGACCGGTAGTCTCAAGGCAACTAAATAGAAATGTGAAAATCAGTTGAATCGCTGTCGCTGATATATATTTAGGATCATTCCTATGGACTTGTGGTCGTCGTAACTCAGTGATTAGTGCGTTGGACTGCTGTGTGAGTGGCGTGGGATCAAGTCCTTGCCATGTTCAACGAACATTTTTTGCGGCACCACCTCTCGTCGGGGAATGATAAGCTTCCGAAAGTATAGTTGTCATGAAAGAGCTTCTCAATTCGCCGTTCGAAGTCGGCAATAAATTGTAGGCCCCTTACATTCGTGCGAAAAATGTAACACGCACAACATGAATGATTGTAAGAAGCTAGGCATTGGCTCATCTCGAGCTGTCGCGCCAGCTATTTATTTATTTTTATTCCCATGGACCTACACTTCTAATGTAATACTTATGTTTTTTCTTTTTTTTTTCAGGTGGATAGCTTACGTGATTCTCCGAATCGTGCTGCAGCCCGCGCCAATGGGGCCTTAGCACCACGAGCTTCTGGAGAATCGACACCATCATCGTCGTCGGCATCGCCATCGCACTCGGAAAGCTCTGACTCAGTGAATTTAATAAAAAAGAAAGATAAGACTAACACTAGAAAAGACCATAGTATTAACAACACCTATAGTAGTAATAACAGTAGTGATAGACAATTTAGAAAGGACTCTCTAACGAATGACACATTATTGTTATGTGAAGAGTTAGATAGGGACGAAGAAGAAGAAAACGAAGACGAAGGTAACAATAACGACGACGGCGACGACGACGACGAAGAAGAAGAAGAAATTGCCGACGAAAGAGAAGATCACGAAACCGAGCAAGACAAACTGGACGAGGAAAATCTTGACGAGTTTAGCTACGATATTAATCCGGGTCCCGGTAGCCATGCTGATTGTCACCGAGGAGGAGGCGATGTTGAACAACCACAACAATGCTTAGTGAGCGATTACAATGATGATTTAAGTGCCTGTGTTACATCGTCCTCCTCCTCATTTAAAAAGAAACTTCTACAACAACAACAGCAAAGGAACGCCGATCGTGTTCGTATACAACAAACAGCCGCTACAGCAACTATAGACTTAGTTGATAGCTCCTCGGCCAGAGATTATACAGCGGCATCATCACAATACCATCACCACCATCACCATCATCATCATCATCCACACCATTCTTCGCATCATCGTCAGCACCATCAGCAGAATAACTCATCGTCGTCCTCCTCATCGACAACGGTGAAAAGTGAAGCGAACAGTTCACCGGACGAGACTAGTTTCTCGGTGCCGACGTCACCGATTTCACTCTCCACGCCGCTGTTGGACGCCAAGGAGACCGCCAATTCAGTGCCAACCAGTCCAGAACCGAGTGGCATCAACGAAGCCGCTGTCATTCGACGGCAGCATCATCACAACGGTGTTGTTCGCAAGTGTGACTCGGCTGGTTTCCGAACCAGCAAGTCGGAGGATCACTTGCAACAGGTGCAGCGCGAAGGTATTGCCGCTGTTATACCGATCGATATTGATGAGGATGTAAATAGCTCTCTTAACACGCTGCTAGACACAAGACAGGATTCCGAAGACTCACAGGTAATTCATTCTTCTTCCATCTGTCCTCTCTGCCTTCTACCTCAGAAGTTGCACTCTACACACACACAAAACGAAACAAAAACAGTTGCAACTTCTCATCTGACGGAGAGAATAATATTTATCGCTGTTTGTAAACATCATACGCCAACAACACTCCACCATCCACACCAAATCTCACTCTCGCGCATCTTAGCAGTAATCTGTTGTGTACAAAAAATAACAAAAAAAAAAATTGTTTGCTTGTAGAAATTTTAAAGAGAGAATTTAATTTATTGCTCGCTGGATACTTTAGGTGGCACTCGTTCTTTTTAAATTTATTTTTACTTTTGCACAAGAGAAATTTAGTTGTTTTGCAAACACACAGGTCTGTGTGGTTCTTATTTGTTTGCTTTCATTCATAATTTGTCGACAGACGGTCATGTATGTACGTCATCAGCTAGAACGATGAAACACCTTTTCCTATAATTAATGAGACGGCTTTTCTTTTAGTTTCTTCGATCGCAAATATTGTGTTTTATTATAACTTTCTTCTGTGTTATATTATATAACCATATGTAACGATTTGTTCGTATCCAGAGGTAAGACAAGTCAAGAAGTTTTTGTGTTTGTTCGACTGTTGCTTGAGATTCTCGTATGCTTTGGGCTAAGAATAGAGGATTGCGTTGATTTTTGGCTTATTACTGCATTTGGTTCATTTCCTTAAGATGTATTCATTTCTGAATCTCTGGAAAAAAATTATAGAGAACTTGAGAGTTCCCGCAAGATTTGAGGTTTTAAAATGCTGTGGCAATGAGAAGGGTGTTTCAGTAAGCACGATAGGACTTTAAAATTAAATTTAACAACTTTATTATGAGACATTGCTTGATCCTTTATTTGGGATAGAAGTTCATTTAATGGCATTATGTATGGATCATCACATCGGTCAAATGGCCTCAACGGCTTCGTTCAGTGATATATTGGGTTTTCGGAAAAGTCATGACGCATTTCTCGAACAGATGGCGTTTGTTAATTTTTTTAAAGTAATGGATTAAGCCCATCTATATTATTGGTAAGCCATTTGACAGTTAACGGTTTAAGCGTAATTCTGAAAAAAAAATGATCGGGTTTAATCGTGTTTTGAAGATTTTGTAGCAGCTAAAATATGGAAGACCAAATTGTGCATTTTCGTCATATTTTACTCTTTTATTTTCGTAAAGGGAAGAATGCAAGTGAAGCTTGTGAAAAGTTGCGTCAAGTTTACGGTGACGATGCTCTACAAAAACGTCAGTGTCAACGCTGATTCCAAAAATTCAGCGCGGGTGATTTTAACCTCAATGACGCTCCTCGATCAGGAAGGCCCACCGAGGTTGACGACGACCAAATCAAGGCACTGATCGAGTCAAACCCACGTTACCCGACACCAGAGATTGCAGAGATATTGAACATCCATCATTCAAGCGTTCATGACCACCTGAAGAAGCTGGGATACGTAAGCAAGCTCGATATTTGGGTTCCTCATAAACTCAAGGAGGTCCAATTGACGAACCGCATAAACATCTGTGATATGCTCATTAGACGTCAGGAAAACGATCCTTTTTTGAAGCGACTGATAACAGGTGATGAGAAGTGGACTGTTTACGACAATGTTGTACGCAAGCGGTCTTGGTCCCATCGTGATAAAGCGCCTCAAACGAGAGCGAAAGCCAACATTCATCAGAGAAAGGTTATGCTGTCAGTGTGGTGGGATTTTAAAGGCATCGTTGTTTTTTGAGCTCCTACCAAGGAATCAAACCATCAATTCTGATGTTTACTGTCGGCAGTTGGACAGTTTGAACGAATGCATCATCCAGAAACGTCAGAGCTCGTTAATCGTAAAGAAGTTGTGTTCCATCACGACAATGCAAGACCACACACAAGTTTTAACCACCCGCCAAAAGGCTTTGGATGGGATGTGTTGCTACACCCACCATACTCACCTGACCTTGCGCCATCGGACTTCCACTTGTTTCATTCGCTTCAAAACTCGTTACGTGAAAAAACGTTCAATTCAGATGAGGCTGTAGAACAGCACCTTCTTCAGTTTTTCGCCGATAAAGACAGGTCCTTCTATAAACGAGGAATTATGCAACTTACTGAAAGATGGCAAAAGGTCATCGAACAAAACGGTCAATATGTTATTGATTGATTTCTGTTCTTTATATAAATAAATAATCTTTCTTTGTTTGCGATTAAAGTACATTTTAGGGCATTATGTACAGACCATCACAGCGGTTAAATGGGCTCAACGGCTGGGTTAGATTGTTTACCGCAGCAAACATTTCAACATACCTTCCTTCGGGTGTTGTCTGTCCAGAATGTCGAAGCCAACTAGAATTGTGTATATTGAAATCGCCCGCAATGACGATTTCAGTACGAGGAGACAGGGAGACAATTCTTAAGATGGAGTCAGACAGCGCATCAAACTCGTTATAGGTAGAGTTGCTGTCTAGATTTGGGCTTCTATAAATGAAACAGTAGTGTATTGAGTGCTTACGGACGGTGAATTTTAGCCATATGAAGTTAAATTCCGGATTGGAACAGTGGCCATACTGTGGTAGAATATTGTAAGCTACATCACTACGTATATAAACGGCGAGACCGCGACGAGGAAAGAATAATGGCACTAAGCTATATCCAGGCGGGATTAGATCTGAAGAATCAGAGTCCGCACTCACCTGTGTTTCGCAAAGTGCCAAAACAGCTGGTTTATAGAGTTGAGTGTGGGCGTAAATGGCAAAGAAATTCTTTCTTAGCCCACGTATGTTGGAAAAGTCAACCCTGAATTTTCCCATCACTACAAAACACAAACACAAAAAACACAACACCGACGCACCTAAGCAAAGTCGCGAATCCATACCTAAATAAGCGCTGCTTTTGTAGCCGATAGCAATCGCCGTCATATAGATCGTAGTTTTTTATCCGCGTTTTGCCCGGCCCATCCTACCGCACTTCTAGAATGAGGATGATAACTGCTTTGCAGCAGTCTGTTAGGGCACGCGGTCTGTTAAGGGACCTAACATTCCACGTACAGATCCGAAGTTCGTTGTCCTTATTTCGTTTGCCAGGGTCGTGAACAGTAAAACCCTCCATATGCGAAGTTGTTAGTTGCTTCACAACGATAAGATTTTTTAAATGGTGGAGCCGTCAACCCCACGCACAACCCTTAACCTGCCGTCGAAGTAGCCCGAATGAGGTGTTCACTTATAAGTTCGACCTAACTGGAACTGTAGACGCCACCGTTGATTATATCGTGGGAGTTGTACCGCTGACGTCTGGGTCCAAGGGACCTTAGTGTGAAGATCCTAAGCGATAAGTTGCTTCTATCTGCGTCGCTAGGTGATGCAGGGCGCCCTCCGTTGATCGGCCTTTGCGGTAAGCATATAAACAAGGAAGAGGGGTGCTGCTTTCGAATATTTCCCTAACATGACTACCTAGCAGCTTTCCCATCGTTTTTAGGAAAAGCAATGTTAAGCTGATAAGGCGGTAGGATTTAGAAAGCTTGCTAGGCTTATAACCAAGCTTGTGGATGAAAACCGCATTCCCTTCCAGCCGAGGTTGTGAAATATATCCAAGGTTGAAGCTAGTTCTAAATAAAGGAATCATTGGAGAGATTCCTAGTCCAGACTATTCTATATGAGAGCCAGAAAGACTCCATTTGTCCCTGCCACCTTGAACGCCTTAAACGAGCCATTCCACTTTGTAAGTAATAGCCTCGAAGTTGACATCGGGATGTCTGGTTGTAAGGTTGGGCCTGGGAAGTCCCCTTTGAGCAGGGTTTTCAGGATTTTCCTTCAGCTAACAGTAAGGTTGTCATCTGGTTTGAAAAGCAGCACCAACCCGTCAGTCTTTTGGGTTTTCTCAACTCTAAGTTGTACTAAAGTCGATTCACTTTTATACCGACGGTTCAAAAACTAGCAACGAGCTGGGCGGTGGTGTTTTCTCCGACAGCCTTAACCTTAGCCTAGCGTTCCGTCTTCCAAATCATTGTAGCGTGTTCCAGGCGGAAATCATGGCGATCTTATCTTGGCTGAAGAAAAACGTTATATCAGCCGCGGATATCCGCATCTTTGTTGGGTGCCAGGGCATAGTGACATTCCAGAGAAAATTCGCCAGATATGAAACAACATTACCTATTGGGCCTGATAAGGGCACTTTTACCTTAGGTATACCGATCGCTACTTGCAAACTTAAACTTAAGCTAAATGCTATCGAAAGAACAAATCTTAGATCGGCAAGTGATACAACATATGTATCTAGCGACAAACCAGATTTTGGCAAAGCTTAGTCTGAATCGCTCTAAGTATTAGCAAGCCTGCAACAAGACTTGGCGTCTACGCAAACGACTGGACTATTTTTCGAGGAAACTATTTTCCATCTTCTTTGCACCGGTCCAGCTCTCTCCGGCTCTAAACGTGTTGGCTTTAGCTGGCAGCTACTTCAACCTAACCTAACCTACGTTGTACCAAAGATAATATAATACCAAGATAGCGCAACGTGTACTCAAAATTAAAGAAAAATTAAAAGCTCATACAGACGCGGGCGGTCGGGGACGGGAGATGATCTGATCATTATTCACAGAGAGGAAAGCTCTTTCCCTTTTTTCAGATTATTCAATATCCCTTGCCAAATCAAAGCTGCCGAAAATATTTTTCGGCATAAATCAAATATTCTTACGCTGATGGTAACGCTGAAAACGAGTTTCTGTTCATCTTTTTCCCTTCCCCTTTTTTATTTTGCGAAAATGGAATTCATAATTAAAAGGAAAAAAACAACAAATACGACAAAGCTCTGTGAGCGAAAGAACTTTTGAGAGCAAAAAGATATTGAAAAGCTTGGGGTCGTATTATAGAACCCCACCAAACAAAAATTTTGCATGGCGTGCACTATCTTGGTATTATATGATCTTTGGTTGTACTTGATTAAAATGGATTGGTATTCGTCCCATATTCTATTGCGTTTTGCTTTGTTAAAAGATTCCTTACTCTTTTCCTGAGTTTATTTGGTTGTTCGTTCCAGCAAGGTATGCACCGTTTTACCTTGTCTTGTTAAGCAACATGACCACTCTTGAAAGATTATATAAGTACGAGATTAAGGGATACTCCATTGAAAAAATCTGCACAGTTCTTCTGCTTTATGTTCCCTTGTTCGATCTTAAGAGGATTCGGTTCGGCGCGAGAATAGTTTTGAGTTTCCCCCGGAGTACTGAAGAACAGAAGCCGGAATAGAGCATGGCCGCCATGTGGGTGGCCATGGTGCAGTGGTTAGCATCATCGCTTTTCGCGCTGAAAGTCCGGGTTCAACTCCTGATGTCGGAAAAACATTTATTTAATACAAATCGATCAACTGTGAAAGCTGATGGCGACTCTACTGCGAAGGCATAACACTGGCAGTAGAGTGTCTTGGCTTGATGAGTTGATTGAGCTGACACTGATAATGACATCGGGAGACTCGTGAATTTCTGTGAATTGAAGCCTGGACACCACCCTTGGACAAAAATGAAACTTAACGATACCTGAGTTTATAACTACTGTACCTCGCTCGCGGTGTGTGTATAACATGAAAAGGGTATTCATATCCCTTGAACCGCGTGTGGATTATAAAAAAAAAAAATGGCCGCCATGTGCTGTATTTCTAAAAACTTTGGCCGCGTTCAGAATGTTAGGCACTAATATTTTAGTCAAAACCTAACTTATTGAACGGCAAATGACTGCAAATGCAGTTGACATTTCAGTTGTCATAATTTAGACATTTACTTTCTGTTTTCACTCAAGATTTGTTTGCGAATTGCGTTTGTTTGTGAAATTCACTGGGAATAAATTGTATCACTACAAAATAAATAAAAAATATTAAAATAAAGGCTGAAATGGGCGACATAGAAGATGAAATTTTATGTAAGTAAAATAGGTGAAGTTGCGCTGTTTGTTGTTAAAATGAAAAGCAGTGACAAATTTGAATAAAATTAAATAATAAAAAAGAAAAAAATAAAAACAAACGAAATTACCGCAGAAAAACTTTAAAGCTTTTTGCTAAACATCTTCCAGCCAAATCAGCTGATTTTTGATATTCCATTTGACTGAAATTTGAGGAAGAATTTTTTGACTAAGAATCCAGTCCACTACCTCATGAAAAGTCAACTTTTTTTCTAGTCAATTTTCAGCCACTCGACCAATCAGAGCCGGTTGACTAGCTAGTGCCTAACATTCTGAACGCGGCCTTTATTTCATTTATGTATTTCGTTGATTTGTGTTAATTATGTCTGCTATTGTAGTTTCTGTTTGAGCTTTTATCTTAGAAAGCCTCTCATTACAGAAGTTGTGTTGTAGATAGCCTCTGTCAACTGTATATACTGAACCATGGACAATATGCATATATCTTGCTGCTGTACATACAAATAGAGATCAGCTAGAGTATGGCTTAAAAAACTTTGCACACTCCAAGAAAAGATAACCAAAACCCTGACTTGTTAATTTTGTTTTGTTTTGTTTTTTTCGTTTTTTGTTCTGAATGTCCATTTTGTATGATTGTTAAAACTAATTTAATTCTTTTTATGCGTTTCGTTATTTCGTTTTAATTTTTTTTTTGTTCGTTTTCTTTTTTTGGTTCATTTTGTGCGATGTTTTTTTCTTTGAAAATCTTTTAGCCAACCCAAAAAAAGAAGGCTGATACGACACCCACTGTCCTCAGTCCTAGAGATATTATTTTGAAGAGGAGGAAAAAAGTAAGAAAAATGGTTGAACATAAATGAAAAGTAAAGTAACTTTGTTTGAGGTCTGACTTGCGCAGCATGTAATGTACTAGAAATTTGTTTTTAAATAAAATGTTAATGATTCGCACTTTGAAAATTAAAGAAAAAAATAAAACCAGTGTCTAGCATATTGGCTCTGAAAATGTTCTTTTAAATTCAAAAAAAAAAAAAAAAAAAAACAACACTTGAGTAGGATAACAGACAAAGAGCAATTGCGAAGCTGAAGAGATACAGTCCTTCCCATTATTTCCCAACTATCAATTAAATTTTTAACATTTTCTTTATTTCCTGTAGGCCTCAAATCGTGACCGTATTGTTTGGACGTATAACGCTCCCTTGCCACCCAATCAGCAGCAGCACCATCATCATACCCAGCATTATGCAACAACGACATCACCAAATTCGCATTCTAGTTCAATAAGTTCATCACCTCAGCATACAGATAGTCCTGCGTCGCCGACATCTGTTTCCAGTTCGGTTATGTCGTCGTCTGGCTCGAAGGGGGCAATTGGTGGAGTGGCCGGTGGTAGCAGTGGCCTGGCCTGCGGCGGTGGTGTCATGGGCCAAACAAGTCAAAATCTCGGCTTCCTACACTGTCCGGTGAATGGCGATCAAAGTGTTTCCGAGGCGATATCGAATATTTCCTCACCCGACTATCAGGACGATGATAATTTATTGAGTTCACGTGATCTAATCGGTATGGTACTGAGCGATCCAAGTGATTCGGACTCAACGATACTGGTTTCGGAAGCTGTTCAGCGTAAGCGAGACCAACAAAAGCTACAGCAACAGCAACAACAGCAACAAAATGAACATAAGTTGGTTATACAAGTTCGTGGAATGGATAGTAATACAACATCACCAAGGTCAGCATATTCGGAGTTGAAGGATTCCGAAGATGAGTTGGCCACCTTGACTGAAGAACCACCGACAATTGTTACGGCAAATAATAGCAGTAGCAATGGTAATCAACATCAGCATCAGCAACTGAACCAGCAGGATTCGAAAGAATCATCGCCACCGGTATCGGATGATGGCAGCGATGTTGAGTCATTGCATTCGTATCATTATTCACCGAAAGCTGTTGATATGCCATCGGCAATTCGATTGGCTAAAAGACTGTACTCATTGGATGGCTTTAAGAAGAGCGATGTATCTCGGCACTTAAGTAAAAAGTAAGTACTATGAATTGAAATCCTAGAGCTTTAGACCAAATCGTTTACTTCATAACCTGTCAGCAAGTTTATCAGCTTCTTAGGGTGTAACGCACAAGCGTGAGTTCCGTGAAACACATTTACAGTCAAAATCGGTTAAAACGACCGTCAAAGGACTGATGAGTTATAAGCGAAAGGTCGCTATAACCGATTTCAAGATAAGTTAATGGAGCTCAGCCGGGACCTACAAATTTGGTCGTTATAACGGATACGTCGTTATAATCGATGTCGTTGTAAGCGATTTTTGGGAGGCTCTTGGTCTCAGTCGGGTTCGTTGTGTTCGCCTTTTTTAATCGTCGGAACTGCAGGGATATAGGTTTGGTTTGGAAGTATGTTGGGAGGGATATAAGGAAGGTGGAAACAGTTATGGAGTTTACACTAGTGTACGTGTGGTCTGGCGAATCTTCCTGTGTCATTCTGTCGCATTCTTGCTAGAGCTGGGCAATGGCATAGAAAGTGTTCGAAGCCTTCTTCTTCCCCCCAGTTCCTACATATTTCTGTGCCAGCGAGGCCCATTCTATGCATGCGTTTGTTGAGGTTAATGTGTCCTGTGATGATTCCCACCAGGAGCCTCAATTGCTCTCTGATTGAACCTAGAACCTTCCTGGTGAGCAGCTTGCTTGGTTTATATACGAGTGATCTTGCCACTTTGCACGTCGAGTGGTTTGCTCAGTGATCCTCGAAATCCCTTTGCATCCTCTCGTTGGTTGCTGTTTTAATTATTTTTAATGCGACTCCCACTGTATTTTCAGCGGTTCGTTCTATCGCGTGCGCCCCTTCTCTTGCCAGATCATCGGCTTTCTCATTCCCCGAGAAATTGATTTGTAAGGCCTTTTTTTCTAAGTAGCTCGATGGACCCTTGGACTTAGGAGGAAAGAAACTAGCCATCACCTATGGTTCGGAAAATCGAGGTTTCATATCTGTATAAGGCGAAGCTTGTTCGTTTCATAATTCCCTGGAAGTGCACTGAACAATCTTCCGCCCTTTGCTCCTTTTCTTTTCGCAGCTCTTCCCGGTAATGCAATTTGCTGTCTCCGTCGAGTTAATCATATCCTCTCAGCAATTAAAGCAATACTCGTATAACAACTTCCACATTTTCATTGATTTTATTCTTACAGCAATGACTTTAGCCGAGCAGTCGCCGACGAATACTTGAAGTATTTCACATTTGAGAAAAAGACTTTGGATCAAGCGCTACGGGAGTTCTTGCAACAATTCTCACTTTCTGGTGAAACGCAGGAAAGAGAACGGGTTCTAGTTCATTTCTCGAAACGATATTTGGACTGCAATCCTGGAAGCTTTAATTCACAAGGTACATTACATCCTTTGGTCCGCAAAACTTAATCTAATTCTAATTAACACTTTTTAGATGCTGTTCACACTTTAACCTGTGCAATAATGCTGCTTAATACAGATCTTCATGGGGCTAACATAAGTCGCAAGATGACATGTGCAGAATTTGTTGATAATCTGGCAGAGTTAAACGATGGGGAGAATTTCCCAAAAGACGTACTGAAGTACTTGTATCAAGCGATTAAAAGTCAACCCCTCGAGTGGGCACTGTAAGTAATCAGTGTTTGATGGTGTCTCATGTTTCATGTTTCTGTATTTCTTTGCAGTGACGATGAATCTCCCGATCAGCAGAAACAACGAAATGACAATAATATGGGAGCTGGTCAAATTGGACAAAATCCATTCCTAGATATTCCAGAATCATCAGCTGCGATCGAATATAAAAAAGGTTATGTGATGCGAAAATGCTGCTACGAATCGAATTATAAAAAAAGTAAGTATGCTTTGTATTGTATGTATACTTGTTCCGTTTGTTATTTAAGAAATCGACATCAAATACATTGATAAATACTCAAAGGACGCTTCAAAATCCGTGCGAGGTTTTAACCCACCAGAACCACCTCCATTCCTTCCCCCTGTTTCCATCATAGTGGGATGTAGGTTTCGCCGTCGAGATCGTTGTTATTTCCCCAATCGGAATCTTTCCTTTGCTTTTCTAAGGCTGCATCTTAAACCTCTAGACCTCCGACCAAGGTGACGAAATGAGATTTCTTCGTTGAATTGCTGAGGTAACGCACCGGGATTGAGTTAGGAACTCAATATGGAGCAGCTACTTCTTCAAACGGAGCGGGCGAATAAGCGGGTCATTTCCGGTAGGCATTGAAAAAGCACACGTTTGGCATTTTCTATGCCATCCGTACAACAAGTACCTAGGAAGGTACGTGCGGAAACATTCGTATCCTGTCATAGTTGAGGCAACGTGCAAACCCAGATTTTCTTGTCGTCTGTCAATCCATGGCTAAATTTTAGAAATAAGCCGGTGTGTCCATCTGTTTTAGAAGCATTACAGCCTTGTTTGTGAGTTGATGAAGCCAGTTCCTATCCTCTTCGTCATATTTAGGTTTATGTAAACTCATTGTGATGCCCATGGTCAATCCCTTAGACTTTGCATTCGTTTCGGATGTCTGCATTCCCCTCCTAAACTCCACGTGGAGTTTTAAGTCATATGGAAAAAGCATTTAATCAACTCCACGTGGAGTTTCCGCTCATATGGAAAAAGTTTTTCAAAGCTCCACGTGGAGTTTGCACTCATATGGAATTTTGTACTACAACGCGATATAGCGGTAGATTTAGCACGGAGGCTTTTGGCACTTCTTCTGCTTACACGATATGCGACTTTTGTCTCAAAAATCGCCAATGGATTTGCGAGCAAGGTGGACAAGAAAGTGGGCTGCTATATTGCTATTTTTAAGCTAAAAAAAAAGACAACGAAAATGAAAGCATCCATTAACATTTCGAATATTCTGAAAATGAGTGTATGTACCTTGCAAGTCGCTAGATATTTTACCGAATTCTCAGGCCAGAATGACACCATTTCTCTTCCTCTTCCCCCGAGACCTCAAACATTTGTGGCCGGATTTCATCCACACTAACGAATTTGCTGACTTTCAGCGTTTTAATCGCCAAAGTCACCTGCTTTACGGTGGAACAATTCACCGCCCTACTCAAAACTATGGATCTGTCATCCCCACTGCCCAGTTCGGGATTGAGCACCTCCGAAAAGTGCTCACCCCATTTGAGCAGGATGTCCTTCTCATCGGAAAGAAGAACACCATCTTTGGATTTCAATCCTTCGATGATATTAAACTTCATTCCTCTGAGACCCCGGGAGGTCTGCCAGAACACATTGTTTGCAGCTCTGATCGCAATTCATTTTCTCGCCGAACTCCTTCCAATACTGTTCCTTAGCTGCTCTAATAGCCAGTTTGCAAGTTCTTTGTGCCTCCATCGGTTTCGAGAACCTGAGTCACCCAAATGTATCCACACCTTGAAGGCTTTCCTCCTCTCTCTAATGGCTTCTTGAACTCCGGGTATTTTAAACCACGCAGTTCTTTTTTCATCACCAGCCGCCATACCGAGCCGCCTCACTTTGCAGACAACTCCTTCAGAGGCCATGATTGCTGTTGAAAACCACTGTTATTCTTCCTCTACATCTGTCGGAACAGTTGGAATTTGTTCAAACCTTCTCCTTCCATATCTCATGATTCTGCAAACTCGGGCGAGCCATATGCATGGGGATCACGGACGGATTAGCTTGAATAGCTAGGTGGTCTATTCGTACAACCGAGTCATGGCTAATGAAGCGCAATCCCCGATGACGACAAGACTAAATAAGCTGGCATCGGATATTGCCAAGCCTGCTGATCCAGGGCGCCCTTCGCAGTCAGGCCTAGAGGATGACAGCATGCGAGCGTCTGGGCGTTGGCGGCTTGTGCCGGTCGGCAGCCGCCTGGGTTCATCCCGAAACGGCTACGATCTTCCCGGCAATGGTCCAACAAACCATTACGGGGGTCAAATGGTGTATTCGCTAGGCACTGCGGTTTCTGGACTTTTTCATTCCGTTTGCTCGTAGCTTATCTCTAGAAGTACAGCTCCAAACAGAATGTCAACTTTTTATCCCAGATAGCTACAGAGAGCCGATCATGGTGTTGCTGGTTTATAGGCTCTTTTCTTTCCTTTTATGTAATTTTGACTGAGATCATGACTAAAACGACCGTGAGTCGACGTCCTAGATATGCAAGTTCATTTCAACATTATTAATTTGATGCAGGAGTTGGCTTTGCTCTTTAAAAAAATCCTTTGCACAAGACCGTAAGACGATTTAACATTTCAATAACTTTTCTCAATTCTTTCTAATTTTAGCGCCGTTTGGCAAGCGTTCCTGGAAGATGTTTTATTGCACTCTACGGGATTTAGTATTATATTTGCACAAGGACGAACATGGATTCCGAAAAAGTCAAGTAAGTTACTATCAAACCAAAATCCTCACAATAACTGATTTTTGTTTCGGTTATAATTCTAGATGTCTGATAATTTACACAATGCAATCCGTATTCATCATGCGCTAGCAACCAAAGCCACAGATTACACTAAGAAACAACATGTTTTTCGGCTACAGACAGCCGATCAAGCGGAGTATCTCTTTCAAACGAGTGACTCGAAAGAACTACAATCCTGGGTGGAGACGATAAATTTCGTTTGTGCCTCGTTCTCAGCGCCACCATTAGAGGGTGGTGTAGGCAGTCAGAAACGTTTCCAACGACCACTGTTGCCGAGCACACACACAAAGTTACTTATGGTGGGTTTAAGTTAAAAAGTGTCTTATAAAGGCTGGGAATCATGAGCTTGTTTGTTTTTTTTTTCTTTTGTAGAAGGAACAGTTGACATCGCACGAGCAACAAGTGATACAATTGGAAAATGCCTTAGCCGAGCACAAAAAAGGTCCAATACCAAGTAAAGGACTTCCATTGCAAAATTATAAAGAGAAAGAGAACTATTTACAATATGAGGTGAGTTCATCTGTTCTAATCATATGTAGGTTATGGAAAGTGAGAAACAAAGGTGTGTCAATGACCTTTGTCTAGTCTTGTCATGCTTTTTCAAACGAATAGTTTATAAAAGAGATTCCTACGCGTGTTAAAACGAGTCTATAGTCATTTCTAGTGCGCCTGGAGAGACTTTGATTCTCTTCACAATTTGTGTGATACGATAGCGCAAATTTCTCCATATTTCATTCGGTTGGGTTCTGGAGAGGTCTGAGACCTCTTGTATCGTTCCTTGATTAATCACAAATAGTAGCAGATTGGAGGTGCCATTAAGTATCACATACTGATTGACTGCAAAGACATTTTCGTGAAATATGAACGAAAATTTGCCAAGGATAACTGAGAAGTTCGTTACTGTTTTTATTTTGAATCCGTGAGTAACAAAGACAATTGTGCAAAAATATCGTACCAGCAGCTATTTCTCTCCAGTTCGTCAGCTTTTTCATTGCGCTAAATGTTTTCATGAACTGGGGCTCAAGTCGGAAAATATCCGTTAAATTGTTTAACCAGCCTAGAAGTTACACTCACTAAGCTTAGAGGTTTAATGAAGACTTTGCGATCATCAGGTCTAATTAATTGTTTCGATGAGTACTTATCGTTCGTCAGTTATTACCTTACTTTGTATACCCAGGATGGGAGTCAATCCCACAAAGACAGAGGTTGAGCTTTTCACTAAGAAGAGATCAATCCCTGATTTCAATACTCCGAGGATCGGGGGTGTTGAACTTAGCCTTGCGGAATCAGCGCGCTACCTAGGCGTTATTCTTGATTCCAAACTAAATTGGAAGGAGAACATCGATGAACGCATCAAGAAGGCATGCGTAGCCTTCTACTAATGCAAAAAATCGTTCAGTAATACCTGGGGGTTCAAACCGGCTGTGGTACACTGGCTGTACACGGCGGTTGTGAGACCCATTCTTACATATGGCTCACTAATCTGGTGGAAGGTGCTTGAGAAGCAATATCAGCTTTCAAACCTTACTAAGATTCAGAGGGCAGCCTGTATAGGAATCTTAGGATCAATGAGAACAACACCAACAGCGGCAATGGAAACCATGCTAAGTCTTGTTCCGCTGGATCTGTACTGCAGCAACACGGCAGCTAAAACTGCCTTGAGACTAAGGGAGAGCCGACAGTGGAAATCAGCTCCCTACGGTCACGCCTCAGTGTTGTCTCGTTGGGGGAATGCCGATAGACCGACAGAAACAGATCCAGACTCTGGCATTTGACAGGAGATTCACTATCAGAATTTCTGACAGAAATGACTGGAGGAACAACAAAGTTAGTAATAAAAAGGAACTGGCCTTCTACACCGACGTTTCCAAGATGGATGTTGGTACAGGCTCCGGGGTCTACTGCAAGGCCCTTGGAATAAGCCAGTCCTTTAGATTAAACGACGATTGCAGCGTCTTCCAAGCCGAAATTACAGCCATAATCGAGGCCTCGAAAACTGTCCGAGACAGGGGCATCACCGCGAGGACAATCACGATCTATATCGACAGCCAGACAGCCGTTAAGGCTCTGGAGTCTGCGAAAACTAGGTCAAGGCTTGTAAAAATCTGTAAAGAACTTTTAGATGAGATATCGAGAGCCAATACGGTGACCCTATGCTGGGTACCGGGGCATATGGATATCCCAGGTAATGAGACAGCTGATGAATTGGCACGAAGGGGGGCAGCGCTGCACGCCTCACAGGCTCTCCCCTTTGCCAGAATTCCAATAAGCTTGGTAAAAAGGTATATTGATGACGAGGCCATAAGTCGAGCCAATGCACGGTGGATCCAGCTAGATACATGTGCAACGACTAGGAACTTATGGACAAGTTATAATAAGAAGAGATCTCTGTCTCTGGTCAAACTAAGTCGTCGTGAGGCGAGGATAGTCTCTGGCATCATTACGGGGCACTGTGCAATTGGTATTCATGCGGAACGCCCCGGTATTCACCACAACGACTATTGCAGAAGCTGCAGGGATGAGGAGGAGATCGAATCTGTCCGACACCTGCTGTGTGAATGTCCTGCCCTTGCCAGTAGAAGAATGAGGACTCTTGGTAGTTACTTTTTCACGGAACTGGAAGACTTGGGTGATGTCGAGCTGAGGGACCTCCTGAGATTCATTTCTTTATCTGGGTGGTTTTAAATCAGCGGTTTCCAACCCCTTTTCTCTTTACAGGTTCCCGGAGTTAAATTGGAAGATGGGCACAATGGACCCTTTGTTGGTCTAAGTGAGCAGTGACATTGTCACAAGGCACCCATTAACCTAACCTAACCTATACCCAGGATCGTTAGTTACGTATGATGGCTCTACAATTCGATGTGGACTTGGGCCGGAATTAACATGTGTCAAACTATAACAGCCATCTCGATCTTTACCTAGTAGTCTCCAGTTTAGCAACCCAATCGGGCGTTCCCTCCGGGGTATATCCAATCCTTCTCCGGATAGGAGCGCTGGTGGTATTCATCTCCCTATGTACCCGCCTAAGATGTCGTATTTGCAATTTTCTGTCTAAATCAAGGAAATAGGGAGGCGTGGAGGTGTTTCCATTGTTTTCTGTGGAAACTTATGCATTGGTAATACTGTGGTCGCCGTGGCACAGTGGTTAGTGTGTTTTGAGGACTTCGATGTTTGTTACTCTATTGGGTTAAGCATTCTCCGGTACGTCCTCAGTTCAAACGGCTCAATTTTGTTATGCCCTCTTTTTTTAGGGTCCACATCTCCACGCCCCTTCTGTGTTAGGTTCAGCTCATTTTGACAGAAATTCTTTTTCATTTGAATGAAAGTTGAACCCTGTTCCGACAAATGTAGAGGAAGAATGGCGGTTGTTTTCAACAGCAGTCATTGCCTCTGCAGGAGGTGTTTGCGGAGTGAAGCGGCTCGGTGTGGCGGCTGGTGGTGAGAAACGAACTGCGTGGTTTAAAACACCCGGAGTTCAAGAAGCCATCAGAGAGAAGAAGGAAGTCTTCAAGGTGTGGATACACTTGGGGGATTCAGCTTCTCGGAACCGGTACATGGAGGCGCGAAGAACTTGCAAGCTGGCTGTTAAAGCAGCTAAGGAGCAGTCTTGGAAGGAGTTCGGTGAGAAATTGGACTGTGATCACAGATCTGCAAACAAGGTGTTCTGGCAGACCATCCGCCGTCTCAGAGGAAGGAAGTTTAATATCATCGAAGGAGTCAAATCCAAAGATGGTGTACTTCTTTCCGATGACAAGGACATCTTGCGCAGATGGAGCGAGCACTTTTCGGAGTTGCTCAATCCCGAACAGGGCACTGAGGATGGCAGACCCATGGTTTTGAGTAGGGCGGAGAATAGTCCCACCGTAGAGGAGGTGACTTTGGCGATTAAAACGCTAAAAGTCGGCAAATCTGCTGGTGTGGATGAAATCCGGCCAGAAATGCTCAAGGCTTTGGGTAAAGAGGGAGTGGAATGGCTCTCTCGTGTCATTAAAGTGGCCTGGGAATGCGGTGAAACACCTAGTGATTGGCAAACTGGGGTGATTGTTCCTCTTTTTAAAAAAGGGGATAAGAGGGATTGCTCCAATTATAGGGGTATATCTCTTTTAAGTCTCCCCGGAAAAGTCTTTGCAAAGGTGTTGGAAACGCGTTCCAGAGCTGTGGTCGAGTCCCGGTTGGGCGATGAGCAGTGCGGCTTTCGTCCAGGTAGAAGCACAACCGACCAGCTGTTCACTCTCAGAATGGTACTTGAGAAGGCCTGGGAGTATGCCAAACCTATCTACAGTTGTTTTGTGGATTTGGAGAAAGCATATGATCGGGTCCCTCGAGGTAAACTCTGGAGTGTATTGCAGGAGTACGGGATTGACGGTTCTCTTCTGAGGGCCATTCAATCTCTGTACACTAACTGTAAGAGCTGTGTTCGGGTGAACGGCGTTAAGTCGACACCTTTCACTGTGGGCGTTGGACTTCGCCAGGGGTGCGTTCTGTCACCTCTCCTTTTCATAGTGTATATGGATTGGATGTTACAGCGCAGCCTTGGCGAGGAACGTTTCGAATTGGGAGACTTAAGGATAAGTCATCTGCTTTTTGCTGATGACTTGGTCATTCTTACGTCCACCCAGACCGAACTTCAGCGCGCACTAGACAGGTTCGTCGCCGTCTGTGTTGAAACTGGGATGAAGGTAAACGTGGACAAATCAGAGGTAATGGTAATTTCCAGAACACCTGTTCAATGCACTCTGCATGTTAGTGGAGTCCCATTGAAACAGGTGGAGAAGTTTAAGTATCTCGGGGTCCTATTCACGAGTGATGGTAGGAGCAATACTGAGTTATCCTGTAGGATTGGTCAGGCTGGAGCAATTTTGAGACAGCTTGGTCAATCTGTTATCAGGAGGGCCGAACTTGGCATCGAAGCTAAGTTGTCGGTCTTTAATTCAGTGTTTGTTCCGACCCTCACCTATGGTCATGAGGTTTGGGTAATGACCGAAAGAATAAGATCGCGGATACAAGCTGCCGAAATGAGATTTCTTCGTTGTATTGCTGGGGTGACTCGACGAGATCGGGTTAGGAACACCAGAGTACGCGAGGCACTCAATGTCGAGCAGCTACTTCTTCGGACGGAGAGGTCCATACTTCGATGGTTTGGGCACGTCAAACGCATGTCCCCAACTCGGTTTCCAAGACGTGCCATGGAATTCGTGCCATCGGGTACGCGTCCCCTGGGCAGGCCTAGGTTGAGATGGCTGGAGCAAGTCCGAAATCTCACCTCTACCCGTATGGGGATTGCCCCTGATGAGTTAGAGTCGATGGCGGAAGATCGGCAAATGTGGAGAGTCCACTTAAGCTCCCTAAACCCGCGACCCTCATAGTGGATAAGCGGGCCATTGGAAGATGATGATGATGATGATGAAAGTTGAACCGGCGTGTTCAATTTTTCGGACGATTTGGTTGAACCTTTTTTTATTTAAATTTTTCTCTTTCATTACAGCTACGTCGCTACAAAACCTACGTGTCAATTCTAAATGCTAAAATCCTCGCGGATCAGCAAATGGAGTTGCAAAATAATTGTCTCATGAATCCCGACGATCCGGATGGCATCTATGGCGGTAGTGGAGGTCGAACTTTAATTACGGGAATTGGAAATGCAACACAACCCACAAATAGTATTATTCTGCAACAAGCTGCTGCTGGGCCCCAACCATCACAGCAACCGCAACAGCAGCAGACAACAGCTAACAGGTATAGTTATCGTGCTGCCATCTATCGTTCTGATGCACAGCAAGATCTTGGCTGACGGGTAATGGGAGTTTTCTCAGCTTGTGTGGTGTAAAATTGTTTCTTTTCTATTATTTCTTCGGGGGAACACTGTATACTTTTGTTGTTTTCTATTTTGTGTTACCTATATCCTTCATTTTGTTGTATTCATTTTCTCTCTATTTCTCTCTCTCTCTCTCTCTATCTATATCGTTCTATCATTCACTTTTGTATAAATTTTCGTTATATGATTTCGTTGTTGATTTATTATTTTTAACCTTTTGCAATTTGTGTCACACTACTTTGTGCTTAAAAAAAAAAAAAAACAAAAGAAAATAATTTTTATTTATTTAACCAAACGCTGAAATTTCGTCGCTTATCATGCAAAAAAATAAAATAAAAATAAATACATTTTTATGTACAATAATTAATAGTGATTTGCTTATTCTCAATTAGAACTGTATAAATTGACCATATAGACACACTCGAAAGCTATAAGGAGGAGTCTTCTTGGAGTTTTCTTTCAAAATTCTTCAAAAGACTTCTTTCACGAGAAGCATAAGTTGAAGTGGAATAAAATGTAAAATATTATTTTTTAAATTGTTTACATGCATATAGACTATTTATTATTCGTATAACGAATAGAAAACACATAAAAAACAAACAAGTAGAAAATAAATGGTGAAGGATCTTAACAAAACAAATCATTTGTTCAAGACATTCGTATATAAAATATTTATAATTATATTTTAAATGAAAACCAAATAAAGCAATTATCGTTGTAAATATCTGCAAAGAACATACAAAACATTTGCTCCCTCTTTTCTCTCTTCTTGTACCGCATGCGAACTCATTGTACAGATAAGTTGCGTTTCATCCTTTTTCTTTTCGATTGTAATGTATAGTTTGACTGTTAAAACAAAAACACGTATGTATAAATGGCTATAAGTTCTAGTTTTATTCGGATAAATTAAGTAAAAATTCCTCTGAATCCGTAGACCACAAGATCTGTGAAGACTCTCAGAAAAGAAGGTGTGTGTGCAAACTCTGTAGGCACAGTAGAGTAGGCACTCGTAGTGTACGACAGCAGTTAGTGTTGTTAAATACAATAATTCGCGTATATTTTTCATATAAATGTGGTGAAAGGGTCGGTAGTTTCTTTTTGTAATTTTATTACTTGTGTAGGTGTGGTATATAATCTATGTATGTAGTTGTAATATTTGTATTCTTTACTTGCGGTGGCGGGCCTCAACCAACAGGTCACTCTTCATAGTTAGCTCGGTGCTTAGGTGAGTTGACAGAGGCAAGAAAATATTTTCTCTGTCACTCATTTAGAAACGTATGTAGATGGACCTCCAGCCATAGTTTTCAAAAAATAGTGTGCAGATCCCTCCGCCACCTTACTACTCTTTTCCAGTAATCAATTATACGAGACAATTGTGGAAAGATTCGTTTATCATCCAAATCTTTAAGAGGAGCTGCAGGAGTGCAATTTTCAACCATAGATCTATTGTTAAACTCTCTTGTATACCTAAGTTCTCTGAGAGCATCCTGACTCAATGTGCTTCCTTACTTACTTAAGACAGTGCAACAATTACGGGTGTACCTGGGTCTCAACCAACAAGCGTCTCCAGTCAGCTCGATCTTTTAGCCAGCTGCCTCCAGTTTCGCACGCCAAGTTGGTTAAGGTCCCCTTTCACTTGCTTGGACCTTTACTCTTCTGGCTAAGTCGATGTCGTTGTACAGTTCGTCGTTGTACCTCCTCCTCCACTCACCATCTATGCAGACGGGACCGAAAATCACCCGAAGAATTTTTCCCTCGAAACACCTAAGAGCAACCGCATTCGCTTTTGACAGAGTTCATGCCGCTGCGCCGTAGAATAGGACTGAGATGATCAAAGTCTTATACAGATGACTTTAGTCGTTTGAGAAAGGACTTTGCTACTCAATATTAGCCCAAAAAAAAAACAGCGATTGGCAGAGTTACTCTTCGTTTAATCTCAGCGCCGGTGTCGTTGTCTGAATTTATAGCGAACCTAGGTCGACAAAGTCCTTAACTACCTCAAAGTTATAACTGTCTACAGTGACGTTTTGTCCGAGACGTCAGTGTTGGGTGTCCTTTCTTGTTGACAGCATATACTTGCTCTTGCCCTCATTGACCGCTTAACCCATCTTCGCCGCCTCCGTCTTAATACTCACAAACGCGCCAGTGACATCAAGCTGCGTTCTTCCGTTTATGTCAATATCGTTGGCGTATGCAAGTAATTGGACGGACTTTTGAAAGATTGTGCCTCTGGTGTTGGTGCGTGAGTTTTGCACAACTCTTTCAAGTATGATGTTGAAGAAGTCGTATGACAGCGATGCCAAAACAAGACATGGCTCTGTATAGTTCGTCCCTCTCATGCATTTGGTCAATGGTGGACTTTCCTTGCCTGAAACCACACTGATATGGACCGATCAGGTTGTTGACGAACGGCTTCAGGAGTTTGCACAGAGTTTGCTTCCACTGCAAATTAATCTTGTCCTCCAAGCAATATGTGTTTTCGAAAGGCAGATCTACAACGACTAGCTTTTGAGTCCAACTTTTAAAGAACGTTGTTAATTACCAACACCAGTAACAGCGGAGGTAGGACACATTCCTGTGATGACTGATTTCCTTATACATGAAACTTTGTCCAAGTGTGGAGTTGATATTCCTTGGTGCTTTGTAGTACTTCTAGTAGGTAGCGCCTACGTACCTCTCTTCGAGCGATCGACTTTGAGCGGTCCTTCTGCAAAAATTGGTTCTTTGATCGCATAGCTCTATCCTAGCATGACTAGGAATATGAAGACTTAATGCCTAGAATGGCCAGCGCTTGTCAAGCGATTGTATATCCACTCTTCGTCCTAGATGAACTGTTTTTAACAGAAAATATTTATCTTATGTGACACAGAAAAAAATCTCAACTAAATCCTGTATCCAAACTCCACCGGCTGGATATAGCCATCCTAAACCACCAAATCAACAACCATGTACCAATAAGGTTTAAACAAGTTTCGTGGTTATAAAACGGCGCACTCTAGCGCTAGTTGGGCTCTAAAGAGCCGCCACTTCACCTCCCTTGGGGGCAATTGACTACAGATAGCCGAAGAGACTAATTGGCTGAAAACCCGGTCTATGCCTTGCTGTCAGCTGAAGCAAAGCAGGGCCGGCAATTTAGACCACTGATACAGCAGTATCTTACGAACTAAAGAACTGATTGGAAGCCCCATTTATTGCGGCTACAGAAATACCTACAATTTTGAAAATATTTCAACTCGCACATAATTCACCGATATCACCTCAAATTTTCCACCGAACAAGTCGAATTTTTTTTGTAAAACATGTTCATTGTCCTCCATTTACTAACGCGATCCTCAAAACAATTTGTTTCCGTTTCTAACACTTGAACAGGAAAAAAAAAATGGTTAAAATTGTAAAAATACAAATAAAAGACATTCTTGTGCTTGTAAAGTTATGTGTCCTTTTTGTTGAATTAAATTGAATTGAATTGGTATTACCTATAGAGAAAAATCAAAAAATTTCTAAATTTTCCAGATGGTTATGCGGATGTTGTGAGGAACGCAACTGACGCCAATGACACACATACATACCCAAATAAATAATTAAAGATCCTAGGACATTACTTGCATATGCTAAGCCAAACAATTTGCATTCGAACGAAGTCCCCAAAGGTAAAGGTTTTTGCGAAAAGTTTATTTTTGCTTAGGCTTTTATTTCTGTTGCATCATCAGACCTACACGCACATTGAAGAATAATTGTTTTGTAATTAACAGTGCAGCCAGTTTTCGTGAAATTTTTTCATTAAATTCATTCAAGTGTATAGATGAACAAGTGCCAGAGTGTTTCTTTTGTATGGTTTGGCTTGAGGTACAGCGGGCATTCATACGCTTGTGCTCACGTTTTTTTTTCTTTTAAGTTGCACAGGAATTTGGTTTTCTTCTCTTTTGATTTGCAATTATAACACATTTACAATTACAATTACATTATTTTTGTTTTTTTAGAGACACACACAAGAAAGGATTCCAATTATAGTTTATGCCTAAGACTCATCCACTTTTAGCTTATAAGCGTCCACTGTCTAGAGCATTTATGAAATCCTGTTTCAATGAAAAGCTCGTAATGCTTGCACAACGCGATGCACAAAAACTAACCTGTCATCGTTGGTTTAAACCTTTTAATTCGGTTAAATGCGTTTGATGGCCGAATCAATGGTCGCGTTCAATATTCCGGGCAAATGGATTTGTTTACATATTTACGGGTTTTGATTGGGTGACAGCTTGAAAAATGACTAAGGATTTAGTCAATTGTTGTTGTTTGACTGCAAATAAATCCATTTGCCCGGAATATTGAACGCGATCAATGAAACCGTCGCGTCATCACTTTTTGGGGGTACTTCCACACACGAATATGAACGATGGTGAGTTCTCTCACCAATTGATCGGTTTCTCGTTATAGACAGGCTTAAAATCGCGCAATACATACATACATACAAGTACATATAACCTAAAATCAATATACAGATACTTCTGCTGCAAGTGGTTACAAAATGTTGGAATATGTATGCCTGCCACTAAATAATGATAGGATGCAAGGAGAACATGGACTTAAGCATGGACTTAACCTAGAGTCCTGGCCACTTGAGGAAAGCAAATTAAATATTCATACCCAAAGCAGAAAGACAGCGACATACTACACTTAAAGACCTAAGACCCATCAGTCTCTGATCTTTTGTATTCAAAACACTTGAGAGCCCCCTCAATGCTCAGACTAGAAGCATGTGTTACTGGGGTATGCTGTGTAAATCCCAGCACGCTTTTAAGATAGACGAATCTCAAGAGAACTTGTACAAGTTGCCTTTAAAAATACTTCTAAGGGGTAAAGCCATTAAATATGCTCTTGATAGACGGAAAGATGACAGAACATAACTAACTGGTAATGCAAGATGCCGTGGTCGCCATGGCTCAGTGCGAGTTGCGTAGGCTTCAGCCCCAGCAATACCCACCAGACGTTTTTCAAAAAGTTTGGAGTTGGCAATTTTTGTATGTTCCTTTCATACCAGCTAGGCCCATTCCGGCTGTCGCGCCAGGTTTTTGTTTTTGCAAGAATAATAATTACGCTGTTGGACACAACCTGATTAGGAGGAAGTACACCTCAGGGTGAAGTCATCTCCCCACTGTTAAGAGTGTTGATCATCCATGCCAGTTTCAAGAAGTGTGGGTGGGTAGCAGTAGATTAGATCGGGTATCTCCTTAATCGGGATGTCTTTCAAGTCCCCAAAGGATGGTTTGTTGATCGTTCGCATTCTGACCTTTGTTAGTGTCGGACATTTGCAGAGGAAATGGGAAAGACTATCTTTCGTTTTCGCAGCTACGGCAGCAGGGGTCTCAAATTGGCCAATGTCACTGTAATTACCGCCGCTATTTTGGGAATATTTGTCCGGGTTCTGTTTAGGAGAACTTTTGTCTTTGCCTTGCCGAGGCTGAACCTTATCCTCTTTGATATGACGCAATTGGTTAGCCTTTTGCAAAAAGTGTGAATTCTAGTGAACCGTGTCGAGGTGAGCCCTGCCTGGCCAGTTTATCCGCACGCCTATTTCCTTTTATGTCAATGTGCTTCGGAACCCAGAGCAGTGCGACTCTTAACCGATTGCCCAGGCGGTTAACCTCATTCTTGCACCAGTTTGGAGGATACGGGAACCCATAAAAATAGGTTTGATGGCAACTTGGCTATCTACAAGGATAGCAGTGCGTTGTGTCACCCTCAAGTTGCGTGAAAGCCTCTCAGATTGCTAGAAATTCCGCCTGGAAGACGCTGCCAAAATCCGACAGTATGATCTGGATAATTTCAGTGATTCCAAGATCGGCACTAACACCGCAATTCGCATTTGATGCGTTGGTTTAGATAACCGAGTAGAATTTCTTCACCACTTCAGCGTTATGCCATTGTGATCTGATGGAAAATGTCGCACGTAGTCGGTTGAAGGAACAATTTGTATTGATGTCACTGTCTACGCGGATGGTAGTCCAGGATAGTTTTCTCAGCAGGCTAAGTGAGATCATGGAAGTTTCTTTATCAATTCTCAAATGCAGTCTTAAGGTCAATGTGGGCAAAATGGAACTACATTCTTTTTTTTACCAATGAACAAAAGATATCCGCGTTCATCTCGTCCAAGCTTGAGTCGGATTATACTAAATGTCTTTGTAGTATTTCTGGATAGAGAATTTATTTAACTGGGACCTAAACACACAATGAAGAATTAAGAAGGTCACAACGCCCTATTTATATGCACGAGGGAGTAGGGAACAAGTGGGGGGCTACAAACTAAGAGACTACACTAGCGGGTGTACTTAGAACTGCCATAAATCTCGTAAACAGATGGTTCAAAATTGTAAAAGGGCAGCACTGGTGCTGTGGTTTATGGTCGCAGTTTTCAACGCGCGACAGCGCTTGGAAAGCCGCCAATAATATTTCAAGTGGAAGTCAACTCTATTGAACCCAAAGAACCAGCATCTACATCTTTTCAGACAGCCAAGCAGCACTATTAGCCCTTAAATCCTATACGGTAGGGTCCAAGCTTATCTGCGACTGTCGCAACCTCTTCGAAAGTCTTGCATTGTTAAACAAGGTTACCATAGCCTGGTCTGGTAACGGGCTGACTGCCGAGAAGAAGCGCTTGCCCCCTAATCGTTGGTCCCGAATCCTGTTTTGGGATACCTACTCCAAGATAACACAATGGGAGATCAAAAAACCCGCTGACTACTGGGTCAACCTCCAGGGCCTTAGAAAAGCAAAAATTTCATCAATCCCAACCTATACAAGGTCAGGACTTGATCTCACCAGAGACAAGTTAAGAACCTTAACGGGCTATCTAACGGGACAATGTCCATTCAGATACCATTTGCATTAAATAAAATTGTCAGATACCGATACTTGCCGGCTCTGTGGAGAGCAGAAAGAGACCGCTGAACATTTTCGGTGCATATGTCCAAGAGCCGCAAGGAAAAGATTACTCCACTTGACGCGGCCCTCGGTTAACCCAGCAGAACTTTGAACTTAAGGCTATACTGCGGTTTATCAAAAGCTTCAATATAACCTCTAGTTAAACCATACGGGCCACCACAATAGACCCTATAGGCGGCAGTACGCATCTAGGGCTCCTAATACAGAATACGAAATAGAACTGACAGTGTCGCTTCTGCTCTATACTCTATGTATGTATATCTCCACTTTTTGACAAGGGTTCCAAGCGTAGTTGGGCACATTAGCGGCGATGAGGTCGTATCCTCCTCTGCGTAGTCCCTTCAATCAGCCAGCGATCTTAGTATCCCAATCGTTCACACACGCATCTTTTTGACAAGGTCGGTGTCGGTCGCTGTACAGCTCATAGAGTGCGTGGTTAAATCTTCTTCTTCATAGACCCTGGGACCATGAATCTATCGTATATATTCTATATAATCGATTGAGTTTTGCAGGAATACCAATACTAGACATGGCGCAGACAAGTTAACATCTATTCACTTCACACGTATCAATCTGGAACTCTAGGGTCCTCTCCTCTGTAGTATTTGGCTGAAGACTGAAGATTTGGTTAATCGTTGATATTTCTGGCTTAAAACCGCACTTGTGTGGTCGCCGTGGCTCAGTGGTTAGTGCGTTGGACTACTGACCAAGCGGCAGCCAGGAACACCGAAAATTTTTAACGGCACCACCTCTCGTGGGGGAATGACAAGCGTCCGGGAGTATAATTTGTCATGAAAGAGCTCCTCAATTCGCCGTTCGGAGTGGGCAATAAATTGTAAGGTCCCTTCTATTAGTGCCAACAATACAACACGCACAACATGAATGTTTGCGAGGAGCTAGACCTTGGCTGTTGCGCCAGCTATTTTTTAAAAACCGCACTTGTGATCGCCGTGGTTTAGTGGTTAGTGCGCTGAACTGCTGTGCAAGCTACGTAGGTTCAAGGCACCACCTCTTTTGTCATGAAGAAGCCGTTCGTGCTCTCGCGACACCTATTATTATATTGGCGATGTATGAATTTGGGCGCTTCAATAGATAGAATTGAATTTTGAATGCGATGTTCAAGTCTTATGCGGCTCCTATAATGGCCCAGGTAAGACTTTCTCTTTTTTTATCGATTGGGCATAGGATGACTTAGCCATTGGTAGGAGGTTTCGAGCTTCCGAATTGATGCTGAAGCTGGAAATTCGCTTCATTTTGTACAAAGAGGCGATACCTTAATGAGGGACAAATAATAGCTTCAGTTAACATATTTGAGGTTTCTTGTTAGAACATAGGAAAACGGTTTATAATAATTGTTCTGTCCCACATAAAAAAAAATGAATTCAAACTGAGTGAAAATACAATATTGTTTACATCTACAAAAGCATTCGTTACAAGTTTTTTTTTTTATTATTTTTAAGTACGTATACGCCTTGAGTTCTAAGAAAACCAACCAAAAATAAAAAACCCCTTTAAAATAATAAAATACAAAGAATTCTACCAGAGACCCGATTTGACCAGAATCACTCAACTCTATTCTAGATACATCATCTTCCAAATTCTACAAAATTCCCAAATCGACCCCGAAAACTCTGCAAATCATATCTGGAAATCGAATTGAAATATTGCCAAAATAAAGATGAGCACACTCATAATGATTAATCTTTAGAAAATAAGTTTAAAAAAAAAAAAAGAAAAATGTTGAAAAACTTAAATTAAAAATAAAATAGAATAGTTATTTACATATAACGAAAAACCACGCTATA
This sequence comes from Matsumyia berberina, assembly GCA_917880715.2. Classification (NCBI taxonomy): domain Eukaryota; kingdom Metazoa; phylum Arthropoda; class Insecta; order Diptera; family Syrphidae; genus Matsumyia; species Matsumyia berberina. Next base: position 42,135,134 of record OU862872.1, read on the forward strand.
ATCAATCCGTTTATACCACAACCAAGTAAAAATATAGAAAAACACAACTCTAGCAATTAAACGAACAAAATGGGATTTAGTAAGTTTTTTTTTTTTGGTTTCATGCCGTAAAGGAGTAGACAACATTGTGTTTCTTTTTTACATAGAAAACCCTTTAATTTAAAAAAAAAAAAAAAAAAGATTTTTAATATAGTTAGGGCTGTGAAAAGAGAACATAATTACTAATATAAGCGTTTTATGTTAAGAGACTATTCAAGAGAATAACACCTATAATATGCAATAACTTACTGCATACGAAAATTAAATTTAAAAAATAAAAAACACAAATATAAAATTTTCTAAGTTAATTTAAATTATTTCATTCGAATGCAATGCTATGCATTTTTTTGAATCTCCAGTCAAAGAAGATATATATTAGAATTTAACAAAATAAAAGAATAAAAAAAAAAAAATTAGTTAGTCTAGCAATAATGAAACAAATTTTCAGTAAAAGAAAAAAAATTAAAATAAAAATAAAAATATTCGTATATTTCTATGTTTTCCAAAAAAAGAAAAATCGTTCTAAGTTAAGTTACAAAAGAATAACATCTAGTGATAGATTCATGAGAGGTGAATATATATTAAACATAAATATAAATAAAAGGAAAATCCATTGAAAATTTGAAATAAAACGTTGACATTGCATTTATTGTAAAATTTACATTAAATATATTGAACTTAAATATATATACACATTACGAACAGTTGGCATTAAAACAAAATGTTTCGTGTGTTTTTGGTGATAATTTAAATGTCGATGAGGGTCCTGCAATGTTCTTGGATTTCGTACCCAACAGCTTCTGCATAGGTCAGGACGTATACGTCTTTCTATTTGACAAACCTATGGGTTAAGTTAGTTAGACCTCGTATCACATTCAGTCGAAGACTTTTAGGTCTATAGTGAAGTCCTTTACTTATCATTGTTTCTTACCTGTTTGTAAACCAGTACACACTTCTTAATGTCCAACGGATCGGTCATACTTCAGCAATTTGACATTAGCCCTATTATCGGTGTTCTTATAGGACACAATCTCGAAGACCTACACGAAATAAAGAGGAGGAGAAACCTATTTTTCATATTCTCTGAATCTGTCCAGCTCACCTTACCCAGCGTTCAAGAGTAGTCGTGGCACCACCAGGGAATGACAAAGCTCCATGAGCATAATTTGTCATAAAAAGGCTTCTCAATTCTTTGTTCGAAGTCGACAATAAATTGTAGACCTCCTGAACGAGTTTTCTCTTCTGAGGGGAGCCTCATCTATTTTTGATGAAGTCCATGCCACTGTCCCATAGAAGGCGATTGAGATCATTATTGCCCTATGCTTTGTATTGAGTACAATTACGAAAGAGGTTTGCTGATTCATCGCCTTCTTAACCCAAATAAACATCAATTTGCAAGTTTTTTTTTTTTGTTTTGATCTCAGCACGAGTTCAAGTCCAAGTTCCTAAATACCTCAAAGTGTTGCCCAAGACGTCGGTGTTCCTTCTTGTTGATAGTAAAAACTTGGTTTTGTCCTCGTTCACAGCTAAACCGAGTTTGACTGTTTCTGTCTCTTTACTCAAGAAACTTGATACTGGCATTACGCTCAGGCCTGGGACGATTAAGGCCTTATACAGGGTCACTTTAGTCGTTCGAGAGAGGGCTTTGCTACTCAATTGCCTTCTTATAGTTAAGGAAACAGTGATTGGCAAGAGTTATTTCGTTTGATCTCAGCGCTGGTGTCGTTGTCTGAATTTAGCTCTGTATAGCTCGTCTCTATAGATGCTGTCATACGCGGCCTTAAAATCGATGAAAGGGTGATTCGATAGTTCGAAGTTCCTGGGGTGAATATTTGGTCGATGGTGGACTTTCCTGGCCTAAAGCCACATTGATATGGACCGATCAGGTTGTTGACGAACGGTTTCAATCGTTCACGCAACACTTCTTATAGGCGTTGTTAAGAAGACTAATGCCTCTGTAGTTGACGCAGTTCAGAGGGTCTCCTTTCTTGAGGACCGGGCAAATGATGCTGAGGTTCCATTCCTCGGGCACACTTTCCTCCGACCATATTTTACAAATGAGTTAGTGCAAGCTCCTTACCAAGTCAGCTTTGTTGGACTTCCAGGTCGGGTGGAAGGAATCGTGGTCTTCATCGTCCAGGTTGAATGGTCCTAGCATATCCTCAGCATCGACTGCGATTCTACTACGATGTTCCCTTGTTCATCATTGTAGGCTTCGGTTCGCCTGTAGCCTTGCGAGAATTTACCTCTACCAAAATCTGTTTTGCTGCAGAACCAGTAAACATTTGAATGCGCTATTAGGAGAAATATTTATGGAAGAATTAAATTTCCATTACTTCAAAAGCAGAGAAGGAAACAACTCTCGGTTCTATATTAGCGTAATAGATTTGCCTTTCGTGGTCGCCGTGGTTCAGTGGTTGGAGCGTTGGACTGCTGTGCGATCGGTGTGGATTCAAGCCACAGTCATGTCCAGCGAACATTTTTCGCGGCACCACCTCTCGTCGGGGAATGGCAAGCCACCGGGAATATAATTTGTCATAGAAGAGCTTCTCAATTCGCCGTTCGGAGTCATGAGCGCATGTGATGTTGGCCTAGTTAGCCTTGAGGCGAAATGTCATAAGACGTTTGCTCACGTGTTTAAAGTTTAAGACTTGTTGTCTAAGTTTGCCCCTTAATACAAATCCACATCCGAATAAGCGTTAGTTCTGCTCTCTGTACCAATCTCAATACTAGAATAGAGTCACAGTTCTTCGTCCTTTTTTTACCCGGCCTGCCCCATCGCAGTTTAGGATCTCTGTTAGTTGTTCGGCTGCACGCGGCTTATTTGAGCTCTGAGGATTTCACCTGAATAACCGAAGAGTCTCCAACAATAGTATCATGTTTATCCGGAACTGAGTAATACAGATTTGTTTGCGTAGCAGGACAGCAAAACCCTAGACTCTAGAGCAAAGTCCTCATCATGTACTCTTGGGATAAGGAGGCGGATAAACTGGTTCTCACAGCCCATAACACATGTTCTTTAAGGACTCTATCTCTAACGCTAAACGCCACCGCTGAATGTAGGGAAAGCATTAACTATCGTCCAGAGTGCTTTGGTGGAAACACTCTTTTGCTTACGCTACTTTGGCCATGTCTCTGATAGAGATAAAGAACTCTGTCTGTGTTTCTCTTTTGTTGAGTTTGATTAAAGACTTTATTGAACAATTCTAGATTTAGAGATGGAGGTTCTCCATTGACTGATTAATTCACCATCACCTAACTTAATGAAATGAAGCATTCACGACAAGATTCAGTACGGAGGTTGCGTCACTAAAAGCACCCTTTATGTCTAAGAAGGTAGCCAAAGTGTATTGTTTGGTCCTGTGGATGTTCGTTTGAGGTATGCATGTTGGCATTGGTACATTGCTGTAAATGGCTCTAGGTATTGTAGCCCTTCCTGTCGCTGTATTTAAGACTTCAAATTTCATAGCAGATCAATAGGGATCCAATTGCTTCATTCGTTTGAAAATTAAAGGACATTTTTCCCATATTTGCTACCAGATCATTGAGAGTCTCAGTAGATTTGCTTGATAAATCACTCCTCAGGTCGGAAAGTCTTTCTAAGTATCTAGCTTGGTCTAAGATCAGGAATTCAAAGGTAAGCTTTCAGCCCTGTAATATTGTAGTTCCCTCAGCTTGATTCGTTTTAGTTTTATTTTATTATCATCCCTGGTTTTGTACAAAATATGCTTAATATTTATTTTTAACACTTAAGGCTACTTGGTTATTTTTTTTTTTTTTTCATTCCAAATCGTAGACGTTATTTTATTTCTTTTTGTATCCTAATTTTAAATAAATATATTAATTAAAATAAACATTCATCTCTTCCAGAAAAAAAGATAAAAAGTAGGACACTGCCTCTGTGTGATGATGGATTGATTGACCTCCAAGTTTGCTTCTTTGTTGGTGAGGGTCTAGAACTTAATCTCATTTGTATAACATGCTAAAAAAATTTTTTTTTTTTTTTTCAGGACACAAGGATCCACAAAACAAAAAAAAAAACAGCAAAGCTAACAGTTATTTGGCGTTTCAAGATTTTGTTTTATTTTATAAAACATCATAACGATACGCTCCAGCCTCTCATTCTCTCTCTTTACATACCATTCAATCTTCAGCTGTTGAATTGTTGAAATGTTGAAATTCATTTCACTTATGTTGTGATGTTTTGTTAAGTAATTCTCGTAATGCTTTCCTGTTGTTGATCAATATTCAGCGAAACAATATATTTTTTTTTATTGAACTGTGTTAAGGGAACTCAAATTCTTTTTACAAAATGCGAAAAAATCTCACAGTTTAAGCGCTTTTGATTTTGTCTATCTATCCGTATGTTCTCTGTATGTTTCCAACAAAATGAATATTTTATATTTATGTAAATTGCGCAGTATACTTTCGTATATTGTTACAAAAATAATAATTAGTTAGATTCTTTTTTAATGTTATTTATTCTTAATTAGTTATACTATATAATATATATATATATATATACATACATTTACATGTGAAAATTAACAAACAAATAAAATATATTTTTTATTATAATAGAAGCGTAAGTTATTATTATATAAAACTAAATTTATATATAAAAACGAAAAATATTAGTTGTATTTAATGCCTACCAACACTCTGTATGAATAAATATACATATATAAATATATATATATATACTATTATTAACGTTAGTGGTAACAGTAATGAAACAATCATCAAAATTCGAATTCGATTTTTCGTAAATAAAAAGAAAAGTCACACTGAAATAATTAAGTCGTGTGGTTTAATTGTGAAAAAGAATTTCCTTTCCAGGCATTAGTCGTGGATGAGGATGCTGAAGTGGACTCTCCACATTTCCCGATATTCCGCCATCGACTTTAAATCATCACATGCTATGCCCATAAGAGTAGAGGCGAAATTTCAGACTTGGTTAAGCCATCTCATCCTAGACCTACCCAGGGGACACCTACCTGATGGCGCGAATTCCATAGCACGTCTTGGAAGCCGAGTTGGGGGCAAGGGTTGAACGTGCCCAAATCATCGAAGTATGGACCTTCCCGCTTGAAGAAGTAGCTGCTCGGCACTGAGTGTCTTGCGTTATCTGCTGTTCCTAACTCGATCTCGACGAGTTACTTCAGCAATACAACGAAGAAATCTCATTTCGGCAGTTTGTATCCGCTATCTTATTCTTTCGGTCATTACCCAAACCTCATGATCATAGATGAGGATCGGAACAAACACTGAATTAAAGACCGATAGCTTAGCCCCGATAACAAGGTCAGCCCTCATGATAACAAATTGACCAAGCTGTTTTAAAATTGCTCCAGCCTGACCAATCCTCCAGGATAAGTCAGAATTGCTCCTACTATCACTCGTGAATAGGATCCGGAGATATTTAAACTTTTCCACCTGTTTCAATGGGATTCCTCACCCATATGGGACTCATATGCTTTCTCCAAATCCACAAAACAACAAGAGAGGTTTGTCATACTCCCCGGCCTTCTCAAGTACCATTCTGAGAGTGAATAGCTGTTCGGTTGCGCTTTTACCTGGACGAAAGCCGCACTGCTCATCGCCTAACCTGGACTCAACCACAGTTCTGGAACGCACTTCCAACACCTTAGCAAAGACTTTTCCGGGGAGACCTGGTGTTTACCGCATTCGCAGGCCACTTTAATGACAGGAGAGAGCCATTTCACTCCCTCTTCACCCAAAGCCTTGAGCATTTAAGGCCGGATGCTATTTACACCAGCAGATTTCCCGACTATTAGCGCTTTAATCGCCAAAGTCACCGCAGTCAGACTGCTGTTGAGAACAACTGCCATTCTTTGTCTAAATTTGTTGGAACAGTTGGAATTTGTTCAAACTTTTAGGATAACTGCCGTGCAAACTTCTCCTGTATCTCATCGTTCTGCAGACTCTCCCACCGCATACGTGTCACCAGACTTGGTTTACGCTTTGGTAGGAAATGTAATATATCGTTGAGATACAATTTGCACAACACGAAGTGGAAATTAGTTGACAGTTCAGTCCCTCTCAAAACACGAACATCATAATCCATCCTTTTAACACACGATGGTACCACGAAGAAATCTATCAGCGACTTACAGAAGTCAACAGTGACGGTACCATGTGTACTTATGGATGTCTTTGTGCGGAAAGAAAGTTTTCATAATGGACATGCCATTTGCCCAGCAGAAGTCCAACAACTTCTCTCCGTTCGCGTTGCGATCCGGGTCACCGTTCCTTCCAATCACACTTCCCCATGTCATTACGTCCACACCCACGTCAGCATTGAAGTTACCCATCAGAACATAAAAATCCATATCTGCCACTGTTCTAAGGCTGCATCTATTTCATCCAAGAAATCTGCATACTCCGACTCTAGATTCGGAGATACTCCGACACCAGAGCCAGAGGTGACCTTTCAAGCTTAAGCCTTAAGATCACAGCTCTCCGTCCTAATCCAATCCAATACTGTGTCTACCAGCGGGACAAACCCACCACCAGCCACTCACACCTTACAGCCACCCTCTAGGCCTAGCACCGAAGGGCGTCCTGGCGTAGCAGGCAATACCCGAGGCCCGTTTACTTGGTTTTGTCATCATAAGGACACACCAGGACCAACTGCATGGACTGAAAAGTGACATTGAGACAAGAGTCGAAGTAAAATGAGTTGGGAGAATGTAGAGCGGAAAAACAGCAGTGCCCCGACATGGAAAATCTTGAAATCTACCTCAGAGGAACGACTCATGTAGCGGTCGCAAGAGATAAGGGACCTGATCAAGAAGGCGCAGACGCTTGTTGGTTTATTGTGATGAGTTTGTCCCCATACACGTCACTGATGTCTAAATTTAGGCAGGTTACTCAACCATAAGTAGCTAGGCTGTACTGCAATTTTATTATTTCGTTTTTTCGCTAATTATGGGATTTTGATTTGATTAATCGGTGAAGATTGTCAGTTTAAACAAAAAATGGTTAACTGCTATCAGTTTATATACACAATCTCTAAACACTTGCGATACAAATTGCAAAAATCGTCGAAGAACAGAAAAAAAAAAACTGAAAATAAACGAGATAAGACGAGGTAGTCGCGCAATATATTTTAACCCGGTAAGTTCTACATAAACTAGTGGTATTTACAACAATCGTTGGTATATTTGTAATTTGGGTTACAATATAATTTAGATTAGAAAAAGTAAATATTGCACTTGAATAACGATAAGTTTCCGGATTAAACGATAATCCGAAGTTGATTATTTCGACAATAGATTAATCAATTGATGTGATAGTCACGTTGTTGTTGTAACTGCTTACAAAGACCAGCAGTTGAGTTTATTGCGCCCATATTTTTAAAAGTTACCCTACATTCTTTGTAACTCTCGGTTTCTGATTTAGAACCTTGGGTGGTTCGAAATATGTATGAAATTAAGGAGGTTTTCCAGCTCAAGAGCATTTAAGTTTTAAACTGGGACGATATGGCCTACACATGCAATCAAACATGAACCACGGCACGTCACGTCACGTCACGTCACGGCTCGGCACGGCAAACGTCACGTCACGGCACACGGTACGGCACGTCACGGCACGGCACGTCACGGCACGTCACGGCACGGCACACGGCACGGCACGGCACGGCACGTCACGGCACACGGTACGGCACGTCACGTCACGACACGGCACGTCACGGCACACGGTACGGCACGTCACGGCACGGCACGGCACGGCCCGGCACGGCACGGCACGGCACGTCACAGCACACGGTACGGCACGTCACCACACGGCACGTCACGGCACGTCACGGCACGGCTCGTCACGGCACGGCACGTCACGGCACGGCACGTCACGGCACACGGCACGTCACGGCACGGCCCGGTACGTCACGGCACGTCTCGGCAAATGGCACGTCACGGCACGGCACGGCACGGCACGTCACGGCACGGCACGTCACGGCACACGGTACGGCACGTCACGGCACGGCACGGCACGGCACGGCACGGCCCGGCACGGCACCGCACGTCACGGCACACGGTACGGCACGTCACCACACGGCACGTCACGGCACGGCACGTCACGGCACGTCTCGGCACGGCACGACACACGGCAATGCACGGCACGCAGACTCTCATCCGTACCGAGCATTTATCTATCGGAATAATCAAGACAATTCCTTAGGAGTTGATTGCTTCCCGCAAAACCTTTCAGTTCTTGGCCATTAGGATAAAGGAAAATTGCGCGTTCTCTCATGACGAAATTTCGCCAGCCGCAGTAAGAGTATGCAGAGAGCTTAGGCTTGTAACGATGATGTTTTCCACTGGTTTAGTGTCAAATAAGCGTCAAGATATTTGTTCAAGAGCATGCCTACCTTCATAAAGCTAGAAAGAGGAAGGGCTTTTGGGTATTTGCGGTTTGCGAACAAAGTTGTCGCTTGAGCGAGGTATTTTTCATGAGCCGATCGGCGCATGGCTTGATGCATAGGCCAACTTTAGCGATTCCTCTTAGTGTGTTGGTTTCAGGGGTTTTGAGACTTGTTGATGGTTTATTTGGCTGTACCGGCTGATTTCAGGTCAAGGGAAACAACTTTAGTGTCATGAACTGAGCATTCAGTTTGTCCAAAACGGATGGGGCTTTGCACACTGGTGTTGGATCTGACGTTCCCATCATCTGCGCATAGTTTTAAATATCTCGAGCTTCTTTCCTTGAAACTCAAATTAAGGTCATTGCACATTCTTACTTTTTGGAAAGAGTATTCAATGATGTTTTTTCCTTCCATTGGCTTTCGCACTCCAACTGCCTTTTAGCAGCCTTGGATAGACTCGGCTCCAACACCTTGGATAGACGTTTTATATTCTTTTCTAGGAAGAGCTTAGGACGCCTACAAACGTTTAAGTAATCACCTTATAATTTATTTTCAAAGTTAAATTTTTTCCAAAGAGTTTGTTTTGGAATTCTATTCCAGATAACCGCTGCAATTCTGAGAATAGTGGCAGCTATCCCTTCAACTGATAACAGTTCGATAACGAGCGCGCCTTTTCAAAGTTGGTGACCAGTTAATAGATAGGCAGTAGCACCGAAGCAGTACTTCCACACAGTCATAACACAATGGGGTGCTGCGAGAGCACAGAATTAGACAACGAAGAGGAGGAATATTTCTATCAACCCCCAAGAGGTCAGTTGCAATCCTACTCGCGTTCCAATTGTTAAATATTTGTTGAATCTGTTTTTAGCACCTGTCACGATCCGACCACATGTCTGGAATGTCGCTGAACTCTTAGCTGAAGTTGAAAATATTGACACAACCTCCTCAAGAAACATTGTTCAGCTGTTCGAGAATCAAAACACAGTTCCATTCATTTGTCGTTATCGCAGAAATTATATCAGCGCCAATATCACCCCCGATAAGCTGCACGCCGTTAAGAATGCATACAAAGATATTGTTGAACTCCGAAGGATGGCCGAGACCGTCATCCAAGAACTCGGTCAGGAAAACGCGATGAATGATGAGATTCGAGAAAAGATTTTGGCTGCTAAAACTCTTAAGGAGTTGGAATTTTTGGTAAATCTTTGTTTTCAACGTCTTAGCCGAGGATAACGAGGCATGTTGGTCCATTAATGTTTCAGGAATTGTTTCCAGCGCCGCTGTCATTCCTTCGATCTGTTTTGATTTTTTTCCTTCGTGTGAATAACGCCGAGTTCCTAATCAAAACAGTGCTGGACTTTAACAGAAATGGTGCTCGGAAGTTTTTTCCTCTTTCAGATAGATCCACTAGTCTGTATCTTAACGCCGATTTAGCTTCTAAAGATGATATCTTAAGCCACAACAGTGACCTGCAAGGAAACCCATCAGCTGCTCCTGTTTTTTAGACACTGTTCTGATAGGATGAGCTGTGCCAATCTTCTCTGTCGTTTTTGAAGGATCGCGATCAGACGTTAAGGCCTTATCAATGCTCTTGAGGATCAGCTCGACCTTGCGGTAGGGGATTTTACCCTTTAAGGCAAGAAGCTAGTTAATGGAGGCTTTACCGATTGGCTAAAACAAGATGAAAGATTGCACCTATCTTCACCTTCTGGATAACCCTTAGGTCAACACTCTAAGCCATAATCACAGCTAGACTCTGTTCGCTTGAGAGCTCAATGCTTTTCGGAAAGAATCTCCGGGAGGAAAAGTTGTCCAATAACGTGACATTACGTCAGCTTTTTGGTCTAATTTTCTAGACTTTCTAAGGCATCTCGATTAGTGTTGAGAGTCCAAAAGGTAGCACGGCACAACAAAAGTAGCTTAGCTTTATCGAGATGGGTTTTGCCGTCTCTTGGAAAGGGTCATTGACGTGAAGGATTGATTCGTTAAGTCTATTGGTACAACTGCGCAATAGTCACTTGGTTGAAGGTGGGTGTAGGAGCTGCCTTAATTTTCGCTGCAGCGCTGCGGATGGGCTTTGATCCTCTGACCTAGGTTAGGTTAGGTTAGGGGGAAAGTACACATTATCAGTGCTTGCATGGGGGCTATTTGGTCCATTGTGTTCCCCTTTAACTCGTGATGCAGTTACTAATCCTTTTCAACCATTGGTTGACAGTACAATGTTTATGCCTCCTCTGAGGTAAAAAGAAGAGGTGAGACAATACATAGTTCCTCTTCGGGTACGGAGGGGCCAAATGGCAACGCCGTTCACTCTTCCGGGTTAGACTGTTTGAAGGCAGACTGGGTAACCGAAGGTGAAATGCGTTCAACAGCAGCCGTCGGCGAGTTCTCTCTAAGCAGTTTTGGTTTAAAATAGAAATCGAGTCACCGAAAAGGAGGTCCTCCATGACAGAGTCCACTATGCTATGAGAACGTTGAATTTAAAACCGAAGGTCGTCAACTAAGCTCCTTCTTAGCCATGCAGTCTAATGACATACACTGTTTTGCTTTGGATTAGGGATTTATTGCTGAAATGTGCTCCTTATGCTGCCCACTTTAGTCGGAGTTAGAACTGGCACAGGGAAGATCAATGAGGCACAAAGCACAACAGCAGGATTTCCTGGTTGAGGGGCCATTAGCCGTACAATAACCACAGTCGCAACGCGTTGGTTGATATCCGTTACCGAAGAAGGAGTGAGTCTTTTTGCAGTACTTACTCATCGACTTGTTTCCTGTTCTGTGGAACGGTTGGTACTACAACAGTAGCCCCAGATCAGCTGTGATGCCTTTTATATTTCGAATTTGTTACAGGGCTCTGTACCTTCTTCCCTTACGACCGAAGGTATCATTTGGGATTCTACCAATTGACAATCATCTAGTGGAGTCTCTTGTTTGCTTTTAAGTTTCTCATACCAAGTTGGTTGAGGTTTCCTTCCAACCGCGCGACGCTTGATTCGCGGTCTTATTCAACTTCTCCGTCCTTCGAGGGTAGATTTAAAGATTTTCTGGACGAGGATCGCTGTCTCTATATGTCCCAGTTGATTTCGCCTCAAGACAGCGGGTTGTTGCATTATTTCCGAAAACGTTTTCAGACACCCACCTACGTGTGTCTAGAGGGACGACGATACTGCGTAACAGTTCCTATGTGTTGCTTTTCTTGGAGCTTCTATATCTCAAAACGTTCCTACTCCAGTTTTAGCCACTTTTGTTCATATTTATCCCCTGGTTCTATTGCAGAAAACACTGCACACACCTACAGCTATCGACAGAGATAGCCGAGCGGTGGAGTACAATGCTCATGCCTATCATCTGCTAACGGGACAGAATCCTCCAGTGCAATTGGAATATATCCTTAACTACAGAGATACACGGTTCGATAATTTTGACAAAGTAAACGATGTGCTGTCCAGCATCATTTCAAACGAGTTCGCCAAGCACACTGGAGTCCGCAAGGAATTAAATCGATTGTAAGGACAACTCTTTCCACTTAGCCAATAAACTAATCAAGGTCCCTTTCACGCAGACAAAAGATTGTCACTATCACCCTCACAAGTAGCAAGGCTGAGATCAGCACCACAAAGCATGGTGCCGCCAACACCTCATCCTCGCAGGGTAATCCCAAGGACCAATCGAAGTACGAGGCATATTTTAAGTTCGATAAAGATGTTCGACATGTAAAACCACACCAAATGCTGGCCATAAACCGCGGCGAGAGGTTGGGGTTCCTATCGGTGACTCTAAATTTGATCCGTGATCTAAAAAATCATATCAAGAGCTACATCGAGAAGATATTCATGTGCGGTGGCATTCGGTATGCCCTGAGAAAGGAAATCTTTGAGAAAGCCTTTGAGCAATGCTACCAACAGAAACGTAAGTTAGCGAAAGCACTTTCCTGTCATTTTATGTGAAATTTCTTTGGCTTGCAGTTATGCAATTTGTGGGGAATCAGGTTCTAGCGGAACTCACAGAAGCTGGTACGAAAGCGGCACTGGCAGGATTTGCTCGAAATCTGAGACAACTTCTTTTGATGCCGCCACTGAAGGGCGAACGTATTTTGGGCATTGATCCTGGTTTCAAGCATGGCTGTAAACTGGCACTAATTTCGGAGATAGCTGATGTCCTGGAAGTTGGCGTAGTACATCCGCTTGTGGATGGAAATGATGCGGAGAAGTGTGGTAATACATTGGCAACATGCTTACCAAACACCGGTAAGATTTACTTTTAGATAAATTTGCAATTTGACCTCTAAGTAAGCGTAAGGTGGTGGTCGAAATGAGTTCAAGGAGCGTTTGGCAAGACTCACCACATTGAAATATTTTTGTCTTGTTAATGCATTTAAGATGCCTTGAGTGGACGAACGTCAAAACTGTCGGGGTTAATTGTCGTTCGATACAAAACAGACTTGTAGACGTATGTATGTAGTGCCGGCTTCATCAGAAACATCTGACACACACTCAAGGGCGTCGTGCTATTGAAATTAACATCTAACCCAAAAATGCTATGACACTGCTTATTTACTTACTTAAGGTGGCGCTACAGTCCGGGGTGGTCCTGGACCTCAACCAACAAGCGTCGCCAGCGATCTCAATCTTTAGCCAGCTGTCTCCAGTTTCGCACGCCAAGTTCGTTGAAGTCCCCTTCCACTTGCGTGCGCCACTTGAGTCGCGGTCTTCCTCTACTGCGCCGTCCCTCGGGTGTGGATTCGAAGATTTTCCGGGCCGGAGCGTTGGTGTCCATCCGCTCTACATGACCCAGCCACCTCCGTCGTTGGACCTTTACTCTTCTGGCAAAGTCGATGTCGCTGTACAGTCCGTACAGTTTGTCGTTGTATCTCCTCCTCCACTCCCCGTGCAGACGGGACCAAAAATCACCCGAAGAATTTTCCTCTCGAAACAGACAAGAGCAACCTCATTCGCTTTAGACAGAGTCCATGCCTCAGCGCCGTAGAGCAGAACTGGGACGATTAAGTTCGTATACAGGGTCATCTTACTCGTTCGAGAGATGATGCCTTCTTAGCCCAAAGAAACAGCGATTGGCAAGAGTTAGTCTTCGTTTGATCTTAGCGCTGGTGTCGTTCTCTGAATTGAGAGCGAAGCCTAGGTAGACAAAGTCCTTAACTAACTCAAAGTTATAACTGTCTATTGTGACGTTCTGTCCACGACGTCGGTGTTGGGTGTCCTTTTTTTTTGTTGGCAGCATATACTTCGTCTTGCCCTCATTGACCGCTAAACCCATCCTCGCCACCTCCGTCTCGATACTCACAAACGCGCCAGTGACATCAAGCTGCGTTCTTCCGATTATGTCAATATCATCGGCGTATGCGAGTAATTGGACCGACTTTTGAAAGATTGTGCCTCTGGTGTTGGCGCGTGAGTTTTGCACAACTCTTTCATGAACGATGTTGAAGAAGTCGTATGACAGCGCATCGCCTTGCCTAAATCCTTTCTTGACATCGAAGGTCTCGGTGAGGTCTTGACCGACCTTGATGGAGCAGCGTGCATTCTCCATCGTCATCCTGCACAGACGGACGAGTTTGGCAGGGATGCCAAAGCTAGACATGGCTTTGTATAGCTCGATAGAGACCTTTACAGTCATGAAAAATTGGAAACGTTTGTTTATAGCTGCCTACGAAGCATCTTAAGAATTTTCTAGCCTAATCGGATCTTTATGGAACATCATTCATCATCATTATTTTCCAAAGGCTCGCTTATCCCCTATGAGGGTCACGGGTTAAGGGAGCTTAAGTGGACTCTCCACATTTCCCGATCTTCCGCCATCGACTCTAAATCATCTACCCCATACGGGTAGAGGTGAGATTTCGGACTTGGTCCAGCCATCTCATCATGGGCCTACCCAGGGGACGCCTACCTGATGGCACGGATTTCAGGGCACGTCTTGGAAACCGAGTTCAGGACATGCGGTTAACGTGTCCAAACCATCGAAGTATGGACCTTTCCGTACGAAGAAGTAGCTGCTATATGGAAGATCTTTACCAAAAAACGGGTCAGGAATACGGAAAACAAAAACAACATAATCATACAAGGAAGAAAGTAGCAGTGAATTGGCCATATCCATTCCTGTAATACAATCTCCTTACCCAAGATGAGACAAGAGACTTAGCGCAGACCAGTTGAAAAGGAGGCTCTGCCTCTCAAGAGGAGTTGGAGAGAGTTGAGCCTCAACGTTTCCCAATTCCTTGCATCTGTCTTATTACGCAGGCACCACTTGGTGGCGCCTTGGTTGAGCTGGTTGAGCAGTGAATTTCAAAGGAATTCTCTTCGGATTTCTGGATCTACAGACAAATTCTTTTTTATTTACAGCTGCACAAGAATTGCCTTGGGCAATGGAACCGGTTGTCGTGAAACCCAAGCTTGGCTCACGAAACTTTTTGAAAAGGGAATTCTAGACCAGGAAACTGTTCATTATGATATTGTCTCCGAACAGGGTGCATCAGTTTATTCTTGCAGTGCAGTGGCAAAGCAAGAGTTTCCAAAACTTGATGTGAATCTTATCAGTGCAGGTAGGTTGACAGTTTGACACCTTAGATCGGCATTCATCGTCAAAACGTATCCAATTCTTTATTTTTGACCAGTTTCCATTGCACGTCGCTTGAATGACCCCCTCAGTGAGTATATCAAAATTGCGCCTCGTCACCTGGGTGTTGGAATGTATCAACACGATATAAGCGATAAGTTGCTGTCGAGAACGCTGTATGAGGTTGTCTCGGAATGCGTTAGTTATGTTGGAGTGGACATTAACACGGCCAGCTTTACCTTGCTAAAGTGAGTATAAACCGGGGGAAACCAAAGAGTTGCATCTTTTGATTTAATTTACCCCACAAAAGACATGTCGCTGGTTTGGATCAAAAACGTGCTCAAAACATTATTCAGCATAGACAGAAGCATGGACCATTCCGTACTAGGAAGGATCTGCTCAAAGTTAGAACCCTAGGCGAGAAGGAATTTCTACAGTGTGCTGGGTAGGTTGCCTTTCTTGAAGGTGATCGTGCGTCTTGTAATTCTTTTTCAAACTAGCTTCATCCGCATTGAGCCGAAAAGTGTTGGCGGCAAATTGGACAACATGTTGGATTGCACTTGGGTGCATCCAGAGAGCTACACAGTAGCCACTAAGTAAGTTCGATTCTATTTCTATACTGGTTTATCCCTGTCTTCTCTTCCAGCATAATAGCACGATGCAAACTCGACTTAAACGACGTTGGGAAGCCAGAGTTTATTTCAAAAATTAAATCCTTCGCTGAGGCCAATCTTATTGAAACCTTGGCTCAGCATTTTGCTGCTCCCAGTGAAAGAGTAAGTCCAAACACATCCTTGTATCTTTACAGAAACAAGCTAAGTGTGCAAACATTGTTTAGGTCAGTGTTGTATTTGAGGCCTTGCAAAGGAAATTATATCAAGACTACCGCTCGGATAGGATCGATGGAGCGTTGCTATTTAAAACGGATATAACCCAAATGGAAGATCTTTTTATTGGCGAGATTGTCACTGGTACTGAAATAGATTTGTGGTTACACGTTGCAGAACAATCCCATAAATAAGTTTTTTTTTCTATCAATTCCAGGCGAAGTGAGGAATATTGTAGATTTTGGTGCATTCGTTGATATTGGAGTTGAGTGCACTGCTTTGATACATAAGAACAAGATGAAGCGTATTAAGCTGAAGGTTGGTGACAGAGTGACTGCCTCAGTTCTGGATATTGATACACCAAAGAAGCAGATCAAACTAAGACTGGATGCTTTGATTTGAGTGTTTTGTAATACTTACTGTCTTCCTACTGACTTTATTTTAAGCAATAAATGTGTATTGTAGTTTTACAATGATTGTTTAAGTCTCCCCGGAAAAGTCTTTGATAAGGTGTTGAAAACGCGTTCCAGAGCTGTGGTCGAATCGATAAGCAGTGTGGCTTTCGTCCAGGTAAAAGCAGAACCGACTGGCTTTTCACTCTCAGAATGGTACTTGAGAAGGTCTGGAAGTATGCCAAACCTATCTACAGCTGTTTTGTAGATTTGGAGAAAGCATATGATCGAGTCCCTCGAGCTAAGCTCTGGGGTGTGAGTGGAGTGAATTGAGGCCTATTCAATCTCTATACACAAACTGTAAGAGCTGTGTTGGGGGAGAACGGCGTTAAGTCGACACCTTTCAGTGTGGGCGTTGGACTCCACCAAGGGTGCGCCCTACCACCTCTTCTTTTCATTGTGTATGTGGATTGGATGTTACAGGGCAGCAGTGGCGAGGAACGGTTTGAATTGGGAGACTAAATAGGTTCGTAGCCGTTTATGTTATGACTGGAATGTGAGTAAACGTGAGCAAATCAAACGTAATGATCATTTTCCGAACGCCTGTTCAATGTACTCTGCATGGTAGTGGAGTCTCATTGAAACAGGTGGAGAAGTTTAAGTATCTCGGGGTCCTACTCATGAGTGATGGAAGGAGCAATACTGAGTTATCCTGAGGATTGGCTGAATCAATTTTGAGACAGCTTGATCAATCTGTTATCATGAGGGCTGAACTTGGCATTGGAGCTAAGCTATCGGTTTTCGATTCAGTGTTTATTTCGACCCTCACTTATGGTCATGAGCTGCCAAAATGAGTATTCTTCGTTGTATTGCTGGGGTTACTAGTCATGATCGAGTTAGGAACAGCAGAAAGCGCGAGGCACTCAATGACGAGCAGCTACATCTTCGAGCGGAAAGGTCCATACTTCGATAATTTGGGGACGTTCAACGCATGACCCCAGCTCGGCTTCCAAGACGTGCCATGGAATCCGTGCCATCGGGCAGGCGTCCCCTAGGTGGGCCTAGGATGAGATGGCTGGACAAAGACCGATTTCTCACCTCTACCCGTTTGGGGTAGATGATTTAGAGTCGATGGCGGAAGATCGGAAAATGTGGAGAGTCCATTTAAGCTCCTTTAACCCGCGACCCTCATAGTGGATAAGCGGGTCATTGAAAATGATGATGATGATGGAGGCACACTACAAAAAAACGTGTTTTTAATAGAATTTAACTCGTCACAACTCACAAGGCGTGACAAGAAGTTTGGAATGGCGGGCACTGTTCGCCATCAGATCAATATCAAAGCAGTTATGCTAGACATCAAAAAGCTCAGTTCGTCTGCGGCTAAAATAAAACATTGTTCGCTGCCCCAGGGAAAAATTAAGCATCCGCCATATACAGGGTTTTGCAATTAGAGCGCTACAAAAGTTTTTTTTAAATTAAACAAAAACGGTTTTGGATATCAATGAAATTCTTTATTCCTGTGAAAGTACGTTCGATGCCATTATGTATGGAACTCGATTTCTTTTGCATGGCCACCACGGGCACGCTTGCAGAAGTCCAGACGCTGAACCCAATTTTCGACGGTTTTCAAGCATAAATCGGCCGATACTGCTGCAATTTCACGTTCGATATTCGTACGAAGTTCATCAATCGTCGCTGGCTTGTTGGCATAGACCATAGACTTGACGTAGCCCCACAGGAAATAGTCTAACGGCGTCAAATCGCACGACCGAGGCGGCCAAGCGACTGGACCATTTCGTGAGATAACACGTTCTCCAAACTTGGTTTCCAATAAATTGATTGTGACATTCGCTGTGTGGCTTGTGGCGCCGTCCTGTTGGAACCACATGTCCTCCAAGTCCATATCATCCAATTGGGGCCAAAAATATTCGGTTATCATTGAACGGTAGCGATCCCCATTCACAGTAACGTGCCGGTCTTGATCATCACGGAAGAAGTACGGCCCAATGACGCCGCCGGCCCATAAACCACACCAAACCGTAATTTTTTCGGGATGCAATGATGACTCATGGAGTACGTGTGGATTGCTGCCTGACCATTACCGCATATTTTGTTTATTGACGAAGCCATCCAGCCAGAAATGAGCCTCATCGCTGAAGATGATTTTTCGATGAAAATCCGAATCATTTTCAAGTTGTTGCTCAGCCCAATTCACGAACATACGACGCTTCTGGTGGTCAAGCGGCTTCAGTTCTTGCGTCAATTTAATCTTGTAAGGATGTAGGCCAAGATCTTTTCGCAAAATTCGCTTGAGAACAACGTGTGAGAGACACATTTGGGCTTTCTGCAACTGAAGCCTCAGCGGCAGCAATATTCTCGACACTACGGGCACTTCTTTGTCTCACTGGCACGGGAACATTTTGTACTGTGCCTGTGGATTCAAATTTTTCCACTAGACGCTCAATTGTTGATCTGCTAGGACGATTATGACGACCATAAATTGGACGTAGCGCTTTTAACGTTGAGGCCACTGACTCCGAATTTCGGTAGTAAATTTTAATAATTTCGACTCGTTGTTAGCTCGTATATCTTTCCATCATGAAATGGCAAACCTTACTGAAGAGAAATGTCAAAAAACCGCAAGAAAAATATGGCGTCGTTTGCTGTCCCTGTCGCTCTACTTTTGTAGCGTCCCTATTGCAAAACCCTTTAGTAAGGTGTACAAAAATATAAACTTTTTATTTTACTTTCTGCGAACACAGTGCGACACTTACATAAATACATATGTACATACTTAAAAAAAAAAATAATTAATTAAGGATAATTAAATCAATCCATCTAATCTAAGCTCAATCTGCTTCCGAGCTTTGTCAATGCTAAGCACTGACACATTCACTTTATTTCCAATGCTGAGTTGCATTCGTTGCATTTTGCTTTTGTGTATAAGTCCATCTTTTTCAAGCCCTATATCTACAAATGCGCCAAAAGGTACAATGTTTTTGACTTGCCCTACAATTGAAAACATTCGAAAATATCCTGTTTAACATTCGGTTAATATGTATGTGTCCTTACCAGTGAGCGTTTCTCCGATAAATAAATCTTCCATTCGTCGAATGTCCTTTTTAAAGAGCTTCTTATCAAAATCTGGTCGATAATCCTGACACAATTGTCGTTGAAGACCCTCAAGAACAATTCGCAACTGAAAACAAATTAACAGTCCTCAATAATGCTGTATACATTAGGCGTGTTTTTTTGAAACCTAGCTAGCCAGTCGTTCATTTATATTTAGACGATTCCCAGCCAGCCAAACTCAGTCGATTTTTTATACCGTCAAGTTTGTACGTGTGATTTCGTTCCTATGACATCGGCTGTCAAACTGTCAAAGTATTCGGCATTAAACCAAATTGTTTTTTTAATTTGTTGTGAAAACCATAATTTTGAGAATTTATTCAACGGATAATTTACAAAAAGAGGTAAGAAATCATAACATCTTCCATCTTCGTACTCAGACGCCGGTCAAATGTCAAGAGAATGGCAGTGATACCAACGCTATAAAAGAAAACCATCGCTTTCGGCGCCCCCTGACGATGGGATATCGTAAAATTCCTAGCTTTTGACTGGGGATAAAATCAAGAGTTGTAGCCAGCTGTATGTTGTACTGCGAACTACAACAGGAATGAAAAAGTCTTAAAAAACGCGAGACTTTTGGAGACTTCACACTCTCCGACGTTTTAAACAACGCAATTTGTTTTTCTGAGATCGTGGCCTGGCGAAATTTCTTTCGTGATACTTGTATTTCTGAGAATTCTGGTGGCCTGGTGTCTGGTGCGAAATTTCAGTAAAATTCCGATTCGTCGTGACGTGGATGTGAGTCGTGACTACTAGCTGGCTAGGTTTCAAAAAAACACGCCTATTTTTGAAACTTACTCTTGCACTAGGAGTAGCGAAATGTTTAGCCAAAGTTTCAATAAGATTGGCCTCAGCGAAAAATTTTATTTTTGAAATAAACTCTGGCTTCCCAATGTCGTTTAAGTCGAGTTTACATCGTGCTATTATGCTGGAAGAGAAGACAGGGATAAACCAGCACAGAAACAGAATCAAACTTACTGAGTGGCTACTGCGTAACTCTCTGGATGCACCCAAGTGCAATCCAACATGTTGTCCAACTTGCCGCCAAGACTCTTCGGCTCAATACGAATGAAGCTAAAATAATTTGGGAAAGTATTATGTTACAAGAACCATGATAACTATGAAACAAAAACTACCCAGCACATTGTAGAAATGTCTCCTCTCCTACGGTTGTTACCCTTAGTAGATCCCTCCTGGTGCGGAATGGTCCATACTTCTGCCGATGCTGAATAATATCTTGAGCGCGATTTTCATCCAATCCAGCGACATGTCTTTTGGCGTAGAAAATGAAATCAAATCAACCGATTCGTTGGGTTTCCCGATTTATACTTACTTTAGCAAGGTTGAGCTGGCCGTGTTTATGTCCACTCCAACATAACTAACGCATTCCGAGACAACCTCATACAGCGTTCTCGACAGCAACTTATTGCTTATATCGTGTTGATACATTCCAACACCTAGGTGACGAGGCTCAATTTTGACATACTCACTGAGGGGGTCATTCAAGCGACGTGCAATGGAAACTGTAGAAAAAATAGGAATTATATACGTTTTGACGATGAATGCCTATCTGAGGTGTCAACTTACCTGCGCTGATTAGCTTCACATCAAGTTTTGGAAACTCTTGCTTTGCCACTGCACTGCAAGAGTAAACTGATGCACCCTGTTCGGAGACGATAACGTAATGGACATTTTCAGGATTTAGAATTCTCTTTTCAAACAGTCCCGTGAGCCAAGACTCTGTTTGGCGACAAGCTGTTCCATTTCCCAAGGCAATTATCTTGCAACTGCGAGTAAGAAAGTGATGAGATAAAATTTGCTTAATCGATCAAGAGGGAGAAAGGGTGGAATGTTTATGTGAGGCACAGACACACATAGGCCAAAGTACGCCCCCTATGATACCACTAGTATCTATACTCAAAAGTGCCACTCCATCTAGCTGCGAATACTTTTGACGTCAGGATGCGATAATTCGCCCAAATTGTCGAAGTTATAGGCTCCTAGATTTTTGGAATACGGTAACACAAGCACAGAGGAAATGTAGGATTGTTTCTTTCTCCTCTTCGTTCATGGAACTCCAACAAAAATCATTTGAGAAAAGGCCCATCCCTCTGGCATGAAGGCCAGTAAGAACTACGATAACGATACTGAAGAACGACGTTTTAAGCAAGATCAGAATTTTAGATCGAATAAGCTTCCGCTTAGGCCAGATCTCTCTGGAGGTACGGCATGTGGTTCCATTCCTCCAGCTTTGGTTTGTCTTGCTGATGGCGTCGTGCTCTTAGTGCAATTTACATGTAGCGAGTAGAATACCCAGATTCCTCCGTTCTAGTAGGATGTCTAGAGTAGTACCACGTTTGGCGAATTCATCGGCCTTACAGTTCCCTTGATTGCCCCTATGACGGAATACTCAAAGAGATGAGCGACAATCTAAAGTAGCTTTTGACGTATGCATATGTTACTGATTCCGGAGATCTTATAGCAGCCTGGCTATCGGCACAAATTATACCACATTATGCCTAAGCCAAGATAAGGCTTCGTTGATGGCCATAACTTCCGCCCGAAAAACGCTACAGAGGTCAGGTAGAAGGAGATGTTAAGGTTAAGCAATTCGGAGAAAACACCACCTCCCACTCCGCTCTCATTTTTAAAACTCCCGATTTAGACGGTGTGTAGTCGGTGTTTTCCGGGATAAATGTTAAGGGATCCACGATCGAGGAGTAGCCAATATGGTTTTTTGCTTTTGAAAGGAGGTTTTCAGTCTAGGCTGCGCTAGCAGCTGACTGCTTGCCAAACATTTGTAAGGGAAGTAAATGTAGGAGGACGTCAAGTGCCGATGAGGTAGTTCTCAGTGCTCCGCTAATGCATATGTATGCTGATCTTTTCACTTTTCCCAATAGATTACAGTGTAAGGCCCTGTCTAAGGCTGTCCACCAGACGATCACACCATACATAAGTATAGGTCTGATAATGGAATACGTAAAGCTAGTGCGTGGAACAAGGTTACAGGGCCCACTTTTAACCCATGGTTAGCAGCAGTTTAGCGCTACAGTGGCTTTTTTTAACGCGTTAAAGAGTGTTGGCTTTAGTGTTTAATTCACTGTCGAGAATAAAACCCTACAATTTAGCTTTGTTAGACAGTCACAGGCGGGTGCCGTTAAGAAAGAGGGGGGGGGGGGGGGGGTTATTGGAGGAATTTTATACTTCCTGGTGAAGAGGACTAGTTCGGTCTTTTCGTGATTAACCCCCAGACCGCTTTAAGCTGCCCATCTTGAGAGAACCGAAAGGTGGTTTTAAAGAAGTTGACTAATGGTGCTCGGGTCTTCACGAAGACACCAATCGCAACATCATCGGCATAAGCAATCACTTCTCATTCAGTTCTTACCAGGCTGAGCAGCAGTTTATTAACAGCCACAATTCGGAGAAATGGAGACAAAACACCGCCTTGTGGCGTACCGCAACGCAAAGATCTGCGGGCCAAGGATTGCCCAGTATGGCGTTAATTGTTCTGCTTGTCAACAATTTTTAATTTAAAAATCGGAGCGAGGCCTCAATTCCCAGGTTCAGAGTACATCAGGGATCGTTTCTGATGTGACGTTGTTGAAGGTTTCTTCATCATATCAGGCAATCATCCTGAACTCTTTGACGATAAGTGATTGGTACGTAACAGTAAGTGCAAAGCAGTTTCGACCGATCTGCCTTTGCAATAAGACTGTTGGGACGCTAACGAAAGTTTTGTATTTATGCTACAGCGTAGGTGGGAGTTTATCGGCCTTTCCAGTGCTTTTAATAGGAAGTATATTAGACTGATTTGACGCAGACCCTTAGGGCTGATGTGAGTTTTTTTTTTTGCCTTAGGTCTTCTACCTTAGTCCACCCTCTGGGGACAAGGTTTAGGCATCGTTTTAGAATAGTTGAAGCTTCATACGGACTTGCTGTGTGTGATGACAATGTAATGACGCCAACTGCCCGTGCTTTCTCGTGATCGAGAGAAGAGTACAGAAGCGGAGAGTAAAACAAAGTATTTATTTATTAAGAATATATTTATTTATTACAACACTAGTTAGCCCGCTGTCCTTAGCATGCTGCGACTTCCTAGTTGTTGTGTTCAAAAACTGTAATATTATAGTAAGGCCCGCTGTCTTTAGCAATGCTGCGACCTTTATGGTTAGTGTTATGTTGTGTTCTCTCTCGCGAACCTTCCGATCTACTCCCTTTTATACTAATTATTTTGACTATACTCATCCCCACTCTCTACATCTCATTGGTAAACATTTACCAATGCATTGCATCTCAGCATTGTACCTAATGCTCCTAAACCAACGCTACCCTAATCCGTTTTATTACACTTGAACCCAAGCAACCCTTGTCTGATTTATCATATTACATAGCGAGTGCTATGCATCCAGGATACTGTTAATCAGTTCCATCTGGATATATGCAGATACGGTGTGTGTGTAATCGGATGGGTATAAACGTTTTATGGTTTTGGGTTTTGTGCATTGGTGATCAACGTCGCGACGCCTGCGCACAGCTGAGGTATGAAAACCATGGTATAGAGATAAGGGATGGTAATTTGGGTGGTGCATGGAGTGTGAAATACTACAATAATATCGGAGTCTTTTCATGGTGGGTCGGTGGTTTGACATCCCGGGTCACACAGAATAACTCAGGAGCTGCCAGGGAAATGAGTGTCCAGAAGTAGGTCAACCCTATCCTTACTGGAGCTTTCCAATGTTTTTGAAGCTTTTTCTGCAGCTTTTTCTAAGAGCACTAAGCGACGCATTCCACGAAGGTGGTTTTTTTTACGTGGGCAGGCCCAACATAGCAGGCCCAACATAGCGATGATGAGAACCCCGATGAGGGTTTCAATGTTTGGGCCAGCGGTTTAAAACATGACTTCTTTTTAAGTGATTAAAGTTTGACAAGGAGCATGGGGTCGGATTCAATACTCTGCAGCTAGATTGGTCACAGCGAAGTTGTGGTGTTCACGAAGATCGATTCCAAACATTAAAAACCTTTAAATCGTTAATATCGATAAGTGCGTCAAAAAGGCATGCATTGCCTCCTATGATTACAAAACGATGTCCAGCAATATGTGGAACTTCAAACTCAAGGTTTTACACTGGCTTTATACCGGAATGACATTATTTATCATAACAAAGTCTGGTGTAAGTAAATGTCGTATTCCTAAAGGGATCAGGATTTGAAGACCAGGCTGCTAACTCCTAAGCCAGGATTGATGTAATCAACATCAACAGTGGCACCGAAAACGAGAATCCCAAGATCCAACATGTTTTTTAAGTACAAGTAGCCACAACGCCAGCAGAAAGGACAACGGAGACAACCAGGAGAGACGAATGCGGAGGGACGAAGGAGACCCCATCAAAGGCCAGCGAACAACACATAGGAACCAAATGATGATTCGAGGAACACCGGATACTAGTAAAGATTGAAAAGATGACGACGCTCTGGAAAAATGTGCACAGAAAATCGCCGAACTGCTTCATGCATTAGGATCTCGCCACCAAGCCATGCGGGATCTAGTTAAAATCATTTCAGCACTGTAACTAAAGGAAGAAATCCTGACCAGACTGCCAACAACTATCTATTCTACGACGACTACTGTAGAAGCTGCAGAGATGAAGACAAGAATCCGTACAACAGCAGCTTCGTTAGTTTCCTGTACTAGCTACCAGAAGATTGAATACAGTAATTGATCGTAGCTTTTCCAAGTTTAAAGAAATAAATAGCTGGCGTGACAGCTCGGGATGAGTCAAGGCCTAGTTTCTCGCAACGACTAATGCTGTGCATGTTACATTTTTGAACGGCGAATTGAGAAGCTCTTTCATGACGGAGTCAGCAATAAATTTTAGGTCCCTTCCATTTGTATGAAAAATCGAGCATGCAAAATGTGAGTCGTTACGAGAAGCAAGGTCTGGGCTCATCTCCTGCCGCCTTCAACACAAGTTGAATGTTAAAGTAAGCAACGATAGACTCAGACATATTATAAGGGAAGCGTGGACTAGGCAACATCTAGCGGTTTGTTATAAGTGACGTCATGATCATGTTTAGGCAGAAGACATATCTAATTCAGGTTGACCTGCTAAAAGTAAAAATTACCTGAATACACATTAAAATTCCCAGTAAGGAGAAGAATTGGACAGATCTGAGAAGCCGTATACGATAAAAGAGGCCTAAGCCCCCAAAGCGTAAGCTGGTCAAACAGATTTCATTGAAGTATGTATTCAAGAAGGCCGAGACTCGTAACCATGAGCCAAAAGCGCCCCAAAATGAAAAAGTCAACTTAACCCTATGCCAATGGAGACATTTGCAACTTACCGATGTTTGGCTAGCATCTGTGCCAATGTGATACCAAACTTATCCGAATTATTTCGCCTAGTGTGTGGATACACTACAGCAACTTGCAATACATTGGCGGTTTCCGAAATTAACGCCAATTTGCATCCATCTCTGAAGCCAGGATCGATACCCAGAATGCGTTCGCCTTTAAGTGGCGGCGTTAAAAGCAGTTGCTTCAAGTTCTTAGCAAAAACATCAAGTGCAGCCTTTTCTGCCGTCACAGTTAGATCCTCTCGAACTTGTCTACAAACAAATGGCATAACTAAAAAAAAAGGATACAAATTGCAAATAAAAAGAAGAATGTGCTTTCAATGCTTACGCTTCTCGGTGTAGCACTTATTGAAGGCGTTTTGGAAAATCTCATTCCTCAGGGCGTACTGAAGACCACCGCTCATATTTGACGTATGAATATACGTCCTAATGTTGTTTTTAAAATTATCCGGCAGGATCACTTGCACTGTAAGAAACTTTGATCTTTCTCCACGATTTATGGCCAAAACCTGATGTGATTTCAGGTTCCGCACATCATCTTCCCAATTGAAATACTTTTCGTACTTTAACGATTCATCCTTACGATTACCATGCGATGAGCTGCTCGCTGAATCATTGCTAACTTCAATTTTGCTGCACTTAAGGATAAGTTTTTGGGTCTTCTGCCTACATGAGAGGACTATCAATGGTTTTTCTTCAAATTAACCAACATACTCGCTCATACAAACGACGCAATTGATCGCGTATTCCATTGTCCTTGCTGAACCGATCCGAAATTATACCACAAATGATGTCTTTTACCTTGGTAATAGAGTTCAAATCTACGTTTCGGCGATCAACAATCATTTGTAATTGAACTTGAGGGCTCTCCCCAATCAGCAGACGATAGGCGATATCCTCAAAACCCTGAGCGCGGCCATCTTTGCTGTTACACTTGTATATGGAATGCTGTTGAGGAACACAGACACTGAATATTCGATTGCCGTTAACAGATTACCGACTTACCAGATATTCCTGCTCCTTCATCGTTCTGGCACCCAAGATCTGGGCACGAGTTTCATCATTGATGTCACCCAACTGGCTGATAACGGTCTCACCCCTCTGTCGAAGGCCAACAATCTCTGTATACGCATTTTTAATTTGTCGCAGCCTATCAGGTGTGATTTTGGAATCAATGAGATCCCGCCGGTATCGACAAATAAACGGAATCGTATTTTGGTTCT
The DNA here is from genome assembly GCA_917880715.2 of Matsumyia berberina. Lineage (NCBI taxonomy): Eukaryota > Metazoa > Arthropoda > Insecta > Diptera > Syrphidae > Matsumyia > Matsumyia berberina. Next base: position 42,162,060 of record OU862872.1, read on the forward strand.
CGAATAGGTGAACTATATTCCTAGCCGAATGCGTATCAATCTCTTCTGTTTCTGCTAGATGTTCATAGATGTCCCTTACCGTGCGGTTTCTAGATGGTGGTGAAGCGGCTAAAAATGGAGAGAAGCTCAATTGAAATTTATCAAAAAATTAGATATTCATGATGAAACTAACGTTTTGGGCTTGAAATGGAATCGTCATCCGATTCGATACTTTGGCAGCATCCCATTATGACTAAAGATTAATACAAGAGATCAGTTCGGCTACAACGAGAATACTGCAAGCAATCACATCACAGTGACAGATGAAGATACGTTTGTTTCTGGGAATTGTGACTGCCGCAATGCTTACATATGCAGCAGGTCTTTTCTGGACGATTGTTTACAATTCAAATTGTTTACTCTTCGTGTTTGTTATCATTATGGGAGGAAAAATTGATAAACACACACATAGATTAAAAAAAAACGTTTGTAACAATCGAAAGCAAAGTGCCACTTACCATCTATTGGAATGAATCAGCTTCAAGCTCGAGTTATCGGGGGAACACAATTTGTACGTAGAAATCGAACAGAAAACAAATAATAAGTTATGAGGAATTAAAAACATACTACGTTTAACTTCGAGTGAAATTCAACGGCACTTGGACATAGATTAGAGACACTCGGACTATACACCCAGTGCTGCAAACGTAACCACTTTTATCGACTGACATGCAAATATTATTTTAATGTGCATTTTGCATGTCGCGTGTTATATCCGACGCGAGCTCTCTTTGGAAAACAAAAACTCCAACTGATTTGGGATGAATTGCGTTGGATTGCAGTTTAATGGTTCAATTTCCAAGCAACCAATGGGAACTAAGCACGTGAGTATTTGTGCGAAATATGTACACATGTATGTATGTATGTACGCTTTATAGATCGCAGCAGAACGGTCTGAAGCAAAACAGATAACATCACTTTGTTGTACGGTGACATGCGATAAACTGTTGTGGATTCCATGTCACTTTTCGATTTTCGCTTGAAAATTTGCTTGGGGTGGCTGATTGTCTTTTCTGCGAGGGGAAGAGTTCTCATGCGCTCATATGGGTTGTGTTCTGGAATTACTCGGACAAGAACCTTATCTGATTGATCTCAACAGCGACTCAAAAGGTTCCCAATAAATTGAGCATGTTCCCATATGTGGGATAAGTCCAACCATATGTATTTTTGCAATCGTTGCTGACAAAGTTGAAAAGTAAATTTTGAGCACGAATTCTAGAAAATTACTCTAAATGCAAGACAAAATTTAATTACAAATGTTTATTAAAATAACTTGTATTACAACTTGAATTTGACTTGACTTGTGGCTTGTTTAAAAATTGTATATTTTCCCGAGTAGGACTGCTGCGATGTTTAAAGTGTTAATAACGGTTTGAATTTGGTTGGCGTCCTGCTTTGACTCGTCAACCAATCAGGATGCGTTTTCTATGGGATATTTTCTGTTGTATGCTATTCAAACTGCAAGTGCTGCCATGTCGCGCGAAGACGATGTTTATTTATTAGTGCTGCCCAATGGGCAGCGACGACACGAATCTTAACATGACCACATGGACATAATCCTTCATCTCCACCCTCTAGACCTGTTCATAAGAGGCGCTGCCGCAAAATGTGCACTGAGACAGAGAGAATCCAACCTGTGGAAGCAGACCACCTATGGGCACGCGAGGATACTGGACACAATTAAGTAAATGGGCGAGAAATATAACTCCGAAAGCCTCACAGCCACATCGGACTACCTAATCCCCTATAATGATTTTAACACTGTTTTTACCTATTCTATTCCCAACCCGAGAGGACTGGGAGTCAAACAATGTATCAAACGATTTACACACAAAAATGGAAACAGGAACCGGAGCCGGATTTTACTCGGAAACCCTACAGAAACAGGAATCTTTTAGATTGCCGGAAACCTGTAGCGTCTTCCAAGCCGAGATCCGGGCAATAGAAAAAGCTGCAGGCTGCATAAGAGATTGTCACCTTCCCCCATCGGAGTTCACAATCTTCGTTGACAGTCAGGTAGATTTAAAATCGATAAAATCCAATTCAATCAAATCAAAGGCAGTCAAGAAATGTCGTGACACGCTGATCACCATAAGGCACCATACTGCCAAACTCTGGTGGGCTTCTGGACATAATGACGTAGAAGGGAACGAAAAGGCCGATAAATTGGCAAGATTGGGGTCGGCTATGAACATTAGCGAAGCCGACACATCTGTCATGCCACCAATAGGGAGATTGCATGGGATAATAGACAGCATAATAGAGAAAGAAGCTAACTCCCTCTGGTTAGCCAGAGAGGCCGTGACTCAGGTGGCGCACGCAAGTGGAAGGGGACCTTAACCAACTTGGCGTGCGAAACCGGAGGCAGCTGACTAAATATCGAGCTCGATAGAGACGCTTGTTGGGTGAGGCCCAGGTCCACCCTGGGCTGTAGCGCCACCTTAAGTAATAAAGTAAGTAACCCAGAGAGGATTGCGCCACCTCTCGGACACTATGGCCGAAACTAAATAAAACTAGAATAAGGTGCCTTCTGGCACTGGACAGATCCTTTATCCGCATGCTCACTGGAGTTATCACAGGACACAGCGCCATCGGAGTCATGTTCCGCAAGTGGAGAATTGAGTCCAACCATCTGTGCAGAAGCTGCGGAGATGAAGAGGAGGCACAATACTGTGCCACATTGGAACCTGCTTCAGTTGATAATAATAACCGATGATAACAATATAGTAAAACCTGCCAATCGGGACACTCTGTAATCGGAGTACCTCCGTATTGGACCGCACTTTAGGTTAGGTTAGGTTAGTTGGGCTGATGAGGGCTGCCTTATCACACTTAGGTCTATGTAGACCCATTGTGATACCCATGATATTCCCTACTGCGGTTTATTAATTCCTTGATGTTAACCATCCAGTCGCTCTGCAAATTTGAGAAGCTCTGATGGCGAGCCATCAGCTAATTCGTCAATATAATCGAAGAAAAATTTGCCTAGGGTCCTATTTCTTATCTGGCAGAGGTATGGGCAGTGGAAGAGAAAATGAGCTGTGTCCTCATGGACTTCCTCATCACCACATCCCCTGCATATATCATCATCATTCAGGTGTAATTTCTTTGTGTGATATCTTACCATGTTATGGCCAGTAAGTACTCCCACCAGCATTGACAGTGATCTCCTGTCATTTTGTAAAATCTGTCTGGTTTTTGCCTTGTCATATTCTGGCCACAACCTTCTTGATACTTCACAGGTGGTTAGGGATTTCCACCTGTTATTTGCCTCTATTAGAGTTTCTTGTGCAATTATCGCCCTTAGGTTGCAGAGTGACGGTCTGACCGTACAGTCCGCTTGCTCTGGGCCTAGGGTTGAACCCTTTCTTGCCAGTTCGTCAGCTTTTTCATTGCCTGGTACTCCGCTGTGACCAGGGACCCAGCAGAGCTTTACACTGTGCTGCGCGCCAAGAACCCTAAGCTCTTCGCGACAACACTTCACAAGCTTCGATGTTATCTGCGTAGCAGCTATTGCTTTAATGGCAGCCTGACTGGCAATGTAAATCGTAATATCCTCCCGTAATATTGTAAGCATTGAGACTAGTTGGGCAGCTTTTGTCACTGCTAGAACCTCCGCTTGGAAAATGCTGCTATGATCCGGGAGTCTTATGGAGCTGTTAAGTCCTGCTAATCGGACCACAATTTTTAGCTCCCAAGGGGGGTCCAGTTTGACAGGTTTTACTGTATTTCAATCGAAGAGACCAAGTCCTCTTTGAGTTTCAGAAGCAGAACTCGAACAGGAGTACAATGCACTAATCACTGAGCCTCGGCGATTGTTAGTGTATAGAGGTTGAAGGGCGGTTAATATGAGAGGTCACCCAGTAACACATTGCGCTGAAGATACATATTTTTATTTATAAGCTCTCGGTAAGTGATTCACATATCCTTGGGAAATTGCTTTCCTCTGTATTCGTGGAGGGCGACCTTTCTATACTGTGACACTTTAGTTCTCTATCCTCCTGCTGGAAGCGCTCCTGGTTGCCTAAGTACTTAGGTCGTCTTTTATCAGTGAGCTTTTTGGTGATCTTTGTCAAGGCGTATAACTCTTCGAAGATTTCGATAACAAATTGGGGATTGTCTCAGCAGTACCAGATCCTATACTGCTGAGACAATCGTCAATTAGTTGGAATTGGAATTGGAAACCCTAACAATGGCTAGCCTGCTGCCCTATTTATTTGAATTTTAAAATGTTTCCTAGCTTCGAAGTTTTAATAAAACTCAAATGTTCTTCTTCTTAATCTTCTGATGAATATCATGAATGTGAAAAGGAAATGTGAAAGGAAAGAATAAGACAATACTCGAATCGATTTGATTGGCCCGATTAAAAGTAAATAGGAAAACTGAAGTTACAAGCCGCCATCAAGGCACTGAGTTCGTATGAAACAGATTCAAACAGACTTTGCCAGAACAATAAATTCACCCTCTACTGGGTGGTCTAGGAAATGAGGTAGCCGATGAACAGCCAAGAAAAAAAAATCAGGGACCCCGTTCGTTAGAACAGAACCATTCTGCAGGCTGGGTCCGCATAGAATTTCAAAGGAACTGTGACGAAAACTGGGGTAAAATAGAATCAACGTCGGAGACACACCCAAATTTGGTCGACAAGGGTACGCCGATACCATATGGCAAGCATCTGTCCTATAAAACTGGAGAGTAATCGAGGAATACACTGGCAGCGATTACCAGTACATCATCTATGAACTGCAAAGAGGCCAACGTAGGACTAATAGATCAAACCAAAGGCCAGCACATAGGTGGAATAAGGGCAAACTGAATAAAGACCAACTCATAACGGTAATAAACAGACGTGTCAATCCAATTCTAGAAATAATAGGGAACGCCGAGACCACAGTGGAGGCCACAGTGCAATTAAGTAATATGGCAAGCGTGTGATACTTCTATGCCTAGTGGGAGAAGTACAAAAGAACGGAGACAACCTGCGTATTGGTTTTACTGAAAAATGAAGACAGCTAAGACGTAAGGCTGCCAGAGGAAGAAAAAGAGACGCAGAAGTTACAGAGAAGCTACAGAGGCAGTGCTGGCCTCATTTAGAGAAGCAAGGAGACAGCTCAAAAGAGCAATTAATATGAGCAAAAAGCAAAAATGGGAGGATCTCTAGGCTGCACGGCAGGTCCAGCTCTGAAAACGGATAAAATGAAGAACATCGTAGATACTTTTTCTTGACAACTGACGCTTTTGGAGAATTGTCATTCCCCGATGAGATGTGGTGCCGCGCAATATGTTCGTTGGACATGGCTGGGGCTTGAACCAACGCCGCACGCTCAGCAGTCCAACGCACTAGTCATTGAGCCACGAAGACCGCACGCAGGTGCTTTAACAATTATTGCACAGGATGGGAAAAAATAGGATGGCCGAATGCCAACATGACGACGCATACGTTCTTCGAATGCGCTAGATGGCTTGGAGAAAAACATAGGCTGGAAGCGGAGGTAGGCGAAATCAGTTCAGATAACGGCGTGATAGTAATGTTCACAAATGAAAAAAAATGGAACCGAGTGCGCTCTTACATAGAAGAAGTGCTGAAGATGAAGAAATGAGAACAAGACATAACCCCGTTATGGCCAAAAAAAAACTGAAGCCCCGTAGAGGCTTAGGAAAGTGGCACCTGACCCTGAAGTAATGCAAGAAGCAGTCCCTGGGTTGGTTTCTGCTGGAAGATGGAGAGGGTTTAGTAGGTGTAAGTACGACACACCAGGCGAACATGGTTACGTAGGACGTTAAAATGAAATAAAATAAATAAATAGCTGGCGCGGGATGAGCCAAGGCGTTGGATTAGGCAAAAAAAAAAACAGAAAACTAGATTCGCAGATTCTCCAGTGATGCTAAGGAGACTTGTGGAGCATTCATCCAAATAAGGTGAGCACTTTTCGGAGCTGCTCAATCCCCAACATGGCACTGAGGATGGCAGATCCATGGTTTTGAGTAGAGCGGAGAATACTAGTAGTCCCACCGTAGAGGAGGTGACTTTGGCGATTAAAGCGCTAAAAGTCGGCTGCTGGTGTAGATGAAATCCGGCCAGAATTGTCCAAGGCTTTGGGTGAAGAGGGAGTCGAGGGATCTCGCGTGTTATTTAAGTGGCCTGGGAATACGATGATACACCTAGCGATTGGCAAACTGGAGTGATTGTTCCTCTTTTTTAGAAAGGGGATAAGAGGAATTGCTCTAATTATAGAGGTATATCTCTCTTAAGTCTCCCCAGAAAAGTATTTGCTAAGTTGTTGGAAGAGCGTTCCAGAGCTGTGGTCGAGTCTAGGTTGAGCGATAAGCAGTGCGCCATTCGTCCAGGTAGAACCACAACCGACCAGCTACTCACTCTCAAAATGGTACTTGAGAAGGCCTGGGAGTATACCAAACCTATCTACAGTTGTTTTGTGGATTTGGAAGAAGCATATGATCGGGTCCCTCGAGGTAAACTCTGGAGTGCATTGCAGGAGTATGAGATTGACGGTTCTCTTCTGAGGGCCATTTAATCTCTGTACACTAACTGTAAGAGCTATGTTCGGGTGAACGGCGTTAAGTCGACTCCTTTCATTGTGGGCTTTTGACTTCTCCAGTGGTGCGTTCTGTCACCTCACCTTTTCATAGTTTATATGGATTGGATGTTATAGCGCAGTTGTGGTGAAGAACGGTTCACGCTGATAACTTGGTCATCCTTACGTCCACCCAGACCGAACTTTAGCGCGGGCTAGATAGGTTCGTCGCCGTCTGTGTTGAAGCTGAGCACAAATGAATTATAGCAATGACAAACACCATAAATGTTCACAGCTAGACTGCACACCACCCTCGGACACCAATGAAACCTACCACTACCTGAGTTTCAAACCACTGCACCTCGCTTGCGATGTGTGTATAACATTTAAAAGGGTATTCATATCCTCTTGATCCGCGTGTGGATTATAAAAAACAACACCTGGGAGCGAACAGGGGCCGAATTGCCGCAATCGATAACGAGTGAGTGGTACTCGTGATCGAATGATAGATTAACCTCATTGGGAGCGGTAATGCCAAATTTTCACATTTCGATGACGAGTTGCTCGTTAACGAGTGTGGTAATACTCTGAAACGGAACTGCCACCGTTGAATCCAATCGACATGCCCCGATTCCTCAAAGCAATTGGACTGAAGGAGGTGCTATAAGACCGAAAACGCACAATAGATTTCTAGTAGTCGCAGTACATACACTCCCCAATATCTAAAATCTACACAAAAAACGTTGAACGATTCCAAATGGCGTGTCGTTTTGCTCCGTTACAAAACGAAAAAGAGAATACCTATTCGGTCGTGTCGTTTTTTAGACTCGAACACGAAGAGAGTAGGGGTTTTCCAGCAAAAAAAAAAACAACAACAACCATTACATAAAAACAAAAAATAAAAGCAATTTATTGTACTTTCAAGTGACTGCAGTGCGGGAACCATAAAATAAAAATTCCCAATATTTTCCCCACGTTAAAATTCAACAAAAAAAAGCAGAAACAGAAACCGGAACCTAAATGACTTCATCTAGTCTAAGCTGTATCCGTCGTCGCGGCACGTCAATATCAATAACAGATGTATTCACTCTATCACCAAGATTTAGCGCAAATCCATTCATTTTACTTGTATGTATCAGTCCATCGTTTTCAATTCCAATGTCAACGAACGCCCCAAAATGTGTGATATTAGTTACTGCCCCTAGAATAGAAATTATGTTTACAAAACCACCTGACACATTGGACAAAACTTATTCCTTACCAGTGACGATTTCTCCAATGAACAAGTCCTCTATTCGTGTGATACCCTGTTTGAAAAGCGGTTTCTTGTCGAAATCTGAGCGATAATCCTGGAATAGCTGCCTTTGCAAAGCCTCCAACACAATTTGCAGCTGGAAAGAGCCCATCACCATGAACAGCAATTCGGTAGAAAAATTCAATTCTGACTTACTCTCTCGGTGGGAATACCAAAATCCTTAGCCAACGATTCAATGGGTTGTGAACGCGCGAAACTCGTGATTTGTGAAATAAAATCCGGTTTTCCGATGTCCTTCAGATTTAGATTGCATTTTGTGATAATCCTTCCGAAAGTAGGTCAAGTTAACACATGAGAAAACAAAATAAGTCCAACTTACTTCTTAGCAACGGTGTAACTTTCTGGATGGACCCAGGTACAGTCCAACAAATTGTCCACTTCGCCGCCCACACTCTTCGGCTCAATCCGAATGAAACTGAGTTTTACAAATGAAATGTTAGAACCCAGTCATGTGGGAGTAGAAGAAATCCTTACCCAGCACATTGCACAAATGTCTTCTCACCGACCGATTTGACTTGCAACAGATCCTTCCTAGTACGAAAAGGTCCTTTCTCCAGTCGATGCTGTATGATCTTTTCAGCACGTTTCTCTGTCAGTCCAGCAATGTGTCTTTGGATGAAGAAAAAATACACCTAAATTGACATGCCCTCGATGAGCTTTCGGTTTCTTACTTTAAGACACTCAAACTGGCCGTGTTGATATCCACGCCGACATAGCTTACACACTCCGAGACAACTTCATTTAGAGATTCCGATAGAATTTTCTCATTTATATCGTGCTGATACATACCAACGCCAATGTGACGTGGTTCAATTTTCACGTATTCACTTAGAGGATCATTTAAGCGACGTGCAATCGAAACTAAGAAGTCAAGTAAATTAGTTGTGAATGGTTCTGTTGGTCAGTCGGACTTACCTGCACTTATGAGATTCATATCCAGGTTGGGAAACTCTTTCTTTGCCACCTCACTGCAGGAGTAAATTGAAGCGCCCTGCTCTGAGACGATACTGTAACTGACATATTCCGGATCCAGAATGCCTTTTTCAAAGAGTTTTGTTAGCCAAAATTCTGTTTCACGACAAGCGGTTCCATTGCCGAGGGCTATTATCTTGCAGCTGTAAGAAAAGAATGAAAATTCAACCTTTGAAAGGGGGAAGGACACACCCAAAGTGCTTCTACTGAATATCAACTTGGAAATGCAAGAGCAAATCTGAACTGATTAGACCGTTCAAGGTTGACAAACAACCTGCACAGCAGAGGATCGACGCAGATAGAGAAAATAGACCCGAAAGCTTAGTGGAAAAGAGTCCAAATGTGGCAGGGTTCTCAAGACGATTACCCAGATAACTGCGAGGGATCTGCATATTAATTTAGCAAGACCTGAATTTAGCAAGAGATACTCGTTTGGAATGTCAGACTCTCTTCACCAAGATGTTGGGGACACCGGAAATTTTTGATGAGCGGGTCAGAGGGATTCCTATATTCCAGAATCCCCATTCAAATCACTCGCAAGTATATGGGAAAACAGCTCAGACTTAAATACACGGAAGAGCTTTCAGCAACAAAACAAAACAGACCTGAGAAGCCTTTTAAAGCCTGTTGCGGTCTCAGTTCGAGCAAACAAATGCCCAACAAGGGTCTGATTTGCGAGCAGCGCTCATTCATAGGCAAATGGCCGTTAACCAGATTTTACTTTCGAAATGAACGCCTTACAAGTTCAAACTTACCGATTTTTTATGAGCATCTTGGCTAGCGTAATGCCATACTGCTCGGGATCACCTCGCTTGTTGTGCGGATATACTACGCCCACTTCCAGTACATCAGCCGTTTCCGAAATAAGCGCCAATTTACAGCCATTTGTAAAACCAGGATCAATGCCCATAATGCGTTCTCCTTTCAGTGGTGACATCAAAAGAAGTTGCTTCAGATTCTTGGCGAATACATCAATTGAAGCTTTCTTAGCTGCTTCATTGAGACCCGCTCGAATTTGTCTTGAAACCAGTGGCACCACTGGAAAGCGAAAGTAAGAGGGTAAGGTACACACACACACACGTCTGACACAACTTACATTTCTTGGTATAGCACTCCTCGAAAGCCTTTTCAAAAATTTGATTCCTTAACAAATACTGACTGCCATCGCACAGGAAAATGTCACGGATGTATCGTTTGATGTCAACTTTAAAATATTCCGAGACGATCACTTTTACCGTCAAAAACTTGGACTTTTCACCGCGGTTTATCGCCAGAACCTGATGGGGTTTTACGTAGCGAACAATGTTTTCAAAATTAAAGTACTGTTCGTACTTTGATTGATCGTTACGATTCCCGTGTGATGAAGTGAACGCTCCAGATGTACTGGCTTTAGAATCTTTATCTTTGGCAGCGACTACCTTAGCCTTTGTGCACTTTAGCACGACTTTGTGAACCTTTTGCCTGCAAAAAATGAAAACAAGTTGTAGTGAGGAGATCTATCCTACGACAAGTAGACAACTCTTCCTTACAATCGACGCAATTCCTCAAGAACTCCAGTGTGATTGCTGAAATTGTGCGATATAATGTGACATATGCCATTCTCCACCTTCTCCAGAGAGTCCAAATCCGGATTCTTCCGATCAACAACTGTTTCCAATTGAACTGGAGGACTATCACCATTTAGCAGGCGTTCAGCATGTACTTCCAACCCGAGAGCTTTAGCACGATCCGCTAAGGAACCCTTGCTAGCCGGTTTATATGGTGCATACTATCAAAAACAAAATGTGTTAACCACTTGACAACCACCTGTGCACCGAGTGACTCACCAGAAACTCCAGCTCTTCAACTGTTTTTGCACATAGCATCTCGGTTCGTATGTCATCATTAATGTTAACCTCCTTCTCGAGTTGATTGATAATAGATTCGGCCTTTTTCCGCAGGGAAACGATATCCGAGTACGAGTTTTTGATGTCTCGCAACTTCTCCGGGGTAATATTGTTACTAATGAGATCTCGACGATAGCGACAAATGAAAGGAATTGTGTTTTCATTCTCGAACAGCTGAACTATATTCCTTGCGGAGAGTGTATCAATATTTTCTGTTTCAGCCAATAACTCATAGATGTCCCAAACTTTTCGACGCGCTAAAATGAAACAAGAACCAACCAAGTGATTAGGAGAAATTATCAACAAATCGACTGCGAAGTAAAACTGACGACTTGACGTTGAAGCAGCATTCACCTGCCGCTTGGTAGAATCTATGTGAAGACATTTTGCTATTGTGTTGCCCATTGTTATGAGCAGGTACTTCTGAAATTCAATTAACAATTGACCAATTCGATGCCAAATCAGCAGAAATGCAACTATTACAAAGCAGTTCCGCTTGAACGCAACAAATGTTGTGTTGTGATTTTATGAATAGAAACCCACTTCGTTTGTACACGGGAAAACCCCTAGATTTTCTGACCGAATATCGGCTTATCAGACGAGTTTCGAACGAAAAAAAGATTCATAATCAGAGTTTTACAGCACGACTCTGTTTTGTTCTGGAGTTTGTATACAAAACAAAGAGAAGCGCTTTGTTGACGTTTTTGCCTTTCTCTTTTTGTTGTGTTTCTGTTTCGCTGAGGTCTAATCTTGGTGAAGCATAAACAAATGTCGCTGGAATGAAGATTGAAAATGAATTGTTGTTCTTTCTGAACACTGGCAAGGTAGACGAACTTCTGATGTTTGATAATTGCTCCACGAAAAATCTAGATACGTCAGAGGTCAGATGGATTAAGAAGCTAAAAGAGGCAAAGTGGAATTTTGAATTAGAAGACGAAAATGTTCTTCATTTTGAACATATAACTGGGCGGTGAGAGTCGACCTCGACATTTTATTTTGGGAATTTGGTTTCAGCTAAAGTTGGACAGAACTCAAAACTCAACACCGGGTGCAACCTGATGACACACGAAGAATAATGGAAGGATAGGAAGACTAAACGACATATACCGCAGCCGTTCACAACGGCTAGCAACTGCCTCGTCGCAACAGCCAAATTGGGAGACTTTATATCAAACCCACGGATCAGGAAGACAAGTGGATACTATGAACAAGTTTATGCTATTTAGACTAACATGCTAAGAGAGACCGCTTCATTGGATTACCCTTGGTCTCTCTGTTACAAACCTCAAGTCGTCTCAGAAAGGGAATTACTAGAACGACATGAATGCAGAAAATTGTGTGCATTGAACCGACTACAACGATCAAGTGAACAACGATGTCACAATGTATTCGTTAGGTGAAAGTACTGCATAATACCATGGATCTTTTTCATTGATCGGTGTGAAATAGGAAGTTTGATGTCTAATGTGATAACTTACCCATAAAAGATGAATTTAAAGCACTAGCCATACGCCGTCGTGGAACATTGCGACTTTCGGCGGATGTGCTCTGTCCATCTGCAACATCATGGACCGTGTCATCACTATTTGGATCTTGGTTTTCACTTTGAATTATTTCCTTACTGGCGGTGGCCTTTGTTTGACGTGATTTTCGTGTGGCTGGTTTCTTGGGAGACGTTTTTTCTTTCCTAACTGCTCTCGCTCTTGGCTTCCTATTACCAAAACAATATATATAAATCACTTCGTTATGAAATGTGACCAAAGAGAATTAAACTTACACAACTTTTATAGGTTTTTCCTCGACATCCAAGTCATTTTCCTCCTTTTTGACTTTTTTACGTGGTGGTTTTTCATCCTCTGATTCGTCGGCATCCTTTTTCTTTACAGCTCTTGCACTACGTTTTCTATACAAATATAAAGTTTGTTTATGTTTTTAGGTACTCAAAGTCAAAGAAAATATTTCTATTTACACAACTTTAACAGGTTTTTCCCCCCCACAACTGCCATCCAGTTCGTCTTCTGGTTTAGCTTTTTTCTTTGTTGGTTTTTCATCATTTCTAACAGCTCTCGCTCTTGGCTTCCTATTACCAAAACAATACATATAAATCACTGCGTCATGAAATGTGACCAAAAAGAATTAAGCTTACACAACTTTTGTAGGATTTTCCTCGACATTCAAGTCATTTTCCTCCTTTCTCACTTTTTTATGTGGTGGTTTTTCATCCTCTGATTCGTCGGCATCCTTTTTCTTTACAGCTCTTGCTCTACGTTTTCTATATAAATATAAAGTTCTTTATGTTTTTAGGTATTCAAAGTCAAAGAAAATATTTCTATTTACACAACTTTAACAGGTTTTTCCTCTCTATAACTGCCATCCAGTTCGTTTTCTGGTTTAGCTTTTTTCTTTGTTGGTTTTTCATCCTCACTCTCGGCAAGATTAATTATAACTGCGGCTTTGGCAGCAGCAAGTCTACGTGGTCTTGTTGTCATTATAAATTTACTAATGGATTAATTCTTTAAAATACAAATTTATTTGTATATTATACGAAATAATAAAACATTTGTCGAACACTGCACACTTTGTAGCTATTTTTAAGCCGCCAACGGTTACTTCATATTTGACAGAACAAATGGAGTGCGTTCCGGTTGCGAATACCTTAAATGAACACGTTCAGGATAATTGCAAAAAGAAAGTTAACATTATTGTAAGTAAATAAATATTTTTATTTTCTGAATTCTCCGTCCTGATTCGCCAGTACGATGTCTGAACTTTGTATTTAATGCATTTACAGAGAAGATACAGATGTCGCATATTTGTACATGCCTTTAGTACTCGGTATATTTTTGGTAAGAATCGTGCAGTTTTGTTTCAGCAAGGAAAATTTGAGGACTTTCATGGGTTTCGTAAAACGTAACAAGTCACTTGTCCAGTCAGGTATAAAATGAACCGTAGAGTCGACAAATAGACATATGTTTGTAAGACCGCGTATGACAGCATTTATAGAAATGATTTATACAGGGCAATATCTGGTCTTGCCAGCCCTGCCAAACTCGTGTAGGATGGCTTCGGATAATGCACGCTACACAATCAAGATACTCTTCGAGACTTTTGATGTCGAAAACGAATTAAGACAAGGTGACGTGCTGACGTGCAATCCATTCAAGATTGTTCTTAAATGAATTGTGTAAAGGCCACACGCCAACAAGAGAAGCACACTCTTTCAAAAGTTCGTGCATTTATTTACCCTTCCACCCCGATGACATTGACTTTATCGGAAAGACGCAGTATAATCGAGACGGGAGCGGCCAAAATCGATTTAACGGGTAACCAGGGCAAAACTAACAGTTGGCCGGCTCTAGCACCGCGGTCTCGCTGAAAGTCCTATTGAGACAACCCATGTGTTTTGAGAGCAGTTATTTACTCCAGAGGCTGCCAGAGAATTTATCAGCTTCTCCGGGTGATGGGTGGCGAGAGCAGGGAATAAGAAGAGTTCACTACGCAGAGTCCAACTTTCACACATGTACGCATGAAAAAAAAATTGTTTTATTGTTTATGGCTGTGTGAAGGTGAGCCTCTCTGATCACATGGAATACATTAGAGATGTCTGGATCTGATGTGCGATACGATTTGGAGACCTAAGGCCACCATACGAGCGAACTGAAAAAAGAACGAATTCTGGTGGTGCACATCCAAAGGAACATCTTAGGTTGCAATTCCCAACTCATACCAAAAGTTTATCTACAGGCCTAGATGGCGACACATGGTTTGCGTGCCCTGTGTTCTATGTTTGATTTCATAGTTGAGGTTGGGATCAAAGATGACCTCACGGTACCTTCAATTGGAAGAGAGGGAGATTGTTTACAGAGCTACAAACACAATCAAAAAAGAAAACAATTTCTTCTTTTTTTTTTTAATTAACCCACTTTATTTTTGTTTATTTGTTATCATTTTAAATATATCACATCCGAATATTTACGATATTGGAACATTAATGTTTTTATTCATCCAGCACTTTCAATTACGTTTAATGTAACATTTCAGCTAAAAAAAAATAAAATGAAAAATAAAAACGTTTTGTATAATATTTATGTGTAATATCCGCTTACAAAAAACGCAACAACGATTTATTTTAAAAAGTTTTTTTGATTAGCCATGTAGTCAGCCCGTAACTACAATAAATATTGACATCTACTTTGAACTTTTAAAACTATTTACTCAAAGAGGTACTTTCTTATGTAACCATATTTTTTATTTATTTATAAACTGTGTACTCAACGTTAAGCTCTCTTATATTTATGGTGGGTTCTATGTTTTTTTTTTCTTTAAGTACGAACAGTTTAAAAATAGTTAAGTATTTTAGTTGAATGAATAAATAATTTAAAAAGAAAACACATATAGAGAAAAGGAAGAAAAAAAACATTGAAACATTTTGAAAAAGTTTTTTTAAATGCCGAAAAATACAAATTTTTAAGTTTAAAAAATGTGTTGGGGGCTACAACAAGCCCTTGATATCTTATGAATATAATTTGAATACATAATTGCGCTTACATCGAATTTATTTATGTTAAAAACACAACATTTTATCAAAACATTTATGTATATTGCACTTGATGAGGTCTTAAAACTAAAAAAAAAAATACGTTACTTAACCTCTAAGTTGATATAGTTTTGATTATAATAAGTAAACTTTTGCTTATAGTAACTAGTTTTGTTTTTATATTTGGTGTATCTCTTTGGTTGTGGTTTGCGGTGTTTAAAAAATTAACAATTACACATCAGTTGATGTTGTTTTTTTAGAAAAAAATAGGAATTGAATTGAAAAATAGGTACCTGTATACGCTGTTTAGCGGGAAAAAACTTATACAAACTTGGACGGAAGTTTTTTCTTACTTCTGTACACCGAAAATTAAAAAAAATAAACAAATTGAAAATATTCCTTAAAGTGCTTAATGAAAAATATAAGCAATATTTCAAAGAAAAATAAATTATTTACTTAATTTAAAGTAGTTATGTCGATTGGAACCAATGGTCTATTTTTATGCAATGACTCATGGCGCTGAATCTGCTGTTAGTATCTAAGAAGAGTTACACATACATAGTTTTAATGTATAATTAGAGCTAAAAATTAACTTATGGAACGAAACCCGCTATGAAGGTTTTGAAAATCTTTCGAGACTTGTAAGATGATTAGAGTTCCTGTGTGTGATTCACTTTGAAGGTGCGACAGTTAAGATATTCGATCTAGATTGCGTTGACTGGACTTGGAAAAGGCGATTGAATGGGGATCTATAGGAGCTGTACAGGAACATCGAGCTAGTCTCCGTTTTGGATTTTTTAGATAACTTAGACATGAGGAGCAAATAGACAACAAGGAGGGATTAAGCAATCTACGAAGACCTCGCGAACGGGCAAACGTTGTGTACTGGGCAGGGTATTGTCTTGTTACGTTAATGCTGAGGACTAAGCACCCAGCCGGGAAAAACAATTTTTTTAATTTAATTCCAAAAAAGGTGTTTGGTTTCGATCAGACTGCCACACATGGAGTAACGATCAAAATATCTATGCTACCTTTCGCACCAGCCACCACAAAAAGAGTTCTGGCAAGGATTATGCCTAATATCACCGGTCCAAAGCTCGCCAAGAGATTACAAGAGTTTCGGCGTCTATAATCCTTTACGGCTCCCAAATATGAGTTGGTGCCATGAAGACGAAGTCATACAGAGGCAGGCTACAGAACCAACCCGTTAAGATTATGCAGCGCCTTTCGAACAAATCTGTACGACGCGGTATGTGTAGTGGCTGGTACCAATAGACCTTCTTACTGAATAAGCCCATAAGAATGCCGTGCCAACACGACAACAGCGACGAACCAAAGCGATACAGAGGTATCCCCAAGGACAAGTCTGGAAATATGGTACCACTCTGACAAGGCCTATATAGACGTCAGAATCAACAGAAAGCATAGGAAAGTGCATTTCTACTTGACCTAGATGTTAACTGGCCATGGATGCGTCAGAGCCTACCTTCACAGGTTTGGACACGAAGACAACCTCTATCGCCCAACGTGCATGAGGAAGCGGAACACATCATATTCCATTGTCCACAATATAATGGAGAACGGCTCCTGGTAGTGAGCAATATGGGTGAGGAGAGGACTTAACCCTAGACAACATCACCAGACAGATAAGGAGCAGGGAATAGGCATCAAAAGCAGTGGCAATCATTATGAGGGAGCAGGAAATACAGGAGCGACAATGATAGGCAGCGCATCAGGCTGTGCTTACGAATGAGCCGAGTATATAAGACTGAAGTCCCCCCTGCGATGAAATGCCTGACGGCAGTGCCGCACAGGGGTAAAAAGGGAGGTGAATTTAGTGGGCTTAAATCCCACACTGTCTTTGAAAAATTCCCAACTTCCGACGCGTAAGAAGAGAGTTTCGCGCAAGTTGTCAGATAAAGCGAAATATTTTGGATTTTCACTTGATAAGAAACTGAATTGGAGCCTAGAAACAAAGACATCAATCACTTTCTACACGAAGAATTTTCGGAAAAAATTGAGGATCAAACTCATAAATCACCTTATGGGTATACAAACCGAGGACTAATCTGGTGGCTAGCCGCCAACGAAACCCCCAACCTTAAAGCTCTGACCAAGATACAAAGGCTAGCATGCATAGGAACAACCAGTGCCGTTAGGACAACTCCAACAGCTAGACTAAAAGCAATTCTTAATATGCTTTCCCCTAGACATTCTAGTTCAAGAAACTGCAACCGCTCTGAGAATCAGCCAGTCAAGGCATTGGAGAGCAAGCTCATTCAGACATGCCCCTGATATTATACAACCTTACTTGGAATTTCATAAACCTTTTTTTATGTGATTTTCCAGGTAAGGAACAGTTGGAAAGGAATGAAGTAGTGAACCATAACTCTGAACCTGTGCATAGGAACGGATATCTTCTCCGAAATACTGCAACTGAACAGCTCAATCCGACATCCAAATCACAAGTTTTTCAAGCGGAACTTCTCGCAATGACAAAGGAAGCCGAATAAGCCTCGATGAAGGTGATATTAAGGCAGGATATCTCATTGATAGCCAGGTGGATTTTAAAGTAATATCTGCTTCACATACAACATCAAAGCATGTGGAGTTCTGCCGCGAAGAGTTGAGGACTCAACGACTCATATTCGCAGAAGGTTGCCGAAGTTAAACTTCTTTTCTTTGACTTGGAGCATGACAGAGTTGACTTGGAACAAGCCAAGGTGATCTTATCGAGGGGATTTTGGGTCAACGCTGCTTGAATGGAAAATAGATACTAAGGCTTTTTGTAAAAAAATTTTGATTGAATTTTGGGCCCAAGAATTGTTCAAAAGTCCGTTCAGTTGCTGAGAATGGGATACGCAAATGATATTAATATTATCGCACATTCGCAGCGGGCAGTCGTAGAGATATCCACAACAATTGAAGAAAAGGCTCGAAAAGTTGGTCTTGGAATCAACAGGGACAACACCAAATACATACTATTGAACCACACAGATCCGTTTGGCCACCACTAAGAATAAAACGAAAGTAGGCAAAGCGTATATCTAAATACTTTGAAGAAAACGGCAAGGAGTGTACATACTTTGTAATAGACAGATATGGAAATTTAGTTAAGGCATGACGAAGGCCGAAGGTGGTCGCCGTGGCTCAGTGGTTAGTGCTGACCGAGCGCTGACCGAGCGGCGTGGGTTCAAGCTCCAGCCACGTACACCGAACATTTTTCGCGGCACCACCTCTCGCTGGGGAATGACAAACCTCCGGGAGTATAATCTGTAATGAATGAGCTTGTTAATTCGCCGTTCGGAGTGGGCAATAAATTATAGGTCGCTTCTATTCGGGCGAAAAATGTAACACGTACGACATGAATGGTTGCGAGAAGTTAGGCCTTGGCTCATCCCGAGCTGTCGCGCCAGCTATTTATTTTTTACGACGAAGGCCGTCCTGTGAGTTCAAGGCTCCTTACTCAAAGGATTAAGATAATATTCTATAATCCTGATGAGCCTAAGAATTATGCTGAATGGTGTGTATGGTATATTGCGGGAGAAGCAGAAAGCAGGTGTTTCTTTGAAAGAATAAAACACTTCGTTAGATGGTCGATCATTGTAACTGGGAACGGTACGAGCTATACCATGTGTGAATATGTATATGCATATACTTACACCATGACGTATCGACTTCATTGGGTTTGTCACTTCGAGCAACTTCACCAAATTGTTTCAACCAAAAGGATCTTTAACTTTCAGGCCCCAGATTCGAGTCAAAGAAAACCTAACTTCTGTTGCAAAGACTAGGTGATCGCGGATGCTAGAAGGCTTGTAGAGGCTATGTAGAGGCATGTGAGAGTTTTCCACAGGTACTCTAGTTTTTTTTTCTGTTTTCCTTTTTACTCCCTTAGGCGGACACCATTACTGTCAGCTCAAGAGAGATTTCGCTGTACAAGATCAGATAAGAAAACACTGTCTAAATGTAGTTTATAGAAGGCGGCTGCCAAAGTATCTTCTGGTCGATTGGTATCCTGAACAGCTTCGTGTTATATGCGCATTGATGAGGAACTAACATCACAAGAAAGTGGTAAGCGTTACAGGATAAGTGGTTGGACAAAAATCACATTCATTGGAGGTAGATTGAAAGAATTCCAGAAGTAATGGTACCAAGCTTAGCTCAGACAGACAGATCTTATACATACTTTTGACATAAGCACTCAACTGTCAAAGTAGTCTCCACAATAATTTTTACTGCATCATCTACAAGCCACAAATAGATCTTTCAAAGCCCTCACAGCTACCTACAGCTATAGCTATAGTCTATAATAAATATATACTTAACTTAAATTATCTAAAGAAAAAAAAGGAAACAAAATATTATTACCTAAACTCCAATAATAACTATTTGACTAGAATTCAACTATGACCGCTGTTGGGCGACAGTGCAAACGCATATTTTAAACTGTTGTCTCGCGTAAAATATGCGCCGCCTTGGACTCTTGGAAAGTTTCTTTCAAACCGTCGTCGTTAACATCTTCGCCAACTGGATTTATTTGTATATAACGTGTCTTTGCATCTATTTCGGTTGTGTCACTATTTTCGGAATGACCTTGAATTTTCCAAACTCCATCGTCGCCTAGAGTTTCATCGATAATACGTTGAAGTGGGGCAGAAACTTTGGGGTTTTGATCTATTAATCCTGTAATTTATAAGAAAGAACAAAAATGAAATTATTTAGATTATTTTTAGAAGGAAAAACAAACAAATTTTAGTTTTAATATTTCTGATTGTTGACTACTTTACAAGAAGGGAAACAAATGGATTAATAGGTGAACATGTTAAGGATTACGTACACCCACACACAATGAATGAACAGAAACACAACAAGAAATAGTTTCAAGGAAACAATATACAACTTTGATTGTTTTATAATTTACAAATGTTAAACATTAAACTTTTGGTTATACATATATACACAGTGTTATGAAAGCAATCTTACAACTAGTTTCATCTGATTCATTACGTCGCTTCTTTACGTAAACCTCTGTAGGGATAAAGGGAAAGAAGGCAGCCGATGAACTGACAAGGAAAGGGTCAGAAACACCATTCGTTGGACCCGAGCCATTCTGCGGGCTGGGACCGCACCGAATCCAAGAGGAACTGAGAAGAGAGGAAGATTGCAAAAAAAGGATGCTATGGGAAACACTCCCAGGCGAGGAAACTCCTCAGGAACTACGACCGAAGAAGGAGCAAGGCCTGCCTAGGTACCAGCAAAAAACCAGCTTCGAATTCTAACGGGCTTCCTAACGTTCCATTGCAGACTCAGGGAGCGTTTCAGGAAAATGGGAATAGAAGCAAACGGAAACTGCAGATTCTGCAGCGATACCGAGGAGACTCCGTCACACCTCCTTATGGACTGTGGAGCATTGATCCACAAAAGAAGAGCACACCTGGGAGCGTACACTTCCCTCGAAATGGATCTCCCATCGTTGGACCCAATCCAGATACTTTCATTTCTCAGGGTGATTGGATTGGAGAGGTTCTCTAGGTCGAGACGTATCGGCCAATATAAGTACGGGGGAGCACAATAGATCTAAACAGGTCACAGTGCACACACACACACCCCGATTTCTAACATCTAACATCTACGTAAACCTCCTAATTTAAAAGGCTATAAGGGTACACATTTAACGTAGTGAAATCGCAAGATCTAGACACAATGCAAGGTGACATTGTGCACCAGCTTGTTGGAACCACATATTGTCTAAGTTAGGTTAAGTTAGATTAGATGGCTGTCCCTACTTGGCAAGTACACACTTAGACCAAGTATAGGTCCATTGTGATACCAAGTGGAGCACCGGATTAGCAGCACCGGAGTCAAACTTTTACTGCTTCATACTATGTGCAGTAGCATTTAGATTCGGAGATGAGGCTTTTGAGTAACGAAATGTTTTCTCAAACGACGAAAGTGACCTTTTATAAGACCTTAACCGTCCCAGTCCTGCTCTATGGCGCAGAGGCATGGACTCTGTCAAAAGCGGATGAGGTTGCTCTTGGCTGATTGGAGACGAGGGTCCAACGACTGAGGTGGCTGGGTAATGTAGAGCAGATGGACACCAATGCTCCGGCCCAGAAAATCTTCGTTTCCACAGCAGAGAGACGGCGCAGTAGAGGAAGACCTCAACCAACTTGGCGTGCAAAACTGGATGCAGCTGGCTAGAGATCAAGCTGACTTGAGACGCTTTTTGGTTGAAGCCCAGGTCCACCCCGGACTGTAGCGCTACCTCAAGCAAGTACCTTCTTATGTTAATGCGTTAAATGAAAGACCTACCTATATATGCGCTATTTCAATGCTGATTCCATCACATCTCTTATAATAGAAAGGAACTTTCCCGACATTGCTATCGCAATATTGTTCGCATAAGCTATAGGGTCATGTCAACATTGCGATGTCTTTTGATATGTAAAAACCAGGAGGTTATTAAATATACAGTCAAAATCGCTTACAACGACATCGGTTATAACGACCAAATTTTTAGGTCCCGGCTGAGCTCCGGTCCCTTGTAGGTCGTTATAACCGATTTTGACTGTAGATCGATATACACTCGCACAATGTGTTGAAATAGTGAAAATTCACACGGTGAAAATGACGCGGAAACGTTTCGTAAAGTTTGTACCGCTTTTGGTCATCACCAAGCCTCTTCTGGCACAGCTATAGTTAATTTAATCGACAAATTTGTACGTCGTGGACAGGTTGTTGATGTGAAGACGCCAACTGAGCAAGGTAAGGTGAAATTATCGCCGACGTATGTAGCTGAGAGTGGGACTGAAAACCCAGGTGAGTCAATTTCGAGACGATCACAGGAAATGGGCCTATCCGTAATCATTTTGCACCGTATTTTACATAAAAATCTTGACCTACATGCTTATTAGGTCCAGTTGACACAAGAATTGAAGTCAGTAGAACACGCATAACGCCGTACTTTCAGTGGGTACGGCGGGATTGCCTGCCATTGTCTCGTTAGTTTCTCGTTCTCTCTCCCATGTTTTTCTCGGAAAATGGTTGGAGAATGGTATCAGAAGAGGGTTGTTTAATCTGTAGTTAAGATTAGATAAGGTTCGATGCGGGAGAGCTTTTCTCAGATCTGGTACAGCAGTTTCTTTCAGCTCGCAGTTATGTGCCATCCCTTAGAGAGTTTCGAAGTATTTCTTTACAATAGATAGTTGTGTGACCTCTTATCGTATCGTATCTTCTCTGGAAAGATGGCCGGGAGCAGTGTCCTAACTAGAGTCATGATCATGAATGCTAAGGGCAAGATTCGAGTTGTATGTCCCAAAAAATTGCTGTGCGTATTGTGTCAAAGAAGGAAAACAACCTCGTGGCCAATATTTTAACTACGGGCTGGCCGCAGAGACGAAGACTTGGGGTCCAAGCGGGCCGACAGGACATTTTTTGAGGCGAAAAAGAATAAAAAACGAAGGCTGGATAATCTAGGAGAAAATGAAGACACGTTTCTTCACTCTCGGGTCATTGGAGGTTGTTTGAATCCGAGAGTGGTGTCCAGACTAACTGAGGACACTTGTACTGTTGCTATTAATTTAAATCACGGTGTTACGCCAGTTAGAACTCTGAGGTTGTTCCGATTGGAACATGTTTATCCTGGTGTGTTCTTCCAAGCTTCGCTAAACTTATAATAGCATAGGCTTTTTGCTTGGCTCAAGGCGAATGAAGTGTGTTATAGGGTCATCTTTTGCTAGTGAATCAGCTCTTTCATTACCAGTGATTCCACTGAAAGCTTACTAGTTCACTAAGTACTAAATGAATCTGCCGAACTAGTTTGGATACGAAAACAGGCACAGGCTTTTAAACCAGGTACGAAGGTACGATTTAATTTCGGGCACTGTCAACTAAAGATTTCTGCTTGGAACATGGATGAGTGTTTACCAAGGACTGAGTAATTCGAACTAGGGATCTAGTTTTTGTTCTCACTTTGGAATCATCCGCGTACCAGACATGATCAAGTTTTGATGGTCGTGGCTTGTATTTCTGCTAGTTCTTTTCCCGCTGGAATAACTACTGAGTCTAGAATCATGTTAAGTGTAGCCTGCTTCAGTGTTTCAAAGAGAGACAGGTGAGTAGACGGCTTTGGTTGTTGTATTGATTGTTCTGTCTATCTGTGGGTTCCACTTGCCTTAATAGGAATATTCCTGTAGGCAGACTGAAACACTAAGCATAGGTGTAATCGAGAAAACAATCTTAGAACAATCTGTGTACACTTTAATTGCAGATTTTTTACATACTACCATTTTTCAATTCAGATGTGTCTGCGATAATGTTACTGTCATCATAAGGAACTACATAGATTTTCCTCTTAAGGTTAGATATCTTTCCAAGCCTGACAAGGCCACTCTCAGTCCATGTGTAGGTAGTGGTACGTGGAGCACCGAGGCCCTTGTAAGATTCTTTTAAAGGGGGAATATTTAATGGATAACTGCTCCAGTGTCAACCACCTACTGTTTCACATTAGATTCAAAGACGAAGCTCTTTATTTTGTAAATGACGATCTTAGTTAGGTCGCCGAGATCTTTGTAAAATTACTCTTCTAGAAGTTACCTTCTGTCTGGATAGGGTAGTTAAGGTACATAGACGATGGGTTATTTTTTCTTCCTCCTCCTCGGCTCTTCAGGTGACGCCCATTCTAATAGCATTTCTACCTTTCAAGTAAGGCCCTATGAGGACTCCTGTAGATTTTAGGGATTGACTATTAATAAAAAGAAGTCAAGAAGAAGAAGCTTGTTGTTTTAAGATCCAGGTTAGCTCAGATCTGCCTCGATGAAAGGCAAGTGCCAATATTATACCACCTGCTGTTTGTCATTCTTCTGGCTTCAGTATCAAGGCGAAACATAATCGATTTCACAAGGGCAGACGGTTTTCCTTATATCTACAGGTTCTGGCCCGCCACTTTCTTTACAAACTCGTCCGATCTGCAGATGGCCAGAACTTGAAATAGTATTTATGAGCATAATACACATGGGCCCGAATTGGGAGTTCAACTACTGTTGAAGTTCTCATAGTCTTAGTTAACACTTGTTAACGAGTAACTCGTCATCGAAATGTGAGGATTTAGCATTACCGCTCCCAATGAGGTGAATGGATGGTTCTATCACGAGCCCCACTCACTCACTCGTTATAGATTGCAGTAATTCGGCCCCATAACACAGATCCGTATGGAGAGTACGACTGGCAATCCCTAGCTACCAACAGTGGACTCACCTAAGTGCCAATCACGGGCACCATTTTGAACCAAAAGCCCTTTTGCAGGTGTAGACGGCGATTGTTGCATTCCTTGAACTAAGCTTAGATTTCTGTCTTTATTAGTGAAGCTATGTACATAAGTTATGTGTGGATCTATGACCATAATTTTACATCTTTCGATGAAAAGTGCGAGGTCTCCATTTCGTGTTATTTAACTTGGCTGAGCTATCACCGACATTTTCTATCTTTTGGTCAAAACGGGCATTCTGAGCTAAATTCCACATTCTCTTCCACCTTGAGTATGTATTAAACAGTAACCTAGCCCCTAGCTCCACCTTGGGAGGAAAGGATTTAAAAAATTAGTCCCTCTCTGAAATAATACTGGAAAAATGCATACTGCTCAAAGTGCAAAAGCCTATAGTAACTACGTTATCATCATCATCATCTTTTTCAATGGCCCACCTTTCCACTATGAGGGTCGCGCATAAAAGGTTTTTAAGTGGGCTCTCCGAACCTCTCGACATTTCACAGAAACTTCTGATTGGCTTTGTTCTACGTGCACTTTCAGTAGCAGACTCCTATATAAATATGTATTTAGGCTCATCAGGAAAAGAATGAGAATGATCACAAATCCTGCTGTTAGAATGGTTATTAATGTACCAGTTATACCAATGCCGTTAAACTTTTGTAACTTCTTCAAGGTGGCTTCCAGCCTGCCACCACTTAACTAAATCAGTAAGTATTTAAAACAAAACGAAAAACAAAAAATAAAACACAAAATTTATAAATTTGTTGTATGCAATAACAATTACATACAAACGAGTACACATTTTTTATATATATATATATTTAAGAACAGTTTTACAACATAAGTACAACATTTACAAACAAACAAACATAAAAAAAATCAAATTAAAATAGTTGAATACAACAAAGTTTGACTCACAAATAATATAAAGTTACGGAAAAATAAATAAAAAAAAAAAATTACAAAAGAAAAACTTTTTTATTTATGTACATGTTAAATAAAATTATATTCCATAACAGCTTACATGCAAAAAAAACACAAAATTTTATTACGCAAAACTCAAAATTTAAACAGATTTCATTAATTCAAATTGCTAGGCCTAACAAATAAAAAATAAAAAATTAAAACCTTAAAATAAAAGTACTATTCGCAAGATTTTGGAGTTCTATTATTTTTTTCTTTAAGTAATAAAAGCTAATAACCCTTAGAGTAGTTACAAAAAAAAACATATGTATATTGTATAAAAATTGTAAACAATAAATTATAAAAATAATAACCACAAAAATGAGATTTATAGATTTTTTTTTAAGTATAGAGAAACAAACTTTTAAAAAATGATATAATTGATGGCACTTAAAAAATATTTTGTAATTCATAAGAAGTAGGTGGGTGATTGGCTATGTAACGCGAAACGTTCAAGGCAACGTTCTATTTGTTTTAAGTGAAATTGTATCATAAAAACGGAAGACTTTTGTTTTGAGGTAGAAAGACCAAAGGAACATGAACAAAATTAACGGAAGATTCGCTACGAACTTTGTGTACAAAATTCTTAAAATCCTGTGTCGAGTTAAATGTAATAAGAAAAACCTTCCCCCGTGTGGAATGCAGATCTTTCTAATCTCAAACAGATATCCGGGGTAGTCTTTAAGACTTGCTTAAAGCATTTCTATTTCTCTTATCTCCTCTTCGTGACAATTGAATCCATCATATACAACTTCACTGAACGTAATATGGTATACAAATACATCTCACGGAGCAGGACCAAAACCAAAGACTACGAACCAATGAGGAAACTACATATGTAGTATCTTTCAAGCGGCAATCCAGTAGATGCGTCCAAACAAACGTGAACCGGAAATATTATTAGCAAGATATTGCGATAATCAGGCAGCCAGGCTGCTATCAAGGCACATGCATATGCAGGAGAAGTTTGGGAATACCCATCAAGAACAGGGCAGAACCCCCTCATTCATAAGGCCGGAACCCTTCTGCGAGTTGGAAGATGACACCATCCCGGAGGAAATAAGGAATGGGGATGAAACCCAAAGAAATAATCATTGAAGAGAGCTTGCTAAGCTGAGGCAGTTCAAGATACTTCTCGGGATCTACCACCGGAAGAGCTCGAAGATGTACATCGAATCTACCAAGAACTGACTAAAAATGATAATAAAACATGTCCTGTACATTGCAAGCTCAGAAGACATGT
Source organism: Matsumyia berberina (assembly GCA_917880715.2). NCBI lineage: Eukaryota > Metazoa > Arthropoda > Insecta > Diptera > Syrphidae > Matsumyia > Matsumyia berberina. The sequence goes on from OU862872.1 coordinate 42,188,819, forward strand.
CACAAAAATTGGTCGGGAGGAAAACAACTTCTGTCGATTCTGTAATGAGGCTAAGGAAATTCTGGAACATATTCTAGGTGAATGCAGAATCCTCAATCAACTACAGCTCAATTAATTAGGTAAATGTTAACGCTATTGTACTATACACAGTCAGGCAGAGCTAAAGGCCCTGGAATCACCGACAACACGATTCATGGTAAAGCAATACCGGAAGTGTCTAAATAAGATCGTTGGCAGAGGCGATGTGTGTGGGGGGTTTTACGACATAGGGATGCCCCGGGTAACTACAGAGCAGGCGAGACTGTAGAGGAAGGATAAGTCTAGAACTGATTAAGTTTCACCCTGATACTGGTCAGAAGAATGGCAAACAGGTGGAATAATAGCAGAAGCGTGGCATGCCAACTCGGTATAAGTAACTGGAGACCACTGGCTAAGGATCGTGCTGCCTAGAGAAGCTTGTTAATTTATGCCCTGGTTCACCCGAAGTGAGATGGAATAATATCGGCACTCGTCTTTCATGGAGGCAGAACTAGCTTAACCTTCAATCCTCAACTTGAAGTTTTAAAAAACAGGCTTAAGACCTTAAAATGTATACACGCTTCCAGTGAGTTCTGCAGAGCTGTATTGCACTGAAGATTTTGCGGGTGAACCGCATCTTGGGTAAGGAAACAATGAAAAGAAGTGGAAACATACATTATGGCTTGAAGACAATTCTGCTTATCTGCCAGAAAAGTGGGTCCACCTAAGCAAATGTGTCGCAGAATAGTTGATGGGGAATGGTCACTTGTGATAAGCAAGAAGAAGCTGAGACGCGTTGCGAAACTCCACACAAGAAGACTTGCAGGCGTTGTTTACGCTCTATTCCCCTCGAGTGGTAGATTTAACTAACACGGACGACGGCAAAACTAGATAGTATGTGAATAGTCGAATCGGGAAAACAGAAAATAAATGCAGTATTCTGTTTGTTGTCAAAAATCTAGAAGAACAATGATATCAGCTTTAAGATTTAAGAACCAAGGTGGTTGGGGCCTTGTCACTACCACACGCAAGCTAGAGAATCATGGACATTACAATTCGACGAAGAAAGTGGCTAAGAATGCATTCAAAATCCTTTAAACAGTTCGCAACCGTTAAGGAGAAATCCCAGAGAAGGACTTGTTGATGCCTTTACTCTACAACAGGTGACCGAACCTTAATAAGCGAATGCTAAGAGTGATACTGGAATTAGGAATCGAAATCAAATATAAATTCGGAAAAAATTCTAAAAGATTTGGCTTGTGAAAAAAAGAGACGAAAAGAGACGCTTCGGTTCATCGGTTAACAGTTATAGACGGCGATACAAAACGACATCTTTCGAGGCAAATCTACTGCATGTGTTATTCCAAATTCCTTTGGTCTTTTAGTATTACTAGGATGCAAGCGACCTTTTGTACATTTAACAACAGGATACAGGATTCAAGTGATAGTGTGGTGCGCTGTAAGAGACTTCCTCCCCCCACTTAAGTGTATATAGATTCTAAGCTCAACCGAGGATATCGATGGCAGTTTTGTTGATCCCGTCCAGTATACATACAAACACATATCCTTTGATTTCATTTAAATATAAATATCACATTCAAATTAAGTATAAAGGAAAAAAAAAAAAAAAAAGACTAATGGACTCGAACACAGAAACAACGTAAAACGATAGCGAAAAACTCGTGATTTGAGGCTTTGTGTGCGTGTACGTGTGAGGGAATTAATTTAGGATTTTGATTTGTCTTAGTTTTGGAATATGCAATTATTTATATATATTTTTTTTTTTTTGTTTTGGTTTTAGAAAATCGTACAACAACCATCAAAACAGCGATTATTATGTTTGCCAATAATACCCGCCTCATATATCTCATCTGAGTCTTCGTTTTGCAACGAGGTACGCTGCAAATGCTCCAGCCGGGACTTCAATTGACCCGGTGAGACAATTCCACGCAATTCAGCGGGCTTTAAGAGACCACCACCGCCAGCAGCAGCAGCCACACCAGCTGCAGCATTGGAAGAAGTCTTCTTTGCCTTTGGGGATAATAGTTTCACTTCGGCATTGTTGTTCGAGCGTAATGGTTCATCGGCGAGTTCATCATTCGGACTACTACGACTACTGTGACTCGTTTCCAATTCTGGATACGGTGAATGAGATTCAGCACTCTCAGGTGTGTATGGATCCTGACGATTATCAAGGTATGTATTTAGGTAATGCGTATCAATGCGGTTAACAATGATGTTATTAGCTAAAAGCAATCTTTTCGATATTAATGTGCAACGATGTTCGACTGGTTGTCGTTTGATTATATTCTGGCATTCGGGACAAATTGAACCGTTAATCTTTCTCGATTTCATCGCATTGTCATCATCATCATCATCATCTTCATTATCATCATCTTTTTCGTCGTCCTCGTCGTCGTCGTCGTCATTGTTCTTATGGTCGTCAGTCGAATCATCAGATTCGGTCGATCGCAATGGTGTTGTACGACGTTTGGGCTTTTCAGCCGCTTCTGAGATTAGTGAGCAAAGGCATACAGGCAGATTATCCGAATCGATTAGATTTATACTGATTTGCGGCTGTTGCTGTATGGATGAGGTCGAGGATGAGTCTTCTTGTTTTGTAGTAGCAGCAGCGCCTGTTAGACTAGATTTATTAGCATTGCGACTAATGCGATTATTTATGCTGATGACTGAGGGCTTAGGGCTTAATTTTTGACATTCAATTAGGATGGTATTGAATACATTACTGTTATAGGGACAATAATTTTGCATTGCATTGTCCTCATTGGCATTGAGTGATTGACTAATTTTATCAAGCTCGTCTTTACTTAGTATGCTATTTGGCGCACTAGCATGCTTAAAGCAATTACAACATCTAAATGTACCTTGATTGGCTTTAAGTTGTATGCTCAATAGGATTGGCTGTGAAATGAAACAAAATGAATTAATTTGAAAAATTAGTTACAATTAAATGTGATAAGGTCATTTTGGGTGTAATTAATACAATGAGACCCGAAGTCAGGCATAACTGAGAGGAAGTTTAGTCTGTGTAACAACCGGGTACTTCCTTTACAAACTAAGGCGGATTAACAAAAGGTAAGGTTCGGAACATCGAGTTTACATAGCTGTGGGAGCTAATCGGGTTCTATGAGGCCAATGAAAACCTATCGACTGAGGGAAATAAGAAAGAAGAACATTTATTTACCTTTTTGACAGGCAGACTAGCAGCTCTTCTTAAGGGCCGTCGACAAGACCACAGTCATCAAGATGTTCAAGTTGTTGGAGAAGTACAGGCTTAACTCGACTTTGGACGGGAAGCAACGCTTGAAGAAGCTCGCAGAGGCCAAGAAGAAGCTAACTTTCGTCCGATTAGGATTCAATACCAACCCAATGAGTTGAAAACAAGAAAGCCCAGTCGGTCGTCATGATGTCGATTCTTTGTGCCGTAAAATGGGTGACCGATATTACATTGTTAAGGACAAGCCCCGTTTAAGACTTCGGAAGATCTGCACAACACTCGCCTTGACCGGTGACAAGGCTAACTCGATACAAATCTTAGAAGCCGTTAAAATTAACTACAACGATCGTCACGGCGAGATCAGGAAACACTTAAGCTCAAAGTGCTTGGATCGCATCATCAAGCTGGAATGTGTCAAGGCGATGGAATTAGCGCAGAAGCGAGAATAAACAAACCTGCACTCTATTCTTTTACTGTTCCTGAAACTTTTTAAATGACGACAGCAAAAGATTTCGATAGCCTGGAAAAGAAGTAAGAGCTGCAGGTTTACCAGAAGAAAACTAAGGACGAGACAAAGAGCTGAACGATATTGAACGAAGGAGACTTTATATGAAGAAGCAATTTGCAAACATTGTACTCTTTGGGGGACAAACTCACTGCTACAGCGATTGTGACGAACTAACGCCGGTAACATGTCTAACTTCGAAGTTGGAAGCCAGTGACGCAGTGTCAAGCCAATTCTTCAGGCGGCACTCAACACAAGGATTTCTACTTAAAGTGAATAAATTCAATGAATCCCCAGATAAAAAGAAACTCCAGCTGTTGATCGATGTGAAGCTGATAAATAAATTGTGATACTAAGCTTTCCACAGGCTTAAACAAAGATTCAAGGGGGTAACGAGTAGACTTCTACCCAAAATGACCTCACATTTCATTACATTAGTTTAAATCATTACCACTTACCTTATGATCACCCATACAAACATTCTCTCCCATTATGTTGTAGGGATTTTCCGTGCTGCTGCCATCATCATCAACAATCAAATCTTTAGCCGCTGGACTCATCAATATCCGATCACACCAAGCTGGACATCGTGTTGACATATAATCCGATGGCATATCCGGATCCTCTTCATATGGATAAGTTGGAGGAAATTTTATTGGATATTCGACTAGAATTTCACAAAGTGGCTCCAATTCACGATCGTATTTTTGTAACTTCAAACGGGAAAATTGGACAAAATCTGTTAACAAATCTTCAAGTAGAATTTTGAAATGAATTAAAGTACCCAAGCTTCTTTGAATTTAAGTTGATGATCGGCATAGTTGAATTCTTTCTTGCCAACCGTAAGTACATTATCGCCATCGGTGTTTCTGTAGTGCACCTTTGTACTATCGTTTTTAATACTTTGAACCCGATGTGCTGTAAGGTGTTCTGTTAGTTCCTAAGAATGAAAAAAACAAAGTTGTGGACATCAAGTCGAATACAGTAGCAGTTGCATACCTTAACGACTCCTTCTGTATCACAGCGGAAGTTAAAATCTCCAAAAACGAAAAACGGTGTGAGTCCGTTTTTGGCATCTATGTGGAACCTTAAAAGAGAAAAATTTGTAAATTGTTTTGTCAGTGAGGCAGCGAATCTGAATTTTTGAAACCGTCAGCGCTATGAAGAATAAGGTTTGTTGTCTTTTTCTTCAAAAAGCAAATAAATAGCTGGAGCGACAGCCCGAGTGGACCAAAGCCTTCTTTCCACAACCACACTGTACTGTAATTCAATTTTTCAATTTTTCAATTTCAATTTATTAATAGCTTACATTAGGGTTGTACATTAAGAAATATTCTTTTATAGTACTGAGAATAACATTATTTCAGTAAAATTGACATTAGAAAACAATCAGTTTTAATTATATAAAATAAATAAATAAAAAAAAAAAATATAATAACACTTAATGAAAAAGAGAAAGAAGGAAATTGAAAAGGAAGAAAGGAAAAAGGACAAGAACAAAATAAAGAAAGCTGGGGAATAAAGGTAACAAACACATTAGATGAAAGAAGGAGTGGTTTTATGGTTGAAGAGAGAAATGTCGAAGGACTGCATTTTTAAAGCTTGTGGCATTTGAAATACCCCTGATGGACTGGGGTAAAGAATTCCATAGCCTTGTAGCGTGAACAAAGAACAAACGTGACGAGTTTAAATAACTAAATTGAGGTAAGATAACAGTTAGTGATCTTTGTGATCGTGCAAGTTGAATTTTATTAAAAAGGTAAGGGTGGAGATTTAGTTTAAATTATGCGGTGAAGGTAGATACAATTGCGCGCATTAGTATATTGTTTGAGGGTACAGTCTAACAAACTTCTGGAATATATAGAAATATGGTCATATCTACGTAGCCCATGAACATACCGGACTGCATCGTTGAAGGCTACTTGCAGTTTTATCTGAGAAAGCGAATCAAGGTCACTGTACACCACCTGGGTACGACAAGGGTTCTTACAAGCTTCCGTCGAGTCTCAAAAGGGGTAAAGCTTGCAGTAAGCCAAAGTTTCCGAAGGCATCCGTAGATACGACCTATGACAACATTGGTATGGCTGTATCCAGAAAGGTTTCTGTTGATGACAAAACCGAGGCTTGTTAAAGATTCTACTAACTTCAATTTTTGGTCCGAAAGCCATAAATCAGGTATAAGGTTAATATTAAAGGTCTGGTTAGAGACGGGTATTACTTGTGACTTAGCTGGTTTAAGAAATAGTCCATTTAACACCGACCAGTTATATATTGCAGACAAGTCTTAATTTACCTTTAACGATAGTTCATCAATAGAGCTCATAGGACGGGACAAATACAGTTGGACGTCATCAGCGTAAAGGCGGACTGAAGCATGTTGGCACACAGAGGGCAAGTCATTAATAAATACGCGAAACAAAATAGGACCAAGAATTGATCCCTGTGGTACACCTTGGATGATAGATCTTAGAGGTGATGATTTGTCACCAATGACAACTTTTTGCGATCTGTGGGAGAGATAGCTTTTTAAAAGCCGAACAGCATGCTCACTAAAATAAAACAAATTCTTGAGCTTCCAGCATAGAATTTTATGATTAACACTGTCAAAGGCCTTTGAGAAATCAAGTAGGCAAAGCAGTGTTACATTACCTACATCAAAGTCACGCCTAATATCGTCTAAGATATTAATCATAGCCGAGGAGCAGCTATGACCAGTTCTGAATCCGGACTGAAAAGGGTACAGCAGGCGATTTGAGGACAGATGTCTGATTACCTGTTTAGCTATGAGTTTCTCAAAGACCTTAGATAAACACGGCAAGATGCTGATGGGCCTAAAGTCACAAGCAGAGGTAGCATTCGCTTTTTTGGCAATCGGTATGACTTTAGCTATTTTCCAGGACTGAGGGAAAGTAGATGTCATAATACAGTGATTAATGATGTGAGTAAGGTGGCTTATGATGAAGGGTAGTATAAGCTTAATGAAGCGAATAGGCACCCCGTCCACACCAGCAGAGTTGGATTTAATGTACTGTACTGTATAGCGAGTTACACTTTTTCATACGAGCAGAAGACACTTGTCCTTTATGTTTCCGTCTGCACGGTGAATGGACGAGGAAATACAATGACGAACACTACGGGCTGTACAGCGACATCAACTTAGCCAGTAGAATGAAGCTGCAACGACTGAGGTGGCTGGGTAGATGGACACCAATGTTCCAGCCCGAAAAAATTCATTTAATGTAGCCGAGCCATTGATATCGATATCTTTTGGCTTTTTGGACTACATCCACATCTTAATGCAGTGAGCAGAAATCGCGATGAAGTCTACTTTTTTATTCGTCCTCCTGAATCTTCCAGTAGTTTCGCAACTACAACTATGGCAATATTGTCTGCAAAACCTATCACCTTGGCTTGTAAAATCGGCCCGAACATGAAGTTTTAAGAAGCCCAGAAGCAAATTTTGTGGTATGACTCCTGTCATGTTCTGCAGGGCTTCTAGTATCTTCAATTCGAGCTTTTTACTGAGCAGTTCTACTTAGTGCCTGTTTCTCACCTTCTGTCTTCTACAGCTTTTCGTGCCGTGTGAATAACAACTGCAATGAGAATGAATGCCTCCTCTTGTTGACACCACGAGGTTTGTACTACAGCAAAAGTCACCTCATCTTTCACCTACAAAAGAGAATTCCCTTCCTCACCCCCCCAGTGCATCAGTTTTTCTTCGTACTCCTGACACTCCACTACCAGCTTGAATACAGTCCAAGTTTAATTCCATCAATTACCTTAGCTGCAGTCATGAGAACTCGCCACATAATTTTTTGTATTGGGTGTTCTATCCCCAATGGACTGCTCGTAGATGACTTGTATAATCACCATTCTCGGAGCATGCCTAAACGTTGCAAACACTAGAATGGTCCGATGTCAACCTAAACTTTTGGTCTAGACAGTATAATAGTTGTTTTGATGTCCCGATCCCCTTTTCTCTTTCAAAACTACTGAATATTGCTGATGTGATGCAATGTCGAAAAAGCTGCCAACCTTGATCAGAAGTCTTGGGACTCTCTTGGTATTTATGTCCCTTCCCAAATTAGTTCATGTCATCGAACAAGGTAAAAAGTAATGTTTTCTTTTAAGAAAGGTCCAAAAGGACCCTGATATTCGGTGTCAAATGGAGAATTAACTGCCACATGGAGAATGTTTTGCCCTATCATCTGTTTATGCTTATACAAAGTTGCGCGTTCACTAGCCGAAGAGATGTTTTCACACACTCCGCAATGCATTTCACTCTATGTTTTTAAGTCCAGATACCACTGACTGTGACACCCTATATCAACACTCAGTTCCAAGATAAAGTCGAGCGTAAACGGGATATTTGTTTTCTATTTTAAGAGGCCTTCGTATTTCCTTGTTTAGATAGTTGCTTGGCTTTTTAAAATTAGATAAAATCCACAATAATTCATCAGCAATACATCCTCTTCGGGCAAAGAAACCCCGAATTCCTTATCGGTGATGGTAGGTAAAAACCATATGTAAATATTTGCAGATGTCCAATTGTACGCGTATCTATTTTTGGAAGCAACCAATGTGCTCCAGCTTCTTTGAGGGTGATGCGTTGTTCGAGTTATACACGTGAAAGGGACGAGTAAGCGTTGTTTGTTTGGCAAAAGTTTAGTGTTTTCTTTTGTGCATCACGTTTATAAGAAGTGGATACCTATGCTGCTGCCGTGGGAGAGACAATTTCGATGGAATGAATCAGTAAAGAGCATGGGGCTTGTTCACATGTTGGTAGGTGTGCAAATGTTTTGCCATGAATACAATAAGCAAGGGTTCTTAAAGAGGAAAAGGATCTTCTGTCGATAAACACTACTTTCGAAAATGTGAATTGGTATCCTCTTGAGCTACTGGAAGGATGAAATATGATGGTGATGAAGGAATATGGTGGTGAGGAAGAATTCATCCACCATATTTATACAGACTTTTGGCATTATAAACGTGTCTGATTAAAAGAGGGAAGTATCGTCACTTCAGTAAGCTCAGTAGTTCCACATATCACGCCACCTATGCAAAAAGACACTGGAACTTGAATTTGTAAACCATCCAAGAAAAGCATCAATTGCTCTATAGTCCTGCCGGAAAGCTCAGGGCACGAAATAGAGCCTTCAGTCTTTAGTAGTCCATTGGATATACACATGTAAAGGGTTTTTCAATAGGGACGCTACAAAAGTAGAGCGACAGGGACAGCAAACGACGCCATATTTTTCTTGCGGTTTTTTGACATTTCTCTTCAGTAAGGTTTGCCATTTCATGATGGAAAGATATACGAGCCAACAACGAGTCGAAATTATTAAAATTTACTACCGAAATTCGGAGTCAGTGGCCTCAACATTAAGAGCGCTACGTCCAATTTATGGTCGTCATAATTTCTGGCTGGATGGCTTCGTCAATAAACAAAATATGCGGTATTGGTCAGGCAGCAATCCACACGTACTCCATGAGTCATCATTGCATCCCGAAGAAATTACGGTTTGGTGTGGTTTATGGGCCGGCGGCGTCATTGGGCCGTACTTCTTCCGTGATGATCAAGACCGGCACGTTACTGTGAATGGGGATCGCTACCGTTCAATGATAACTGAATATTTTTGGCCCCAATTGGATGATATGGACTTGGAGGACATGTGGTTCCAACAGGACGGCGCCACAAGCCACACAGCGAATGTCACAATCAATTTATTGGAAACCAAGTTTGGAGAACGTGTTATCTCACGAAATGGTCCAGTCGCTTGGCCGCCTCGGTCGTGCGATTTGACGCCGTTAGACTATTTCCTGTGGGGCTACGTCAAGTCTATGGTCTATGCCAACAAGCCAGCGACGATTGATGAATATCGAACGTGAAATTGCAGCAGTATCGGCCGATTTATGCTTGAAAACCGTCGAAAATTGGGTTCAGCGTCTGGACTTCTGCAAGCGTGCCCGTGGTGGCCATGCAAAAGAAATCGAGTTCCATACATAATGGCATCGAACGTACTTTCACAGGAATAAAGAATTTCATTGATATCCAAAACCGTTTTTGTTTTATTTAAAAAAACGTTTGTAGGGCTCTTATTGAAAAACCCTGTATATAGCGGTAACGAGACCGATCATGAAGTACGGGGTACTGGTCTGGTGGACAGCACAAGGCAAAAAAAATAATATTAGCCTACTTGAAAAGACGCAGAGGCATCTGATGCATCTACATAAAGGGTGCCCTAAAAACAACGCCTACGGTTATACCAGAGACAATGCCTAAATTGCTTCCTATCGACATCTTCGGGAAGCTAATGGGAGCCAAAGCGGCAGTTATATTCAGGGAGTCCTCCCAGCTGGTCATCACAACAACAGCCCACTCTAATATCCTAAATGGCAACAGCACTTTCCTAACAAAATACTTACTTACTTAAGGTGGCGCTACAGTCCGGGGTAGACCTGGGCCTCAACCAAGAAGCGTCGCCAGCGATCTGAGTCGCGATCTTCCTCTACTGCGCCATCCTTCGGGTGTGGATTCGAAGATTTTCCGGGCCGGAGCATTGGTGTCCATCCGCTCTACATGACCCAGCCACCTCAGTCGTTGGACCTTTAGTCCAACAAAATGGACTACGTGAATTGTCCCTCATATTGACATTAACACCAGATACAGAACTCGGATTCCTAGCAGAAGCGCTTGGGAGTCTGGTGCGGATTTGAGCGATTCCATGGGAGAAATTTTCACAGACAGATCCAATACAGCGTGTGGTATGGGGGAGAGAGTTTTCTCCAATGCACTTGACATAGCCATTGTCAAACGACTGGCGGATCACTGTAGTGTGTTTCAAGCAAACATTACGATAACGCGATAGATTGTACGGTTATTGTACTATACATAGCTGCCTAAATAGCTATTAAAGCCTTGGAATCGCCGACACTACGATCAAGGTTGGTAAAGCAATGCCGCAGATTTCCTAATGACATGATGACAGATGCGACGTAACACTGTGCTGGGTCCCAGGACATAGGGAAGTTTCAGGCAATTGCAGGGCGGACGAGTTGGTAAAAAAAGGCACAAGATGTCGTCTTCCCAAAAAACCTGGGAGAACCATATGGTTCTATGGAATCAATCAAATTCCTCCTTGATACCGATGCCAGGAATCTTGGAAACAACAGGTGAAACAACATCTTGTCAAAACAAATTTGGCCCAAGCTGGATTTAAAAAAGACGGAGAGACTTTTACCCACTAACTGGAAAAACTTATGTTCACTAATTGGGGTCCTCATTGGACGCTGCTTGATAGGTAGACATTCACTCAGATGAAGGGTCTCCTCCAAAGATTTCGGTAGAGGCTGTAGAGACGAACAAGAGGAGGAAACCACAACACACATACTGTGCACTCGCCCTGCCGTTGCAACTTTACGAAGGAAAACCCTTCTTCGATAATCTTAACTATCTAGACGAACTCTCCGGGTCAAATTGCTTCAATACATAGTGGCGCTACCGATATCGTCACCCATCTCAACGCACTCTGCATTGCACTGGTTCCTGGTGCTGGTAAGACGGAATTTTTCTCTTGGTATCACAATGGACCAATCTGGTCTAAGTGTATCTCTAAACGGGGCAGCCACCTAACCTATCCTAAGCTCAGTAGAAACCGCTCAGATGACATCAAGTGCTGAACTCATGTGGTCAATAATCCTGTCACCTTAGTTGTATTCTTAGAAAATAATGAAAGTGTCTTTCGAACTGGTCCCTAAATCGGCTAACGTATCGCAAAACGGAAGCTCGTGATAGAAACAACGCAACCCTTAGATAAAAAGGATTGATTGAACTTTTGCCGAACCCAAGGACTCAAGACGGATCTGCGTCTGTAATGTAATGTTTGCATTCTGCAGTTAATGAACTGACAGTGATCTTTGAACGCTACAAAGCAGCTATAATCACTTTACATAAAATGCGCAGGACGATAGTCCTATGGCTGAAAGACAACAAATTGCGATATCTACTCATATTATGGCGATTACTAGCCTCGTTACCTAACCAAACGCACAAATCTGGTAAACAGATGACTCGAAATTGGAAAATGGCAGTACTAGAGCTGGGATCTTGCGTGCACACAAACAAGATTACTGTTGCATGGATCATAGAACACGAAGGTTACAAAGGTAATAAACGGGCGGACTGTCGGCCGAGAAGAGGCGTTTTGCTACCACCCGTTGGTCTTAAACCCTATTTTGGGGTGCCACACAGTAGTGCCCATTTCAAAATATGTAACACAATTGGTTGCCTTGGTAGCGAAGTCGGTCTATTCAGAAGAGTTAGGATACAGCGTGGGAGTTGGATAGATGTCAAGCGGAAGAATAACGCACGGATGGAAAGTAAGGTGCCCAAATAAACTTTGACCCCTCCAATGGCTGAAATTATAACCTGAAAGATGTATTCTTCCAGGGGCCCTATATTCGTCCTACTTTTACGGAAGAAGCGTTTCTGAAGTCTTCGGGGCAATAAAACACATTATCTGTTCCAAGTGATAGCCAGACATTTACCGAAAATATTGTCGGTAGAATCATTCTTTTCTGAACAGACCCGGCAAACTATCTCGCTAGACGAGTTTAATTTATTGAGATGGTATATCATACAGAAGTCTCGCCGTGGGTCCGTGGTTAGTGTGGTTTACTGCCGACTCCGAACTGTGTAATTAGAAGCTTTTTCATGCCAAATTATACTTTCGGAGGCTTGTCATTCCCAGACGAGGGGTGGTGCCGCAAAAAAAATGTTTGGTGGACACAGCTGGGGCTTGTTGGTTAAGGACCAAGGCCACTCCGGATTATAGTACATGCCAATTTTCACCCCCGCTTTAAGTAAGCCAAGTGACATTCAAAACAAGCCTACCAAACCGGTTGGAAATCGAAGAACAAATCTTCTACGACTGTGACCAGAGCAAGCCACAACTGAAATCCCACAGCAACTGGATGACTTGGCCTACAATTAGCAGCTCTGCGCCTTCCTTTGATCGATTTAGGATTTCAGTTTCAGACCTCAGCTCACCTTGACTTCGCCTTTGAACGCAGAAAAGACAATCAGTTCATCAATTGGTCACCGATAACGCCTTCAAATACAGACTTCTCCACCGCCTATAGTTTACAGAACTTTGGGTCAAACAAACGGCCACCCAACAAAACAGTGAAGCAAATCTTCTCTGTTAGTCCATAAGTATCACTCCTGTGATTGATCTATGACACCAACTTGGTTTTCACCACCAACGTCTATTCGATTTGTCGTAGTTCTCTATAGGTTTAATTTCTGCCCGCGAAGCGTGCTTACATGGACACAGCTGGGGCTTGAACCCATGCAGCCCGTTCAGCAATCCAACGTACGAATGAGCCACGGTGACCGGCTGTTGCGTTAGCTGGCTTGAAGTAAAGTCCAGGGGTTTTCTGATGTCATCCTTATGCATACACAGTATGTAGGAGAATGGCTAGACAAATTGTTTATTGTTTATACAACCACCTATCTATCAAATATGTTGGTTACTGAGTTAAGCCTATAGAAGGAAGCCGGGAAAAAGTTAACGAAATCAATCCTGGCTGCCTTGTCCGCAAACTGGTTTCCTTTAACACCGCTTATTCTGGCACAGTTTGACTTTGTTGTATCTGGCAAGGGATTAGAAGGTGTCGAAGTAGCACTTGGTCGTCTTTGAATCTATAACGTGAGAGATGAATGTGTTAAGTGCTCCCTGATTATCAAATAAATTCTAAGTATCTAAACGTTTGGACCAAGCAATGTGGACTAGGGGTAAACCCCCAGAAAACCGAACTAGGGTTGTTCACCAACAAAAGAGTGATTCCAACTTTCACGCTTCCGACCATTGAGGGAATTCCCCTCAAACTGACTGAAAGTGCGAAATACTTAGGTATCATACTTGACAGAAAGCTGAACTAGAGGCTGAACGTCAAGGAGAGGGTAAAGAAGGCATCTGTTGCCATTTACACCTGTAATAGACTCTTCGGGAAAAATTGGGGATCCAGACCCAAAATAACCTTTTGAATGTACTCGGCTATCGTTAGACCGATACTCACATTCGGAGGACTGGTCTGGTGGCGCGCTGCCACCAGTACAGTTAACCTCAGAGATATGACCAAGATACAGAGAATGGCTTGCATCGGAACAACCGGTGCCATGAGAACAACACCAACAGCGGGGATGGAGGTAATTCTTAACCTTTTGCCTCTAGACCTCCACATGCAGGAGACTGCAGCGAAAAGTGCTCTCAGAATCAGCCAATCTAAACACTGGAGACCAAATCCGTATGGGCATGCAAAATAACGAGGTTTTGAATGAATCCAAATCCATCTACACAGATGGTTCAAAAATGGATATAGGCATAGGAGCAGGTCTCTTTTTAGAACAGTTAGGACTTAACAGCTCCATAAGACTCCCGGATCACAGCAGCGTTTTCCAAGCGGAGGTTCTAGCAGTGACAAAAGCTGCCTAACTAGTCTCAATGCTTACAATATCACGGGAGGATATTACGATTTACATTGACAGTCAGGTTGCCATTAAAGCAATAGCTGCTACGCAGATAACATCGAAGCTTGCGAAGTGTTGTCGCGAAGAGCTTAAGGTTCTTGGCACGCAGCACAGTGTAAACCTCTGCTGGGTCCCTGGTCACAGCGGAGTACCAGGCAATGAAAAAGCTGACGAACTGGCAAGAAAGGGTTCAACCCTAGCCCCAGAGCAAGCGGACTGTACGGTCAGACCGTCACTCTGCAACCTAAGGGCGATAATTGCACAAAAAACTCTAATAGAGGCAAATAACAGGTGGAAATCCCTAACCACCTGTGAAGTATCAAGAAGGTTGTGGCCAGAATATGACAAGGCAAAAACCAGACAGATTTTACAAAATGACAGGAGATCACAGGAGTACTTACTGGCCATAACATGCTAAGATATCACACTAAGAAATTACACCTGAATGATGATGATATATGCAGGGGATGTGGTGATGAGGAAGTCCATGAGGACACAGCTCATTTTCTCTGCCACTGCCCATACCTCTACCAGATAAGAAATAGGACCCTGGGCAAATTTTTCTTCGATTATATCGACGAATTAGCTGATGGCTCGCCATCAGGAATTCTCAAATTTGCAAGAGCGACTGGAAGGTTAACATCAAGGAATTAATAAACCGCAGTAGGGAATATCATGGGTATCACAATGGGTCTACATAGACCTTAGTGTGATGAGGCAGCCCTCATCAGCCCACTAACCTAACCTAACCTAAGTATCGCCCTTTGATACCATTTTCAAAATATTTCTTTTCGGTCTGAAATAGGATACGTATCGAGACTTTGGCTAAGGGTTCATAGACGCCAGCAGCAGTTCCAGAGTCAATTTTCGAACCATTGGTGTGCTTTACTAGAGATCTAGGATCCAGTGTTGGACCACCATCGGAGAGTTAACTAGGCATTAAGCCCAAATCCACCCCGGACTGCAGCACCATCCTGTATAGAAAATCGCACGATATGTGTTCTAAAATTTAAATTTAATATCAAAAAGAAAAATACACAGACAATGTGCAGAAATCAATCAACCAGAACATCACGTGTATTGGAAATAATTTTTAACACCCCACACAAGAGGAAAAAGCCATGCGATCCATGTGATTATTATTCTATTCCCCGATATTTACTATTTTTTTTCTAAATGATATTATAATTTTCTTCTGTACATTCCGCCCTGTAAAGAACATTGTGCCGCTTCCAAACCCACGTACAAGTTTTCTAATGTTAAATGACCTATAAAATTCCAACACACATATGTACATATGAACTCACCTTTCCAGCGTGTGAACCAATGCTCTCCTTCTGGTCTTGCAATACACCGAGGGGAACTCTTCGCAAGCGGCTAAATTAGAAGCATCATGGAACAGGTGAATATTGACGAGATCAATAACGGTGCCTTTAATTTCCCAACGTGTACGCATAAAGCCCTTACGCGACCATTTGCACTAAAAATAAAAAAAAAAAAAACACACACATAAGCAAGACAAGCAAAAGGGGAGCAAAGCTGTCTTTTTGTTTTTTGTTTATAATTATTCAAGGACGCGCTTTGTTTATTTTCGTTACAAAGGCAACACGAAGAAAAATTAATACGAACGTGTACAGTGATGCAGAAGAATATTTGGACAACGATGGTGTTTTTCATACAAAGGAGGAGTGGATTGTGCCCCCTAGTGACTTCTTGTTATTGTCCGTACAAAACTCAAGTATAAAGGAGTGAGGGTAATTAGGATATATACAAACGATGATGGTGGTAATCGCCACCAGGGAAAATATACCCTGGAAACGTCATGGAATCTGCTTCAAGATAATTATCTTCCTAGCTGCGTTGCCATTTGTGGCAATTCGCTAATTTGGTGACTGTCAGGCCACCAGGACAGTAATTTTCACTAATTAACTAAAATCAGAACCTTTCTAAAAAAGAAGAATTTGTTGGGACATTTTGGAAAACAACACCTAAAAAAAAATTAAGAATTAAATAAATAGCAGCAAAGTACCAACCAATTCGGGCACTTTCTGTACCAAAATTCGTAGTTTGTCAAATTTTGAAGAGTGCGTGGTGTGAAAGTGAGAGGTGAAATTGCGAAAAAGTAAACGAACACGTTGAACAAGAAAAGCTGCCTAAATTTTAAACGTCAAACGTCAAATCTAAGAAAAGTATACAGGGAAGAATTTTATGGTTCTCATTTACTCTCCAAATAAAAAGTGTGGAAAACATTTATTCATTGCTCCAACACATTTGTTGGACTCCCTGGATCTTCACATGATAGTTGGGTGTTTCAGAATTCTCCACTATCTGACAATTTTAATACCACACAAAAATGGCGAACAGCTGTTTGACAGATTTCATAATTCGCAGCGTGGGGAAATTTCTTCCTCTCTCGTAAGCACTCTCTTTTATGAAAAACTACGAAATTCTTGCGTACTCGAACAGGATTTCGTAAAAATTATTTTCTTAAAAAATTCGCTGTTTTATGAGGGTACGCAAACAGAACTCTTGTCGAAAACAAATGTGGAGCCGATATTTGTATAGAACGAGACCAACATCTTACAGTAGCCTACGAACTGTATCCGTCCGAAAGAGCGAATTGCTCCAGCAAGTACAATATTGACACACTTAAGGATCCCGCACTAGGGACCACCTTGTACAGGAAGACACTGCAACGCTGTATCTCCAAACATAAGGTCAATGCCACATGGGTTCCTTTTTCCGCGCTCCCATTTGATAGCGCCCCATGAGTGTTCAAAAAACCAAATAGAACTCTACACACTGACTCCTTTTTGGTTGCGGGGGCTGGTGTCTACTGCTTCTCTGTATACTCATGGCTCGTGTGGCATTGGCCTAAAAGAGCACTAGATGCTGTGAATAAATTCGCTCGTCTCTGGTGGAGACATTTTCGCTTGGTAAAAGAAAGAAGTCACAACACTGCCTGTAGAAAAAACCTGGTAACACATCGAAAAGGGAAAGCAGCTTAAAGTTCGCATTGTAGTGTTTCAAGCATAGTGGGGAAGTAGTGTCAGTATCATGTGACGATGACAGAAGCCCCGCATAGTTCGCTACATGGCAAAATAAATTGCACCAACGCCCTTGTAGATTGTAGGTAGAGGTGGGACCGAGTCACCTTATCACTCCGGTCACCGATGGGCCTATTGTGATTTCCTCCAGTTAAAGCTCGCTCATGATGCCTGAGTTCGATATGAATTCAGATATATCAACGCCCTTATTGAAGACGCTGCTGGCAGATACGAAAATGAAACAGAATCACTATAAACCTGACAGGTGGTCACAGCTCACATCAACACCCAGTCAAAAGTTAAAGTGTTGCCCTTGCTAGTTTCGGAGAAGAATGAGCGAGTGAATATTTTTCTACTGGTCTGAATCACATGGTGGATGGTGGTATGCCCCAAAAAATTTAAACAACCGCTCCGATGCATAGACTCCCCGAATATGCTTTAAACCCCTTAAAAAAAGGATCATAACCACGACTAAAGAGCTGAAACATAATACACCTAGGCTTGACCGCTTTCCTGCTGAATTACATTTATAAAGTAGCTGGCGTGACAGCCAGACGTGGGCCAAGGTCTAGCTTCTTGCTACCAATCATGTCGTGTGTGTTGCATTTTCCGTACGAATGGAAGGAACCTATCCGAAACTTTTCATGACAAATTATGCTCTCCGATGTTTGTCGAGGAAAGGTGGTGCCGCGAAAACAGTTCAGTGGCTATAGCTTGGGATTTAACACATGCAATTCGCACAGCAGTCCAAAAGACATGGCGACCTGCGAGTTATGTAAAAGCTCGGCAGACTTTCTGCACCCAATTACATATAGAGAGGGATTGGGCAACCTAAGCCATTCCAAATAAGTGGTGGAATAGATGTTTGTCAAGTCCTCGAACAAAAGTAATCGGAGTGCGGGAATTGGAGAAAATAATAATTGCTGCTTGCTATTGCACAGGAGTGGGCTGTCAGCGAAATTTGGAATTCCGGTGTTCAGCATGTCTATATACTGCCTTCATTATTATTTCTGGTGGTAATTAGTAACGTGCGGTGGATAGCGGAGGAATTCAATCGAGTTACAAATCGAATAATGGACAAACACCAAATGAACAGCGGTATTGTGAGAAAGGCGAACCTGCTACGATTGAGGATTAACTCGGAAAAATACAAAACTACTCAGCCAAATAGCATCTTATTTCTACAAGTATGCATTGCTGAGCAGACTTTTGTTATATTTAGGGTCTTCTAAACATCGCCTATAAAATCTTATCTGTCGTGTTGTGTGAACGCCTGAAGCCGTTCGTCAACAACCTGATCGGTCCATATAAGTGTGTGGCTTCAGCCCAGGAAAGTCCACCATCGACCAAATATTCACACTGCGGCAGATCTTGGAGAAAACCAAGGAACTTCAAATCGATACTCATCACCTTTTCATCGATTTTAAGGCCGGGTATGACAGTATCTATAGAGACGAGCTATTCAGAGCCATGTCTAGTTTTGGTATCCCTGCCAAACTCATCCGTTTGTACGGGATGACGATGGAGAATCCACGCCGCTCCATCATGGTCGGTGAACACCTCATCGAGACCTTGACTGTTTCGAGAGGAAAACTCTTCGGGTGATTTTCGGTTCCGTCTGCATAGATGGTGAATGGAGGAGGAGCTACAACGACGAGCTGTACGGGTTGTACAGCGACATCGACTTAGCCAGGAGAGTGAAGGTCCAACGACTGAAGTGGCTGGGTCATGTAAAGCCGATGAACACCAATGCGCCGGTCCGCAAAATCTTCGAATCCACACCCGAGGCCGGAGGAGTAGAGGAGGAGAGGAGGAGGAGGCAGCTGGCTAAAGATCGAACTGACTGAAGACGCTTGTTGGTTGAAACCCAGGTCCATCCCGGACTGTAGCGCCACCGATGACTGGAGATTGGTAACCTCACTGAGGACAAAATCGTTATGAAGACGCATTCAAGTGAGAATACCTAGTAGTTGGATCCGAATAGGCTCCTACATCGAAAGATTTCTCAAATCAAAGAGTAGTGGACAATGGTGGCACCGCAGAAGAGTCCGACCCAGTGACGAATTATCCATTGATGGTGCACAAGGCATTCTATCCTATTGTCAGTCACAGAGCACCCACCCACCCAACCTGTAAAAAATTCACTTTCTTGGGGAAAAAAAAAAAATTGTAAAAAAAATTGCCTGCATCACTGTGCAGTCATACTTATGTACTTAAATCCATACATGCTAATACATACTTCCGGAAAGAAGTGTTGTGGAAATTTAGATTTTTCTTTGGTGGAGATTGTCTCAATGTTGCCCGTGTAAATGTTTTTCCCATCGGCTGAGTCCCATTCGTGTGAAAGAAAATTCCATATTTTCACCCCCGACAGTGACTGATGAACAAAGTATAAATTTCCCAGAGCCTAAAAGTAGAAAAAAAAAAAGAAGAAAACAATTTATTGTACAGCATAGGTAGAGTGTGTTGTGTGTGTGTGTGATGGGATATATTTATTACATGAGAAAGGTAGGACCCACATCCCGGCAAACAGGACATTGTCTGCTTAGGCATGGGCGGATGTACACATTATACACGTACATCGTGTTAATTTACTTGAAAATGTTTGCATAGATGTTGTCACAAGTTTGACACACATGGCTTTGTTAAGACTTTATAAGGGAACCTAGTCCTGGTGTACGGTTCCGACTACGCAATATCGTGGATTTATTGAAAAGGATTTGGTATGTACGAAATGTGATTGATGTGAAAACCAGTGTGAGATCTTCGATGAAGACATAATCCCCCCGCCGAAACAAGGGAAAGTGACACATGTTATTTATTCCCCCTTAATTGCAAAGTTGTACACATATCTCTGTGATAAGGCCGATAGCTAGTAGGACATTAGATATTGATAATAACACGCGAGCGCTTAAGAGCTATTGTCAACGAATTAGCTGTTAGCTATCATTTTGGCTGGAATTATGGGCAGTCGATCAGAGATTAGTGAAATTACCGGGGAATATCAAACTGTATGGACTGAGAAAGCCAGTGGACTTGCAGAAGATTTCTTATAAAAGTTGGACGGAGAGTTGTGACCTCGGTGTGAACACCACTTTCCCCTTCCATCTTTCCCCCATTCTTTATTGCCTAGTACTAAAGTACGGTTCTCGATCTCAAACGCAACTGAGAAATAAACAAAGGACAAAGGCGTGTACAGCCTTCTACGCCTGTAACAGAACCCTTGGGATATTTTGTCCGAAAATAACGCCATGAACGCACACAGCATCGACTCTTCTTCACTTACAGGTGATTTGTCTGGTGGTTCGCCATAACCAAACCATACAACATAACCACACTGAGCAAGTATCACAAAGAGTTCATATAGACCTATGTGTGATGAAGGGGTTAGCTTAAGCCCTCATCAAGCCACAACCCTAGGTTAGGTTAGGTAAAGGTGGCTGCCAGCTTAAGCCAACACGCTTGGACTAATGATAGGTCCGTTGTGATACCACACGGACCTTGAAAACTTTCCTTTGCCTGAAGCGAAGGAGGCTTCTAACATAATTTATCACTCTGTTGAGTCCCGGGGCACAGAGGCATCGATGGCAATGAAAAGGCCAATAGATTGGGAAGAAAGGGATCGAAACTGAACCAAATAATGGTCAATCCCACGGTTCTTACTCCTATGGAAGTTCTAAAACAAGACATAACTTGGGCTTCTGAAAGCTTGCCGATGAGCGATGGAGCACACTTCCGTCATGCCGCATAACAAGAAAGATGCTACCAAAACTCAATAAAAGAAAACCAAAGGAAATACAGGGTTTTCCAATAGGGACGCTACAAAAGTAGAGCGACAGGGACATCAAACGACGCCATATTTTTCTTGTGGTTTTTTGACATTTCTCTTCAGTAAGGTTTGCCATTTCATGATGGAAAGATATACGAGCCAACAACGAGTCGAAATTATTAAAATTTACTACCGAAATTCGGAGTCAGTGGCCTCAACGTTAAGAGCGCTACGTCCAATTTATGGTCGTCATAATCGTCCTAGCAGATCAACAATTGAGCGTCTAGTGGAAAAATTTGAATCCACAGGCACAGTACAAAATGTTCCCGTGCCAGTGAGACAAAGAAGTGCCCGTAGTGTCGAGAATATTGCTGCCGCTGAGGCTTCAGTTGCAGAAAGCCCAAATGTGTCTCTCACACGTCGTTCTCAAGCGTTGGGCATCTCTGTGACGTCGTTGTGGCGAATTTTGCGAAAAGATCTTGGCCTACATCCTTACAAGATTAAATTGACGCAAGAACTGAAGCTGCTTGACCACCAGAAGCGTCGTATGTTCGTGAATTGGGCTGAGCAACAACTTGAAAATGATTCGGATTTTCATCGAAAAATCATCTTCAGCGATGAGGCCCATTTCTGGCTGGATGGCTTCGTCAATAAACAAAATATGCGGTATTGGTCAGGCAGCAATCCACACGTACTCCATGAGTCATCATTGCATCCCGAAAAAATTACGGTTTGGTGTGGTTTATGGGCCGGCGGCGTCATTGGGCCGGCGACGTCATTGGGCCGTACTTCTTCCGTGATGATCAAGACCGGCACGTTACTGTGAATGGGGATTGCTACCGTTCAATGATAACCGAATATTTTTGGCCCCAATTGGATGATATGGACTTGGAGGACATGTGGTTCCAACAGGACGGCGCCACAAGCCACACAGCGAATGTCACAATCAATTTATTGGAAACCAAGTTTGGAGAACGTGTTATCTCACGAAATGGTCCAGTCGCTTGGCCGCCTTGGTCGTGCGATTTGACGCCGTTAGACTATTTCTATATTAGCTACGTCAAGTCTATGGTCTATGCCAACAAGCCAGCGATGATTGATGAACTTCGTACGAATATCGAACGTGAAATTGCAGCAGTATCGGCCGATTTATGCTTGAAAACCGTCGAAAATTGGGTTCAGCGTCTGGACTTCTGCAAGCGTGCCCGTGGTGGCCATGCAAAAGAAATCGAGTTCCATACATAATGGCATCGAACGTACTTTCACAGGAATAAAGAATTTCATTGATATCCAAAACCGTTTTTATTTTATTTAAAAAAACTTTTGTAGCGCTCTTATTGCAAAACCCTGTACTTACGCTGCACACAACAAATGCCTCGGCTAAGGACTGATATTTTTTTTAACAACTATTGGCTATCGACTACGGACGACAATTAGATTCCAGAATCTTGTCAATATCTTAGTGTTAGGTTATGTAGGGTAGCAGGATACTGGATTTTGAATGCAAAGTAGGACTGATGCTAACTCCAACAGCACACGGCTGACTGTAAAAACCTCACAGCTACTGACAACAAGATTCAATAAAAAAAAAATAATCATTATCTAGTGTTAAGAACTGGGTAAAGCCGCGATTGAGGGTGAAAGGGACCTAATTCCATTGTCGCCTACAATTTAACGCCTAGCGTGCACATCTTAATAGTAATGCGGGATTCCTATGCGAAGGTAGGAATCGACATGCTCAAACTCGTGGTGGGAGTTCATGGCCTCGAAAACCGACGAAATAAAAAATAAATAGCTGGCGCGACAGCTCAGAATGAGCCAAGGCCTAGCTTCTCGCAACCATTCATGTTGTGCGTGTTAGATTTTCGCACGAATGGAAGGGACCTACAATTTATTGCCGACTCCGAACGGTGAATTGAGAAGCTCTTTCATGACAGATTATACTCCCGGAGGCTTGTCATTCCCCGACGAGAGGTGGTGCCGTCAAAAATGTTTGGTGTTTTCCTGGCTGGGGCTCGAACCCACGCCGCTCGGTCAGCAGTCCAACGCACTAACCACCGACCCACGGCGACCACCGACGAGCTTACAGAAAAAACAATAGTAAACGCTTTGTAGAGTTGCGAAGTGACAACCTAATAATTGAAGCCGCACTGTTTGACCACAAGGTCTGTTACTTTGATTAGTTGGATCTCATCTGACAGGCAGCGAACATCCAGCCAAAATGATCACGTTGCAAATATCCTAAGTACGTTTGAAAAGTTACGTCTTTGATGCCCGAGGGAGAAGTGTAATCTACATCGAGATGGCAGCCGACTGTCACTTTATGAAATTCAGCAGCTCTGTGAAGACAAATGTGGATGAACACTGTAACGCTGCAACAGACATGTCAGGGAAAGACAAAGACTCGAAGTCTAGTACCGTTTTACAAAAAAATAAAAAAAAGGACGACGAAGTGTAAGGAGCGATAAACGTTACCACAACAACGCTTTAACAACACAAACCGCAATCGAAGCAAACAGGTATGACAGCTCGACCAGAAACAATACTAGGTCAAGAGTCTCGCATATTCTATTCTTATCTGCGATGAATATCAATAATTCAGGAGATTAAGGAAGCATTTTACAACCTCACAACACTGACCCGAATTCAAATGAGTTTTCCAGAACAAATTTCTGAATACGTACCAGAATTTCAAGAAAGACAGTGATTCTATCAGCGATCAGAATTCTCAAGAAAGGCTGAGAGGTAGACCTTGATGGCATCCCTGCTAAACTCGTCCAGTTGGTGCCAAATAATTCGACAGAGCGGCTATATCCAGTGAGCGGAAAATTGAACGATTGACAGTAGAATGGAACAATGGAACATTAACCTAGCAAAGACGGAAAATCTAGTTGAATATGGAAACAGAAAGGGTTTTGTGTTTCAAAGAACATTTCTCGAAATTGAACAGGCTGATTTTCGCTCAGGATCTTTCGGCGTCAATCACCTTGCGAGTCTTTGCAGAGCATTTGTTTCGTCTTCTTTTGATCGACTTCGAGAAAGCGTGAAGAGTGATTCCATTCGATTGGCCTTGTACACACTAGACATGTCAAAAAAAACGTCCACAGCTTTCACATGAAGGTGCTGAGTGTAGCGACATATAAGATACCTTATCCACTGCGGAAGACCTTGTACACTTTCTATGTTATGGACCTAAAGACCCTCATGGATAAAGGGATCGGTGATATCCTAGATTTCGCTAAGAAAACAGAAAGATAATCCTCCTACTAGTGTCAACTCCATAATTGTTTCCATTTTCCCTTAAATCTTTCCAACACATGTCCCAAATTTGCATTATTTTAACAATTCTGACGAGAAGAAGAGAGAAACATAACGAGCCTGACTGAGGGCTAAGTGCAGAGCATCCTGCATCCATACCAATTATCCAGCTTTGACGAAGGGAAGCTGAGAAGAATAATTGCCAATGATACCTTCCTTGTAACATTTTGACTACGCTGACCATATCTGCCTTCATTTACACAGAAATTTGGACCTATGTGCATACGTATATCAACCGGCTCACAGCACTTCACATAATTCACATACGCAGTCATGCAGAAAAGTGAGTTAGGAGCTAAAACGCATTGCAAAATTCCATACAAGATGGTGCACAAGGTCTGTTCACGGCCTATACCCCACGTGGGGCTAACAACCAATTAACCAACCAAAGAGTTGGTTACCTTTACCAAAGGTAGGTAGGTAGAAGTGGTTGATTAACAATTCATATGCTGAGACCTAGTTAGCGCCATTTTAAAACTACAACTCACGTGATCTAAATGTTAAAGTTAATAAACTTAAGGAAAGAGAGCGAAGGTCGTTACTCCACCCTGTGGCATAAGGGAAACTGATTAAGTCGATAATCTTTTTCTCTGAGATTTCACTAAGGTGCCGAAAAAGGCTTTACCTTGTGTGCGATATCTGACCCTGTTTAGAGCCGGACAACCGCAGAGGAGATTAAACACTGTTTCCTTCTCATTCTCGTTGATGCAGCTGCGACAATGTGCGTTGAATGGGTTGTCTAGTTTGGACCCATGGGTTGCTATAGGCCAGTGATTGTCACAATCGTTGCAATGTCTTTGAGAGTCCTGCTTTACAGATCTTGTGACTAAGTGTAGTTGGGTCGCATCTGCCTTGATATGAGACAATTCCGCAGTGCGCGGTAGCTGGTGTTAGCCTCTGACATAAACTTTGAAGATTCTTCCCTTGAAGGCTACCAAACAGGATGTGAACACATTTCGCTAGGGATCTATCAAGGGCTGAACCTCGCCTCGCTAGCTAATCGGCCCGGTTGTTTCCCTATATGTTACTGTGCCCCGCCACCTAGAAAAGACTGACCTTGAAACGATGACCTAATGAAGCGAGTTCCTCTTTGTACTGTTCCACCAGATTAGACGTTGTCGTGTTCGATGATAGGTTTCCCATCCCAGGAAGTTTTCCTTAAGTTCAGTTTGGGTATGGTGTAGTCGGTTAGTCGTTGCCAAATCCCTAGATTACCAGATCCAGAAAGTTACTATGACCGTATGGTTGGTTATTTGGCCGTGGATGCGCGAAGACTTTTATTTTGGTAAAAAAATATGAGTTTAGTTTTGTGTGGATTCAAACTGAGTCTTGAATTAGTAGCCCATGTGCTTATTGTATTGAAGGCACAATTTTCATGATCTCACTGAGAAACGAAGGAAACATTCTGAAACGAAGCTAAGATTGCCACGTCAATCGCATACCCGACTACCTTGAATCCGTCCTTGTCGAATCTTGACAGGATTTTCTTGAAAACCATGACCCATGGAAGAGGAGACTTGGTTGAAATGCTGTGCCGAGAGTTAATTGGATGATTTTAGTTCTTAGCATGGTCACTATCCAATGGCTAATCAAATTCTCTACGCCCAGTTGA
Source organism: Matsumyia berberina (assembly GCA_917880715.2). Classification (NCBI taxonomy): domain Eukaryota; kingdom Metazoa; phylum Arthropoda; class Insecta; order Diptera; family Syrphidae; genus Matsumyia; species Matsumyia berberina. The sequence goes on from OU862872.1 coordinate 42,214,857, forward strand.
ATTGAGGATTCCTTAACCGATTCAATATGGCGCGCTCAACGTCTAAGAAGATGGCTAGAGTAACCTTTTTTCTAAAGTTGTCTGAATATATACGGCGGTTGTGAGGCCGATCCTTATGTATGAAATATTGGTCTGGTGGACAGCACTGGACAAGAAAAGGAACAGTAGCTTGCTTGAAAATATACAAGGGCTCATGCATCTGCATAACGGGTGCTTTGACAACAACACCCACTGCCGAACTGGAGGTAATGCTGCATGTGCTTCCTGTTGAGATCTTTGGGAAGCTAATAGCAGTCAAAGCGGCACTGACGCTCAGAGAATCCTCTCAGCCGATCAGCACTGCAATTGGCCACTCTAAGATTCTCAAGGGTAACTATACCATTCCTAGTAAAATGGACTACGTTGTCCCACATATTGACTTTAACGTCAGGTACAAAACTTGGCTTGGGAATCTGGTACAGTTTTGAGTGATTCCACGCTAGAAATATTCACAGACGTATCTAAGACAGCGGGTGTTACGGGGGCAGGAGTCTTCTCCAACGCACCTGGTTTAGCCATGACTGCCGGATCACTGTAGTGTGCTTCAATCGGAAATTACGGCAGTCTGCGAAGCTACGGCTAGGCTTTCAATAAGCGCTATTGTACTATACATACATAGAAAATCAGGCAGCTATTAAAGGCATGGAATCGCTGACATTACTATCAAGCTTGGTAAAGCAGTGCCGCAGATCTCTCAACGAGATTGCAGATAGGTGCGACGTGTCCCAGGACACAGGGACGTACCATGCAACTGCAGAGCGGACGAGCTGGTAAAATGAGGTGAAGGACGGCATCTCCCCGGAAACCTGAGGGAACCCATTGAGCCTATCAAATCGATCAAGTTCCTCCTTGACACAGATGCCAAGAAACTGGCTAACCACAGGTGGAACAACATCAGCACTTGTCTTCTGTCAAAATAAATCTGACCTAACCTGGATTTAAAGAAGACGGAGGGTCTTTTATCCACAAACCGGAATAGAGGTCCTCACCGAACCCTGCTTGATAGACAGACATACACTCAGACTGGGGATTCGCTCCAATGATTTCTGTAGAAGCTGCAGGAGGAAAAAACTACAACCCACCTACTGTGTACATGTCCTGCTCTTGCGACGCTAAGAAGGAAAACTCTCGAGGATTACTTCTACAATGATCTTAACGATAGAGCAGAACTCGCCATTCAGAAGATAAGAAATTTCATCTCTGAGACGAATTGGTTCAACTCTTAGGGTTAATGCCGGTACTTTGTGTTACGTACTCTGGTTCCCTGGGCTAGTAAGCCGATTCTTCATCGTCGTATCACAATGGGCCGACTGGGTCTAAGTGTGTCCCTGTCTGAGCGGAGGTAGCCACCTAATCTAACCTAAACTAAACTATTTGGAGTGAACGGTTTATCATACTTGAAGCAACAACAACTATGGGTGAAGCAAGTTCCTTAGAAATTAGCCACCCGTGCGAACCATTAGCTGACATAACCTCAACTGTTTAAGTCCGATTGCTTTCCCCGTACTCTAGATGAATATGGTTTACCACTAACGCAGAAGTTAGTGACCTCCGAGACCAATGCGCTATCTTGACCTGAATCTGAATCTGAGAAGGGACATTAGTCAACAAAACAACCAATGATGTCACTCCTTACATGTACCATCGTTTTCGTTCGGATTTGTTTGTTATTCCTTTCAATTGATGTTTCCAAATTGCACGACATTAGTCCCTTATTACCGTGGTCGCCAAGCAATTACCCTACTTTCCCTGTTGACTTAGAGTAAGCTCCCAGGACATAGATACATATAAGCATCGAAAGTAAACATTCCTAGTTGCAAGTTTCAGTAAAGAATTATGTAATTCAAAGAAGACACAGCACATGCTTCCAAGAAAAAATGTCCAATGTACGACGGATTCCATTAGGTTCAAAGTTCACAAGGGATTGTGAATGTCTCTTCAGATTCAGTTAGGACTACGTTCACTTGAGTTTCCTTTGATTCAAGGAGCACACTATTCTTGACTTAGTTATGTAGTTCCGCCCCTTCTCTCTCTTTACAGAGTGGAAGTCTCTTATGTAAATTGAAAGACGAAACGAAAGTGTCATCATCTGTCGGCAATCGATGTCCTGTTACATAAGAATTCATTTAATCAAAACCGGCTCCTCTACAAGTAGGAGAATTGAAAATTCTCTAATGACCTTCTTCAGTTCCGATTCCCATTTTTAGCTCCACTTCCGATCGATGTGCAGTGTTTACCGTCAATTAAAACTATTCCAACTGAGTGACCGGTAATGGGGAGCACAAAGAAGTGTAGGATTTCAAGTAAAAGAGTGGGACACACCCTTAAATGTCTGCTAACTGACACTTTAACGCCCAATGGACAGTAATGAACTACTCCTGGAAGATGTTTAAATAAGACAAGTAGATACCGAGGTACCTCCCATGGCGTAAGCCTTGTCGGGACGGGTTGGTTTACGGTGACTTCTGCGATGCGATCGCGGAACTCGTTTATGCAGAAAAGTCGAAATGGAGTAGGCTGTCCATACTTTTTACTCTGCAACGAAAGTGTGTTCCTATTTAGGCGCAAGGGGAAGAATTCTCTTAAAAGGACCAACAGTGGCGTTTCCGGTTCTAGTATGGTCGAACTACTTAGTTAACATTCGGACCTATTCGAACCTTCAGGCCAATAAGGATGGGTATACCTAACCTTTCTTGTCTGGAAACGAAGCAAAGGGCTTGGCTTTCCATATTAGAAGTTGTGTTACAGAATAACCTCCCTACTACGGACTGTTTCCGAAACAACCAAAAAATTACCCAAGCAAACGAAATAAGAACAAACTTCCGATATGTACGTGGAACGTCCGGACCCTAAACTGACCACGTGCAGTCGAGCGACTTGTGAAAACCCTGGAAAGCTACAAGCCATAATTTGGCATCTTTTATACTATGGCGAGTAGGTACATATCGAGCCATAACCGCAAGTTTATCGTAATCGACAATTTTGCCGACTCTACATACATATGTTTCCTATACCATGCATCACGCCATACCATTATTGTGAGCTATAAACTTCCGAATAAACAGTTACGAGAAAAACAATTATATCGTAACCTACATTTACATTTTCATCTCCTTGCCAAATGTCGCAACCGACCTAAGAACTTCGATTACCTTTATCGCAAACGTCCGACTGTGTCGCGTGCGATAAACTATGGTAGCAGTCAAAACCAATTCTCTTGCGCAATTCATGAACATTGCGTTTATTTTGAACTTCTCAGACGCCTACCCAGAGTTCCTCAGAAGGAGACCTTATGGCGGATGAATTTGAAGCTCCGGACGTTGAAATTATGGTTTTAGGGAATGGGATGTTGTGAATGTGACCCCCAACCCCGAAGTGGGCTACTGCCATCTTGAATCTAGCCCTTCGTCCATATATAAAATGACATAATAAAAATATGTACTTACAATTTTTCGTACCGACATGTCAACCGATGGATAATTTTGACGTTTCAGCGCCGTCAAGAGCAATTCAGCAGTTCTCATTAAGCAAGTTAGGTTAGGTGGTGGAGATTGGCCTATTGTGAAACCACAACGAAGAAAATCGGATATGTAGCATAACAACAACGAAGGTGGGCAACCGTAGTGGTGTTAACCCTAAGATTTTAACCATTTCGTCCCAGAGATGAAGTTACTTATCTTCTGGATGACGAGTAAAATCGTTAAGATAATCATAGAAGTATTCACCGACCCCCAGTCTAAGTGCATGTCTGCCTATCAAGTAATGTTCGGTAAGGACCCCGATGAGATGCCGTCCTGCACACTCTTTTGCCAGCTCGTCCGCTCTGCAGTTGCCTAGAACGTTTCATAAAGTATGCTATGCTGTTGGAGTCAATTTTCCCACCCAAAACAATTCACCTTCCAGCATTGGGACTAGGTCCGAGTAGTAATTCGCTGCCTTCACTTACAGGCACTATCTACTTGAGTTCTCCGTTCGGTTATGATAAAATTTGGTCTTTCGCTGTAGATGGTTCAAGGAATTGGCCAATGTAGTTTTTAGTTACCGCCAGTTGTCGACACGCTCTACTTGGGATCTAACATAGGCACGCCATAGAAGGTTTTTCGTTACACCTCCGCTTTAAATGATTAAGGGACAAGGCCAATGTAATTTTAAGCTGCCTTCAGTTGCAGACGTCCTTTACTTAAGATCTTTGTCCGCTTAGGGTGAGATTTGTCTTTACGTCACGTTAAATGTTGTATACCTATGTATCTGGCATAATATTCCATACCTCTGTTGTAACTGCTTCTGTTGCTTTCAATTGCAGATACGTGTCAGGAAAGCAGATCGGCTGGGTAAAATGTACGATAAACTTGCGGTTAGGGCTCGATATGTATATGAAGGAAACTCAGCCGTTATTTGGATGCAGATTTGTGATCAGAAGAAGACTAAGGCAAACAAGCAAATGAGCTTTAGAAGTGTAAGCAAATGCCTGGTCAAGATGACGTAGGTTAGGTAAGGTTAGGTAAGAGAGATTGTCGCCATAGCCGACGCACTTAGACGGGTAGTAGGTCCAGTGTGATGCCTCAGGATCTAAGAGGAATTCTTACATAATCGTGGAACCAGAGAGAGCTTAAAATAGAGTGGACTAGATTTCCGACTTCTTATTGTGGTAGGTTGCCAAGATTGTCGAAAACGAAGGCACCGAGATGGTTGCGTCTTTTGCGAGAAAGCGCAGGAAATGGAGGATCGTCTCCTCTTCTTCCTCTTCATACACCCAGGCGATTGGCATGTCTATGATGATACCTATACTACCTCCGAGATGCCGAAAATAATGTCTTGGTGAGCTTTTGGTCATTTGAAGGCCGAATTTGTGTGCTAGTTTGGCAGGTGGTGCCATTTGACCACCTTAGATTTGCTTTGCTGATTGCATCCAGCTTTAATTTGTATGTAGCTATTGGCACTCCGAGATTCTCTTTTTCAGGAAAAATCTGTATTGTAGTACTGTTGTTGGCGAGTTCATCGGCCTTCAAGTTCCAGAGACGAGCGGCAATCTAGAACTATTTTTGATGTTCCAGCGATTGATTCTAGGAACTTTATGGCAGTCTGGCTGTCTGTGAGAATGCTTATATCCCGAGTAGATATACATAACATTTCATCTCAGCCAAGATAGGGCTTCTTTTACCGCCATGATCTCCGCCTGGAAGACGCTACAATGCTCTGGAACGCAAAGGGAAATCTTGAGGTTCAAATCATCAGAGAAAACACCCTCTCCCACACCATCTTTGACTTTAGAACCGTTTGCGTAGATTTCCAAGGTTTCTTTCGTAAGTGTTTTTGACTTCTCTCGGGAATCTATTGGGGGAATATCGACATCTGTGTAATCTGTGTTTTCGGATATATAATCCTGTTGGTTTAGAATTGAGGCATGACCAGTTAGTCAACTGGAGATGCCTCTAAGTCTAAAAGCTACATTAGCTGACTTTTGTTCGCCAAAAAATTTCTAAGGAGATCAGATGGAAGAGAGTGTCTAAAGCGTCGGTGGGAGTTGTTCTTAGCGCAGAGGCAGACATGTGGATCTTTGCAACTTGCTTAAACTGTTTCGGTGTGTTACTTTATGCAAAGCAGTCCGCCAGACAATCTCGCCGTACATAAATATAGGAGACGGCAATGAAGCCAAAGAATTGCCTGTCTCGGTATTACAGGTGCTATGCGCACCTGGCCTACTTCAGCTGTATAGGCTGTCATCGGGCTCACACCCCTACATATCTTTACGAGGAACACCGCTGCCCGTTGTGCTATAAAGCTGCAGCTAGAACACAAGTATAAATCAGGTTATCTTGTGGGTCATCTGAAAATACTTCACTCAATTCCAAGTACGAACATGTTCTGCACTATCCCCAACGTTATGGCCAGGGCGTACAGGTTCGAAAGGCTATTTGAAGTAGAAGTTTCAGAGAACCCGTATCAGACCCAGGATGTTTGGTCTGGTTTACCGACGGATCAAAAATGGCTTTCGAAGTGGTTGCTGGCGTCTTTGGACCCAACTCTAAAGTCTTGGTAACAATGGAGATGTGTCCCAGTGTGTTCCAGGCTAAAATCCATGCTATTGAGATCTGAACCAGGATAAACCTCCATAAAGGTATTAGGGGCGCAAAAATGCAAATGACATCCCACTTCGTGGAATCAATGCCAGTCAAGTCCTGCTACGATACCTTACAATCACTTGCCAGACACAACAAAGTCAAGCTTGGTCGGGTGCCCGGCCGCCAGGGCATTGTAGGCAATGAAACTGCAGATGAGCTGGCTAGGGCCGGTTCAGATTCCGCACTCTTGAGACCAGAACCCTTCTATGGCGTTAATTGGGCTACCGCCACAGCTTTGTTAAACAACTGGAGCTTATAAAGCCCTTTTCTTACAAGGAAATTCTAAACCTTGACAGGAACAACATGAGGAAGATAGTGGGTTACCCTACCCGCCCTTGTGGCCTAAGATATCATCTCAACAAACTAAACTTTTATTCGACTCTATTTGGAAGAGGAGGGAACCTCTGAGCACGTTCTCTGTGAATGTCCGGCATTATATTGGCTGCGTAAACGGATCTGTCATAGGAAATTCTGTTCGTTGACGGAGTTTAGAAACTCAGCTACTAATGACATACTCACCTTAATTAGGAAGGTAGTAGACCTATTAGGCTAAATAGACCGAAGACACAATAGATCTTGCTAGGCCGCAGTGCCAGCCATAAGGGCAGGTTCCTTAAAAAAAAAGTATAGACCTGATGACGGAGGTATAGAGCCAGTGGGTTATACGCGGTTGCAGGCTCCAATGTTTACCTATGATTCTTTTGAGGTATACAATGCTACAGTTCCTTTTCTTATGCCTTTTTGGATGTTCGGCTTGCAGCAAAACTTTCTGTCAAGGATGAGGACTACCTTTGTCTCTGAGGACTAGGCTTGTACCGTTTAGATGAGAGGAGGACAATATAGGAGTATGTATTGTGTTTCCTAGTTCAGTTTTAAGTGGATTTATAGTAAGACCACACCTAACCCGCCATTTGGGGAGCTTAGAGCTGCTCACTCAGGATATCAGGATATTTTCCAGAGACGGCAAAAGCAACATCGTCGGCATAAGTAATCACTTTATAGCCTTCTCTTTCCAGGATTAATAGGAGTTAATTCACAATTTAGTTCTAGAGAAGGGGAGATAGAACACCGCCTTGCGGAGTGCCCCTATTGATACACCCTCTGTCACAAGTGTGATCTAGCTTTGTGTTGATAATCCTGCTAGTCAGCATTAGATCAATCAACTTATTTAGTGATTGCCCTAAGTTCAGGTCTGTCATCGTTTTGGTAATTGCGTCTGGTAAGACTGGGGTGGAGCCGTTTCCACAAACATTCCTTTACAGTACCCATGTTGAGATGTAGATATTTCGTCCGTCGACATTTGTCCGAAGATGGATATCAATCAGCCGAATAATGAAAGGCTTATAGGTCTTAGATCTTTGGGGTGTATGTGCGTGCGTAACAAATGCAATGATGGTACCAAATAAAACTTCTACGGAAGATCGTAAGTTTACTAGAAGCGCCCGAATGTCAAAATCGTTGTTGGCGATTTCAGTCCCAAATTCTAAACATGACTGCACGACAACACTTCCGAAAACGGACACAGGTTTATCGAATTTGCGACAAGGGGCGAAACACCCACATTTCAATTTTCCTAAAGGGACTTGGTGGTCTCTAGATCAGCAAATTGTCAACCACATTGATCATCTTGATCGACGCACGTCAGGCATGCCTTCTATATCCCAGATGTCCGAACCGTTTGAGGGATGTACATACATATGTTGGGGGGATCTAGGGAAAGTGGAAGCAATTATGGAGTTGACACTAGCGTACCACACGTACATTCTGGCGAATTTTCCTGTTTCTTTGGTGCGGAGCATTACTTAAGTTAGTTTAAGGTGGCTGTCCGCACCTAAGATATAGACACACTTAAGTCTATAAGAGTAAGTCCATTGTGATATCACAGGACCCGTCACTAATCCATAGCTACACTAAGGAATAATTGAACCAATCAGAGGTATTTATAAGGGAGAAGCAATTTTTGACGTCAATTTTCCCAATGTCGACGAGGTCATCGAAGAAATGTGTCCCCAAATGGAGCAGTCTTCTGTATAGGTACAGAGAAAATGGAGAATAATCTCCTCCTCCTATTCATCCTTACAGCTTCTGCAGAAATCAGTGAAGAAAGAGTCTAGCCTCATCGCATGAAGGCCTATAGAACAGTGTCCAGTGAGGAAACCAATTACGTTGCTAAGTCGCGAACGCTTTAGCAGGACGAAACCATTGGATCCTTTCTGATCTAATATGGTTCAAACCTATTTAGAAACTCGGCATTTCGTGCCTTCCTCCCATCTGTGGTTGGTTAAGTGCAACTTAATGTTTACACGTAACGAGTGGCATACCCAGTTCCTTGTCGTTCCGGCAGGATGTTTAAGGTTGTCTTGCGAGTTCGTCAGATATGCATAAGATTCCAACAGAAACTGTAAGAAGACTTGACGTTGCAAGAATATTTGCCCATCGTGTCTTCCTCAACTTCTTTTTCTCAGCTAATCTCCGCCAGCATCAACTGCAAAAGACTAGTGACAGCAATGCGAACAATCAATCTTAAATGCCATTACTGATGTGTTGGATCTTACACTGCGACCACAACGACACCCCTGGTTTAATTGAGAGCACCGGGAGGCACATTCAGCCAAAAACGAAGAAGACCAGATCTACCAGCGGGATCTACGGGTGAAGAAGAAGGGAGGAACACCGATTTTTCCGAAGAAAAAATAATGAGCATGAGTAGTGGGAAGTCGGAGAAACAATTTCATCAACAATTTCACCAGAGGATAAAAAAGAACAACCCAAGGCTATAAGACTGGACTAGAGCCTTTAAAGATGAAGATGGGAATATGGTAGTAGATTCACATTCTGTGCTGAGTATTTGGAAAAAATATTTTTCCAGGCAAAGTGAACCATTTAACTTGGACGATGACACGTCAATGGATTTGAACAACACAAAGTGGAGATAGCGATATCGAAACTTAAGTCCAGCAAGACTGCTGAAGGGGATGGCCTGCCGGCTTCAAAAGAGCGGGAGATGACTTTGTAGGGAACATAGACCAACTAATCTGTAAAATTCGGAGGAAAATATGCCCGAAGAATTGAATCTCAGTATTGTGTGCCTCATCCATAAGAAAGGCGATGTCAACTACAGCGGAATAAGTCTCCTAAACGTCGCATATAAGGTCTTGTCCGCCGTGCTGTGTGAATGCTTTAGACCGTTTGCCAACAACCTGATTAGCCCCTATCAGTGCGGTTTAAGGCCAGAAAAGTCAACCATCTACCAAATATTCACACTGCAGATCTTAGAGAAAACCCAGGAATTTCAGATTGACAACCAACATCTCTTCACAGATTTCAAAATCGCCTACGATGACGTCCAACTGTTGAAATACACGGACGACATCGACATCATTGGTCGTTCCCAACGTGCCATCATAGAGCCTTTCACTGCCTTGAAGTGAACGAAAACTAAAAAAAAAAAAAAAACATCGGTCCACCGCCTAGGACAAAACGTCACTGTTGACAATAACTTTGAAGCGTTTACCTACTTTGGAATAAACATCAACTCCACGAAGACTGACCCTCGCAAACCGCTACTACTACGGTTTGGCAAAACAAATGTGTTCAAAATTCCTAACTCGAAAGACGAAATTCTTACTCTACACAACCCTGATCCTCCCAGTTTCGCTATATGTAAATATAAGGTCGAGTGCTAGACGGTAAGCAGAAAAGCAGATCTGCTCTGGAAACTTTCGAGAGATCCTTGGTCGGATATGCGGGCCCGAGGAGAGCGAATGGAGGAGAAGATACAATCGCGAGCTCTATGAGCTGTACCAAGATGTAGATGTAGTCGGAAGAGTCGGAAGAGCCAAAACACGGCTCGGCCACATCGAGCGAAAGGACAATAATGCCAGCTGTACACGAGAAACTAATTGGCCAACTGGTTGACAGACTGGTTGTTTTGAAATCGTTCAGCTCATCGTCAGACTTCTCTACACACGGGTTATTTGCAACTAGTCTGTCAACCAGTTGGCCGATTAGTTTCTCGTCTGTAGCTTAGTGTAGGATCGAACTTTCGCCTTAAAGACAAAGCTATAGCGGATGACAGAGTACTTGGTCTTCTAGAGAACTGCAAACAGGGTTCCTAGGATCAAAGAACATGGAAGCTTGCTGTGTCTCAGACAGAGACGCCCCACGGGTCAGGAACCAGTTAAATAAGTAAATATGCTAGCGTAACTTAGGAAGATAATGGAGGAATCTCGCTGCTCTATCAAGATCAGCAACAACACCACCGAACCCGCCGATACTGGAAAAGGTTTGAGAAAAAGTGACGCTCAGCAAACTGTTAAACAATGGTGCGATTGCAAGGATTGAAATGGGAGGACCCAAGATAGATTCGGCTGTAAATAAGGCCAACATGCAATATATGCTGTCAACGAGAAATAACTCTCTGCATCAGCGACTCGGCCAGAACGTTGACAGCTATAACTTCGAAGTAATAAAAGATTTTGTCTACACGGGCCCCACGGTTATTTCGAAAAATCGACATCAGCAAAGAGATTAAGCGTTTAACCTCAACCATCCCAGCCCTGCTGTATGACGCAGAGGCATATACTCTGACAAAAGCGGTTGAAAATGCAGTCGGTGTCTTTGAAAGGGAGATTCTTCGCGTGACATTTGGTCCAGTTTGTGTCAAGGAGAATATTCTATGACGAACTTTACGGGCTATATAGCGACGGCAACATAATCAAAAAGGTGCGAATGCAGCGGCTGAAATAGCTAAGACACATGAAGCGCATGGACATCAGTCTTTGAATCCACCTCAGCGGGGCAACAAAACAGAGAATGACCCTACCTTAGGCGGCGCGCACACTTTGTGACCTCAATCAAATCGGTTTGAGAAACTGGAGGCAACGAGCTAAAGACCAAGTTAATAGGAGGTAACATATATAAATACACTTCATAGCAGAAGTGATGCAATCAGCATGCATATTTGTATTAGACGTACGCTTAACACATAGACTGCATATTTCCCATAGCTAAAGGGTATAACACGACGAATTCATTCGATTCAATCCAAAAGTTAAAGCTATTCCTCAGCAGGGCATCGTTTTCATTCGAAAAGGAAATACCTTGTGGGTGTTACGGATCGTCCTCTGCCACGTAACCCGCATTATATGAAAGGTTGCGGTTTTCATGTGATTGTGGGTGCATGTAGAACATGAGAAGGCGTTTCGGGGTATCGTCCAATGTCAAGAAATAACCTCGTAAGCAGAATCCTTTACAGCTTCATATGAGTACACACTCCCCGGTGTCAAGCCAGCGCTTTTTCCCCCGACGCAAATCTGATATTACTTTCTTCATCCAACAAAACTGTGTACGCCTCCGTTTTAATTAAATCAGATGGATGGAGAAATACAGGTCCTTTGTTGGGATAATCACTTCACACATCATCCCCCGTAATGATTATTTAATGCTTTGTACTCGGTAAAAGGACCTCAGCCAGGGTTCGGCAAAGCTTTTCCCCTAGAAACTGTCTAATTCCCGTTTGGATATAGATTTTACTCCACGTTAAATCAGATACACACAACGTGCAGACAAAACAATCCTCCCACATAGATTGTGTTTACATTTGCAGGTGGATTTTGATTGAAAATTAAAAAAAAAAAAAAATAAAAAATTGATAACCTACAGTGAAATGTTCGGCTGAATTGTAATCCTCATCCATGTAGATACGAATGCATGAGTACTCGCTGAACTCCTCGGCTTCGCAGAGGCTCCGTATGAATTCCTGTACGTATTCCATTGATTTCTCATAGGTCTTGCCGCCGACTTCCTGCAGGTGAAGCGCCAAGAACTGAGGCCGTAGCAGTGTTATTCGAGTGAGAAACTCCTCCAACCAGGGGCTTAATAATCGCGAGGGCTGTAAAACACACACAAGAAAACAAACAGAAATCCAATTAGATTCAAGTAAAATCAATATAGTGCACACGTTATGAGTTTATGGTGTTAAAATCGACATGAGGGTGGACAGAGGACCGAGCGAGCAACCACCCACTTGGTTTTTGCTTTGTGGTAACACTTACATCTTCAAAAACGCTTCCAACATTGGCCGTGACTAGCAGTACCGAGGAGGCTTCAGCACTTGAACTCATGATTGCACTTAACGAATAATTTATGAGAGATGAGAATGAGAATTAAGAACGTATAACGATCACAACTTGTTTGCTAATAGGATTCTAAATTGTCCGCGAGGAATTCGACGATTCCGTGCCCCTTGTGTAAGTTTCACTTCGATCCGATTACTTTTCGTTTTTTTTTTTTTTTGGGCCGTGCGCTGCGTTGTTTATTTTAATGTGTATCACTAAATTGTTTCGTTTTCGTTTCTTTTTTTCCACTCCACTCAGTGGTGCACTTAATTTTTTCACACAACGCAACGAATAAATATTTCTTTTTCTGCTGCGGTTGGAGTTTTTTTTTATTTATTTAATTTTCAGCGCGAGGTATTTGTTTTAGTCGGTAGAACGTGGATTAGTTGGTCTAATTGCGATATCAGTCATTTTTTGTTAATTTTATTCTGCGGAGTGAAATCTATTTTCCTGTCATCGTGCAAAACAACACACAAAAACTACATCACACACGAGAAAATTGAACTGAGACCCTCTCTGGGAGTGGATTTGGATTGGATAGCCAGCGCGAAATTTCTCTTGACGTCGGCTTGACGTCTGCGAGTGGCAGGTTCTTTTTTTTTTCTCTATGTGTTTTGACGTTTTCCTTTGGGTTGGCTGTTCGTGCGCGAAAGGTAGGGCATTGCTACGGGAGAAAGTGCTACCGTCACGCATATTATTAGTGGAGAATTTTAATTATTACAGTGGCAGCCAGGAAATGTGTCGTGTTAATTTTGATGTTCAGTTAATTTACAAGCTGATCTACAGTAATTATGTTTGCAGAAAGTACGTCTTCATGAATTAGTTTATGTTCTAGACCTACGATTAAGAAGACCTTTTGTGTCTTTGTAACTTTACCGTCAGATATATCTTGTCTGTACTTCCTTATTAATCATCTTGGGGATTATACAGTTTCCAAAACGCCAAAGTTTGAAATCACCATTTTGTAGATCTTGACGAAATAAGCACAAAATACTAGGAAACAAATTTATTAATCGCTTAGTTTAGGAGTTATCGAGGTTTAAAACTAAATCTTTTCCTATGTAAAATAGACGTAAACACTGCCCAAAGTAATTCATACCGTGGACATGCCCAGGATAAATCTCTGCTAAAAAGTCTATTAAATAATTTCGTAATGACGTCATGACGCACATATTCTTCAGTTTTTTTACTATTTTCCTATGAAATATGACTTTAATTGCACTTAATCTTACAGTTTAGAAGCAAAACTAATTGTTTGCATCAATTCCCAACAATTTTTCCATCGAAAAACTGATTTTTCAAAAATAATTCCAAGAGACACGCGTACTGACAAAAAGTGCAGTGAATTCATTTATGAAACGAACGCATTTTTTCGCCGATTTTGTGTCACAAGGAAAAGTGTTCCAGTTCTTCGTGATTTAATGAATCTTGGGCAGCTAGATAAATGGAGAATGGAATATAAATTGTTAAGAGAGGCGTGAAAGGAGAAAATATTGAGAAATATCAGTTTATTTTCGCGAATTGAGAAAAGTAAAAATGCGGACTCGGTAAACTGAATTTTAGCGGAAATAACCTCCTATTCTACTCAAGTGAAATGAACGTATATTAGGGAAATTAGAGCAGAGTTGAAGGAGGTTTCGGGCAGCAGGTGGTTTCAAAGACTCTTCGACTACGACTCTTGTGGAACCGCTCTAATTTGCCTAGTAAATAATTTTCTGCTGCAGGGCTAATTTCACGACCTTGTTTGATGTGAATTTCTATACAGAAGTCTTCAAAAATTTTATCAAAATAACTTCGGTGTGTCATTGGCCAGATTGCCAGTTTCGGCTCCAATGAATAGATTAACCCAAACGATGAAGCTTTTAATTTTTAATTCAGTGCGTAGAACATAACAAATGCTAACAGAACAGTTTTTCATTTCAAATTTGGTAAAACACCTACCGTGAATATCAACTTCACCACATTACCGACCGTTTTTACCCGCTCAAACCCCCTACTGTAATCTCACCCGACCGACAAGCAGCCATTTTTATTTCACAGAAAATTGCCAACCAGGGAGAAAATTGAAGCGCACTTTTTCCTCTTCCGCGTAAAATTAAAGATTCAGCATAATTTCTATAAAAAAAAATATCTCACAAAGTAAGTAACAACTAAACTCTCAGCGAAAAGGTCAAGATTTTATCAAATTTCCTTGTGTTTCCAAACCAAAATCAAAAAAATATACCCGAGCGCCCATACGACGCGAAACCAAGAAAAAAAAAACATGGCCGCACGCAAAAATTGTGAAATCATGAAATCCATCAGCGACATGTCGAGTGGCAGCAGCAGCAGCGAGGATTCCGATTTCGAAGATATCTTCAGCAGTTCCCACAGTATTAGTCAAAGTTCAACAACAGAAAGCACCGAGAAACAGAAATCCGTTCAACGGATGCCGACACGTCGACCGGATCCAAACGTTTGCAATCGCAATGCTCTGCTTGCCAGGGAAAATCGACGCAAAAAGAAAGCCTACGTCGAAACACTGGAAAAGGAACTCGACGGCATGAAGTATACAAACAAAAAACTTCACAAACTTCTGCGAAAACAAATGAAAATGGTGAAGCGACTGGAAAGTGAAAAGCAGTACTACAAAGGATTATTCTCCAATAAGTCGGATATTCTTAATTTGGTTTCAGTGTTGAACACGAAAGCAGCACCGCTCGGCACTGTGTTCTCCCCCAAAGAATCGTCCTGTTCGCCGACAGATTCAACACGATCAACATCGAGCGCGGAACCACTTGGATTTAACTACGACTGCAACGACAATGGTAGCGGATTGCTCAACGACCCGTTTCTGACCGAAGAATTCATCAATGATTTCAATTTTTTCACAGATTCCGCCTACGAGCCGTACAGCGAAACAAATTGGGACCAACTCCTGGGAATGGACGACGGCCCCCTGCCAGAGGAGGACACTTCTTTCAGCCGTTGCGAAGTGCAAACGAATATAAACGGCGAACACAATTATTTTAACAACCTCGACGGTAATATTCGGGACGAGGAGGAGGACAGTGGACTCTGCCTGCACATTGCCCGTGGCAAGGTTTCCCTCGAATACTGTTCCAGCTGTCATCTGAATGCAAAACGATGCACCACCAGCAGCTCCCTACCCGACCAACTGCTGGTCGTTGACTAAAAGTCTTCAACTTGCAAGGCAAGAGGATACTTTGTCGTGTCACTGAGGTAATGGCAAGGAGTTCGTCATCCTCCGACAAATTGGTAGTTCTTAAGATTTAGTTTAAAATTCTTGTTAATCGATGCAATTCTTTCCAAAAATTTATCATTTAATCTATTGTAGGAGTTTGATAGAATCACGTCTTATCCGAAAAACTTTGCACTTAACAATCTTTTCAACATTCCAGACGCTGGATGCGATGTGTGTTTCGTCCTAAATATGTAAAAAACGAAAAAAAAAAAAAAAAAACCTATATTCGAACTCGTAGCCAGAAAGGTGGGTTCCCCAACCGTCTCAACAACCAGAAAACTTCGAGGAAGTTCTGCATTTAAGACGAAACACTTGTTTCTGAGAAGCGAAATGCAGAATTTACCTCGAACTCCAGTTGTGTGTTCCTAGAAGAAATTTGTTTATTTTCCAATTGTCAAATCTTTCAGCTTCGTGTGAGACGTGAGAGCACGTATCAGAGCCAAGAGCGGTCAACAATAGCACGCGCGTCTTTTGTAAAACAAAATATGTATCGTTCCAAAAGCGGCGCCCCCCCCCCCCAGAAACGAGAAACTGCCGAAGAAGTTTGCTGCTGTTGCAGCGGGATGTAATCGGACGTCCTTGACGGTTTGACTCTAACCGATGGCAATCCCGAAGCAACAGCAGCCACTTCAGAATGCAGGACACCTTCTGTTTTTTAAGAGAATCAAATATTTTTAATTGTTCTTGACTAAGTTGCAGGTTTTGAAACTCGTTCACGACACACATGCATTGCTTGAGAAGCGATTAATCAAGCTGTGTCGCATGTTTGGATTGAAAAACGCCGCCGGTAGGTAAATCTATCTAAACTCCTGCAATCCTTTTTCATTTTAATAATATTTTTCGTTTGTTTAATTTTATGGTTATGTAAGACTCTGGAAAGAATTTTCGATATTAAGGTACATTACACACATACATATGCTTATCTAGTTCGTAAGGCCCTCAAATGATATGAAAACAATAAAACGATTGAATATTTATAAACACATGAACTCTGGTGGTTCTCTTTTTTATCAAAAACAAGTCACGCGCTGAGGAGAATTTTGTAAACAACTTCCACTTCGCTGCGATGATTCATGAGGCAGAATCTGTTGAAACAAATGTAGGTGTGTCTGCTGTCGAAGTGGTGATTCATGGAACTCAGTTTCGATTATTTGTCTCAGAACCAGAGTGGTTGTAGCTGGTGCGGAGGTGTGTATATATTTTTTTCAATCCGTCTTTCAGCTACGAAAGATGCATACACAGGATTGTCTTCCCTAAACCAACCTCTCAGAGGTAGAAGACTCCTCAACTTGATATTTTCGACTCTCAATGCATAACCTATACGTTGCCTCATTAGGAGAAGTGATGCAATATTGTAATGAAACAATCACAAACGTGAAGCTATGGATACAGACAATAGGTTTAGAGTTAGCGGACCAGAAAACCAAAGCCGTTCTCATAAGCAGGCGTAAAAAAGTGGAAGACCTAACCATACAGGTCGGTAAGCATATCATCGAGTCGGAAGTTTTTCATCACTGGCGAATGAGGCGCCAGTGGCGGCACTATGCAGGTTAATGCCAAACATTGAAGGACTGAGGCAGCCGTTCAGAAATCTTCTAACGACCGTGAGCAAGTCTGTACTCTTGCATGCGGCCGCAATATGTGCATCAGCGACGCATCATTAGTCGTGCATCAGAAGGATGAACTGAGCGGACTGGTTTGCATCCTTAAAAATAAGCTGCGCTTTTAGAACTAGGTCCGCGGGTGCTATAAGTGTAATATCTGGCCGCATGGCTTTCGATCTAGAAGCGAAGTAGACTGCAGAAGAGCAACCATGGAAGCTATGAAGGCAGAATGGTAACTTAGGTGAAATATCACAACCAAGAGGCGATGGAATATAAACTGATCCCCAACATTGATGAATGGATTAGCAGAAAGCACGGAGAGGTAAACTATTACCTAACGCAATTCCTATCACGGCATGGATGCTTTTGGGAGTACATCTCCAATTACAAGCATGGGGATGACCAATTCTGCCAGTATTTTGAAGGAAGACCCCAGGACACAAAGTATATGCTGGTGAAATGCAAAAACTACACACATGCTAGAAACACCCTGGAGAGAGGAATTGGCGGTAAATTGACTCCAAGAGGTTTGATCACATTAAGACTGGCGACGCGCGAAGCCTGGGAGACTGCAAGTGAAGTTATCACAAGGATAATGCAACAACAGCGAATAGAGAAAGAGTAGCAAGAAACAAACTGCTGGCTCTGGCGGTTGAAAAAGAGACGACTAAATGTTAAACCTGGCCCTGCGAAGAAATGCCTTGACTAGTGCCGCAGGGGGCAAACATGAGACAGAGCAAAGAGGAAGTGTGTCTTTTAGCACGTAGGCATGCAAGAGTATGGAGTCGGACATAACTCATACGAATTTTCACACTTACCTGTGCATCAAAACCGTTGTTTAGTTCGCATTTCGTTAGCCCATATTAAAGCTTTGTAGAGTACGAACATATATCACTGAATATGTGCGGGATGGACTGCGACCTGTAGGATTTATTGTGCTGACCTAATGGTTATCCCAGAAGCCAAATCGAGGCTCTTAATAAACCTCAATAGCGCTTTAGGTTTCAAGTATCCACTGGGCATATCTTGTCCCGTGTTAGATACAGTGATCTTTTCTTTGCGACCCCTGGGCACTCGCAAAGAATATGTTCAGACGTCTTTTTTTTTTTGCTCTCCGCAGAGTCGACACATGTCTGTATCTGATAACTTTTCATGCAGATGGTACTTCAGCGGACAATGTTCAGTTAGGTGGCCCGTTAACGTCCCTAAATCTTCTTATTTAGTTCTAGTTGCTTCTTTTTGCCCTATTTTTGGTTGGGGTTGTTGAACTTTTTAGCTTGCTTCAGGCCTTTTTGTTGTGCCCAATATTTAGTGAGCCCATCGGCCTCCTATTGTGTTATTTTGGAGTGTATTCTACTGGGACCAGTGAGTGGGCGACAAACGACTCTTCTCATCAGACAGTTTATGATCTTTGAAATGGAACCCTGTTTACGGAAACAAGGTTGAAACAATCCCAGACGAGCTTTGACCCCATCGAATAGGACCTAAGGGCCATTAATCCTACCTAGTTATTCGAAAAGTTAACAATGTCTGGTGACTTTCCAAGCGCTGCTGCAGGCTTGAATTAGGGACCATAAACCTCGGCTCCAGTATTGGCTGTCATCGGGAATGTTTTCATTGCTCCCGTAACAAACACGCATGCCAGGCGATGCCGTCGGTTTAACTGTCCTTGGGGTTCTGACGTGCATGGTTTTTGGCCATAATGCTAGGGATGTTTAGGTGACAATTGGTTTTATGATGGCACTTTATAGCCAATAGATCATCCTGGGGTTTACCGTATAGGCATATTGGCCTAGTCGCCTTATTCAGGTAAAAATTCCGATTGCGTTTTATCGAGGATTACTCCCAGATCGCTTAAGATCGTGCTTTCTCTTCCTGGAAAAGGGTACAAGACAGTTTTATCGGGTATTATAGTCAGACGAAAGTCCTGCACCAATTTGAAGTCAAGTTAAGGGTAATCACTGATTAAAACTCTTCGGAATCCTACCTGCCATCACAGCTTCAGTTTTGAAACTTGCATAACTGCGATGTTCCTGAGATGAAACTTTTGTGTTTTTCAACTTGTGTGTGGGTGCACCGCCCTGTTGGAACCACATATTCCCCAAACTCACTTACTTACTTAGGTGGCGCTACAGTTCGGGGTGAACCTGGGCCTCAACCAACAAGCCTCTCCAGTTAGACCGGTCCTTAGCTAACTGCTTCCAGTTTCGCACTCCAAGTTGGTTGAGGTCCTCTTCCACTGCCCGCCACCTTAGGCGAGGTCTTCCTCTACTGCGTTGACCCTCCGGGTTAGACTCGAAGACTCTGCGAGCCGAAGCATTTGTGTCCATTCGCTCTACATGCCCCAGCCATCTGAGCCGATGGATACGTATCTTCTTGACTAGGGTGATGTCTTTGTACAACTCGTAAAGTTCATCGTTGAATCTTCTCCTCCAGAACCCGTCAACGCAAACAGGACCGAATATCTTACGAAGAATCTTTCTCTCAAAGCAACCAAGGATATCTTCATCCGCTTTCGATAGAGTCCATGCCTCAGCGCCATAAACCAGGACAGGGATGATTAACGTCTTATAAAGAGTTTCCTTAGTTTTTCGGGATAGGGCCTTACTACTCAATTGCCTTCTTAGCCCAAAGAAACAGCGATTGGCAAGAGTTATTCTTCGCTTGATTTCTGCGTTTGTGTTGTTATCGGATGTGATAGCGGAGCCGAGGTAATCGAAGTCCCTTACTACCTCGAAGTTATAGCTGTCTACCGTGACGTTCTGTCCGAGACGTCGATGTTGGGTGTCCCTTCTTGATGACAGCATATATTTTGTTTTGCCCTCATTGACCGCTAAGCCCATTTTCGCCGCTTCCGTCTCAATACTCGCAAAGGCGACAGTGACATCACGCTGCGTTCTTCCGATTATGTCAATATCATCGGCGTATGCGAGTAATTGGACGGACTTTTGAAAGATTGTTCCTCTGGTGTTGGCGCGTGAGTTTTGCACAACTGTTTCAAGAACAATGTTGAAGAAGTCGCATGACAGCGCGTCACCTTGTCTAAATCCTTTTTTGACATCAAAGGTCTCGGTGACGTCTTGACCGACCATGATGGAGCAGCGTGCATTCTGCATTGTCATCCTGCACAGACGGACGAGTTTGGCACGGATGCCAAAACTAGACATGGCTCTCTATAGCTCGTCTCTATAAATGCTGTCATACGCGGCCTTGAAATCGATGAAGAGGTGGTGGGTATCGATTTAGACTTCTTGGGTTTTCTCCAGGATCTGCCGAAGTGTGAAAATTTGATCGATTGTGGACTTTCCTGGCCTATTCCCCAAACACAATTCATTTATTTGTGGGAGCTAGTAGTCGATGAGCGCTCACAAGTCACAATAACTCTGTTGCCGACGATCTCGAAAAAATATCGGCCGATCACCTTTTCTCTGTAAAAGCCGTAACAAATAGTGACTAAGAGGATGTAATGGCTTCAGTTAGGCAGAAGCAATGACTTTTTTTATTCACGTATCAAAATAGGTGGAAATTCGTCTCGCCGCTTATGAGAAATTTCAATGGAATATCATCTTCATCGCGGCCGGGGTTAAGGAGTGGTAAACTTAAAGTTTTACGCGATTGTACGGGAGCATCTCCAAGCCTTTTACCAAAAATCTCTGAAAAGACAGTCTATTGATTCCCAATTGCGTGGCACGTCATCTGCTTGATGTTTAAGTGTCCCCTTGAACCTCTCCAGCTACAGCAGACATATTCTCGAGCGAATGGCCCCTCCGGTGCCGGCTACTGGTCCGTGTCAAGCAAGTCTTTTCGAGGTGAGCGGCTAAAAGTAACTTTCGTGAAGCTATTGTGGTAATCGGTCAGTCCCACTGCCCCTCGAAATGCACCATTGATTTAACTTTTTTTTCTGGGTCTAGCAAGACTTATCCGCAGAAGAAATGTTACAACAAAATCGATAGAGAAACGACTTAATTGAGTTGGGTGTATTTTGAACTTTTGTTTTTTTTTAATTAAATTTAATTTACTAAACTAAGGAAACAAATAAAAAGAAACTAACAATTCACAATCTGTGTACTTTTTTTGCTTTTTTTTTTTTCTTGTTTTAAGACTATTTCGTATAAAAGAGGAACAAAACTTTAAAAGGAAAAAAAAATGTTTTACAAAATAAGAATTATTTTCTGTTGATGGTTTTGACATTTTCCTGTGGTTTCCAGTCTACTTAACCTCAATTGGTTCATTCGATTTACAGAGATCCGCCACCAGCGTGTCCAATAGCGCTCTCAATTCCTGCTGTGCAAACTCCTGTGGCAGAGGCAATCGCTCTAGAGCAATTTTAATGATTAGACAGGGATTCAACACTGGACAAACGACGAGTACACCGCGCACAAGACAAGCTAAACTCTGGGCGATTTCACTCTGACACAAGCGATGTTTTGGCGTTGGACATGGCAGGAGGTTAATGCGGGAGCAGAGGTCAGCAAGTTGTGGTTTGAGGTTCTCCCAGCGAGCTTCGATGTCACCTTCATGTAGATTTTTAAGACTTTTAAACTGAAATGGAGAGGGAAGCTTATAACGTGAATTCCAAGCGAGTTCGCAATTAATTTACCTTCTCATTGATGTCAATGAAGTCCAAGAAGATTTGTCCTTGGTTTGACCAATTGGGTACTTTGATACTCTTGTTCAGTGATGGATTATCGAACTGACTTAGCAGATTATGCAGGTAGTTCATATTATCTACAAAAAGGCAGTGAGAAGAGTTGCATATGAAAGTGTTACCTGTCGGAACTTACCATTAATAACTGCATCGGGTGCAATATGTTCAAAAATGACTTCATGTGCTTGTGCCCACTTGTGAGCTTTCAGCAAATATTTGGCTTGCATGTGGTAGTTGCCAGTGGCACCGGCCTTGACCGCCTTCGCCCAGTCCAACCACTTTTGCGGCACACCCAAGACATTGATTATGAATTTCTCATTGTCTGTTAGAGCACCGTCGTTGGAAACCGACACATATCGATAGAGATAATCTTGGACATGCATTTCTCGTACATTTTTGTTCTTTATATGAAGCAAAGCAAACACGGACCATTGCCAGAGGCCATAGTTCTCCAATTGTGATGCAAAGTCAACATGAAGCTGACTTTCGTACAGTTCGGAGCAGTGATGATAGCCAAGAGCTTCGAATGTTTGCAAAAGTAACCAGCTACAAAGGAGATGTACAATTTTTGAATCAAGTCGTTGACATTGGAGATAAACACTAACCTCAGTCGATAGTCCATGGGATCTGCAGTGTGGTTCAATGGATTCAGAATGCTCTCGAGGGGATGACTTCGTTTGGAATAGAGTTGAAGAATGTGGTAACGTAGGTCATACAGCGGGTGTTTTTCACTACTTCCTGTCGATTCGGTGTAATGGGGCGATGGTGGCATTGCGTAGAATTCAGCGGCTTTGAATGATTTCTCGTATGCGATTAGAGCGTCTGTGATGGAGCAAGTAGGTGAGCAGAGATACCATAGTTGGAGCTAAATGAAAGGGAAGTAGATAAATATTTTGTAAGCCATAGCAACATGAAAATTTAAGACCACTGTCCAGAGTTCTAGAAAGTGCCACTAATGCCTGACCATGGTGAGGATCAAATTGGTATTCAATGTCGTAAATGGCAGTTGTTTCATCACGCATTTCTTTACCTGGGAGCCTGTTGATTGCTCAAAACTTGGTGTGAACCAAGCCAAGCTTATAATCAACGGTCGCTAGTGGTGACCCCTCAATTAACTTTATGTGTACATGGCTAATCATGCCACGTTACTAAAATAAGCAATCTAACGAAACCTAGGATAAGGCTAAGATCTTACCTAGACTAGGATGGGCTCCTAGATTTCAGGGACACTACTTGACTAAGGGAGAGAATGATGTAATTCGTCAGAATAGATTAGACAGCTATGAGCTAAACGAAGTGAGATGGTGCAGGAAAATACTAATCCCTAGACCGTAACACTGTACTACTCTATTCTTCCAGAAATCCACAGGGATTTGTAGTGAGAATCATGCCCGTAGTCAGCTAGGCACTGAAGGGAGCTGAGCTCCCTCTGAGATTTCGGGTCCTTTGTTAGAAATTTTCATTCACCGGGAGAACAATATCTCGATTTGTGTGTGAGCTCCTTTCAAAATCTCGGGAGCACTCTCGAAAATTTAATCCTGGCTACGGAGGTTGTGAGACTACAGCTTTAACCAACAGCACGTAGAGGCCTTATTGCACGGCATCCGTGTGGAGATAAGCCAAAACCCGGATAAGAATACGACGCATCACCATTTTACAGTGCTTAGGACCTCCTAGGTCGCCTTCAATACAACGCCAAACCGACACATCTAGACTTGACTAGATCCGACACATCTAACCGACCAATCCAACTACAACACTTTATTACTTACGGCCAAAACTTTAATCCATTCAACATTCTCGAGCGTGTTTATTGGTCCGTGAGATGAGTCCATCAATGCTACTCCAGCCACCAGCATGAACAGCTTCAAGCGTTCAACGCTTATAAATTTATCCGCCTCAACCTTGTGCCAAGCAGCCAGTTGATCTTCCATCAATTGTCTCACTACAGGTCCCGATGATAGCTGTGAAAGCAGTAAGGCCAAATTCGCTTCATCATAGCGAAATGCCAATTCACAAGCCTCAATCACCTTGTGGCACATAAGCAGATCCATCAAGTGGTCACTGTAAGTATTCTTGGAAACACTTTTTGTAAGGATATCTTTATCGGTTAGAGTATTCTCCAGCCATTGAGAGAGTAAATTCCTTCGACACATAACAGCAAGGTGACTGGCTACTTCACGACCTTCCAGTTCGTCATGTTCGCCCCATAGAGCCAAACAGAGTGACCAAACTGAGACGGTATATTCCTCCAGAGGTCCAAAATTCAGCTGTTTGAGGGCCTCATCCAAATGTTTGACAATTAGTTCAGTTCCAGCGTTAGGCTTGATCATCGGACAGTCACTGCCCTCCACCTCGACTTGCAGAGAGTTCTTCAGTTGAATTTGTAGATGTTCGACAATACTCTCGCCGAACTTATCAATGTGTATTGTGGATGCAATCTTCAGTTGATGCAAGACAGTCGGAGAATAGTCATTAGACTCTCGGCCACAGAACAAGTCCTTTAGATTTACGAGATTCGCATCTGAAATATTGTTGCAGCTTAGACATAACTTACTCGTAGGCAATGAAATAACTTACTTGTGATATTCCTAACGGCAGAGTTCTTGGTTCCAGGCAAAATCAATGTATTCTGTGGTCCGAAGGCAACTCTAAATCGGCGGCTGTTGAAAATACCCAAATCTGCGGCACATTTACCCTGCAACCGAAAGGCGAGAGACTTCTCGAATGGCACCTGAGACGCCATAACTTTAACCTGCGCCACCTTTGGCTTTATGATGAGTGGTTGGTATTTTACCAAAGGCGCTGGTTCCACTATCGTTGTTGGTGGCTACAAGGGAGAGAGAATTCGATTTTACTTCATTCTATCGAAGCTTGTGATATTTTATACAGACCTCAACTTCCGCGGCCTTGTCCCTGGATGACTCATAAGGCGGACTTTGACTAATTGGATAGTCAACTTGACTTGACGCACCGGAGTTACCATAGCCATCTTTCCACAATGATTGCGATGATGAATACTGGTCATGGTCGTGGGTTAGGAATAGACGATTTCTTACATTTATATCGATGGCATCACGATCATCTTGTTTCTCAGAAGCAACTGAAAAAGAAGGGGAATTGTCGAATTCTGGAGGTGAATCGAAGTTTATGTAGAGACTCACCAGATTTGGCATCCATATCGTCGTCAATGAATAATGAAGCTTTCATTAGTTGCAATTTGTGTGAATCGGTGCCTGTGCCTTGGGCTAAAACTGCGGTTGGACTGGTGAGATTTGTTCGTTTGGAACTGTCAAAGAACGAATAGTCCGTTTGACCAGAACTTTGTAGAAACTCTGAAATGAGAGAAGGATATATACGAGATCAGTGTCTTAAAAAAAATACGTCCCAAGGACTGCTAAAGGAATAAGGCACACCCTCTAGACATCGAAGGCACGTACGATAGGATCGAATACGACTCGATGGCAGGGCCAATCAGTAGTAGAGAAATAAAAAACTCTTCCTCTTCAAGAGTGTAGGTGTGTGTGGAACTGTAGTTAAAGGATTCGAGAATTTGCCGATACAACGGTGGACGAAATAATGAGATTCATCAAATCCACAGGGTGGTTTGTATCACAGACGCAGTAAGTTGATCATGTTCTACTGATAGGGGACATCTTGGGGGGAACCCAACGGGTATCACAATGGGTCTGAACTGACCTGAGTGTGGCTATGTGGTTTCTTTCTTTCGCCTTCCCACTAACTTAACCTAATCTACTGCATGTTTTAGAATGGTGTAACATTGAAGGACTTTACATCAATCCTTGAAAAGACTATTCTAGTGGCTTTTATGAAAAAAAAGTCAATCTTGGACTTATCAACAGCAAAGGTACCACTCTAATCTACTCCAATGAGATTAAGTTTCTCGGCCTTGTCTTAGAGCATTAATGGTTAGTCGTTGCCTTTATGGTAGAACTTGGAGTCTTAGTCCCAAAACGATACATTCGTTGTAAAGGGTTTTTCAATAGGGTTGTTACAAAAGTAGAGCGACAGGGACAGCAAACGACGCCATATTTTTCTTGCGGTTTTTTGACATTTCTCTTCAGTAAGGTTTGCCATTTCATGATGGAAAGATATACGAGCCAACAAAGAGTCGAAATTATTAAAATTTACTACCGAAATTCGGAGTCAGTGGCCTCAACGTTAAGAGCGCTACGTCCAATTTATGGTCGTCATAATCGTCCTAGCAGATCAACAATTGAGCGTCTAGTGGAAAAATTTGAATCCACAGGCACAGTACAAAATGTTCCCGTGCCAGTGAGACAAAGAAGTGCCCGTAGTGTCGAGAATATTGCTGCCGCTGAGGCTTCAGTTGCAGAAAGCCCAAATGTGTCTCTCACAAGTCGTTCTCAAGCGTTGGGCATCTCTGTGACATCGTTGTGGCGAATTTTGCGAAAAGATCTTGGCCTACATCCTTACAAGATTAAATTGACGCAAGAACTGAAGCCGCTTGACCACCAGAAGCGTCGTATATTCGTGAATTGGGCTGAGCAACAACTTGAAAATGATTCGGATTTTCATCGAAAAATCATCTTCAGCGATGAGGCTCATTTCTGGCTGGATGGCTTCGTCAATAAACAAAATATGCGGTGTTGGTCAGGCAGCAATCCACACGTACTCCATGAGTCATCATTGCATCCCGAAAAAATTACGGTTTGGTGTGGTTTATGGGCCGGCGGCGTCATTGGGCCGTACTTCTTCCGTGATGATCAAGACCGGCACGTTACTGTGAATGGGGATCGCTACCGTTCAATGATAACCGAATATTTTTGGCCCCAATTGGATGATATGGACTTGGAGGACATGTGGTTCCAACAGGACGGCGCCACAAGCCACACAGCGAATGTCACAATCAATTTATTGGAAACCAAGTTTGGTGAACGTGTTATCTCACGAAATGGTCCAGTCGCTTGGCCGCCTCGGTCGTGCGATTTGACGCCGTTAGACTATTTCCTGTGGGGCTACGTCAAGTCTATGGTCTATGCCAACAAGCCAGCGACGATTGATGAACTTCGTACGAATATCGAAGGTGAAATTGCAGCAGTATCGGCCGATTTATGCTTGAAAACCGTCGAAAATTGGGTTCAGCGTCTGGACTTCTGCAAGCGTGCCCGTGGTGGCCATGCAAAAGAAATCGAGTTCCATACATAATGGCATCGAACGTACTTTCACAGGAATAAAGAATTTCATTGATATCCAAAACCGTTTTTATTTTATTTAAAAAAACTTTTGTAGCGCTCTTATTGAAAAACCCTGTACATTTCGATAGTTAAATCCGTTACATCTTATGCGCCTATAGTTTGTTAACCAAAAGTTCTTGGACGGACAAGGTCAATTAATGAAAAGCTACCAAGAATTGCCTATATCGGTATCAGGTATTATGCGCACCTGCCGCAGTTCACCTACTCGCTGCCCGTTATGCTATAAAGCTGCGAGACACATGAAAATATGACACTTCACTCAATCCCAAGTACAAGCAAGCAAGTGAACTGTACGTTATGGTTAGGGAGTTCTGTTTCGAAAGGTTTTTTGAGGCAGAAATATGAAATCTTCATCTCCACCGACGCATCGAAAATGGTTTCTGGAGTTGGTTGGACCCAACGATAAGATCTCGATATTTTTCCGAAATGAATTCAAGCTGAAATCCAAGCTATTGAGATGTGTGCCTGAATAAAAGTTGATATAGAAATTAGGGGCGTCATAATCCATATCTACGCGGATGGCCAGGCAGCGTTTAAGTGATTCAATCCAGCGCTGCCTGGCAGAATAAAGTCAAACTTAGTTGGGCATAAACCACCTGACCCGGAGAGCATTGTGAAACTCAATATGTACAACAGCTGTCTATAAGAAGGCGTGGAATGGAAGATAAGGAATGGAAAAAGCACAGACTGGTGCTCAGAAGCAAAGGTAAAGGGGACCTGAATTCCCAACCGGCGTACAGTACTCTATGTATGCTGGACATAGCGGGAAAACTTCTAGAAAGAATGCTAAAACCACAAATTTTGTTAGCAGTTCCAAGAGAAGGCGTTTTATCCCCTAAGCAATATGGATATAGAAAAGGACACGCAACAATGGGTGTCGTAGAGGTAGTAGTCAGGACGTTCCAGAAAGCCCAGCAAGGCAGTTAGAATCCAGGGAAAATCATAGTGGTATCAACCCTAGACTTGAGAAGCGCTTTCAACTGTACCAGGTGGAGCGATATGCTTAACTCCATAGAAAACATCTTCTGGTTACCACAATAACTGCTTCGAATGGTGAAGGGCTACCTCAGGGATAGAGAGTTAATATACGAAACTTCAGAATGACCCCTCAGGAAAAAAATTAGGGCTGGTGCCGCATAAAGGTCAATCCTAGAACCCGACTTATGGAACTTCTCCTACAATGGAAACCTTTCGAATTGAGATGCCTCAACATATGTATGTACGTACCTTGTAGGCTACGCCAGGACACAGAGGATGCCAAAAGACGCCTAAATCAAGTCATGAGGCGCGTCCAGTTCTGGATGCAAGACCATGAACTGAGTTAAGCAACAGAGAAGGCGGATATAGCTCTGATGGCCAGGAGACATACCCACACTATCTTTGAGATGCAGGTAGGCCCGAAAGCTGGATCCAAAGCTCACGTATTAGCATCAGATCAAGCACGCGTCCGAAAGGGCTGCAAAGATCACCTCTATTCTGAGCAGGAGGGGCCACGGTAAGCAGAACTACTTATGACAGTAACGCCCTCTACACTTCTGTACGTGTGCGAGATCTGGGCTGATGCGCTCCTGCTCGAAATGTATAGAAAACAAATTGCAGCGATACAGCGAAGAGGAGCTCTTCTGGTGGCGAGTTACTATTAAAGAGTTCTCGTAGTCTCGGGAGTAGCCTCCATTAACCTCTTAGCAGCGGAGAGAAAATATACGTGAGGAAATCAGAAGTTGGAAAGAAAGTAGCAACAGCAAAAGCCAAGGAGACCACGATGCGCCGCTGCCAAGAACGTTGGAGCAAAGAAACTAGCGGTAGATGGACCGCAACATTGAAGTACCACCGACAAGACGGGGCGAAAGTATAGAGAAGTAAATTTCTACATCATGCAAATGAAATTAAATGGCCACCGGTTCAGCTTTTGAGGCGTTAATTGGACTACTGCTACAGTGTTGCTTAGGAACTGGGAACACTTACTTTGCAAGCCCATGAGGAATATGTCCCCGGACTTAGACGATCCAAAAGATTTATAAAGACAAGAACAACATGAGAAAGCTAGTGGGCTTCCTTAGAGGCCATTGCGGTCTATGATACGATTTCAAAAAATTAAATCTTTGTTCAAACACAGAGTCGCATTTCTGTTAGAGGAAAAAACCTCCGAGCACATTTTCTGTGAATGTTTCTTGGAGAAATACAAAATGAAAATTTAAATAAAACGTCCGGCACTATACTGGTTAAGAAGACGGATCTTTTATAAGGAACTAGCTGATACCCGCGACTACGTCCGCGTGGAAAAGGACTCATTATTCCCTATATTCTTCCCCAGGTTTCAAGACGTTGATGAGTAAGTATAGACTCTCAATTTCTCATATTAATTGTTTAAGGCCCTTTGGTTTTTCTTTCTGGCTCGAGGATGACCAGTTGAATTGGCTCTGAGCTCGCTATAGGAGAAACCGTCACTCCTCAGATCCACATTTTCAAACTCTGTCTATGTACCTATTGATGTTCATTAAACCTCAACAGAAAATTGCAGACGTTTGAACTCGATGTGGTAGTCTGACGGTATCAGAGAGAAATGCGGTGGATGAAGACGGTTTTTCTCTGATTGACTCTGAAAATCCTGGTTTCGATAATGTGGTTCTGCAAACTCTTCACCTGCACAGTTTTAGAGGTTTTAGATTTGGCAACAACTTTGAAGTTAAGGATGTGGCGTGAGTTTTTTGGTGGATCGAAAGTGTGCAATAACTCTTAAGGTTATTATACAGCATCCTCGAGCTTCATTTTCGAGTCCAGAGATTCATACTTTATATTTTCAGTTGGCAACTTCTCCAGCAGAAAATTGTTGATGCTGTTGGCTGAGTCGTTTTTTTTTTTTGAGTGAAAATAGCTCTGAAATAACTCAGCCATGAACTCCAAACTAAGGAACGTTTAGGTAGATTATATTCTGCCAGTGAAAATATGTAATCATTTCTCCCATAACATCGCCATACCAAGGGTTACTTGGTATATTTATTCTTTCCTCTTTCCATCACCAATATCAAGAAAACTCCTCTGCCCTCAAGTCACGTTGAAGATGGACATGAATGTATGTTAACTCTCAATGATAGGATTTTGATATTAGGCTATCAGATGGATGACTTGAGACATGCCTTCACTCCATTTGTCGTGTCCCCCATGGGACAACAAACTGCTTGCTCTGTCTGAAGCCACCAGCTAAAAGCCCTGTCCGGAGCGTCCTATTACGATCCTCAATACCTTTCTAGGAGCATTGGTACACTCATCATACACTATAACTTTGGCTTCCCGAAGCACCTGATCCAAGTCATGCTGCTTTCAGATTTTACAAAGTGTAGACTCAGAATGACTTAGGTTGAAAGGCTTTGAGAAGGTAGAGTAACCCGCCATGTCTTCTACATTCAAGGTAGCTGCAGTACCTGAGGAAGCAACGGCTGTATTCCTTTCTCCCCTAGTTATGGCCCACAACAGATTTATCAGGAATATAGATACATACATGTGCATATGATTTCCTACAAACTTTTGCAAAATAGGTAAGATTATGTATTGTAGAATATTTGTGCTATGTTTCAAGTAAATCCGACAACAACAAAAATACATATTTTCATCATGTGCATACATATGCATGTAGATATCGTGATGAGTGAGGAAAAACAGCAGCTAGGAAAAATCAAAATAACTACCCTTGTACAACTGAGCAAAACAAAAACAACACATTTTGAAAAACGGTAAATCACCTGCTTAATTATTTCTGTTCTAGAATATACCCACCAAACTTCAATTCCAAAATCGAATTTAAATTTTTTTTTTTTCATAAAATCTCTATAACACCCTGTAGAAGCCGAATTTCGAAATGTCCTTCCTTATTCCTTGTAGACATGATAAAGGCAACCTCTGTGCAAAATTTCAGATTTCTAGGTACAAAGATTTGGGCTGGGCGTTGAAAAACAAAAAAAAAACAGTTATTTTAAAGAAAGTGCTCTTAGAAAGTAAGCACATAATGTTGGTATTATTTGTAGAGTAAATTAATATTTACACGTTTTCTTTAGTAAGTTTTTCCGAGTTCCTTGTAAAATTACTCAAAAAAGTGAGTTTTTCAAAAAAATGGGCGGATTTTGAAAATTTATAGCCTATGTTCATTCCCTAGGCTTAAGCTATCTCAGATGTGGAGTGTTAAAGATGTAATGCACACTGTGAGTGAAGGCTTCCACAAACACCAGCTCTGGAGTACATAACTAAACAAGAACTTAAAATTTTAGAACGAGAAAGGAAGAAAAAATAATAAACACTTTGAGCATGTATCTCTGATTGTAAATAATAATTAAAGCCCCTAGTTATGAGCGGCCGAGGTATTTAAAGCAGCTGGAAATGACCTGGTAGAGAGCGTACACCAACTCATTTCTAAGATTTGGTCAGATGAGTGTATGCCCGATGAATGGAATCTCAGCATCGTTTGCCCGATCCACAAAAAAGGAGACCCCCTCAACTGCGCCAACTACAGCGGTATCAGCCTCCTCAACATCGCGTACAAGATTTTATCTGCCATACTGTGTGAACGCCTGAAACCTTTCGTTAACAACCTGATTGGCCCCTATCAGTGCGGTTTTAGGCCAGGAAAGTCCACAATTGACCAAATTTTCACACTTCGGCAGATCCTGGAAAAAACCCAAGAAGTCCAAATCGATACCCACCACCTCTTCATCGATTTTAAGGCCGCCTATGACAGCATTTATAGAGACGAGCTGTATAGAGCCATGTCTAGTTTTGGCATCCCTGCTAAACTCGTCCGTCTGTGCAGGATGACGATGGAGAACTCTCGCTGCTCCATCAAGATCGGTAACGATCTTACCGAAGCTTTTGATGTCCAAAAAGGTTTTAGACAAGGAGACGCGCTGTCATGTGACTTTTTCAACATCATACTTGAACGAATTGTGCGAAACTCTCAAGCCAACACCGGAGGCACAATCTTTCATAAATCTGTTCAACTGCTTGCGTACGCTGACGACATTGACATTATAGGCAGAACGCAGCGAGCTGTCACCGGTGCTTTCGCGAGTATAGAGACAGAAGCGGCCAAAATGGGTTTAACGGTAAACGAGGGCAAAACTAAGTATTTGCTGTCAACAAGAAGGGACACCCAACACCGACGAATTGGACAGAACGTCACAGTTGCTAGATACAATATAACTTCGAGGTAGTAAGGGACTTTGTCTACCTTGGCTCTGCTATTACCTCCGATAATGACACCACGTCGGAAATCAAACGAAGAATAACTCTTGCCAATCGCTGTTTCTTCGGGCTAAGAAGGCAATTGAGTGGTAAGGCCCTATCCCGAAGAACTAAGGAGACTCTGTATAAGACCTTAATCATCCCAGTCCTGCTTTATGGCGCTGAAGCATGGACACTGTCGAAAGCGGATGAAAATATCCTTGGTTGCTTCGAGCGAAAAATTCTTCGGAAGATATTCGGTTCCGTATGCGTTGACGGGCTTCGGAGGAGAAGATTTAACCACGAACTATACGAGCTGTACAGCGAAATCGCCCTGGTCAAGAAGATACGTATCCATCGGCTAAGATGGCTGGGGCATGTAGAGCGAATGGACACCACCGCTCCGGCACGCAGAGTCTTCGAATCCAACCCGGAGGGACAACGCAGTAGAGGAAGACCTCGCCTAAGGTGGCGCGCACAAGTAGAACGGGACCTCAACCAACTTGGCGTGCGCAACTGGAGGCAGTTAGCTAAGGACCGGGCTAACTAGAGAGGCTTGTTGGTTGAGGCCCAGGTTCACCCCGATCTGTAGCGCCACCTAAGTAAGTAAGTAAGTTATGAGCATTTGTGAGTATAGCGGGCGTTCAACGAAGTCCTAGCAGGAATTTGTATTATCGATGGAAATATTTGGCGCAACAGCCCGTGGAGGGCCAAGATTCAACGTTTCGCCTGCAATTTTCATTGTCAACTCTGAGCGGCGGAGTGTAAAGTCTTTTCTCAAATTATACTCTCGGAGGTGTCATTCTCTGCCGAGACACCCACTTATGCACCAGACCAACAATGTGGAAATTAAATGTAAACGTCTTCTGTCGTAGCTGCAACAACGATAAACAGGAAGCAACGCTACGGATTTTCACATAGCCAGGGAGGATTGGTCATCCTTGTTATTTCAATCAAAAACACATTCAAGATGTGACGTTTCAATGCATTCAATGGCAATCTAAGAGCGATCTGCTGCTTCAAAGGGCACGTACATTACCTAACCAGCGTTGCGCGTTTGTCCAAATCACTCGCATAAACTCTTAAAACTTTATTGCAAATAATTACCAAGAAAATATGGATACCAAGTAGAGTGGGTTATCTCCACCTAGCCAATCCACACAACTTAGCCTAAACTAATTAAACGACTTTTCATTATTTTTTTTTTTTTGCATATAATTCATCAATAATTGTGTTTAACATAATATCTGTTTATATATTGCACGTGTAAGTGATCGCCATACAAGATCGTTTGTGCAAGTGATTGGTTAGATTCCATAATAAGCACCCGAACAACACATAAGCACCCGAAAATAAAACCCTGTTACTAGATAAAATCAAGCAGATTGTCATCATTTCATAAGAAGTTTTCCCTTTAAGTTAAAATACACATTCTAAAAAAAAGAGAGCGGTAAAAAAGAGAGAGAGAGAGGGAGATAGATAGATAAATGAAAATAAACACCGTCGCATACTTACGAGTCTTATCCATCAACATGAATTCCGCCTCGTCAACAGCGAAAGTAGCCGATTTGGGATCTGGTTTTCCAGCGGCTGTTCCACCAACTGCCCCAGTGACTTTCTCAACCACCTACAGGAAAACAAATTTCACATAAGTTCCACCAAAATGACCTGTAAATATCGTTTACTACCTTTCCGGTCTTGACAGCCCCCGGATCACCATCTTTGACGTTCATTTTGGCCTTTTTCGGATCGGTCGGGATATCATCTTCCTCGTCACTGTCATTGATGCCGTACTTCGAAAAGTGTCTCACTTTGAATACCCAGCTGCCAGTCTCGGGACGGTACTCAATAAAACGAATATCGTTCTTATCGCAGACGCGACGCAACTTTGCCTCATAGTCCATCTCGGCGAGACGTTGTGGATCCTTGATTGGTTCATGTTTGGTTTTATCATGTGGCCAAACTTTATCCAGGGTAATTTGTGCCTCACGATTGAGGCCACTCCCAATGGGAGGTTTGTTGTCATCATCCGGATAAATGATCACCTCTTTGTTGCGGAAATGAACTAAAAAAAAAAAAAAGGTTAATAATAGCGCGACAGAGGGTGTTGTGTGTAACTTACCTATTTCATCCAAATTAAGTCCGGCCACGTCGATTTCTTTGTCAAAGTAGACATTGCCATAGCCCTCGCGACCAATTGTGAAGTTGGGCACAACACACGACCCATCTTCGGCGAGGTAAGACTTTAGGTCATCCAATGATGGGATAGTGTAGTAGCTGTGGAAATGAAGGATCGATTAGACTTTGGCTGTAAGTAGTTCGATAGAGGGGATATCTAGTCCTCAAAATGATCGCTTGAGACTAACAATTCACCAAGAAATTCCTTTTCTACTTTCTGGTCATGTAAGGGTTCTGGAATTGCAGTTCATGGTTGTATTACAAGGAACGGGTGCACTTAGAGATTCTAGATTTGCAAGTCGTCTGCTATTGTTTTCCAAAGCACTGATAAACCACTGAGTGTTGGAGATCATAAGTCGTGGATATGCAAAAAAACCCATCTGAGGTTTGAGTATGAATACGGCGGCGGTGATTTCTTTGTTTTTAAAGAACTGAATTTGCCTCGGGTCTACACAGTCTTCCCGAGTACCGAGGAATGCTCAATGCTTAAACAGTTCCGCAACCAAGATGTCGTTGTGACGTGTCTTTTTGAGACAAGGAACGAAGTTGTCCACCTTCAAGGAGAGTGTGAAACTCCTAAAGAGAAATATCAGCAGATCTGCAAAAAGTAACTCATTGGGAACTTTTTCATCTATCGCATCAACTAACGAACCGTTCCGTCTAAGGTAAATTCTAGCCAAGTCACCAGCGTCGGACTATGTTGTCCCCTATATTGACTTTAACGTCAGGTACAAGACTCGGATTCCTAGCCGAAGCTCTTGGGAATCTGGTGCAGTTTTAAACGATTCCGCATTAGAAATATTTACGGATGGATCCAAGACAGCGGGTGGTACGGGGGCTGGAGTCTTCTCAAATGCACCGGGCTTAGCCATCACCACGCGACTGCCGTATCACTGTAGTGTGTTTTAAGCGGAAATTACGGCAGTCCGCGAAGCTGCGGCTTGGCTTTCAATTAATGCGATAGATTGTAGCGCTATTGTACTATACATAGATAGTCAGGCAGCTATTAAAGTCTTGGAATCGCCGACAATACGATCAAGGTTGGTAAAGCAATGGCGCAGATCTCTTAACGAGATTGCAGATAGGTGCGACGTAACCCTGTGCTGGGTCTCAGGACACAGGGACGTTCCAGACAACTGCAGAGCGGACGAGCTGGCAAAAGAGGGTGTAGGACGGCTTCTCCCCGAAAACCTGGGGGGACCCCCTGCGCCCATAGAATCGATCAAGTTCCTCCTTGACAGAGATGCCAAGAAACTGGCAAACCGCAGGTGGAACAACATCAGCACTTGTCTCCTGTCAAAACAAATCTGGCCCAAGCTGGATTTAAAGAAGACGGGGAGACTTTTATCTACTAATCGGAAAAATTTAGGTTCACTAGTAGGAGTCCTTACCGGACATTGCCTGATAGGCAAGCATGCACTTAGATTGGGGGTCCCCTCGATTTCTGCAGAAGCTGTAGGGACGAGGAGGAAGAGGAAACCGACGACCCACTTACTTTGTACATGTCCTGCTCTTGCGACGCTTAGAAGAAGAACCCTCGGGGAATACTTCTATGATGATCTTAACGATCTTGCTGAACTAGACATCCAAAAGATAAGCAACTTCATCTCTGGGACGAAATGGTTCAAATTTTAGGGTTAACACCGCTACGGTTGCCCACTTTCGTTGTAGTTATGCCACATTTTCTGGTTCCCTGGTGCCGGTAAGCCGGTTTACTTCGTTGTGGTATCACAATGGGCCATTCTGGCCTAAGTGTGTCCCTGCCTAAGCGGTGACAGCCACCTAACCTAACCTTACCAGCGCCGCCATCCAATATCAGACCTTGCGACGACACTTGAACGGACTCTCATGGAAAAATGCTAGATATATTAATGACGACTCATTTTTCTGAGTGTATGTCGGTCTTCGGTGAGAGACTATCTACCACGGATGGTCTGGATGCCGTAGAACCTCAGAAAATAATCGACGAACGAAAGATAGCATGGACAATCAGATCTTTTGCCAAGGCACCAGGAATGAATAACATTCGTGCAGTGATGGTGTAAGAGTCAGTAGAAACTGTTATTCCACGGCTCAAGCGGATCTTCACAAGTTGCCTTCAGTTAGGTTATGTTTGTAAATTTTGACGGAAGGTACGTGTCATTTTTATTCCCAAAGAAGGGAACGTAGACCACACGACCCCAAAGATTACAGACCCATTAGTCTATCGTCCGTTCTGCTGAAAACACTGAAACGATTGATTGAAGTCTACGTAAGAGACGTGATCGCCAATAGCTACATATCAAGATCACGGCATGCGTATATGAGGGGCAGATCGGTAGATACGGCCCTCCATGGTGTAGTATCGATGATAGAAAAATCTCTCCATCATAAGGAATTTTTCTTTTGAGGCTCTTCTCGACATTGAGGGCGCACTTAACAACGTAAGCGCCGACGCGATTATTAGCAGCTTACAGAGAGCTAAAATCAACACCGACCTTTGCAACTGGATTGGACTGATGCTCAAATCGCGTGTCTTCAACTCGATATTGGGAAACGTAACCAGTGAGAAGAATGTCTGCAGCGGAACTTTTCATGGTGAAGTCCGCTCTCTCCTCTCCTCTCCTCTCGATCTTGGAAATACTCAGGGCCAATGACTTCAATGTGACGTCCTATGCCAACAATATGGTCATTCTTGTAGCAGGCAAATTCTTTTCATTTCAAAGCGAAAAGCTCAACTTTGTATGCACTACAACTGGTTAATACTTGAACCAGCAGCAAAGGGCTGGGAGTTAATCATACAAAGACACAGATTGTCTCTACTTTCAAGCCTGTGAAGATCGGGGGTGTTTAACTTAATCTTTCAAGATCAGCACGCTACCTGGGCGTTATTCTTGATTCCAAACTAAACGGAATAAACGAAGAATATCGATGAGTACATCAGGAAGGCATGTGTAGCCTTACACTAATGCAAAAAGGCGTCCAGTAATACATGGGGCTTTAAACGGTCTACGGTACACTGGCTGTACAGGGCGGTTGTGAGACCCATTCTAACACATGGCTAACTAGTCTGATGGAAGGTGCGTGAAAAGCAATATCAACTTTCAAACCTCACAAAGATCCAGAGGACATCCTGTATAGGAATCTTGGGATCAATGAGAACAACACCAGATCCGTTGGATCTTCACTGCAACAACACGGCAGTTAAAACTTCTTTGAAACTGAGGGAAGGACGACAGTGGACACCGGTTCCCTACGGTCACGTCTCCGTACTTTCTCGATGGGAAAATGCTGACAGACCGACAGAAACATACATGTCATATGATCCAGACTCTGGTATTTGACAGGAGTATTAGTATCAGAATTCCTGACAGAGATGACTGGGGCAACCACAAAGTTATTAATAAAAAGGAACTGGCCCGCTACACCAACGTGTCTCAGATGGACATTGGTACGGGAGCCGTGGTCTACTGCAAGGCCCTAAGAATAGACCACCCCTTTAGAAAAAACGGCGACTGTAGTGTTTGTCATGCCGAAACCACAGCCACCATCGAGGCTTCGAAATTTATCCGTGAGAAGGATATTAGCGGAACACTTGTAGGGATGAGGTTCACTCCAAACATCATATGTAATTTAAAATGTCTTGAGATCGCTTGAGACTTCTAATAATCACTTAAGGATTCTGAAATGTACAGACAAACAACAGAATCTCCGAATTGAAAGTTTCGCTTGCTGGGGTTTCGCTTGCTGGGGTTTCAGCTCACAGAGGAATGAATGAGCAATGAAATCTCAAACGAAGAAATGAAAGAAAACTCGGAGTCTTTCCCCACGAAGGTGAAGATTCTGCACTTGATCGGCTCTTATATAGACTCCATCCGTAAAGAGGATGGTCTGTGTTGTTCTTGCAGAGCTAGAAACCTGAACACTGCACTTTTCCTTCTCAATTTGGGGAGCAAGGGTTTGTGAAAAAAATGGCGACCTAATTACAAAATGTGTGTCTTGGCTCGAAAATAATCACACATCGAAGTATTGGGTTGTCGGAAAAGTCATGACGCATTTTTCTATGTTTTTCAAAGATTATTTATTTATATAAAGAACAGAAATCAATCAATAACATATTGACCGTTTTGTTCGATGACCTTTTGCCATCTTTCAGTAAGTTGCATAATTCCTCGTTCATAGAAGGACCTGTCTTTATCGGCGAAAAACTGAAGAAGGTGCTGTTTTACAGCCTCATCTGAATTGAACGTTTTTTCACGTAACGAGTTTTGAAGAGAACGAAACAAGTGGAAGTCCGATGGCGCAAGGTCAGGTGAGTATGGTGGTGTGGCAACACATCCCATCCAAAGCCCAATAACTTTTGGCGAGTGGTTAAACTTGTGTGTGGTCTTGCATTGCCGTGATGGAACACAACTCCTTTACGATTAACGAGTTCTGGACGTTTCTGGATGATGCATTCGTTCAAACTGTCCAACTGCCGACAGTAAACATCAGAATTGATGGTTTGATTCCTTGGTAGGAGCTCAAAAAACACGATGCATTTAAAATCCCACCACACTGACAGCATAACCTTTTACTGATGAATGTTGGCTTTCGCTCTCGTTTGAGGCGCTTTATCACGATGGGACCAAGACCGCTTGCGTACAACATTGTCGTAAACAATCCACTTCTCAACACCTGTTATCAGTCGCTTCAAAAAAGGATCGTTTTCCTGACGTCTAATGAGCATATCACAGATGTTTATGCGGTTCGTCAATTGGACCTCCTTGAGTTCATGAGGAACCCAAATATCGAGCTTGCTTACGTATCCCAGCTTCTTCAGGTGGTCAAGAACGCTTGAATGATGGATGTTCAATGTCTCTGCAATCTCTCGCGTAGTGTAACGTGCACACTTTTGTCTTCCATATTTAAGCTGCTACAAAATCTTCAAAACACGATTAATCCCGATCAATTTTTTTCAGAATTACGCTTAAACCGTTAACTGTCAAATGGCTTACCAATAATATAGATGGGCTTAATCTATTACTTTAAAAAAATTAACAAACGCCATCTGTTCGATGACTTTTCCGACAACCAAATATTTCCTGTCAACGTCCCCCGAAATGATAACACAGCGTTCTTTGGATATATGTAGATGCCACGAAAATGGGCTCAACCCAATCACTATTGGGAAGAATATGAACAAATTTGATTAGCAGTCTTTTCTTTCCAGGGACAATTCCAATGGATCATTATCGTGTCTGTTAAGTTAAGGAGGTGGTAGCAGAGAAACAGAGAAGCGTGTCGCCTTACTGCGATCTTCATGGATTCATTGTGTTCGCCGTTGTGAGATTTTCTGTATCGTGTCTGAGTGCTTGTAATAGTTACTTCATCATTGTGTGGCCCTTGTACCTGAGGAGGGGTGTAAACGCAACTCATCAGGAAACGCTTTGTTTGATGGAAAGCAGCCAGAGACATCAAATGACGAGCAGTTCACAACACCGAACACATTGTATGATCCATGAGCACAAGAACATAAGAGAAAACTATTGAGTTTTTCCAAGGAAAATAAGTGCCCCCAACAAATAGACGAAAAAGCAACGTCACAGCTTTCAGAGAGAGATCCTTACAATTTCTTCCGCGAAACTGAAGGCAGTTCACTCAAAATATAACTTAACTTCTACTTATTCTCTATGACATCCTAACGACGCTAATGCTTACCCCACTCGGCGTAGTACAATCCCTGTTGGATGTGGTTCCATGCTGATGTATGTCGAATCATCGTTGCGGTCTTCGATAAACGATCGATTGGAGACAAAACTATCGCTTATGGTTTCACTATACGACACTGTCTTGCTCAGTGATTCCTTACGTATGACAGCGCCGCCAACTGCTTCCTCGCTGGTATTGAATGGCAATTCGGCCGATTTTCGTGGAACCAATTCGGAAAGTGTGTTATTCATGACCGACTCGGTTGGATGGTTGACATTTTGTTGGCGGACTTTCTCTAAATTATTTGGATGCAACCATGATTCCCGGCGGCTGTTATCCCCATCTTTATTCGACGGTGGAATATTCTCTTGAGGAATTTCACCCGAAAACGATTCGTTGCGTTGTATAACGCTGGTGGCAGTTGCAGCAGTTGCACCTCGATTACCTCCCTCTGCTACATTTGCCGATTGTTTACCGCTTTGCGATGATGATGTTCCACCAGTTCCACCATGTCCACCAGTTAAAGACATATTCGCAGTGCGATCAGGTGTTTGTTTCGGTTTGATAACCAACCGCTTGGCATTTGGTTTCAAACTGAAAGTCTCCACGCTGCTGTCGAATTCCTCGAGTCCTTCAAAGAGCGCTTTCTGTGAACAATGCGAATACGTTAGACGGTGCCACATCTCTATTCGCTGAACTTACCTTGGTAAGAGCACTTCCAATCAGTTTGGGCTTGATAGAGTTGGAGCTTGGCTTGGCGGATATCTTAAACTGCGACCCGGAAGACTCGAGAATAGCTTTCTGTGCCACGGGATTGGTGGCGCGGAGGGCGTCAGTTTCATCACCCCGCTTCAAGTCTTTAAATATGGGATTGTCGCCGTATGGTGAGGTGACCTTTGATAAAATTTGTTGATGAATTGGAACAGCATTCTGTTGGGGAGTTGCTCCGAGAGTTGCGTTCCTAGAATAAGAAAGAGCTTTGTAATGTTAGAAGTCATGGGCACGTGGCCAGGACTTACCCTCCCATTGATGAATTCCCAAAGGCGCCCATTGTGTTATTGTTCCCGAATAGACTTGTACCACCACCAAACAGACCGCCACCACCTGCTCCCGGCTGCATAGTATTCCCAAACAGCGGTTTGTTAGCAGTGTTACCGAACAACGATGGCTGCCCTGTGTTGAACGTAAGTGGAGCGGCTGATGTCTGCGCTCCAAAACCACCGAATCCGGTCGTGGGCGGCTTGTTCATTCCTGTATTGAACAGCGATTGGCCTGTGTTGCCCTGGAAGTTGCTAAATCCAGTATTTGGTGCGGCTTGACCAAATCCTGTATTGGCTCCAAATGCCGGTGCCGGCTTCTGACCAAATAGACCGCCTCCTGCGGTACTGGTATTCACATTCGAACCGAACGCACCGAAGCCAGTATTGGCTG
Source organism: Matsumyia berberina (assembly GCA_917880715.2). Classification (NCBI taxonomy): domain Eukaryota; kingdom Metazoa; phylum Arthropoda; class Insecta; order Diptera; family Syrphidae; genus Matsumyia; species Matsumyia berberina. The sequence continues at coordinate 42,256,363 of OU862872.1, forward strand.
TGGACACTGCTAATCCAAAAGCGGGCTTATTGTCAGTTGGCGCAGCGCCGAAAACAGAATTTTGTTGTGCAGGCGCCCCAAATCCACCGAAACCAGGGGCTGCAGTTTGACCAAAGGCTGGTGCTGCCTGGTTCTGGACTGCGGGCTGGCCAAACAGGCTTGGTGCCTGTGCCTGACCGAACGTTTTCGCTCCAAAGGGATTCGCCGAGTTGTCTGCTGGGTTCGAACCAAACGCAAAGCCAGTGGTTGATGTGGCCGGTGTGGAGAATGGTTTGTTAAGAAAACTATTTGTGGGTTGAGCAGCTCCTCCAAACGCTGGTGCCGGTTGCCCAAAGAGGCTCGTTCCAAATAGGTTCTTATTTTCTGTCGGTTGCTGTGCCGGTTGTTGACCGAACAATCCAGTGGTCTGCTGAGTAGTCGGTCCAAACAAACCTCCCGTATTTGCAGTGGGCTGTGCTGCACCAAATCCTCCGAAACCGGTAGATGTTCCAGCTTGTGGTCCTTTCCTGTTGGCCAGATAGTCTTCCATGCGCAGTTCTTCCAATGATTTGGCTTCATACTCCTTCATTGCGGTGATGCAGTGTTGTTTTGTGTTAACATTGTTTGGTGTTCCGGCTTTCATGAGAGTATCGGTGCCGATGGTCGGTTGATATTTTACTAATACCGTGCCTGTGGCGTTGCCAGCACTTGGTGTTGGCTGACCAAATGCAGTGGCGGCGTTTGTAAAGGCATTTGTCGGCTGATTGGCTTGACCGAATGATCCGAAACCGGTTGTGCTCGTGGGTTGTGCCTGTCCAAACAAGGATGTAGTGGGCTGAGGTGCTGTTTGCCCGAAACCGAAACCTGATGGTTTGGCGGCTCCGAACGCTGAGGTCGTTGATTGGCCAAAGAGTGAGGTTTGCGGGGCAGTCGGTTGAGCTGCGCCAAAAAGCGAGGTGTTCTGCTGAGGCTGCGAGAATGCTATGAGGAGAAAATGTAAAATTTCAGTTAGTGATGCATGTGGAGTGATACAGGGGAAAGTGTTGCATTGTTGATAGCAAACATTTTGCCAAAGGGGCATGTAGATTGGATGATAGCCCTGTGGAACTACACGAAAAAGGAAGACATCATCTTCGAGGACGTGCGCAGTTAGAGGGGAATCAAGCAACTCGACGTTTGTAAAGATAGCTGGCTCTAGGGCCGTCGTGGTCGTGGATCTGACCCACTTTGAACACTGTGGCGCCATCAAAATAAGATAATATCAATCCGCGCGCAGGCATAAGTTCAATTTCATGAACAAATGTTGGACATAAACCTTAATCCTACTAAATGCATGGAAATTTACCTCCAAATGACGGCTGAGCCTGGGTAGTATTCCCAAACGCTGACGACGTACTCGCTCCAAATAGTCCTGTGTTAGTATTCTGAGCACCACCGAACAAGGAAGTGTTCTGCTGCTGTCCAAATGCTGGTGCTTGTCCAAAGCCACCAGTCGCTGGTTTTCCAAATGCCGACTGACTAAACGGTGATGCAGTTGCTGTGTTGTTAAAACCAAATCCAGTACTAGTGGATGTTTGGCCAAAATTCGGTTTAGTTCCACCGAACATGCTGTTTCAATTGTTTCTCGCTTCCAATTAACACTTGCGACACGCTGATGATGGGTTTTTTTTTTTGTTTTGATTCGTTATTCACTGTTGGTTTTTTTCGGTACTTTTTTTTTTCTATTTAACTCGAGTTGTGAAAATCGTTAAAGCTTCATGAGGAATGCATGAATAACACACGAGAGGGTGGCGTTTCTTTGTGGATTTGCTGAAGGGGGGGTTGGTTCAGGGAATATTTCACAAGTATTGACGCCGCACAATTAGTTTTTGTTTTTTCCTTCTGTAGCGTCGAATGTTGTTAATGGTTTTTATGCTTTTCTTTTCTGTTTTAAATTTTATTGATTTTCTTTGCGGGGAGCAATGTACACATAAATTTTTGAGGCGAAATCTGGTCGCAAAAACTTGTGTTTGAAGAAACCACTTAACTGAAAAATGGCGCTTTTACCGTTTTTTGAAGTTTCTTTTTCTTTTGTGTTGACAATTTGCGCTGTCAGTTGAGGGGATTTTTTTGTTCAAAACGCATGTGTTCGATAACTGCGCTGAATTGAAGAATTCAGGGTTGTATGAAGTATAGCTGTATTCAGTGCGACAATAGTTCAATACAGCGCCTGCTAAAAGGAGTTTATAATGAAACAAGAAGGAGGTTCGTAGCTATTCCAGTTCATTAATTGAACTTCAAAGGACAATGCACAAATTCCGAACATAGCAAACAGCCAAGAGAACAAACATTTTTCAGGAATGCGATTTAGTGTGATCTAAAGTTGTAGCAAACACAGGAATACATAATGTCATCAGCGGTACCCGACAACAAATAGTTTTGTGATATACCATGGCCTTAACCATGAAGCTTCTTCGATTGCAAAACTGCTAAGCTGCTGAGGTCGCTTTTCACTGGTGGGCTCTACTCTACGGGAAGGGCCTGAATAATTTTGTATATCGGCTCAAGCCTAGTTGTTCTACAATTATCTGACAAGATTGATGCCGTTAAATGTCTTTTCTGACCATCACTCTAGACACTGATGAAGTGCCTGTTTAGAGCAGGATAAAACTGCGAAGTATTAACTATATGAATCTGTGGCTCTGTCTAAAACTATGTTGCAAGACATTTGTACGGAAGTCCTTTCTACATCTGTATAACAGGTAAAATTTCACATTTTGGGATATATTTGTCTCCAATACGTAGCACGGGTCATCGTTAGGAATTTTTCTGCTGTTGCCTTGATGCAAGGAGCAGTTCCTTAGTGGAAACACTCCAAACACCTAATAACTTTCCAAAAACATAATTTCACAATATGTCCGCAACTCCTTCTGTTAATATCATGCCCATTGAACGCCCTGTAGAATTCTATCAAAATCATTCAGCAGGCGCAGTCCATCAGCTGAATTATCACCCACACATCTTCAGTCCAACTGTCAAACTTCCAATTCGTGTAAATCTTGTTGTTGCTTTTCTGTATAAGCCTCTCCCTACAGAGAGATTTTCCATCTCCACTTCACTCCACTACACCAACTATCGCTCTCTCCCATATATGTGTGTACAACACTCGTAATCAGTTGAATTTTTATTTTCGAAAAAAAATGTCCGTGGGTCCGCGAGCGCCTCCCAGTTTGTTGTTGACAAAAAGTCATTAAATTTGTTCCGTGTATTTCCCTTTTGCAAAACTATACGTGTGTGTTATTGTGCCAATTTTATGTTTATGCCAAGGAACAAGTGTTTCCTTAGAAAAACGCTTCCAAAATGAGTGTGTGGCAGGATACAGACAATCAGCATCGCTTTGGAATTGGTAAGCCAGTGAGAAAAAAAAAAATGTATGCGCCCACAAAATCTCATCATCGATGTCGTTGTTCGATGAAAAAAATATTATTCATCATCGTATATTCATCAGCAGCAGCCTTGCAGTACGCTTAGCATTCGTTGTTTCATGTTTTTTTTTTTTTCTTAGAAATACCCTTGAGTGTAGCATTTAGCTACGACGACCTCCTAGGGTGTTAACTTGTTGCTTGATAGTGCATCACGGAGAAAAAATCGCAATGAATTTCCTGATTTAGGTAAAAACTGCTGTCCAGCGGCAATTGAAAGTGAAAACGAAGCACGGGAAAGGGAAAATTTGCGTTATTTCCCCATAAAAACGCTGAAAATTTGCCTCATTTGCCGTTTTCTCCGATCGTGTACACTCCCAAAACATAAGAGACGAGCGAACAATTAAAAAAAAAAAAATATGGAAAAGCAGACAAAAAAAAACAATAATCGTATCGTTCGCCTCAGTCGTCGATTAGAATAAGAACGGGGGAAAACTGATTAAAAAAGGCGGCCCCCTTCCTGCGCACATAAGACGCTTTAACACTCGTGAAGAAAAGATACTCGACACATTGATTTGTAGCCGAAGACGTTGGTGGAGTTTGAAGGTCAAAGGTAGTCGGCATGCAATTGCATTACTAATGGCTTCTACGTGCAGTTTGACTAGTTTCACGTCGGAATCACGAATATTTTCGGTTGAGTTCTTAGAGAAGACGATCTCCGAAGGGCGATTTCCGTAGGCTTTCCTTTGAGTTAAGCGTGAGTGCCCTGGACGTGGACGATCAGAAGCGATGTTGGTTTTATTAGTTGGCCGAACTTCTAAATCATGTGGAACTACGACTTCTAAGATCGACTGTGCCGAAAGCAGGTTAGACAAAGAGGGCCTTACCCTCAATCTTCCAAATGAAGTTTAGTATAACGCCTGTCGAAGCGTTTCTCTTGTCCTCGGGGATCAAAGTGTTCTTGAGGAAAATTCGCCTCCTGTTACAGACGACATTTGGCTTGCTGCTCAATGCCCATCTTGTGATGATAACTCAGACTGCAGAGTCCAAAAAGGAGAATCGATAAGCATCTCTGCTTGTTTGATTTCTTGCATATTATCCCAGTAGGATAGATTGTTGTGTCTTTCCCATCGGAATTCAGAAAACCGCAGAATGCTTCGACTCCTAAGTACGTACCTTTCAGTAGATCCCTAATTGATCAGCAATTTCAGTACCTTTGGTGTCTCTGTGCTTTGGTACCCACCAGAGTTTGACTTTATTTTATTTAGATACATAAGTCTTGGAGAGCTTAAAAGTAGCGGATTTCGAGCTCAGCTAGCAAGAACCCAGTGCTGCGCTGCTTGACTATCGTAAAATATGCTTATGGTCGCTTCCTTGATGCCATAGTCGAGATTGACATTTGCACAGGTTTCAATAGCTCCGCCTGGCAGACACTGGTATTCATTTCAAATGCCTTCAAGACATGCGGTTGGGGCCAAAGACACCCGTTCCAACATCGGAGTCCACTTTAGAGGCATCAGTTTACCACACTACTCATTTAATATTCACGATGTGAAATGTTCTTGCAAATATGAACGATTGGGACTTAGAGTGTGCTAACGTGCTGATAATTTCTAGCTCGGGGAAGTCGAAGAGAAATGCTAGGTGACCCAGCGATTCAGTTGGCGGGTTTCCGATCGAGCGTTGAAGATTTACAGCACTTCCTGTTGTCACTATTTTGACAAAGATGTGCAAAGGAGTGAGTTTAACAGATCTCTAGGGCTGCTTAGGGGTAAAGTCGCATAGCACCAGTGATGCCGAGGTAAGCTGAGATTGTTGTTTTCTCTTTGACTTTGGGCTGCCATACCAAACGGTGTACCAAACCTAAGGCCTCTGCCACGCAATGAGCGGCAAAGCGGCAAAATTAAATCGTGTGAAATCGTATGATTGTGGCCACGCAGTCGCTGAGCGGCAACCGTCATTTCTGAGCAATTTTTTTGCCGCTCTGCCTCTCATTGCTTGGCAGGGGCCTAGGAATAGCTGTAGGAGTCTTATGCGGGCGTTACCTTCTGAAAACCCACGCTAGGAGACTAGGGCTCACAGAATCGGACGCGTATAGATACTGCAACGACTCATGCGTCACATAAATTTTATGCGATTGTGAGGGCATAGCTCAAAGGCTAAAAATGACAAGGAAACCACTTTTTTAGGAACTTTAAGGAATTAGGTTCTATCCATAAGGGGATTTTTATATTTTGCAGGGAAATAAAATGCTTAGGTTTCGTTCATGGTCATGCCTATCTTGCATCGCGATGGACCAATATGGCATAATGGACCGAAACCTAGGCACTCACTAACCTTAGCATTGAGAGTGATTGCATCAAGATTGAGTTTCCTCTTTCTGGTAAACGGTAGTAAGTCCGTCTTATTTGCGTTGATTTTCGTACATTTTACGTTCATGTTTTCCTGTAATTTTGACAGGGTTGCTGAGTGTGTTGTGCAAGCCATCAATGACACTAGTTAACAGTAGAGGTGAGAGGACGCCACCATGCGTTCATCCTTCGGCCGGCAATATTGTCGCTGAGAACTCTTCAGAGGTGGCTGTGATTCTCCGGCTTTTAAGCATCGTCCTAACCCCCCTGTTAGTGAATTGATCAATGCCCCTGCGGAGTAGAGTGTTGGTACATTATTGAATCATAGCCGGTGTTCTCAAAAGCTTCTTCATTGTCAGTGCATGGCTATCTCTTTCGAGCGATAAGCTGCCTCTATCCCCGTCACTAGATGATGCAGGGCGCCCGCCTTCGTTTTTAAGAAAAACGATGTTAAGCTGATAGGGCGGTAAGATTAAGGGAACTTGCTGGGCTTATTATCTAGCTTGGGGATGAAAACCACATGCAAACCCCGCCAAGCTTGTCTGATGTTGAAAGCAGCAATCAAGGGAGAAATGATATAATCCAAACTGTTCTGGATGAGAGCCGGGAAGACTCCATCTGTTCCTGGTGCCTTAAACGGTTCAAATGAGCCAACTGCTCATTCCACATTGCCATTGTTGGTTCTGCTACAGTTGCGATAAACAGTAGCCTTAGATTCATACTGGTCCATTGTACTGTCAATATTTACTTTAGAACTAATATCACCCCGACGCTGGCATTCGTTATGCTTCTGGTCCTAGGTAGGCGGGTCAAGTGGCGGCTCTTTAGAGCCCAATTAGCGCTAGAGTGCGCCGTTTAAACCTTATTGGTACTTGGTTGTTGATTTGGTGGTTTAGGATGGCTATATCCAGCCGGTGGAGTTTAGATACACGATCAGTTCTCCTATCCTTTTCTCAGCTATCTCGGCGAAGTCTATGAAGAATAGTTAGTCCAAAAAGCGCTGTTTGGTTCTCGCCAGGGCCGGACACCTGCAGAGGAAGGGAAGTAGAGATTCTTTCTCATTAAGGTCTTTGCAGCTTCTGCAGAAGTTGTTGTGAGGAATACCAAGCTTGACCGCATGTTCTCCGACTGGCCAATGGACCGTAATAATGGCTACGATTCTGGCAAGTACATAGCTCTCTTGACTTAGGTTTATTGTAATTGGGCCAGGTCTTTCTTGAGATGACGCAGCTGGACAGGCCATTCCATCTTTGATTTGCAAGCTGGAGGAAGTGTAGATGTATAAAGCCCTTAACAGTGCCCGGCGGAATATCGACTCTGCAAGTGAACTGTTAAGGGCCGATCCTTTCCTGGCCAGCTTGTCGGCACGCTCATTGCCCTCGAAATCGCTATGACCTGGGATCCAGATGAGTGTGATTGCCGAGTGGGTACTAGCTTCTGGTCCTACACACTGTTGTTTTCTGGGAATGCGTGGGTATTGTGGTCATTTATTTTCCAAAGGGTCCTTTGCACCAGACAGTTGCTGATGTCGATAATGGATCTCGCGTTTCTTGTGCAGAAGGTGTGTTTGTTTCCGGTGTTTATGACCACGACGGTCAATGGTGTAAAGGTTCTTAATTTGTCTCTAGGTAGCCTTATTTGATCACCGATAATGAGCAGTGGTTTCCGCCCAAGGACATCATCTACTAGCTCTAGGTATTCCTCTATTCTTAAACTTGGTGCTACATATGTATGTATTCATTTACCATACTTTTGAACGTTTTGATGAGGATACATCAGCTTTTTTCTTTTTGCACGAGCTGTGTTAAGGCATAATGCGCTGCTCATTGCTTTAGAATTAGTTGGTGTAGCTTCATATTTTACCTCTCTAGGTGTTTTGCAATGATGAACACTTGCTACTTCGTATAAGATCTATACCCTCATTGTCGCGAAATAATATGCATTCAGGCTATTTGGGTGCAGAATTTATCAATAAGCCCGTTTTCACCGCATCGATCGGAGTTATAAAGTATCAGTTATCAGGTATAAGATATCAGTTATCGATTGAAGTCTAAATTGTATGTTAGATAGGTTGATGGGCGCCCTATGATATGTCATTGGCTCACGCATTTCACTGGTTGGATTTATTGGGCCCATAACACAAATATTACCTGTGGGAAACTGCACCGATAAGAAAATTCCCATTTAACGTAATTTTCAGAAGGCTCTTCAACTCAATATCGTTAAGATTCCATAAATCCTCAACGGATCAACTGTCGGAGGTCGGAAATTTAATAACAGATAAAGTGGTACATGCCAAATCCTAAACAATTCGTTGCAATATACATATAGCCAAGCGGTTATTAAGGCCTCTGTAACCACATCATCCCATTTGGTGAAACAATGTCAGTACGAACTTTTAAACCTCGGCAATCGTTTTTTTTTTTTTGTCATTCAAATTGACCAGGCGAGGCTCTCTCGCGGAGCGAGTTCACATTCTGTCACGAATAAACGATCTGCACTTCCTAAAAGTAACTGGCTTGTCGTGTGCTGACGTCTTGCTGTCACTATAGACAGTTGTTAAGAAGAATTGAGGGACATCGCCACGATGGTGCATATTTATAAGGGTACACAGAACCTAACTATTTCTTAAACAATGACCGTAACCTCGACTCGAATGAACACTTGATATCTGGAGTCAGACTCAGAGGAGGCCAACTTCTGTACCGATCTCCAATTTTAACACATCGGTGTAAAGGGCTAGCTCGTCTCTCCTGGCGACTGTTGTTTATTTGTCTCCGTCAGGAAATCTAGTATGAAATCTCATGCCAAACGCAGTACATAGTTTGTACTAGAGTTGCTGCATCCGTATAGAAAAGAGGCATAACATAGCAGACATCCACAGGCACATCTCGCTGAGTCTCTAAGGAAAGATTTAACGTGGCTTTAGCATGCTGCTGTGGATGATGACCATTTTTTTTTTATTGAACCTGCTCTTATGGCAGACACTGCGACCTAGCAAGATCTATTGTGTCTCCGGTCTACTTAGCCTAATAGTTGACGATGAAACCTATGTTATTAGTAGCTAAGTTTCTAAACTCCGCCAACGAACAGAATTCCCTATGAAAGATTTGTCTACGCAGCCAATACAGTGTCGGACATTTACATAGAACGTGCTAAGAGGTTTCCTCTTCTTCCAAACAGAATCGACACTCTGTATCTGAACAAAGGCTTAGTTTGTTGAGATTATATCTTAGGCCACAACGGCGGGTAAGGAAACTCACTATCTTTTTCAGGTTGTTCCTGTCAAGGTTTAGAATTTCCTTGTAAGCAAAGGACTTCATAAGTCTCTTGGATTGCCTAAGTCCGGGGATATTTTTCCAATGGGCTGGACGAAGTTGGTGTTCTCAGTTGTTAAACAAAATTGTGGCTGTAGCCCAATTAACGCCACAGAAGGGTTCCGGTGCCAAGAGCGCGGAAGCTGAACCGGCCCTAGCCAGCTGATTCGAAGTTTCATTGCCTTCAATGTCCTGGTGGCCGAGCACCTAACCAAGCCCGACTTTGTTGTCTCTGGCAAGGGATTGTAGGGTATCCTAGCAGGACTTGACTGATATGGATTCCACGAAGTCAATGCTTTAAGCGTTGCCTATCTGAATAGATATGTATTTTTGCGCCCCTAATACCTTTTACTTACTTACAGACCGGCGTGGTCCTGGGCCTCAACCAACAAGTCTCTCCAGCCAGCTCGATCTTTAGCCAGCTGCCTCCAGTTTCGCACGCCAAGTTGGTTAAGGTCCCCTTCCACTTGCGTGCGCCACCTGAGTCGCGGTTTTCCTCTACTGCGCTGACCCTCGGGTGTGGATTTGAAGACTTTCCGAGCTGGAGCATTGGTGTCCATCCGCTCTATATGACCCAGCCACCTTAGTCGTTGGACCTTCACTCTTCTGGCAAAGTCGATGTCGCTGTACAGTCCGTACAGTTTGTCGTTATATCTCCTCCTCCACTCCCCGTCTATGCAGACGGGACCAAAAATCACCTGAAGAATTTTCCTCTCGAAGCAGCCAAGAGCAACCTCATCCGCTTTAGACAGAGTCCATGCCTCTGCGCCGTTGAGCAGGACTGGGACGATTAAGGACTTATAGAGGGTCACCTTAGTTGTTCGAGAGAGGGCTTTGCTACTCAATTGCCTTCTTAGCCCAAAGAAACAGCGATTGGCAAGAGTTTATCCCGGTGCAGATTTTAATAGGATAGATTTCAGCCTGGAACACGCTGGGGTATATCCCCATTGTTACCGAGACTTTGGTGTTGTGTTGGCCAGCACCCACTCCGGAAGTCATTTTTGATCCGTTGGTAAACCACGCCAAACATCCTGGGTCTGATACGGATTCTGAATTAGACCAGTCGACACTGTCTAGTATTTCTACGTTAAATAGCCGATGTTATAGATCCTATTACCCCCTGGTCAGTCATAAAAAAAAGCAATTCTTGACAAGAGCCTACGACTGCAGTACATAGCCAATGTTCCACATGCGGTTTACGATTCTAATCTCAAATGCACTGGTGTCCACGTGCGGCTTCTTCGAAAGGCTGTTTTCGTGAGTAGGAAGTCGCCAATGTGTCGACAAGCTTTCAGCCTTTTTTAGACACTCCAAGCTCAACCCTCGCTAATTTTCGTGGTTTAACCACGATAACTCTTTCTTCGGTCTTGACGAGTTTACCCCAAAGCCCCTCCCATGCAAGTGTATCATTCCTTCAGTGCGCCAGTGTAGCACTTACCCCATTTTACTCTTCGCCCCAAATAGCTTCTCCGGAGAAAGAACAAATTATGAATTTTAATGTCACACTCGACTATTGTTGCGGCTAGTGTTTCGTTTTCTGTTTTCAGTTTATTCGCCCGTTCTGTGCATTTTTTTTTTTTTTTGCTGGTTGTCGCGTTCTTTTTACGCCTTTTTGTCGCTCAACGTTTACACTCCCATTTGGGTTATTTCTTCGCTTTGTGCGATACGATTTCTTCTTCTTTCGCCTGACATTACTCATTCGTTTTCCACTTAAAAATTGCGGCACGCAATCACAACTTTCAGCATAAAAATCCAAAACGGACCCCAAGAGTCAATTGATTCCATGTTTGCAGTGCAGCGCGGCGGCTCAATCTGTGACGAAAGCGATGAAGGTGAGGCGGCGGATATGTGTTGGTTTTTTTTTGGTTTTGCATTTTGTGCGTGCAGTACTCAAGCAAATGTGACTTGGCCAAGTGCAATTGCGTGATTGTTTAGGCCCAAGTGAGAACGGAATTGCCTGTGATGCACCTGCGTCTGTCTATGCAACGTCACGTTGTCATTGTTTGTGAAGAGCAAATATTTACCCGCTACGCTCTTACGCGCAATTAACAAACTCACAAGACTGATAATCCGATTTGAGATGCACTGTAGACACAGGGAGGGAGAGGAGCCCGTCGCTTTGTTTAAGAGTGGCTTCGGCTTCGGCTTCGGATTCGCCTTATCTGAAATGGAACTCTAATGAGGGTCGTCTTTCATCGTCATAGCCATCGTCGTTGTCGTCTGTTTACTGTATTCATTGTGGTCGACTCAAGTGCCAACAACTAAAAACAGAATTGAATAGAGAGTCGACGAAACGAGTGTTTTGTGAGCTAAGGGTTGCAATCCTCGTATGCAGCACGTGCTCACTTGAACCCAGCCTGTTGGAATGCTATTTGGTTTTTTGTTGAGACAACTGTGTGACGTGGAGGGATGTGAATGACTCTTTGAATGGGAGCTATTAGGGGTAAAACCAGAAGGGGGCTAATGGATTCTAATACGCAACCCTTGTAACTCAAAGGTAATTGGGTTGATTACCCTTAAAGTGCTGTTCAGTTCTTTGTGGTTGAGGTAAAAAAAGCTTGTTCTCGGTTAAAAGGACTTGAAGTGTTTTTTTTTCTCCTTGGCTTTAGAATTGAACGTGGAACAGAGAGAAAACGAATGCTGGGTGGCTGGTTATTTGGGTTAGTTGTCATTATCACTAATGGCTGAGATAAGTTAAGTAGATGACCTCCTTCAAACTGGCTAACTGGGTGACATCTAGAGCGATTGTCAAAATTACAACAAGGACAAGAAGTTTTGCAGATATCGTCCAAGGCCTTTAAAATGTATACCAAGCGCAACAATCCTAATGTCATCAAAGTGATGGAGAAATTGGTTTCACTTCTCGGTGAGACATATCATAAAATCACCAGTGGACCGGTTGGCAAGAGAACCATGCTGCCGGTCACCGATGAGTTTTCATAAGCTGACGAATTATCAGCGTTATCGCCGTTACCGCAATGGATCAGGGAGGGGCTCGGAATAAGAACGGAGGAAGAAGGCAGATTGAAAAGCTGACGCAGTGGCTTTGTCAGCGTGGAAGATCATGTAGAGCGCCTAGATCCAACCTGTGGAATTTAAGAATCGAATTAGGTCTTGTATCCTTTTGCCCGAAAATTTGCTGAGGTCGTCGAAGAATGGTTGGTTCAGTGCACGCAGTCTGGCTTTTGCAAGTGCCGGACACCTGCAGAGGAAGTGGACGAGAGTTTCCCTCTCATTTTCATTTCCGCAACTGCGGCAGTAGGGGTTGTATGGAGTACCCAGTTTGGCCGCATGGTCTCCAATTGGCCAATGCCCCGTGATAACTGCCGTAATTCTGGCAATATCAGGGCGGGTTCTGCTTAGGAGATCCCTTGTTCTGGTCTTGTCGTAGGTCGGCCATATCTTCCTTGATATGGCGCAGATGGTTAATCTCCTCCAATTGAGATTGGCCTTCTGCAGGAAGTGTGAGTGAATTTGTCCCTTAACCACTCCTAGCGGGATGTGAACCCTTACCGCGGGTGGGCCGGGTAGAGCTGACCCCTGCCTGGCCAGCGCAGCAGCACGCTCATTACCTGTTATGTCGCTGTGCCCCGGAACCCAGAGCAGTGTGACCCTGAACCGTTCGCCTAAGCAGGCAAGCTCGTTCCGGCACTCTGGCACCAGTTTAGAGGATATGGTAGCCGAGTCAATGGCCTTGATAGCGGCCTGGCTATCTATGAGGATAGCAATATTTTGTTTGTGTGATCTGTCACGCCCAAGTTGCGTGCAAGCCTCCCGGATTGCCATTAGTTTCGCCTGGAAAACGCTGGCGAAATCCGGCAGGCGATAAGATCTTGCTATTTTCAGTGATTCTGAGTAGACACCGGTCCCCACACCGCAGTTCATCTTTAATCCGTCGGTATAGATGACCGTGTCGAAGTTCTTTACCACTTCGTTTTTCTTCTTCTTCTGTTCTGGTGGGGAATGCCACTTGGAAGTTTTTCCTAAAGTTAAGTTTGGGTGTGATGTAGTCAGTTGGATACGTGACCATGCCGTTTGGTAGCGAGTCCAAGATATTGCTGTGGCCGTAGGGCCGTGCGGTCCAGCACCCAGATTCTTTGAGTCTGACAGCGCTGTATAGTGCGGTGTTTTTTGTGTGTAAGTCTAGAGGCAACAGATGCAGGAGCACAGCGAGGGCATCCGTTGGGGCCGACCTCAATGCTCCCGTGGTGCCTATACTCGCTGTTCTTTGGAGCCTTTTAAGTTTTGTAAGGTTGTAGCCCTTGCTCAGCGCAGGCCACCATACTAGCGACCCGTAGGTGAGAATCGGACGCACTACATCTGTGTACATCCACAAGGTCATCTTTGGTTGAATTCCCCACTTCTTTCCAAAGGTTTTACTGCAGGCATAGAAGGCTACATATGCCTTCTTTACCCTGTGTTCAATGTTTTGCTTCCAGTTAAGCTTTGGGTCAAGCATGATACCCAGATACCTAGCGCTGGAGGATAGTGTGAGCGGTAGACCATTAAGACGGGGAAGGGTGAAGTCAGGTATTTTGGTTTTGGTGGTGAATAGCATCAGTTCAGTTTTGCTCGGGTTTACACCAAGGCCACACCCTGTGGCCCAGACCTTGTCCAGAGCTGCCTCCATGATTTCAGTTATCACAGAAGGAAACATCCCTGACACTAGTATTACCACGTCGTCCGCATACGCGACCACCTTGACCCTTTCTCTTTGTAGTCTTACGAGAATTTTGTTCATAACCATTAGCCAGAGTAGAGGAGAAATGACGCCACCCTGTGGCGTTCCTCTGTGGGCGAATTTGGTTAAGTGACTGTTACCTAGTGTTGCCTGAATGATTCTTGTTTTGAGCATGGAGGTTATCCATTGACTAATAAATTCCTCTATGCCCAGCTCGATCAGAGATTCCTGAATAGCTTCAGTGTGTACGTTATTAAAGGCTCCCTCTATATCCAGGAAGGAGGCTAGTGTATATTCTTTGTAATGTATGGATTTTTCGATTGTTCGCACTACCTCATGGAGGGCCGTTTCCGTGGACCTTCCCTTGAGGTAAGCGTGCTGTGATTTAGATAGCGATGATTTTTCTAGAAGTACAAAGGAGGTTAAACTAATCGGTCTGAAATCCTTCGAGGTTTCGTGCCCGCGTTTCCCCACCTTTGGTATAAAAACCACTTGAGCACGTCTCCAAGAGTGGGGTACATGGTTCAGAATTAAGCAGCTTCTGAAGATTGACGCTAGCCAAGGTGTTGTTAGGTTTTGCGTCCTTTGTAGCATAACGGGTAAAATCCCGTCAGGCCCCGGAGATTTGAACGGAGAGAAGCTGTTAATAGCCCAGGAAATGATTGATTTAATATTGTCGTAGGATGCAGGTTGTACTAGCCTAGAACTTCCGGGTTCCGTACTTATATCGGTGCATCCTGGGAAGTGTGTGTTCATTAGGAGTTCCAGAGTCTCCGCAGAAGATTCTGTCCAACCTCCATCTGACCTTCTTATAAAGGAGGGATTGGAGTGTTCCTTGGAGAGAACTTTACTTAACCTAGCGGAGTCCTTAAGGGTTTCTATAGATTGACAGTAGTCCATTCAGGCTTGCTTCTTGGATGTTTTTATGGCTTTCTTGTACAAACTTAGACAGTCCTTGTAGGGCTGCCAGAAGTTATGAAACATTTAAGTACTTCTGTGATTGTACGAGAGCGGATTTGTCCCATAGAGTATTTGAGGCTCTCCAGCACAAGTGGAGCCAGAGCACAATCTTAGAGCCTGGAGCTGGCTGTGAAGTGCACATCAAGTAGATTGGCATTGTTCAGGGAAATCACAGCTGGAATGTCTTGAGCGCTGGAATTGGTAACGAGGCTGAAATTCTTTGAATTCTTTACGAATGACCAAAAATTGTTATTACAAAAGAAAAAGCTGGCGCGACAGCTCGAGATGAGCCAAGGCCTAACTTCTCGCAACCATTCATGTTGTGCGTGTTACATTTTCGCACGTATGGAAGGGCAAATTGAGAAGTTTTTTTTCATGACAACTGGCACCTTTGGAGGTTTGTCATTCCCCCACAAGATATGGTGCCGTGAAAAATGTGGTGTAGGCATGATTGGGGCTTGAACCCACGCAACTCACTCAGCAGTCCAACGCTCTATCCACTGAGCCACGGCGAAACACAGAAAAATTGTTCCTACTCTTGATTAATGGGTGGGTTTGGGACAGTGAGGTTAAATCCACATCGCATAGCCCACCATTTGGTCCAATGTGTTCTTCCTATTGAAAATTGTTTGAAAAAAAAAAAGACGATTAGAGGAGAGTGGAAGTAAAAGGTGGCTTGGTGTGTGATGATAGAAAGTTATGGGAAGGTTAGCTTGGGTTTGTAAGCCGATGGAGATGATAAGGGTCCTCCTCATCTCACTTGGGTCTATGTACGCACCCATTAGTAACCTACTACATAATGATCCATTGGATAGCTCTTTGATGTCATTGAAGAGAAATTGGCGCAGAGTTATTTTTCTTGTATAAGAGAGGTTTGGGCAGTGACAGAGAGAATGTGCCGTGTCCTTATGTACCTATACATCCCGCACTCTCTGCATAAGTCGTCTTCGCTTAGATGCACCTTTTTTGCATGACGTCTTAACATATTGCGGCCAGTAACTATTCCTATCAACAATGACAAGCATTTTTTGTTTATATGTAGGAGTTTTCTGGTTCTTTCTTTATTATAGTCATTCCATAGTCTTCTTGAAGTTTTACGGGTGCTTAGGGACCTTCGCCTGTTTGCATCGATAAAGGATCTGAGCCTTACCTTTTCATCAGATGACAAAGTTTGCTCTCGGCCTATGGCTGAACCTCTCCTTGCTTTTTTGCCACCAGTCTCGTTTCCTGGTACATCGCTGTGACCACGAACTTCGCGAGAGAACTTCAAAAGTGGTAGCGGCTAATGCTTTTATAGCCGCCTGGCTGTCAATACATATATATCGTGATATTTTTTCGTTATTTTGTGAGTATTTGGACGGTTCTTGTCACTGCTAGAACATTTGCCTGGGAAACACTGCTTTGGTCAGGGAACCTTATTGAGCTGCTTAGTCGCAGCTTCTCAAAGAAGGCCCAGTTCCTATGCCTATATCTAGTTTTGACCCATCGGTGTATGAAGATGAATTTGGACTCATCAAAAATTTCGTTTTTTCTCATTGCTCCCCGCTTGACAAGATGCACGAAAAGGATTTGACGAAGACCAGATACAAAATCGTATAGTCGGAGTTGACATCTGTATCCAGATATTTGCCTAATATTTGGGCGGGACCATATGAGTTCGATTTCCAGCATTTTTACTGGTTTAGTCTTAGAGCGCTCTTGGCTGTAGATTCTCGCATGGAAAGATCCAGTGGTAAAAGATTGAGGATTGTTTCCAATTCAGTTGTCGGAGTTATTCTCATTGCACTCATTGCTGTAATGCAACCAAACTAGCAATACAAACCTCTATAGCTGAGTATTGGCATAACAATCACAGAGTGCAACCAAAGGATTATGCGGAGTCTTCAGCTTTTTCCAAAAATCCTGCTGCAGGTGTGGTCGTCGTGGCTCAGGTGTTAGTGCGTTGAACTGCTGACTGAGCGGCTTGGGTTCAAGCCCCACCCAGGTACACCGAACAATTTTTCGCGGCACCATCTCTCGTCGGGGAATGACAAACCTCCGGGAGTATACTCTGTCATGAAAGAGCTTCTCAATTCGCCGTTTGGAGTCGGCAATAAATTGTAGGTCCCTTCCATTCGAGCGAAAAATCTATCCCGCACAACATGAATGGTTACAAGAAGCTAGGCCTTGGCTCATCCCGAGCTGTCGCGCAAACTATTTATTTATTTTTATTCGCCGATGAACAGAGTTCATGGAATTTATTCTGGACGTCATAGGGGTTTCTTCTCGCACAGCAGCCACCGTCTGTTCGGTAGGAGCTAGTGAACGTTATTATTACAACCAGGCGACATTTAGCCTTTGGCATAGCTTTCATAAACAACTGCAACTATGTTCACATTGTACACAGGGGCTGTTCAATTGCATGCACCAATGTCAAGAAATCATCAACGCAAACTTAGTTGATTCACCCAGTCGGGACAAGGGCAGTCTTTTTCCCAAGCATGTTTGGCAAGAGATCACCGACAGTGAGTATTCAAATTTCATCGGATTCACTGCTGCGCCATTAGTTCTTATCGAATTTATTTTAAACGTATCGGAAAGTTTTATCGGGAACTTGATAGTATTCTTGGAATTTGGAACACGCCACCAGATCGAAATTGATTTAAATTACCTTCAGATTGGATGGGATTTGTTTTGTTAGTTTTGACAGGGAAGGGTTGTGGTTTTTGTTTATACAGTCGTGTGGCTTCTCAACGCGTGGGGCGAGATTGTAACTGATGGCAAGAGATATTAGCTTGCCCTCCTGCCTCGTGCGTTCTGTTGGCGTCTCGTAGACGAGGACAATAAAAGTTGACGTTAATGTTGAAATAATCTGGCCGGATCGCAATTTCTTTTCGCCTATCCGTTTCTGTTGAAGGTCTGCCCGCTACCAGAATTGACGCGAAAGATATTCAACGATGCAAACGCCTTTGGAGGAATGTTTCCTTTTGTGTGCGTGATGCATAAACAGTATTCTACCTCCCATGCGTTTAAGTTTCCTCCTTTGACGACAGGGCTTTTCCTGCAATGGTTGTAATGTGGTCAACCAGTCTTTTAAACCCTTTTTGCGTGGTGCTTGTGTCTTGCTCAGTATCTTAATTTTCCGTTGCACTCTCATCGCTGTGTACATATATGTACATACCGTCAAAATCGGTTATAACGACCTTCAAGGACCGATGAATTTGGTTGTAAGCGGAAGGTCGCTATAACCCATATCAAGGTTAGTTACTGGAGCTCAGCCGGGACCTAAAAATTTGGTCGTTATAACCGATACGTCGTTACAATTGATGTCGTTGTAAGCGATTTTGACTGTAAAGCTCGTTGAGTATTGCGACAGATGGTACCAGAGCACAATCTCGGAGCATTGCGTTGGTTGTGAAGGGCGCAACAAGTAGATTTCCCGTGTTTAGGGAGCTGGAAAGTATTGAGAGCCCAGAGTCATAAGTCCACAGGCCAAAAGTCAACAATGGACTTTTGACCCACCACAAACAAATTGTGAACTTATAACCCACCGAAGTGAGCCAAAAGTCCACACGAAAATTTCCGTCGATTGTGATCTTATGGCTCTTATGGCATCTACTCCAAATCCAACAGTGTTCCCAAGCAGCTGTATTGCAGGGGGCCAGTATGTTTGGGGTAAATCCCTTCCATTCGTGCGTCCATTGTGGGCTTTTGGCCTGTGGACTGTGGTGGCGGTTCTAAAAGAATCCAATTAGCGCTGGGATGCGCCGTTTTAAAACCACAAATATGTAGGTTATAGGTTGATGGATGAAAATATTTAAATCCAACCTGTGGATTTAAGGAAAAGCATTAGTATACCAATCCTTAACTTGGAAATATGTTTGTGGTCGTCGAAAAAGGGTTCGCCTAGAGTGCGTTGCTTGACCCTCGCTAGGGCCGGGCATTAACAAAGGAAATGATGCAGAGATTCTTTCTCGCTGTTATCCTTGCAACTACGGAAGAAATTGTTGTGGGGTACCTAGCTTGGCTGCGTGCTCTCCTATTGGCCAGTGGCCTACGATTCTTACAATATTTTTGTCTTGATCCGCTTAGTAGCTCGTTTGCTTTCTGTTTGTTGTAGCCGAGTCAGATCTTCCTTGGTATGAAGCAGTTGCTAAGCCTATTCCATGCTTGGTTGACCGTCTTCAGAAAGTGGTGTTGAATATTGCCCTTAATGGCTCCTAGCGGGATATTAACAACTTCCGCCAGTGAGTCTTTAAGGGCTGGTCCCCGCCTGGCCAGGTTGTCGGCTTTTTCGTTGTCGTCAATTTTACTATGGCCTGGGACCCAGGTGAGAGTGACCCTGCAACGGACTCGCAGCTGATTTAACTCTTCCTGGCATTGTTTTCCCAGCTTTCGAGGATGTAGTGACCGAATCAATTACTTTGATAGCGGCTTGACTGTCAATAAAGATAGCAGTACTGTAGATGGCTGTTGGAGAATTTTTCACCAAACGGTGGGTTCCCGAATAGCAAGAAGTTTTGCTTGGAAGACACTGCCAAAATTCGGAAGTCGAAAGGATTTCGACAAATTCAGTTTCTCAACTCCGCAGTCCATTTTCGAGCCGTCTATAAAAATAGTCGTTTCAAAATCCTTGATCATTATTCCGTTTTTCCAGTCTGCCCTGGTTGGAAACCTGACTAAAGAACATTTCGTGAAGTCTCTGCGCCTGCATTGAGCGCTGGAATTGATGGCGAGGCTAAATTCTTTGAATTCTGAGTCGACTTCATCAGGGTAAGAAGGTTCTTAATTGCTGAGCAATAGTTTAAGTTCAGGTGGATGATCTTCACCGCCGTTTCTTAGGGACTTTTGCCGCAAGCCGAAAGGCAGAACATTCGGTAGCGCTGCTCACGCCTTGCATCGAATGCATTTCGATTCCAAGTGCAGCTAGGTAGGTAGGTAGGTACGTAGAAGTGGCGGCTTGGAAGGATCGTTCTGTCGCGCGGCTGAAATAATTTATTTCGGATTTGTACCCATTCTGTGAGTGTGCCTTGCCTGAACTCCTCTGTGTAGTTCAGATATTTACCTTTTATCAGTATGGCTAGGTTAGGTTAGGTATCTGGGTTGATGAGGGAGAAAGCACTCGACCTCATCACACTTAGATCCTTGTGGACCCATTTTGATGCCCATTGGGGTTGATCCGGACTCCTACCGGGCTTCTATCTTACTGCTCGTTGTTGACTTGGGTCTCCAGCCATCGTGATGTCTCAGAAACCTGGAAAGATTGTTTATTGGAACTTCAGATAGTTTTGTATGTCCTGGTAGTAATGTCTTCCTAATGTTCTATTTCTCAAGTGACAGAGGAAGTGAGGAGTATCCCCTTGAACTTCTTCTTCACCGCAGCCCTTACATATATTGTCATCGTTGAGTTTAAATTTCATACTGTGGTTTCTTAGAAGGTTATGGCCGGTGAGTGCACTTACCAACATTGACAGCGATTTCCTGTCATGTTTCAAAAGCTTGTTGGTTTTGGCTTTGTCGTACTTTGGCCAAAGTTTCCTTGATATATCACAGGGGGTGAGCGATTCCCATCTTCTGTTGCCTGTCGTCAGAGTCCTACATTCCACTCGCTCTCTGAGGTTACAGAGTGATGGGGTCTATAGTAGACCCCGTTCTTGCGAGCTCGTCGGCCATCTCGTTTCCGGTTATGTCCCTGTGACTAAGAATCCAGGAGAGAATAACACTGTGCTGCGAGTCAAGAACCTTAAGCTCTTCGCGACAGCGTTATACAACCTTGGACTTTATTTCGGTAGCAGAAATTGCTTTAATAGCCGCCTGACTTTCAATAAAAATTGTGATATCATTTCGTGGTATTGCCATCATTGACACCATACTGATTGCCACTGTCACTGCCATGACCTCCGCTTGAAAGACACTGCTGTGATCAGGGAGTCCGATTGAGCTGTGTATATTCAGTTGTTCGGAGACTATGTCGGCACCTGTTCCTATATCCATCTTTGACCCATCTGTGTAGATAGATATAGACCTATTTCTCGTTGGTTCATTGGTTTTCCATTCTTCTCTGCTTGGGAAAGTGCAGGAGAATGGTTTTTGGAAGTCGAAGTATGGCGACATGTCTCAACCTACGAGCTTTTTTTTTTAGAATTTGTGCATGCCCTTCTGGATGTTCCGACCATGTGTTTGGCTTATTCTCAAGGGACTCTTGTATGTACTAGCGGTAGCATGTTGAGAATTGTTTCAAGCCCTGTCGGTATCAGTATGCCTAAGTCCATCGAAGGGTTCATTCCGTTTCAACTAAAGACGGTCTAAAAGATTCAGAGAGAGAGAGAAGGAATTAAAGTCCGCCCCACAACCAGTTACAACCGCATCAATTAAAACGAATAAAAACCAAAACGATGTGGTGACTCCTCTGTGTGGTCATGTCACAAACTGCTCGTATGCGACATTAAAAACAATTAACCTCATATCAAACACACTATCGGGGTTGATCCGACTATAGGGGGCATCGCGGGAGCTGTACACTACATCTGTAGGAAGTAACGAGGAGAAAAAAACTAAAAAAAAAAAATTATCATCATCACAGCAGCAGCTGGTGCTACTGCTACTGTTCTCTTGCTCTGTGTCCGTCTGTCTGTACATAAACTGCTTGTTCCACTTGGCATTAAGCTCCCCCTAAACCCATCAAATCTGCTCAAATATTGAATGCCAAAATGGAAGCGAATATAAACATCGTGGCGGTTCCGCGGAACTAGTTGCGTCCGGAACGTGTTTGAATAGCTTTCGCTCATCTCGCACTTAGTGAAACGATTTTTTTCCTTTTTTCAGTGAAAGACAATTTCGAGGAGGAGGACAAACCCCACAGATTGACCCTGGATGTTGGCGATTCGGTGGTGATCCTTAAGGCGACTACACACTGGTATTACGGATACAATAAAAAGTGAGTACAGTTACACCCCTTTCCCTGCATGTTTGCTTATTCTGCGATAAAATCTGCGAAACGAAGTGAATCCAATCAACTGATAAATCGCATCGTAACCGTTAAATTTACTTATCACTCGCGATACATATTGAATTATTTATTTTCCCAATTGCCTGGGTCAATTGGATTTTTTCGTTTGCGCTCGTGGAGGTCAATATGCAAAGAAGATAACGAAACTTAGATAGTGTGAGTCTCGGTGTGAAGGGTTTTTTTTTTTTATTCTAGGAGCAGAGATAAGAGGATTTGTTTGTATTTTGTCATCGAGTTCGGGTTGTATTCTGGACTGTGTACGCGACGAAATAAACATTTGATAGGACAATCGTTGGAACTGTGCAAATTTGGGAGGAACACATGTGGCCATGTGTGATGTGGGCTATTGTTTGTAACAGACAAACGGAAGCCATTTGGGTGAACATTTTCAAAGGTTAGGGATTCTCAGATACAGGGTTTTGCAATAAGAGCGCTACAAAAGTTTTTTTAAATAAAACAAAAACGGTTTTGGATATCAATGAAATTCTTTATTCCTGTGAAAGTACGTTCGATGCCATTATGTATGGAACTCGATTTCTTTTGCATGGCCACCACGGGCACGCTTGCAGAAGTCCAGACGCTGAACCCAATTTTCGACGGTTTTCAAGCATAAATCGGCCGATACTGCTGCAATTTCACGTTCGATATTCGTACGAAGTTCATCAATCATCGCTGGCTTGTTGGCATAGACCATAGACTTGACGTAGCCCCACAGGAAATAGTCTAACGGCGTCAAATCGCACGACCGAGGCGGCCAAGCGACTGGACCATTTCGTGAGATAACACGTTCTCCAAACTTGGTTTCCAATAAATTGATTGTGACATTCGCTGTGTGGCTTGTGGCGCCGTCCTGTTGGAACCACATGTCCTCCAAGTCCATATCATCCAATTGGGGCCAAAAATATTCGGTTATCATTGAACGGTAGCGATCCCCATTCACAGTAACGTGCCGGTCTTGATCATCACGGAAGAAGTACGGCCCAATGACGCCGCCGGCCCATAAACCACACCAAACCGTAATTTTTTCGGGATGCAATGATGACTCATAGAGTACGTGTGGATTGCTGCCTGACCAACACCGCATATTTTGTTTATTGACGAAGCCATCCAGCCAGAAATGAGCCTCATCGCTGAAGATGATTTTTCGATGAAAATCCGAATCATTTTCAAGTTGTTGCTCAGCCCAATTCACGAACATACGACGCTTCTGGTGGTCAAGCGGCTTCAGTTCTTGCGTCAATTTAATCTTGTAAGGATGTAGGCCAAGATCTTTTCGCAAAATTCGCCACAACGACGTCACAGAGATGCCCAACGCTTGAGAACGACTTGTGAGAGACACATTTGGGCTTTCTGCAACTGAAGCCTCAGCGGCAGCAATATTCTCGACACTACGGGCACTTCTTTGTCTCACTGGCACGGGAACATTTTGTACTGTGCCTGTGGATTCAAATTTTTCCACTAGACGCTCAATTGTTGATCTGCTAGGACGATTATGACGACCATAAATTGGACGTAGCGCTCTTAACGTTGAGGCCACTGACTCCGAATTTCGGTAGTAAATTTTAATAATTTCGACTCGTTGTTGGCTCGTATATCTTTCCATCATGAAATGGCAAACCTTACTGAAGAGAAATGTCAAAAAACCGCAAGAAAAATATGGCGTCGTTTGCTGTCCCTGTCGCTCTACTTTTGTAGCGTCCCTATTGCAAAACCCTTTACTTATCGTTGGTGTGGATGGCGCCACGATTCGTCACTCAACAAACAAGTGGGTATACATAGAAGGCGCAATTCGAAGTGGATATCCTTCAGTTGTCCGTTTTTCAAGTCCATCCATGGCATTATCCCCTTGTGCTTGGACCGATGCAAGCGTGATCTGGTGGACAAAAACTAACGATGTCTACGGAAACAAATGCAAGCTGGAATAGGCATAAATATTTGGAATTCAGCATGATTTACTATTCGACTTTGTGTGATATACGGAGGGATCCCAAATGGGATATGAACAGCACCGGAGTTTTTAGCTGATTAGCCATCCTTCCCAAATATTCGTCCAAATTCCATGGATAGGTTTTTCTAATCAATCAAAGCAATAAACAACCTCACATTCCTGCTCTGGATACCTTAAAGCCGACAAAGCAGATCAATTGTCTAGAAAACCCCCAACAAGCAGAAGCTATTCGCCTGCAACACAGCTAAGAGTTTCATAGACAAAGTCACTGTTTTGCTTGAATTCATCCATTCCAAGTTCAAGGTAACTTGTTGTGCTCGGTTATGTTAAAACGGCTGCACACACCTGGATGCAGACACACTTATACCAAAAGAGGTCTGCTGTGATACCACGGATTTGCTGAGCTGATACCTTTTACATTTTTATGCTCCACTTGAGTGTGGATCTACATTTGCCCGAGTCAGATTTGCAGGGGTTCCTCTTAGAAGCGTGCTTCCTCCATGCATCATGGACTCTGTTTTTATTGCTCCTGTCTTTTGTCCTAAATCACCTGTGCATTCTTGCTCATGATAGCCTTATGGAGATAGGGTTCCTGTTCTAGCAAGTACCGGGAGACGCTACTTTCGTGTGATGTAGATTGACTTGTGCGATACGGGTGTGGGTTGCGACTTCCGTGTTAGGGGGAAACGGGGGATGGATCTTCTGTGCTCACCTCCAATCCTTTTTCCTCGTCGTAAAGGGAATTGGATCAGAGGTTTAACCTCCTTATCTCTTCATTTAGGAGCATCTGCTCCGCTGCAGGTGATGGCGCTGCGGTCTCGACTGTTGGGGCTGCAATACCAAAGACTTCTCGGCGGCAGTAGTAGATTTAACAGGTACCAGGAGTCTTATAACGTCTCTCCGCGTGCTTTGGCTGTCTGTTTTTTTTAGTTGGCTTACAGTGATTTTGCGTTCAAGCAATCGTAGGAGGCTTGGCCTCAACGTTGGTCGTTAGCTTATCAGCTCTTAGCGTCGCTAGTATGTTGTTTTTAAGGAAATCAGTCAGCCTCGAGTTTTTAACAATCCCTACAGCTGGTGCCGGATTCGAATTTGCGCTTCCTTTTAACAGCGACGGTGCTTGTTCCCGCCGTGATGACGCTGCTGTGGGTTTTAGGGCACTAGGGCATCCGTTCGGGAAGTGTGATAGTATTGTTCCTTCTCTTCCGTTGCCGTTAATCTTTAGGAGTAGGTGGTATCTCGAGTCTTCACTCAACTGTCCGCTTCCACGCCTTTTCAAGTTACCACACAGCGTAGCTACCACTTGGCAACGGGTTCACCTAGAAGTTTTCTCAGTGGGTCATCTAAAGCACCAGGTTTTCCTGGGTCCGCCAGACAAAGCGTTTTAAAATTTTGATAGCTCCTGTGAGCCCCTTCTTCTATTTCCTTCTGCGGAAGTGTAAATATGCGTTTTTGCTGTAGGATCTCAGCTTTTGTGCGGCGTAGTTCTGGTAGTTTGTAGAGGGGTTTGAGCGACTGAATCTATGCGCCTACGTCTATTTGTATCTGGTTTCCGTCTTAGGTTGTTCGGGTGTGTAGGAAGTAATCTCCGCTTTACGCTTGGTCGATCGTATTGTCCCTCGTCTCGGATGTCCCTCTCGAGAGGGTTGGTCATTTCTGTGGCGGTGATGGCCCGCGTGTTTTTAAAATTTAATTTTTCGTTCGTGATTCGGTGTGATTCACACGAGTAGCTATGGAATGATTGGTCAGCCCCGTCAGTGCCAGGCATAAGGTGGTAAGAAATGGCTACTCTCTGATACGGCGTGAATTCTAAAATGCTCCGTGGAAATATCGCCTTAAAAGTTTTCACGCCTCGTCAAGGTGCATGCCACGCAAGTAGATTATTGTGGTTCTATCGAGTTTATTGGTGAGTCTGAGCTTTCATTTCTGGCTGGTAGAAGTTTTGGGATGATGTAGTCGGTTGCACCTGTTTTATAGCAACGTATTTAGGACATTACGGCGATCGTATGTTTTGTCAGTAGTGTCGTGTGATGAGGGCGATTTACCTGTTTCCTCACAGTACTCTCAGTATTTGATTCGCCTTTGGAATTTCCTAGTCGCCACAATACTGAACTGACTATTGCTCCAAATTTTGAACAAACTAAACTTGCGCCCATTATAGAATATGGCATTCTGAACTTACCAAATTTCTGTTGAACCCATCTGATCTGCGCAACGAAAGACGCGCTTTAGTACATGAAATCTGTGGTCTTTGCGAGTCACACACACTTGCTTTCTAATTTCTCAAAGCGGCTCATCTTCGAACATCTCCTTCTTCGTGTCAAAAAACGTGTATCCAAGCCAATAAACGCCCTTTGTCTCATTATCACAATTAAACTGTTACCGCCTGACCAGTTCAAGAGACGATCTCAGCTTTAAATGCTAGTTAATAGCTCGTCCGTTAATGATACTTAATTTTACGCCAACTCAGACGCAAAATAGTAATTAAACTTTTCTCTCCACAGAAACAAAGACCAGCGTGGAATTTTTCCAAAGTCATACATTCAATCAGTCGAATGGACCATCATTAAAGGTGAATACTACATCAAACGTTCGGAAATCGTCGAGGAAATAACAAAAGTGATACTAGAATGGGGCTCGATACTAAAGCGATACTTTCTGGTAAGTCTGAGGCAAATTACACCAATTAAAACACAATGACGTACTGTTTCGTTTTCTCTCGTGTCCCCAAAATAGAGCAACCACCGGAATTTAAGTCCAATTCGACGGAAAATGCTAGAATTGATTCATCTTAGGGCGTTGCTTATATCCGGCAATCTCCCCGTGGATGAGATGCGCCAAATTAAATTGCTGGCCACATCGCAAATAGACACAGGAAACAGTCTGTTGGGGCTGGACATGGTTGTACGCGACGAAGGCGGCAATATGCTTGACACAAATGCTACGTGTACAACTGAGTTGTACGAACATCATTTGAATGCCGTTGATCGGATCAGAAGGGCGAATGTATGACACAATTTGTTTTCTTCTCGGTCAGAGAGTAATTGGTTTTTTTTTTTTTTTTTTCAACAGAACCCCCCGACCAAACATCGTGCCTCACGTGCGATGAACAAGTATTCACACAACGTCCTGCTGACTGTGCACGCTTTTGTGTGTAAATTTCAAGAGGACTCAGATCTTCTGTTTGTTTTGTATGACGGTGAGACCCATAAACCGATCACAGAGAACTATGTCGTGAAATGGGGTCGATTGGGCATTGCCCGTGACATAGATCAATTCGACAATAATCGGGTTCTGTTCACTGATTTGAGTACGAATGATTTGAACATCAGTAAGCTGTACTTGGTTTGTTATGCAATACGAATTGGAACGATGGAAATGAAGGAGAACGACTCGAAGAGATCGAGCATTTCGAACACTGTATTGAATGCGGCGAGTAAGAAAAGCTCGCAGTTGTCAATAAATTCAAATAGCTCGTCAGGTAGTGGCACCGATCATATGCGAAGGCCATTCGGAGTAGCTTGTAAGGATCTAACTCCGATCATTCGAAAGCCAGACGATTTCAAAAGCAACCTCGACCTGCCGTTCATTATGTGCGAGAAGGAAAACTTCGATGCGACTTTAAAGAAATTGGTCGCCAACAAGGACATTGGCAAGATTGACTCGAAGCTGGCCGTGAGCATAGAAGTGCTGCAAGGTGATATTAAACAGGTTAGTTCTCTTTTTGTATACATATCTCCTTTTTTTGTTCCACTACTAACTTTTCTCTAGATTAAGGAGGAATTCCCACATCTTGTTCATGGAAATGTGCCATTCGCTCGTAAGATGGGCTTCCCCGAGGTCATACTGCCGGGAGATGTACGCAATGATCTCTACCTAACGCTAATGGGTGGAGAATTCACCAGAAGTGCCAAGAGTAGCGACAAAAACGTCGAAGTGACTGTCTACGTTTGTAATGAAAAGGGGGAAGTTGTACCGGGTGTTATGAGTATTGGAGCTGGTCATTCTCCAATCGATGAGTATAAATCCGTTGTCTACTACCACGAGGACAAGCCAAAGTGGTTGGAGACTTTTAAGGTAAGTTTTATTGTACTTGTATATAATGTGTTCCGATTTGTTATATGTTTCCCTTCAGATTCATGTGCCAATTGATGAGTTCAAACAGTGTCATTTGAAATTCTTGTACAAACATCGAAGCTCAAATGAGCAAAAGGATCGTCTGGAGAAGCCATTCGGTTTGTCGTATGTTAAGCTGATGCAAGATAATGGAACAACAATAACTGTGAGTTGAAGAGACATTAGTGTGGAGGTTGAAGTTTTGATAATGATGTGTTGTTCTGTTTTGTAGGAAGGACAGCATAATGTGATAGTCTATAAAATCGATCACAAGAAATTCGATAAAAATGTAATCATATCGTATATGGATTTGCCGTCGACGATAACCGAGATTCCGAGCGGAACAAAACCGTCCACATTGGGATTAACATTGTTGCCAAAGGACAGTCTGTCGATTGGTGTCAACCTATGCAGTACAAAGTTGACACAGAGTGGTGAGTAAAAATAAATTTAGACTCTGTGGCATACTTCTTTTGCTTAGTTTCGATCGTTGACCTTGATTTAGTGGAATGATTGTCTATTTTGCTCGTCATAGTCACTTGCTTGCGTTAGCTGGTTTGTTTGAGCAGGAGTTTGCGAAGAGGTTTAGATTTTTAAATTGGAGTTTCAATAATTTGAAGGCTGGGATTCGAAAACCATCTTGGCTAAACGTTTGTTATCTACTTGCTTACTGTGTCTCAGCCAATGTGTCATATCCTTGTGTAGTATCTTGTACACTTTTCTTCATCTATGGCTGAGTTGTACGCTGTGTATTACGCAATATCATCGGGTTGACGAAAACTTTGTATAGGCCATGTGGTGAATCTCCAGACAGATTTGGCATAGGCAAGACCAGAATTTAATAGGTTCGCCTTTCTAAAGTGTTTGTAAATCGGTGTTATTACAGAACACTGTTTTATAGGCCTTCACTCCAAGAAGCTAGGTCTCTTCTCAAGCGATTTCAAATAAATCAGAAGTATTCTACGCTCTGTAAAAAGCGTTGTGTAGTTCAATTAGTCCAATGTGTTAGTAAAAGATAGAAGAGGGTCTTGTAGCATTACAGTGGTGCTCTAAGGGTATCACACAGAGGTTTCGCGTACTGTGTTGACTATTTTTGCAGTCTGGGTATGTGCCCACTGTATTGCACTCGCGACTTCTAATTGGAGTTGGTATTGTTTTACTCGGAAGCCTGCGTTCCTCGACGGCGATACGAGGTGTGCGACCAGGTTGTAGAGGACGCTCTTTATAGCTTCTTTGTACCTCTCTATCTCTCTCTCTCTCTGTCTTTTTCGCTTTCTCTGTCGTTTTCCCTTCGCGGGATCGATTAATTTTGTCTGATGCACCAGAAGTTTCTGTTACATTTTGTAAGTTGTTTTTCTCTGATGTCTTTTTGCATTAGTGGCCAAATCAAGTACTCTGTGGCTTTCTTCTCAATTTTCTTGATTCCTACACCTTTGGATTTCAAGGTCTGAGTGCTGCATGTATGTAGGCTTCGATGTTGTATTGGTACGCATAGCTTGAAAGTCCTTTGCAGATTCTGCGATGTTGTTGTGGCAACGTTGATAAGGATAATGAATAATTGAGGTATTCTTGCTGGTACCATGACAGGAGATATAGCTTGGGGGCCATGGTGCTGTGGTTTTCCATCGGGACTACTTTCGTTTCTCCATAAAGGTTGACCTTCGTATGTCGTTAGGTAGCGTTCGGTGATGATTCACATAGCCGGTTGTGCCCAGAGGGGAGCAGCATAATTCACAGTAGAACGGCCAATCGCTGTATAAATGGCGAGCAGTGCCAGCGCTATACGTAATATCGCGCTTCTAAACTCTACGTACGATTTTGGATACCAATGACCGGAGAGAGATGGACTGTATGATTTTCCTTGGTCTGGCGTCCTTTATCCGAGGATCGGCAGCGATTGTATCGAGTTCTGGTGTCCCAAGACCCAAACGGATGAATGGATGATTTGGCTTTAACTACAGCGGCTGTTATTCATTTTTATATTCAAATTTGACATTCTTCTTTCCGGGCTTGCAGGGTGGTTTCTTGTGTCTTCTGATTTTTGTTGGGTATTCAATAAACTGTTGGTTGTAAAGTTTGACGCATTCTTTAGTATCCCTTTCCTACTGAATTGATGTCCATGTTCTTGGAACTGTTCGTCATACTTTTGATGGTTGTCCATAGTTTTTGCACCTCAGTGCAGAGGTTGCATTTATCTAGGTGCCTGGATAATCTCTTTCTGCGAAAATCGTTAACTAAAGCAGAGTTAGTCATTCGGATAGCAACGCACTCGTCAGCAAGTTGAGCAATTTTTGCTTGGTAGTTGGATCGAATTTTTTGGCCGAATCACTTCACGTACAAATAACTTGCTTGTACGTCCTTTTTTTATCATTCAATACCAGTAGGAACTATGTATAGTTACGTAGGTGACCTGCTACGAAGTAAATCTTTTTTTTTGATGATGTTAACTTTTTCATTTTTGTGACCTGTGTTACAAAGGCTCGGTTGTATGCTTTCTCCTTTACAACGTTTGAATGAATATGTTGTTCTACCCAAGGGCTTTTCTATGCACTCCTGGATACTTTGCTTCAACACCAATATATAATTTTTCAATTCGATAGTTTTTAGTCTTTGCCTGTCTTTCTCCTTTGCTTATTGAATGCTGTAGTCTTGTTGCTTCATCTTTGTCTAGCTGACAACTCCATGCCGACATGGATTCACACCTGCCTTAGAGCTTGTTTCGAAAGCCTGTCAAATGTGGATGTGGACTCTTCTCTTAAGAATTTCTTTCAAATTATTCAACATTTGTAACTCCACAACGTTTTTCTATTTCAGTGAGTTTACTCGGTTTATTAAACTGGTCGGCCCACAAGGAATCTCTAGAAGATTCACTTACTGCTCTGGCTACAGTACCTGGTGAAGAAGTCGTCAAATTCTTACAGGACATTCTCGATGCTCTCTTTAACATTTTGGTAAGACTACTATTAACCTGCTTAAATCTTTACTCAGCTGACCATAAAATAAAAATACTTTCAGGTGGAAAATGATAATCCCGGTCGGTACGACAACCTAGTCTTTATGAGCATAATACATCTAGTAGAAACGGTTTCAGATCTTAAGTACCAGCACTTTTTGTCGGTCCTGGATGTGTACATCAATGAGAGCTTTTCAGCGACTTTGGCTTACAAGTAAGACAACTTTTTATTATTTTGGTTCTAGAGCTTCATGAGACTATTGTTTTTTTTTTTTGTAGCAAATTAATGGATGTTCTGCAAGATCATATACGTGAGGCTATCAACGCAGGATGTACCGACATATCTGTGGATGTCTACGAAGCCGATGAGGAAAGATCCGAAGTCAAACGGTTGTATAAAACAACGAAATACTTGCATTACGTAATGAAGTTCATTATTCGATCACGAATACTATTCGCGGCTCTAAATGATAACTCGAATGTCGAGAACTTTGAAAGTAAACTTGACGGTAAGTGCAAGTGCAAGTTTATTCCCTGTAAAACCAACGATTAACTCAACTTTTGTCCAATTTAGAGCTTCTGAACATGTTTATCGAGATGATTGATTGTCCAACAGATCTTTTGAAATCCGAAGGCGCTCTACTCAAGAATCTTCATGTCATAGCCACTGATCTATTGCAAGTTTATGATAAAGTCGAACTGAGGTGAGTTCAAAGCAAAACTTCACATTGAAAGTGGTTCGATTCAAAACGTGCTTCTTCACTTTTTCTCTTTCAGCAATAGTATTGTGAAAATTCTAATGAAGTTTCCACCTGGTCGCTTGACACAATCAAAAATGGTTTGCATCAAGGATTTTGTTGATTCGAAGCTGTTCCACTATCCCGAATGCAGAGCAATTCTCTTACCGGTCTTTTGTAAACACATAAAAGATCGTCTCGAAAGTAGTGAAGAGGTAAGTGCTTCCATCTGTAATTTACGTTTTATTTTTGAATGACTGACTTATAACATTGGTCAAGTTGGAAATGAATTACATAAACAAATCAAAGTAACGAACATAATGGACGATCATTTCATTTTGGTGAATAATACCGTTTAATCGAGCATACAAAGGGACATTCTCATAGGTTTTCACTAATTAATTATTTACTTTAACTGTTGACCTCATAAAATAAAACAAATACTCATGGTCCCACGGAATATAAGAGCCACATCATGTAAATAACTTTAAAACTAATATTGAACACAGCTTAAGGTGAATGCAAGAGGTCCAGTTTAAAATATTATTCAACCTCTACGTAAGTGATAGGTTCCATTGAATAAGTGTCTCTGTTTTCTCTCCTAGGGTAGGAAGGTAAGGTAGGGGGAAGCCCTTGTCCAACAGTTTGCCAAATTTTTACTAAATAAAAGCACGTTCCTACATGCTTTTTCCCCTTTATACTGCCTGAAACTTCCTTATTTGACGTTAGGGATAATTCACATAAAAGCAAATAAAAAACCGCTCTAGCCAACGTGATCCTTAGCCCGCTGTTTCCAGTTGCGTACGCCGTTTTGGTTGAGATCTACTACTTGCTCACGAAGAGGAGATCGTCTAATGTAATACCTCTGGGATGGTTTCAAAGACTTTGTGACTCTTGGCTGGAGTACCGGGATTCATTTGCCGCTCCACATGATCCACTTTAATCATTGCACACGTACTATTTTTTCGTTGTTAGGTTAAATAAATGAGTGCCTTGTAACATTCGCCACTGCTTACATAGACCAGCAATAGGGTCCATTTGTGGTTAAATCTTCTCTTTACCGTCCACCAAACCAAGTCTTCTTTCATTCGATTTTGTCTATACTTCTGCACCATACATCATTGTCACTGGTTTTTCTCCACAGGTTTTTGCAACATAGCTTTTTTTCGCACGGCCAAATTAAAAGCCATTCTACGTTGGATTTCCTCACTGATATCGTTGGCAAAACGAATTGCGGACCCTAGGTAGAGGCTTTATAATCTCAACGTTCTTGACAAGATGTCGTTGTCGTGTTTCGCTGTTCGTAAACAGCATGCCATTTCATTTTACCTTGCTTACAACCAGAACCATTTTAGCAAACATTGGACTTGATGTTCACACCAAGATGCCAGTGACTGCTCTCTTCATTCTGCCGATGATGTTAACGTTGTCTGTGTACATAGTTGTACTGACTTGCTTGTGAGTTTGGCTCTATTGTCTTCGGTGCTAGGTTAAATTAAGATGCATGGGTTCTCCGAAAGTCGAGAAACTTTCAGTAAAATGGGCAAAAACTGGGTTCTGCTTTCTGGTAGTACCAGAAACCAGTTGCTTCTGAGTGTTGCGGTATGGCGCTTCCAAACCCGACAAAAAAAAAAGGATGCAGTTTTTCTATAAATTTTTCTGGAATACGTGACCTTAAAATCTACATATAAAAAGATGGTGGATCTATGTAGGATTTGTAATGTGTTCAGATTTGAAACTGCAAATTTCTTTACCAGTTTGTAGTCACATGGTTTAAGGCGATCCCGATATGATCTTGTAGACAATGCCAAGTTTAATAAGGCCTCTGGCACGTATGAGATGCAATGGTTCCAGTCATTTGACATCGTCAAATCATCGTCTTGCAGATGAGCTGGTTAATATTTTGTTAACTTCAGCAGCCTCGAAAAACTCTGCTCATAGTGTATCTGAGGCGGGAGAAGCATTTAGCCTTATTTTTGAGAAATGGGTATCAGCTGTTTTTATTTTCCTGTCGAAGGAGGTCAGGATGTACATATTTCGCAGTCACATTTATTGCCTCCTAGTTCTCCTGAGATTTTAGTTCTTCTACGATGTTCTGCGTCGAAGGCAATTGACCTGTGCTTTCTCGGTGTAGAATAAATTGCTGGCGCGACAGCTCGGGATGAGCCAAGGTCTACTTTCTCGCAAACATTCATGTTGTGCGTGTTACATTTTTTCTCACGAATACAAGGGAATCAATGCAGGTTGTCTCCGCAAAGTTCAGGTGCAGTATAAGGATATCTTCGAACTTTGAACTCCTGCATTATCGGAAGAAAAATTAATTTTTCTCATTAGCCCCTTAATCTATGGTGAAACTATCCGATTTTCGCAAGAAGAAAAGTACCTCGGAGTAATCCTGGACAGTAAATTGTCCTAGAACCCCACATTCGCTGGAACGTTGAAAAAGCCACACGAGCACTCGGGATATTTCGCCGCACCTGTGACAATATCTGGGTGCTATGTCTTAAATCTTGGTCGTCAGACCTACCTTTACAAATGCGGCAATAGTTTAGTGGGCAATGACTAACGAGGTCACGCCTAGCTGAAATCTTCATGGCCGGCTATTTGCGTTCCATCCCCACCGGATCTTTTGAGGCTATTGTTGGCTTATTGCCGGTACAAGTCTATGATGAAATGCAGGCAAGGCTTTGAAAAGTTCAATCCCCGTCTCGTGGAGCACGACCAAGTATGGTATACTAACTGTTAAGAAATGGTGCGTGGAACTGGGTCTGAATTATCCGGTGAGTCGTCTAACACAAACTTATCAGTGAGTCTTCTTCCAGGCAGAGATATTAGCCATAAATCAGTGCCATAAGCCTGAACTTGCCTTCTAATACGCATGGCAAAATAATATTTACCTTCCCTGACAGTCAAGCTTCCCTTAAGGGCACTGAGCTCAACCACGATAAAATCAAAACAAGTTCTAGAAACAGTGAAAAAGTTTTTTAAACGAGGAAAGAATAACTTAATCATACTGCACTGGATCCCTTTACACAAAGATCACATTGGCAATGAAGCAGCAGACACACTGTCGAAGAGAGGAGCTTCAATCCTCTTCATTGGTCCCGAACTCTGCAGTAAGCAAATGCTTTTGCAAACTCCATCCGAGCCAGCAAACCTTGCTCAAATCCATGGATGGACAGAAATATCCCAAACACTTTTCCCTTACATTTTCCCAAAAGAAATCTAAGAAATCGCAGTCCCTGGAGTAAACCAACTACTGTAGAACCGTATGGATTCCCATTTCCCTTAGGGACGATGCGCATTATTAACCAGGAATGCCCGCAGAAGTATTCTTCACTTTTCAGACAGAATCAGCACTCTGTCTCTGAACATAGATTCGCCTTGTTGAGATGTTATCTCAGAAAGCAATGGCATGTGAGGAATCTCACCAGCTTTCTTATACCCTCTTTGTCTAGTTTATGGCTTGCCTTGTAGGAATAGGGCTAAATAAGTCTTTTGAACTGCATCAACCCCGGAACATTTCCCCAGTAGGCTATGTGAAGTTGGTGTTCCCAATTGTTATTCAGTGCTGTGGCCAACGCCACATAATAG
This sequence comes from Matsumyia berberina, assembly GCA_917880715.2. NCBI lineage: Eukaryota > Metazoa > Arthropoda > Insecta > Diptera > Syrphidae > Matsumyia > Matsumyia berberina. The sequence goes on from OU862872.1 coordinate 42,291,385, forward strand.
TTCAGGTGCTAAGAACGCGGCAGTTCGCATATTCGTTGCCTACAATTTATTGTAGGGCATTGTACCAGCACTTGACTGACTTCGATTCCACTGAGTGGGACGCCAGTGTCCGAGAAGATGTGCTGTCGCGAAGAGTGGTCTTGCCACACAGCATGAGGTAAAACTATGCTGGATCCCAGGGGATGAGAATGCTGATGAAATGTCAAGGAAAGGATCTACGCTAGATCTAGAGTTGGCCGATCAGTCAGTGAAAGTCCCGCCATGTAAACTCAAACATGATACATGGATCAAGATTCTAGCGGAAGCGAATGAAAGATGATCTTCCTGTAAAATAACTAGAAAAGTATGGTCAAGGTACGAGAACTAATACTCTCATGCAGAAGGACAGGAAACCCTCTCCATCCTTGTAGGAGTAATTACAGGTCATACTGCTCTGCGCTACCATATGGAAATGCTAAGGTTAAGTGAGAACGACCTTTGCAGGGCTGGCGGAGATGAAAAAGTTAATTTGGACACAACCCACTTCCTCTGCCACTGCCGAGGTCTTTGCCACCTCAGACATAAATCACTTTTTCCAGAATACTGAAGAACTAAGGAACGTATCTACTAGGGACATCTGGCAGTTCATTAAGGCTTCAAAATGGTTCGAAACCATGAGGCAATAAAAGAGTGCTTTGGGTATTGCTCCACGAGCAAGGGATATCTTCCACGCCAAAATGGGCATCACAATTATTGGTGTGAATAAAAACTGAGGGAATACTCTGGGCAAACTCTCTTGATGGAAGCGTTTTCTGAATGTTTATTCCAAAGAGTTGAGGGAACACTCTGCCTTAGTTTTTATTCACACCACCCAATGTCTCTAATGAGCCAAGTGTGGCGCAGAGGGCTTCTCTCCCATCGCCAACCCATCTACCTAACCTAACCTAACTTACCCTTTTCAAGGTTTATTCTAGCGTAGCCCTCATTAGTATGAATTTTAACGTGGAACTTTCTGGAACACGTTTCCATTGGTAGCGAGATTTAGGTCACATGCTTCGCCAAAAACCCAGTCGAAATCAGTCGACAAGCACTCAATTGGAACCCACAGGGCAGTAGAAGAAGTGGAGAAGCAGGTCACACAAAAGTAACTTGGAAGCTAAGTTGGGAAAAGAAGCAGACAAGACTTGGAACAAGATCAGAGCTCTTGCAGGCAATCGTACTAGGTTTTGGTTCCTTCGGCTAAATATCCCCCTAATTGTTGACAGACTATGGGATCTCTGACTTCGTAGTTAGACAATTGAGCTATGATCATGATTTTGCACAATTTCCATGTCGACTGCACGGTATAAGGTGAAATGATCGACAATACCAATCTGTGAGAAAAAACGAAGAGAAAAACCTCTTGATCCGACTTGACCCGTGTTATAATTGTTATTTCTTTATGTATCCTGTTTATTTTTTTTTTATCATTTGCATTATGTTTTATTATTAGAAATCACGGTTTAGCATGTTGTGTGTTTTAATTGTTTTGTTTATTTGTTTAGTTTTGAACAAGTTTAGTTTTTGTTTATTTAGTTTTAACAAATGATATGTGTCTTGAGAACGAAAAATTGTTCTTGTAGTTGACTGCATGTAGTTAAAGTTCAACAGAATGCCACTTGGATTTAAATATAAAATTTATACAGCACTTCGATTGGAACGAATTGAAAGCATACTCGTGGTATTTCCAAGAACACTTTCAAGCTTAAGTGACTTAGTTTCGTGTCTTTTATTGTGTTTGTCCGTTTGGTTAGACTGGGGATGAAATATATTGTAGGAAACAGAGTAAGGTTTATACATCATCTTGTCACACATCACAATAAAGTAGGTAAATTCAACAACAATACATCGGGAATCATTTAAGGATATATGTACTCGTATCATTGCTTTACCAAGGGATCATTGATTCTAGACAAATCCACGGGAAAAGTGGATGGGGTGTAAGTTCATGTTTTTGTTTAGTTGCTTCTGCGGTGCTTTTGTTAATAAGAAACAAATTTAAAATTGTGTGCGGTGCATATTATATTTATACACAAAAAATTTAGCTTTTTGACAGCTTTGTTGTACCATTGGGTTTCACCGCCTACTGGGCTATTCTGCGTTTAAGGATTTTTCAGTTGATCATCCTCGGTTAATTGATTTCATTGCGTACTTGTTTCATTTTCGTGGCGCTATAGACTGGGGGTGGACTCGTTCTTGTCTTTTCGAAATTGAATCAAGGACTCTTCGGTGCGAAAACTGGTATCCATTCGGTCTGCGTGTATTAGTCACCTACGAGGTTGCAATCGGGTTTTCTTTATCCATGTTTACGTCGCTGTTCGTCGTTGAATGTTATCTTGCAATTTCGTCTGAAGATTAACACGAGCCAAACAAAGGGGACCAAGATGGCATCCTCTCTTTTAATCAACCCAAAGAACTTTTCTCTTACTTACTTAAGGTTGCGCTACAGTCCGGGGTGAACCTGGGCCTCAACCAAAAAGCGTCTCCAGCCAGCTCGATCTTTAACCAGCTGCCTCCAGGTTCGTACGCCAAGTTGGTTGAGGTCCCCTTCCACTTGCGTGCGCCACCTGAGTCGTGGTTTTCCTATACTGCGCCGTCCCTCGGGTGTGGATTTGAAGATTTTCCGGGCCGGACTATTGGTGTCCATTCGCTCTACATGACCCAGCCACCTCAGTCGTTGGACCTTCACTCTTCGATGTTGCTGTACAGCTCGTACAGTTCGTCATTGTATCTCCTCCTCCAGTCACCGTCTATGCAGACGGGACCGAAAATCACCCGAAGAATTTTCCTCTCGAAACAGCCAAGAGCAACCCATCCACTTTTGAAAAGTCCATGCCTATGCGCCGTAGAGCAGGAATGGGACGATTAAGGTCTTATACAGAATCACTTTAATTGTTCGAGAGAGGCCTTTGCTACTCAACTGCCTTCTTAGCCCAAAGAAACAGCGATTTGGGTGAATTTATACCAGAGGCTAGGTAGACAAAGTCCTTAACTACCTCGAAGTTATATCTGTCTATTGTGACGTTCTATCCGAGATGTCGATGTTGAGTGTCCTTTTTTGTTGACAGCCTATACTTCGTCTTGCCCTCATTGACCGCTAAACCCATCTTCGCCGCTTCCGTCTCAATACTTTCGAACACGCCAGTGACATTACGTTGCGTTCTTCCGATTATGTCAATATCGTCGGCGTATCCGATTTGTTTGATTTAAAAGGCCTATCAATGACATTATGTGTGGAATATGACATCGTTCAAATGGCCGCCGCGGCTTTGCTGGGTGGCGTGCATCCGGGAGGTCCAATTTTCGATGACTCTGGCGCGTAGAGCAGGCTGAATTTGAGCGATTGCACGGGTTATGTTGACTTTGAGGGCACTGGTCGTTTACGGCTTATTGGCATAGACCTGCGACTTAAGGAAACCCCACAAGAAAAAGTCTCACGGAGTCAAATCGCACGCATCTCGGTGGCCAGTTCATGTCGCCTCTGCGTGAGATAACCATGCCCTCATATCCCTCGTGCAGAATGTCCATTGTGACATCAGCTGCGTGGCACGTAGCGCCGTCCTGTTGGAACCACGTATCGTTCACATGCATATCATCCAATTTGGGTCAAAAAAAAATTAGTTATCATCGATCGGTAGCGTTCTCCGTTGATGGTGATGGCAATGCCATGGTCGTTTTCGAAGAAGTACGGACCGATATTGCCGCTGGCCCACAATCCACACTAATCAGTGACTTTCTGCGGATGCATTGCAACTTGGTGGGCCTCGTGTGAATTGGCATCGTCCCAAATCCGGCTTGTTGACGTACCCGTTCATTCAAAAATGGGCCTCGTCGCTAAAGATGATTTTTGTTTTGCTGAAATCGGGCTCCACTTCCAATTGCTTCAGTTTTATTATTTGCACGTGTTGCTCGACGTTGTAACTTGCCATGGTGATTTGTCTTTAGTGTTTGAAGAATGAAAATCGTGAAAACTAACAACAGATAAAACAACATGGCCGCCATGAACTGTCAAAATCTACTCATCCCTATTGGAAAACCCTATATATGAACTTTGGAAAACGAGGTTATTCGTATGTCGTACTCCGAGGATTTTAGAGATGTTAAAAGTTGGTGTATGCAAAGTGTGTGTATCCACTGCGACCTGTATAGATCTATTGTGCTCTCCTGTACTCATATAGGCCTATAAGTCTCGACTTAAAAAACCTCTTCCAATTTGAGAAATCGGAGTATCTGGGTTGAGTCCAACGGTGGGAGATCCGTTTCAGAGGAAGAGAAAGAAAGAAAGTGTACGCTCCCAGGTGTGCTCATCTTTTGTGGATCAATGCTCCACAGTCCATAAGGAGGCGTGACGGGGTCTTCTCGGCATCGCTGTAGAATCTGCAGTTTTCGTTTGCTTCTATTCTCAATTTCCTGAGATGCGCCCTGAGTCTGCAATGGCCTTGCTCCTCCTTCGGTCGTAGTTCCCGAGGAGTTCCTTTGCCTGCATTAGTCCTGTGAGTGCTCTTCTTTTGTACTCTTCCTCTCTTCGCAGTTCCTCTTAGATTCGATGCCGTCCCAGCTCGCAGAATGGCTCGGGTCCAACAAATACTGTTTTGACCGTTTCCTTCCCAGTTCATCGGCTATCTGGCACCCAGTAGAGGGTGACTTTGTTGTTCCGACCAAGTGTGTTTATCTTTTCCAGACACTCGTAGACCAGTTTGGATCTGATTTCATATGAACTTAGTGCCTTGATGGCAGCCTGGCTGTCTGATACTTCTATACTGGTCTGCATCATTAAAGAGCTGAAGAATGTTTCATATTTTTTTGTACATGGTTGCTTTGGGCTCTTCATGTGATGACATATAGTTCACAGCTGTGCGATTTCCACGTTGTTACTGTACTTCTGGCTTGAAGACTCCTACGTTGTTTCGTTCATTGCGTATGTATGCTGGCCTCAAGCCTGAGTGTTAAGTTGCAAGCGTTTAGTCAAATAGGCTCATCTAGGAGGTGATGATGCATTTCTGCCCACCAGGTCGGATCCTTACCATTGTTTAAACTTTTTCTCATTTACAATTCTTGTTGAATATTTCGATAGAAATTCCATTTCCATTAGTTATAACTTCTGCTTGAGTGTTAAGAATAAAAATTCTCCCAAAGCAGTTCATTTTGTCACTTGTTATGCACGTTCTAGGAATAGTTTCACAATCGCATCACATCTCACAAGTATTTCATTTCATCATTCATCTCACATATGCATTTGGTTTTCATTTGTTTTGGGTACGCACTAAGTAACCTCTCCTCCTTTTCTCACAAAATCTCATCGGAATGTAACAACTGTGTATTGTGTCACACGACTTATGTAGTTCGTTGCTTAGAAAACGATCATAATCATCAGAATGTCTAAAAAAAAAAAACTTTGTTATTCACAAAAAAAAAAAATCGAAAATATTTCTTCTCTACATGCGTTTTGTATAAAATGAAACAAAAAAAAAAAAAAAAAACAAAATACTTAGGGTGACTGCAAAACCGATATACGGCAACAAGAAAAGAACCTTACAAAAGCAGCTAAAATTTTGGGGCAATTAAAATCACAACTGCACACACGTGAAACTACAGCTAAGCTAAAGGTAACCTTCTTCTTTTTTTTTTAAATTAAATACAAAGCAATATGTGGTTTTTATTTTATAAGTCTTGAAATATATATTAACGGAATTATGTCTGTGATTGTGAGTGTATCGATTTATTTTTTTTTTTAATTATTTTTACTACTAAGCTTGGCTTTGTTTATATTTTTTTTTATTTCTAAATTTTTAGTTTTTATTTTAAGGAATTTAAAAAAAAGTTTTCCAGTATTTGAATGGACAGTGTTTTGAACTCTTACTTACTTACTTACTTAAGGTGGCGCTACAGACCGGCGTGGTCCTGGGCCTCAACCAACAAGCGTCGCCAGCGATCTCGATCTTTTGCCAGCTGTCTCCAGTTTCGCACACCAAGTTGGTTGAGGTCCCCTTCCACTTGCGTGCGCCACCTGAGTCGCGGTCTTCCTCTACTGCGCTGACCCTCGGGTGTGGATTCGAAGATTTTCCGAGCTGGAGCATTGGTGTCAATCCGCTCTACATGACCCAGCCACCTCAGTCGTTGGACCTTCACTCTTCTGGCTAAGTCGATGTCGCTGTACATCCCGTACAGTTCGTCGTTGTATCTCCTCCTCCACTCCCCGTCTATGCAGACGGGACCAAAAATCACCCGAAGAATTTTCCTCTCGAAACAGCCAAGAGCAACCTCATCCGCTTTAGACAGAGTCCATGCCTCTGCGCCGTAGAGTAGGAATGGGACGATTAAGCTTTTATAAAAGGTCACTTTAGTTGTTCGAGAGAGGGCTTTGCTACTCAATTGCCTTCTTAGCCCAAAGAAACAGCGATTGGCAAGAGTTATTCTTCGTTCCGCTAAACCCATCTTCGCCGCCTCCGTCTCGATACTCACAAACGCACCAGTGACATCACGCTGCTTTCTTCCGATTATGTCAATATCGTCGGCATATGCGAGTAATTGGACGGACTTTTGAAAGATTGTGCCTCTGGTGTTTTGAACTCAGCTCGATAAATTCATAAACGCCAGTTTCTAGCTTCTTTTTTGGACAATTTTCATTCATTGTTTATTTTTGTTCCTCTAGTGTCGGGTCATTGTTAACTAAAAATAAATAAATAACTGGCCGAGCTGTCGTTCGGTATGGGCCAATGCCTGTTACATTTTGCGTGTTACATTTTTTCGTGCGAATGGATGGGATCTACAATTTATTGCCGACTCCGAACGACGAATTGAGAAGCTCTTTCATGACAAATAATACTCCTGGAGGCTTGATTGCTCGCACAGCAGTCCAACGCACAATTCACTCAGCCACGGCGACCATTGTTAACTGCTGGGCTCCTAACTACAAACATATGTACATATGCTACACTTGCTGTCAATAGGTATATATGGTATGCAGTCTTGTGGCTCGCAGGCGACGTAGTGGTCATTGTCAGCGGCAAATACGAATGCGCCGTCTGGGATACAGAGATGGTGCACTAAAGAAAGACTCTCTGTAAATCCTAAAAAGACAACTACAGGGTTTTGCAATAAGAGCGCTACAAAAGTTTTTTTTTAAATAAAACAAAAACGGTTTTGGATATCAATGAAATTCTTTATTCCTGTGAAAGTACGTTCGATGCCATTATGTATGGAACTCGATTTCTTTTGCATGGCCACCACGGGCACGCTTGCAGAAGTCCAGACGCTGAACCCAATTTTCGACGGTTTTCAAGCATAAATCGGCCGATACTGCTGCAATTTCACGTTCGATATTCGTACGAAGTTCATCAATCGTCGCTGGCTTGTTGGCAAAGACCATAGACTTGACGTAGCCCCACAGGAAATAGTTTAACGGCGTCAAATCGCACGACCGAGGTGGCCAAGCGACTGGACCATTTCGTGAGATAACACGTTCTCCAAACTTGGTTTCCAATAAATTGATTGTGACATTCGCTGTGTGGCTTGTGGCGCCGTCCTGTTGGAACCACATGTCCTCCAAGTCCATATCATCCAATTGGGGCCAAAAATATTCGGTTATCATTGAACGGTAGCGATCCCCATTCACAGTAACGTGCCGGTCTTGATCATCACGGAAGAAGTACGGCCCAATGACGCCGCCGGCCCATAAACCACACCAAACCGTAATTTTTTCGGGATGCAATGATGACTCATGGAGTACGTGTGGATTGCTGCCTGACCAACACCGCATATTTTGTTTATTGACGAAGCCATCCAGCCAGAAATGAGCCTCATCGCTGAAGATGATTTTTCGATGAAAATCCGAATCATTTTCAAGTTGTTGCTCAGCCCAATTCACGAACATACGACGCTTCTGGTGGTCAAGCGGCTTCAGTTCTTGCGTCAATTTAATCTTGTAAGGATGTAGGCCAAGATCTTTTCGCAAAATTCGCCACAACGACGTCACAGAGATGCCCAACGCTTGAGAACGACGTGTGAGAGACACATTTGGGCTTTCTGCAACTGAAGCCTCAGCGGCAGCAATATTCTCGACACTACGGGCACTTCTTTGTCTCACTGGCACGGGAACATTTTGTACTGTGCCTGTGGATTCAAATTTTTCCACTAGACGCTCAATTGTTGATCTGCTAGGACGATTATGACGACCATAAATTGGACGTAGCGCTCTTAACGTTGAGGCCACTGACTCCGAATTTCGGTAGTAAATTTTAATAATTTCGACTCGTTGTTGGCTCGTATATCTTTCCATCATGAAATGGCAAACCTTACTGAAGAGAAATGTCAAAAAACCGCAAGAAAAATATGGCGTCGTTTGCTGTCCCTGTCGCTCTACTTTTGTAGCGTCCCTATTGGAAAACCCTGTACTTATCGTTCTTTTTACCAAAAGAAGAAATTTAAATCTTCTCATTCACCCCTCCATCTATGGCGAATCTATTTAATTCTCGCAAGAAGCAAAGTACCTTGGAGTAAAACTGGACAGCAAATTGTCTTGGAGCCCTCACATCGTACGGACCCTTGAAAAAGCCACACGCGAACTGTGGATCTATTGCTGCATTTGTGGTAACAACTGGGGACTTAGTCCCAAAATCATAATCAAAGTCATCAAACCTACGGTGATTTATGCTCTAATAGTTAGGTGGATAACTAACTGGGGGAGGGGGAGGGTGTTCACACTAAGGCACTCTCCCTTGCATCTGGACGGCAGCGGAAGAACTCCCACGATGGAATCAACGGTGGCGTCTACAGTCCCACTTAGGTCGGACTACTTGGTGAACACCTTATTTGGGGTACTCGGAGCTATTCGGAGCTTTAGGCCAATAAGGATCGGTCTACCCGACCCCTCTTGTCCGAGGGGCACAACAAAGGACCTGGCCCTCCAGGTTGGGGGTTGTGCGTGGGGGTGACAACTCCACCATGGAAAAAAGAGACGGATGATTTTACTGTTGACAACCCTAGCAAACGGAATAAGGACAATGATTTTCGGTTCTGCACGTGGAATGTTCGCACCCTTAACAGGCCACGTGCAGCCGAACAACTAGCAGAGGCCCTGGACTGCTATAAAGCAGACCTAACCGCCATCCAGGAAGTACGATGGGATGGACCGGGCATAAGAAGGATGAAAAACTGTGACATCTACTACGGAGATTGCTACAGGGAGCAGAAGCAGCGCTTATTCGGATGTGGATTTGTCGTAGGCGGCAGACTTAGGCAACAAGTCTTAAGCTTCCGACACGTAAGCGAACGTCTTATGACAATCCGCATCAAGGCTAAATTTGCCAACATTAGCCTGTTATGCGCTCATGCCCTGACAGAAGACAAGGACGACGCCACCAAAGAACGTTTCTACGAGCTCCTCGACATAACTTATGAGCAGTGTCCTAGATATGACGTTAAGATCGTGCTGGGCGATTTTAACGCCAAAATAGGAAAGGAGGACATCTTTGGTAGGACAGTTGGTAAGAACAGCCTACATGACACCACGTCCGAAAACGGACTTAGGCTAATTGACTTCGCTGCGGGACGGAACGTCACTATAGCAAGCACGTGGTTTCCTCATCTCAATATTCACAAGGGGACATGGCGGTCTCCTGATCATCAAACGGTCAATCAAATTGATCACATTGCGATCGACGCAAGACATGCCTCCAGTGTTCTGGATGTCCGAACGTTCTGAGGGGCCAACATTGACTCGGACCACTACCTTGTTGCAGCCAAGGTACGAATGCGGATATCCCAAGCGCCACAACAAAATAGAATCACTGTGAGAAGATACAACGTCGAACGGCTGCAATCGCAAGAGACTGCCAGACTATTCGCCGAACGCGTATCCCGAAATCTCTCAACAAGTCCTATGTCACCAGCATCAAATGTTGAAGACCAGTGGCAACGCTGCCAACAGGCCATCAAAAACGCCGCAACTGATGTGCTGGGTTTCACACGACCACCACCCCGAAACCCCTGGTTTGACGACGAATGCCGGCAAGTGCATGCAGCCAAACAAGAAGCATATAAAGCGGAGCTGCAGAGAAGGACGAGAGCTGCTCGTGAGCTCTACGAGCAAAAAAGACGGGAAGAACACCGACTTCTCCAAAAGAAAAAGAAAGAGCATGAGAAGCGCGCGATCAAGGATATTGAGAGATTGTACTCCAGGAATAACGTACGGAAGTTTTACCAAAGGGTAAAAAGAACGTGTCACGGAAGCAGAACCCGTACGGAAATCTGTAGAGATGAAGAAGGAAACCTCGAAGTAGAGTCACAGTCGGTGCTGAGAATTTGGAAAAACTATTTCTGCAGACTGTATAACGGCGACGAAGGCCAACATCCCGCTGTCAGGCAGAACGGACCATTCAACCTAGACGATGATAGCCAAAATTTCCGTCCACCTGACCAAAACGAAGTGCGGAAAGCAATATCTAAACTAAAATCCAACAAGGCTGCTGGACCCGACGGCCTTCCGGCCGAGGTATTTAAAGCAGCTGGAAATGACCTGGTAGAGAGCGTACACCAACTCATTTCTAGGATTTGGTCAGATGAGTGTATGCCCGATGAATGGAATCTCAGCATCGTTTGCCCGATCCACAAAAAAGGAGACCCCCTCAACTGCGCCAACTACAGGGGTATCAGCCTCCTCAACATCGCGTACAAGATTTTATCTGCCATACTGTGTGAACGCCTGAAACCTTTCGTTAACAACCTGATTGGCCCCTATCAGTGCGGTTTTAGGCCAGGAAAGTCCACAATTGACCAAATTTTCACACTTCGGCAGATCCTGGAAAAAACCCAAGAAGTCCAAATCGATACCCACCACCTCTTCATCGATTTTAAGGCCGCCTATGACAGCATTTATAGAGACGAGCTGTATAGAGCCATGTCTAGTTTTGGCATCCCTGCTAAACTCGTCCGTCTGTGCAGGATGACGATGGAGAACTCTCGCTGCTCCATCAAGATCGGTAACGATCTTACCGAAGCTTTTGATGTCCAAAAAGGTTTTAGACAAGGAGACGCGCTGTCATGTGACTTTTTCAACATCATATTTGAACGAATTGTGCGAAACTCTCAAGCCAACACCGGAGGCACAATCTTTCATAAATCTGTTCAACTGCTTGCGAACGCTGACGACATTGACATTATAGGCAGAACGCAGCGAGCTGTCACCGGTGCTTTCGCGAGTATAGAGACAGAAGCGGCCAAAATGGGTTTAACGGTAAACGAGGGCAAAACTAAGTATTTGCTGTCAACAAGAAGGGACACCCAACACCGACGAATTGGACAGAACGTCACAGTTGATAGCTATAACTTCGAGGTAGTAAGGGACTTTGTCTACCTTGGCTCTGCTATTACCTCCGATAATGACGCCACGTCGGAAATCAAACGAAGAATAACTCTTGCCAATCGCTGTTTCTTCGGGCTAAGAAGGCAATTGAGTAGTAAGGCCCTATCCCGAAGAACTAAGGAGACTCTGTATAAGACCTTCATCATCCCAGTCCTGCTTTATGGCGCTGAAGCATGGACACTGTCGAAAGCGGATGAAAATATCCTTGGTTGCTTCGAGCGAAAAATTCTTCGGAAGATATTCGGTTCCGTATGCGTTGACGGGCTTCGGAGGAGAAGATTTAACCACGAACTATACGAGCTGTACAGCGAAATCGCCCTGGTCAAGAAGATACGTATCCATCGCCTAAGATGGCTGGGGCATGTAGAGCGAATGGACACCACCGCTCCGGCACGCAGAGTCTTCGAATCCAACCCGGAGGGACAACGCAGTAGAGGAAGACCTCGCCTAAGGTGGCGCGCACAAGTAGAACGGGACCTCAACCAACTTGGCGTGCGCAACTGGAGGCAGTTAGCTAAGGACCGGGCTAACTGGAGAGGCTTGTTGGTTGAGGCCCAGGTTCACCCCGAACTGTAGCGCCACCTAAGTAAGTAAGTAAGTAAGTTAGGTGGATAAAGACTATTCAGACCAATACGGTGAAACGGGCTCAACGCCTAGCTAAAATCTGTATGATGAATTGCCTGCGCTTCATCCCCACTGCTTCGCTTAATGCTATTGTCGATCTACCCCTAATTCGAGTCCACATAGAAATGCAGACTCAAGACTTAGTCAGCACAGCCTCTTCCACCTTAATAACATCGGCTTTAAACATCCACCCGACGACGGTCACCTTAACAAACTTTCCTCTCTACTCGAAAGTGGCGAGTTTAGCGTGCCATTGGATGACACTCTTCCAAGGTACTGCTTCAAGCGAAACTGCTCAGTAGTCATCTCCCCAAGTGACGACTGGGAAAAGTTTAAACCTCGGCGCACGACCAAGTGTGGTACAAAGACGGCTTAAAAATGTACACTACATCTTTAGCTGGAATATTCGCAGAGTCGTCTAGCACTAACATATCGGTTAGTCTAGGGATATACTCAACGACCTTAGAGATTTGCCATTGATCAGTGTAAGCCTAAACTTGTTTTCAAACTTCCGTGACAAAACCACCTTTGTCTTCTCTAACAGTCAAGCTGCTCTGAAAGGACTGAACTCAGCCACGATTAAATCGAAACTAGTTCTTAAATTAGGAAAAAACAACTTGGTCGTACTACACTAAATCCCTGTTCACAGGGGCCACATCGGCAACGAAGTAAAGGATTCATTGGTGTGACAACTCCCTCACTGGTTCCGAACCAGCCAGTGGAGTCAGCAAATCCCTTTACAAAATGCAGACGAGGGAACAAACCCTATACCAAATACTTCTTTTCCACTATATCTAAGTTTCTTCTGAATCGGAGCAGGAACCACCTGAAAATTCTTACCGCTATTCTAATCAATCAATTCTGATCTAATTACTGTCGACTAAAGCGGTATCTTCACAAACTTAACATGTCACCGGACCCTATCTGTAGATAATACATGCAGAGCGATGAAAGCTCTCTCCACATCGTCGCAGAATGCCTCGCACTCAATCATGTGAGAAAATGGACCCTAGATAGTGAACTCGTCGCACCTACCACGCTTCAAGAAGGTGATTAGATTCCTGACAGTTTCTGGAGCTGATAAACTGTTCTAAAACCATTCGGTATAGGACAATAGCCCTTTAAGTGAGGCCGCAGTGCTAAAGCGGACCAACTGCTCCACACTAATAAGCTTAAGGTTTTTGGCAATACGTCTCAGGTCTCTCCAACGCTTTCCCAATTGTCAAGACTCCACTTCGACTGTTTTGCGCCGTGTATTTTTCGCTCGACCCAAAATTCTACTATCTTGGGTAAGTGGATTCCATTGCGTAGAGTGGTTAGCAATGGAGTTGACGTTTTATCGACATTTATTACATATCCACTGCCACTGTCATCGTTGGATGGTTCTGCCTAATGGTTCCTTACTTGTTCCTTGTAAAAACGTTTGTAAGAGATACGGTTAAGCCAAAAAATTTGAAAATTGAAATGCTTTATAGGCTTCCGTTTACGAAGGTTTGCAGCATTTTCGTGATAGAAGAGGTAATTTTCCAAGTGCTGCAAGGATTCAACATTGGCACCGAACAGAGGTGGGTTGGTGTTTGAGCTAATATAAGTGATCTCTTCCTTGTCGGGAGTTGCGTTGCGTTGCGGGTAATTGCTGTGGATCAACCTAAGCAAAATGGTCCTTTCATCGCTTGAGTTGGTCGTCATCCGAAATGAGCAGGGAACTGTCAAGGGCTTTTACTGGATGTTGCCTCGAACTTAGACCACCTATAAGTTCTTTATTGATTCTGTAGCTTCTGACATCGCACATGCTTGCTGTTTGCTATGCTTCAGTGGTCATGGCATTGATATAATTGTGCTTGTCTTGCCGCACTCTGCGCTGCATTTCTCTCTTCTTCTTACGAGATACGGATTCTAGCTCACTTTTCGGTGCTGCAGGAGGAGCATCATGGTTTCGATCGTCAATCCTTTTTCAGGTCTCTTCACCAGATATGAACATATTTTTCACAGTTCGATGACAACGGGCACTGACTCTGTTTCACTAAGGGAACCTTTAGTCTGGCGATGTCATACCTAAAAATTCGTGTGTCGACGTGGGATCGTCGAAATCTAGGCGCAATTCCCATGTCGGCTCCTCGTCTGTTCAGTCCATATGACTACTTCTTAAACGGCGGCTTATGGCGAAATGATCAGAGATTGCTTGCTTTTCGGTTGACAGTCAGCTGACTTTGTGCTCAAACATGGTGCCACCTAAAACAATGCGATTGGCGTTGCATTCTAGTCCTCGATCACCATGACAATGTCTCTGTTATCTGGTTATAGACGTACTCTAGTCCAAAATTTGACCGTTAAAAGCCTGTCTCTGTACGGCTGCCAGGAATTTAGGCCTTTGCGTGCGGTAGGCGAAAGCAGCAATCTTACTCCAGGTTCCTTGTAGTACCGAGTATTACGCCTTAGGGATGAGAACAGTCCCTCATCTCACCACCTTACTTCGGTTAGCCCTAAACTGTCGAGGAGCGTCCTCAGATTCCAGAAACCAATCTTAGTCCCGGTACAATACCTAAAGGTCGTTAAAAACGTGTCCCCAATCAGAGGCGTAGTGGTGGTTTTGGTAGCTAACGTCGCACTTTTAAATTTCAGCCAACCTGTTAAGGGATTATGCATGACCACCTCGAAGAGGTAAAGCAAGCACTTGGCTACGAACTTGATTGTTGTGCGACTGGCTCAAACCGAGTTCTGAGCGTTGAATAGTTTCTCGATCAATCGCAGTCCAGGTCGCTGTCGCTGCCTATTCAAGGCGTTCAAGGTTAATTCGTCTTTTTAGACTGGGCTGCTGTCATTGAAATGAGAGTGCCTAAGTGGACACACCCAAAGTCAATAACTATCTGTATCGATAGCCAATAAAGGCTTACGACCACTCAAACGTTTCAAATACTGGAAGGTTTTCTTTTTCCAATTCAGCAACAACCGCTACTTTTGGATCATTTTCTAATAAAAATTCCAATGCTTTTCCTCCAGGTGAACGAGTGTATCAACATAATGAACAACATTTTGAAGCTCCTTTTCCGCGATGACATAGGTTCCACCGAAGAGGACATCAAGGATGTTATGCTAATACTGCTGCGGACTGTGATCAAAACCTCGCACGCCATAGATCGAGAGAATCCACTCATTGGAAATTTGGTTGCCATAATGCTGGGAATTCTTCGTAGCATGACTAGTTACCATTATGACGTGTTTGTACGGAGTTTCAGCAATAAATTCGATCTACAAAGTTTCATCATAGAACTCTTGCTGGTGTTCCAAGAGCTCGTTTCGCCCCATCCGAAACCAGTGTTCTCCAAGGACTGGATGGACATGATAATGCATCAGAATACAGTTATTCTAGGTAGTCTCCAACAACTGTCGACGGTGATAATTGATTCATTCTTTGAACCATTTGAGAAGCAAGTGTGGTCCAACTACTTCCAGTGTTCCATTGCGTTCCTAATTCAGTCGCCATTGCAATTGAATGATTTTACGGACAACAAGCGAGCTGCAGTCTTCGAAAAGTATCGCGACATTCG
Source organism: Matsumyia berberina (assembly GCA_917880715.2). Lineage (NCBI taxonomy): Eukaryota > Metazoa > Arthropoda > Insecta > Diptera > Syrphidae > Matsumyia > Matsumyia berberina. The sequence continues at coordinate 42,306,937 of OU862872.1, forward strand.
CAAGGAGACAGCAAATGAAATTCGGAAGATGTGGTTCCAATTGGGTGAGCATAAGCCACAATTTGTACCGCAATTGGTTGAGCCAATTCTAGAGATGAGTATGATTCCGGAGATGGAACTACGAAAGGCAACCATACCGATTTTCTTCGACATGATGCAATGCGAGTACTACAGCTCAAGGCTGCTGATTGATAGCTATGGCGATACGAAACGGAATAATGCCCATAACAAGGCGAATTTCAATGATTTCGAAACGGAAATGATCGAGAAGTTGGATGTATTAATTGGAGCAGGCAAAGGTGATCATGAGTTCAAGGAACTCTTTGAGAAAATAATGGTGGAGAACTGTTTGGCGCACAACATTCTCAACGTGGAGGGCACAAAGTTTGTCAATATGGTAATAAAACTTATGGAACGTCTGCTCGAGTATCGTTGCATTATCCAGGATGAGAGCAAAGAGAACCGTATGGCTTGCACTTTCAGCATACTGCAGTTCTATTTGGAAGTGAACCGCAAAGAGATGTACATTCGTTATGTGTACAAACTCTTCGATCTGCATATGGAATTTGATAACTACACCGAGGCTGCGTTCACTCTTAAGCTTCACTCGAATCTACTGCAGTGGGATAACACAGAGTTGTCGCCTCTGCTGAGAACTCATCGCCACTTATCGTGTCGGACACACAGAGAGTTGAAGGAAGCGCTGTACTACGAGATAATCGATTACTTTGACAAGGGCAAGGTATGGGAGTGTGCAATAGATATGTGCAAAATACTGGCAAAGCAATACGAAGAGGTTACCTTTGATTACTTGAAATTGGCTGAATTGTACAAGAAAATGGCACAGTTCTTTGAGAAAATCGTGAAAGAGATGCGCCACACATCTGAGTACTTCCGAGTGGGATTCTATGGATTGAAGTTTCCTAGATTCCTTCAGAACAAGGTGTTCGTGTTCCGCGGTAAAGAATACGAGCGGTTAAGTGACTTCTGTACACGGATATTGGTTCAGCATCCAACGGCGGAACTAATGCAAACTCTGACTACACCGGGGCCGGAGGTAACCCAAGCCGATGGCCAGTATATCCAAATAAACAACGTGGAGCCGATAATGGATGAGGCATTCAGTAAATTCAATGATAATGAGATCTGGAAAGGGATTGTTAAGTATTACACGTCGAATAATGTGCAAAAGTTTAAATATTCGCGGCCCTATAGGGAGAAAGATACCGGAAGTGATAGTGTGCGTGGTCTTTGGTTGGAGAGGACTGTGATTACAACTAGTTTTTCACTGCCAGGCATTTTAAGGTGGTTCCCCGTGGTGAATTCCGAAAAGTTTAAGGTGAGTAGGGGTTAGCCTCGAGTCAAGGCTAGACTAAACATTTACTTTTCTTCTCAGATATCTCCCATTGAGTTGGCTGTAGAAACGATGGAGTCAACGAACAAAGCCATTCGTGATCTAATTAACGCGCATAGAATCGATGAGAATATGCCAATCAATCCGTTGAGTATGAAAATCAATGGAATTGTAGATCCCGCTGTTATGGGTGGATTTGGAAAGTACGAGGAGGCGTTCCTTACGCCGGATTATCTTGAAGAACACCCCGAAGATGAGGAACTGGTTGATAGGCTAAAGGATTTAATTGCATCGCAGATACCACTACTAGAAATTGGTAAGTTGTTTTCACCAACGTATGTATGTATGACGTGTTAGTCTGGAATAGTGCAGGCTTCAAAGAAAACTAAAGTGCACGCATTGAGCTAGGTAAAGGCTATTGCCGTACTTTGTGCGTGCGCCACCTGAGTCGCAGTCTTTCTCTACTGCGCCGTCTCTCTCCGAAGCATTGGTGTCCATCCGTTCTACATCATACAGCTATCTCAGTCGTTGGACCTTCGCACTTTTGGCTAATTCGACGTCGTACAGTGCAGCCCGTACAAATAGTCGTTGTATCTCCTCCTCCATTCAACGTCTATGCAGATGGGACCGAAAATCACCCGAAGAAAGCCAAGTGTAATCTCATCCGGGAGAGGGCTTTGCTACTCAATTGCCTTTTTAGCCCAAAGAAACAGTGATTGGCTAGAGTTATTCTTCGTTTAATCTCAGCGTTGGTGTCGTTGTCTGAATTTTACGCGGAGCCTAGGTAGACAAAGTCCTTAACTACCTCAAAGTTAAAGCTGTCTATAGTCGGTGTTGAGTGTCTTCTTGTTGACGGCATATACTTCGTTTTGCCCTCATTGACTGCTAAACCTATCTACGCCGTCTCCGTGTCAATATTACGATCGTGGAAGTGACGTCAGGCTACGCTTTTCCTATTCTGTCAATTACGCCTCTGGTGTTGGCGCGTGAGCACTGTATCAAGAAGGAAGTGGCATGACATCTCGTCGCCTTGTTCTAATCCTTTTTTGACATCAAAGATCTCGTTGAGGTCTTGACCGACCTTGATGGAGCAGCGTGCATTCTCCATCGTCATCCTGCATAAACGGACGAGTTTAGCAGGGATGCCAAAACTAGACATGGCTCTGTATAGCTCGTCTCTATAGACGCTGTCATACACGGCCTTAAAATCGATGAAGAGGTGGTGGGTATGGATTTGAATGTTCTGGGTTTTCTCCAATGTTGAGGTTCTATTCATCGGGCATACTTTCCTCCGACCAAATTTTACAGATGAGTTCGTACATGCTCTTTCCCAAGTCATTACCTGCCGCTTTGAACAGCTCACCAGCTCGGCCATCAGCTCCAGCAGCTTTTAATTTTTTACTTTCTGTTTGTTTTAGCAATTTCTGTACATAAATTGAAGGCACCCGACAGCCTTAAACCGTTCCACGAGCGAATGGAGAAGTGCTTCAGTGAAATGCAGGCAAATGTCGAAAGCAAATACGGCAAGAAGGTGGGTTCACACGAAACCATAGTCAAATGGAATAACAAATCAATTTCCTTTCCCCAGTCATGCGACCTGAAGTTCGATTCGTTTGTTATATTCCGACGCAATGGCTCAATAATGCAACCAATGTTTGATGGCAGTAATCGTTTGTCGGAAACCAGCATGGGATCGTCAGAGTAAGTTTCAAACAAATCAATATGATTCCCTCGATTATAACAATTTTTGTTTTTTTAATTTGCAGCAGCGGCCTCTCGAAATCAACATTCTCGGGCCGAGCACAAACTAGTTCAATCAAATCAACGTTCGCTAGCTTTAATTTCAATACGTCGAATCTAACCAGGTGCCGTAGCAATCAGTCATAGATAAAACTATTCTCCTAACACTTATCGCTTCTGTAGATTTGATATCTTTTCTGCACATCTGTTATAACTTTAAGTTCCGTTTTAAGTTCTCTTTTGTTTTGTTATGGATTTGTTTTCTTTTTTTTATTATTATTTTGTGTTTGATTTGGTTAACCATAGAACTACGTTGGGACATTCGCCAAGTGTTAAGAGCAAAACCAAAGAAAAGACACCAACAAAACGGAGGTCACTTAAGAAGGTAACTATTGGAGAGACATGATGATGATTTTGCATTTTTATATAATGCGATTTTTTTTTGTTGGAATTAATAGCTTGATAGAGAAACATTGAGTCTTCCGGTGGCCAATAGTCAGTGGTATACATCGCCCTTATCAACTATAACATCAACACCAGAGAAAGATTCCGCAACGTTGACGACAGCCTCGAATACATCGCTTTCAAAACCCAATCAAGATCCAAGAGTATTAACTGAGGAGGTAAGAAAAAGAACTAAATTAAATAATTTTTTGTAGGTACTAGGGTGGAGTACCAAATGCCGCTTCAGTGCTGATTGGGTCTATACTCGTGATTGCAGGACCACTACCCCAACCGAGTATGCGTTCCACAGCGCTATTCCTTGCGGATAACCTCCAGCCTTCTGTAACGAAGATCACTTCTATGAAAAGACTTCTACCATCGGATGGTTCAACGAATCTGATGGAAAAAAAGCGAATCTGTCTTGGTATTAACACGAAGAAGAACTAGTGAGAGAAGCCATCCGGTCTGAGAGTGTCAAGCAGGATGTCTCACTATTCTACCCATGGTGCTCTAGTTTGGACCAAGCAAACTGTCAAACAAAAAAGGTGTAGAGACTGCATGTCAGCATCACTGAGTTTGAGCTTGATAATGGCTACAGAACTGGTCCTTGATTCTTCACCTCAATAGGTAGTAATTGAAAAAGAACCAAATGGAGCAATGCTTAGACTCGCAAAAGGGCTTTTGGATTCAATCTTTGGACTCCATATCTTCGATTGTTGCAGTAGCAACATTTCCTCTGCGGAAAAGTCGGTTGTGGTCTAACAACAATGAGTTCCTCCCAAATTGATACCGGGCCTCGAGTTCTTGGTTTTGGATAGACAATTAAAGACTTCTTTCTTACTAAGAGGATTATTCTTACAGCCTGGCCATAATGTCCTTACTGGAGCCGAGTGATTACCGTGGCTCAGTGACTGATGTGCTAAACGTCATGTGCGAGCTGTATAGATTTGATTCATCAGGATACACTAAGTGGTGATTCCAATAACCGTATTGTTCTTTCAGATCGCGCTGCTTAATCGTAGTATTCAGATGGAAGGACCATAATTCCTTACGAACCAGTCAATGGCGTTGTAGGGGAGCATCTCTTTGTCTTTTCCTCAGGATTTTAACACGTAGTTGTGTAATTTAAGTCGGAGGAGATTGCAACTAGGCAAATAGTCTCGCAAAAGAGGAGATAAGCAAGAAAGCCGGTGTACACCTGACTTCTGATTTCTTAAAATATTCGCGTGGTAGACCTTCAGGCTGTTCTTTTGTGTACCTTAGTTCACCCGGCGCTAAGCCATCGAAGTTGCGCCCCGCTGGATTTCTACGGATCAGCTCATTTATTTAGTTTTGTCTCTCTTGAGACTTTGGTTCCTCACCAGTAGAATATCTCAACAAATTGGCGCCCAACGTGGGGCTTTATACTCATTATTTTTTGGTTTCTTCAGCTTTTTCCTCGTTTTTCGCTTTATATTTGATTTCTGTTCATTGTGAGATTTTCTTTCCTTTTTTTCTGTTCTTTGTACCTTGTCTCGTCTTTAAAAAAAAACCCGCGCTGACAGCTCGCTCACATTCACACACAGATTCACCCAAGAGATAAACTCAGTGGTCAGTTTAGATTCATGAACAAAGCAAGACACATCCAGTGTTCAGGTAAGAGGACGACCATCTGTACGATAAGAGATTCCGAGCCTCTGTCTTACTTTGGATTAAAAGAATCTAGAAATCCTCACTTAGCCACCATTTCAAGAGAACAACCGACAAAGGAAGAATGTGGTAACATTTAAAAAAAGAAAAGAAATAGAGGGATGGAGTGAACCGGAGCTTTTGGGCATTATCTTAACGCATTAAGTAATTCGAAGGTATTCAGTATTTTACGCTCGAGCTGAGGATCAAACTGAAACTCTTAATCATATCGTTATATGTATAGGAACTGATGTTCGTTGTAGAGCGCAACTAGGGGATCACTTTTAATAAAACTTTGTAGCTACTCCAGCTGTAGACAAGAGTGGCCTCAATTCCAGAAGGAGAAAAGCTACCTCAGCCCGCTGGCTACAAATGCAGAAGAACCAAGAAGCACGCTTCACTGCCATGTATTCGTCATATTACTGACGACTGCCTTGTGAGATGTCCGCTCTTGTCGCTGAACCGTTGGGTTTTGTTTTTTTGTTCCAGTCGACTTCCACCCGCGATATCCACCTTCCGTCCACTGTAACTAAAACCTTTGCGGTGGCACGAGTTTCATCTGGAATCTTTGTCGGGAACTCCTCTGATTGGAAGTTGGAGACATTCAAGTCGCTGGATATATCCGTGAAAGTCAATATCTGTCCATGCACACTACGGCTCTTATTAGTTGAATCACTCGTTTCATCCAGGCTTTGTGTGTGGTATGACAACCAGCAAGAAACTTTTTTTTTTGCTCTGGTTTGAGTAACAAAAAAAAAAAAAGCCGTAGCGTTGGGCCCAAATGACTGGTAGGTTTCTTCAAAAAGAGTCGCTTGTTCGGGATGTTCTTGTTTTCCCGACTTAAGCCTTTCCTACGTACACGGGGTGATTGGGATCCCAAGAATGCTCGATCCATTTGCAGTGGAGAATACCGCAGGTGCTTGCGCGTGTGTCGGCAGGAGCAGTTCCATCTTCATTATTTTTTTAGGGCTAAAGTCAAACGTCTTCAGTTCGATGTTTCACATGGAAATTTCTCAGACCCTCAGCGAAAAGGATGTAATGGCTGTAATGTGAAGTGAAGAAGGCTTTGCAAAAATTCTGGTTAAATTTGAAAACAGCATCATAGCGTTTTCACCATACTTTTATGGTTTGGCCGAACAACTACAAAGGTATTGTGCATATGCGAACCGTTGCTGGAGCTTAGGCAAGGCATCTGTCCTCTATATCCGGACTAAAGTTCTAGTTTGGCGCAATAGTCGGATAACCGTTAACTTAGGATTATTTTTGTATAATAGTTCGCCACTATTGCCAAACGTGATTTCGTTACAATGGTGCAGGTGGAACTTTAGATCCTGCGCGTACGGTTTTGTGTTGGTTCTGATGGATATCGCGATGTTGTAAGCATGAACTTGACATTTTTCGCTAGGTACCAAAAACAGATGCAACGATTGGATATCTGGTTCCATGATGCACGACAATGCCAATTATCAACTGACTTTATCGGCAGCCATAACGTAGGTTCAAGAATTGCTTTTACTTCTGCCTGGAAAATTCTGCTGTTGGTTAACAGACACTCAGTATAAGATCAGTTTCATCTCCATTTTCAATCTTTTGTTCTTCTCCATCAACGAAAGGCGTTTCTAAATATTTTTCTTTTCTTTCCCTTAGCGTACATTCAACGAAGCAAAATGCAATACTTTCTATTTTCAGCTTACACCCAAGCGTCCATTGCGTTCGGAGAAAGAGAAGGAACGCCGTCTTTCCCGACCGGCGAGTATGGCAACACCCACATCAAGTATGAAAGGCTTCTCTATTGCAGATACCCACTCGCTTTCCGGCGGCGATAGCAGTAATCGAAATTCTGTTGGTAAGCTCATATAAAAAACACTTCCTCGCCAGAGGATTTTTAAATCTTTCAATGTTTCTCTTTCAGATCTTGTCGATACAACCGATTCGACATCTGAAGAAGACCTTGTACCACCACCGTTGCCAGCCAAAACTCGTGACTCTTCCGATTTCACTAGTCTACCAACAATTGACTGGGCCCTTGGCTGTTTTCATCCAGTTAGCCCAAGTATTATGAACTCAACGTATGAGTATGTTGAAGCAAAGAATTTCATTTTAACCGATGATAAGCGTCGTCCACCGACACCGCCACCGAAACCATCGAGAAATAGCAAACACATTCCATAGTGTGGACACAAGTGACAACAATAGTTTAATGAAATTCAACTGCACGCTGCTCTCCCCGACGGGAGGAATTTCTTTCTCCTTCAATTGCTGACCGCTGTGGAAATGACAAAACGCCAAATACTATTTTAATTTACTAGAAACCTTCAAGTGTTTAGCTATAAGTTTCTAAGGCTTTCCAAGGATCAAAGATATTAAGTCTTCCGTTTTCGATATAAATAAAAAAAAAAAACTAGCTCACGTACAAAGCTTCAGCCAGCAGTGGAAAGGGAAATAATGATGACATTAACTAGTTTTAGTAGTTAACTAAATTTTATTATTTTTTATTGTTTAAAAAACACTTACTCAATGTTGATATGTTACTCTCTGTCTAAAAACAAGAAATTACTACTACAGTATTCGTTTTCGTAAACCATAGACACATCAAATTAGAACAATCTGCAAGATCTTATGAAAATTAAAACACAAGTGCCACGACTTCTATTTTAATACCTTGTACATCTAGAACATATTTATACGCGTCAAAGATATTTTATTTAATTAACTTTGTATAGAGGTCTTTACTAAAACAAAAGTCTACTCCCTTTTAGTTAATAGAAAGTTTTTACTACAATATGCATGTCTTAAGCGCACAGCAAAATGTAGAAAGCATTGATATTTACTTTTGTCTTGCATGCAATAAATATATTATTTCGTTGATAAAATATGACAAATGCGCAAAATGTGTGTCAATTATAAGGTTCATTAGTAATTATGTGTTGGCCAAAGATTTTTAAGTTTAATAAAAATCGCTTTTAATATTTTCAAATGGATTCTATTTATTTATCAAAACAACGTTGGCAGAGACTAGACTTTGAGAGAGCAAGCCGTACATTGTGCAGCTAGGTAAGACTGAATCTATTCGAAATGTACATGTTTGAGTTGAATTGTCGGGAGGAGATCTACTGTCAAGGTGAGCTGACATTTATTCGACTTTTTGTGTATATAAGGGCTTGCCGAGAGAATATTCTGCTACGATAGGGACAATCCAGCTAACAAGCAAGAAGATTCTCCCTTTTTCACAAATCAGAGTAAAATTTCCAACATTATCTCTTCGCTTACTTATTTAGGTGGCGCTACAATTCGGGGTGAACCTGGTCCTCAACCAACAAGCCTCTCCAGTTAGCCCGGTCCTTAGCTAACTGCTTCCAGTTGCGCACTCCAAGTTGGTGGAGGTTCCCTTCCACTTGTGCGCGCCCCCTTAGGCTCTTCCTCTACTACGTTGTCCCTCCGGTTAGACTCGAAGACTCTGCGAGCGGGAGTATTTGTGTCAATTAGCTCTACATGCCCCAGTCATCTGAGTCGATGGATACGTATCTTCTTGACCAGGGCGATGTCGCTGTACAGCTCGTATAGTTCGTGGTTAAATCTTCTCCTCCAAAGCCCGTCAACGCATACGGGACCGAATATCTTCCGAAGAATTTTTCGCTCGAAGCAATCAAGGATATCTTCATCCGCTTTCGACAGTGTCCATGCTTCAGCGCCATAAAGCAGGACTGGGATGATTAAGGTCTTATACAGAATATCCTTAGTTCTTCGGGATAGGGCCTTACTACTCAGTTGCCTTCTTAGCCCGAAGAAACAGCGATTGGCAAGAGTTATTCTTCGTTTGATTTCCGACGTGGTGTCATTATCGGAGGTAATAGCAGAGCCAAGGTACACAAAGTCCCTTACTACCTCGAAGTTATATTGTAGCTATCAACTGTGACGTTCTGTCCAATTCGTCGGTGTTGGGAGTCCCTTCTTGTTGATAGCAAAAACTTAGTTTTGCCCTCGTTTACCGCTAAACCCATCTTGGCCGCTTCTGTCTCTATACTCGCGAAAGCACCGGTGACAGCTCTGCCTATAATGTCACCTAAATCTTCTAATTCGCCCCTCTATCTATGGCGAAACCATTCAGTTTTCGCAAGAAGTAAAGTACCTTGGGGTTATCCTGGACAGCAAATTGTCCTGGAACCCCCAAATCGACCGGACTGTTGAAAAAGCCACATGAGTACTGTGGACTGGTCGCTGCATCTGTGGCAACAACTGGGGATTAAGTCCCAAAATCATGACCCACTCCAAAACCTACTCCATTGATAACGCCATTGTCGGTCTACCGCCAGTTCGAGTTCCTGTCCAAACCCAGGTAAAACTCAGCCTGCACAGGGTCTTCCACCTAAACAACATCAGCTCCGAACTTCCTCCTGACGGTCACCTTAATATGCTTTCCTCCCTGCTCCAAAGCAGAGAGTGCAGCATGCCGTTGGATGATTTTCTCCCAAGGTACTGCTTCAAACGAAATTACTCAGTAGTCATTCCCCCTAGTGACGACTGGGAAAAATTCAAACACCCGTCCGTTAGAGCATGACTAAGTATGGTATACGGACGGCTCTAAAATGAACAGTGGATCTGGGGCTGGAATATTCGGAGAGTCGTGTAGCACTAACCTATCGGCCAGTCTAGGTACGTACTTGTCGGTCTTCCAGCAGAAATATTTGCCATAAATCAGTTTAGACTTGCTCTCTAATCCCCGTGGCAAAACCATTTTTATCTTCTCTGCCCTGCTGCCCTGAAAGCACTGAACTCAGCCACGATAACATCGATACTAGTCCTAGACACAGTCAAATTGGGAAAAAACAATTTGGTCATTCTACACTGGATGACTGCTCACAAAGGCCACGCCGGCAATGAAGCAGCGGATTCATTGGCCAAGATAGCTGCGATCACCTCCCTCACTGGTCCTGAACCAGCCTGTGGAGTAAACAAAGCCATTTTTAAATACTTCATGAGGGAGCAATCCCTGCTCAAATCTAACGCAGTTTGAATGGAAAGTGTAGGACAGAGATGTACCAAACACTTCTTTCCCAATGTATCGCAAAAGAAATCCAAGTTAATTTTAAATTTGACCAGGAACCACCTTGGAATTCTAAACGGCATCCTAAGTGGCCACTGCCGACTAAAACGGCATCTACACAAGCTTGGCCTGTCACCGGACCCTACATGCAGACTGTGCTTGGAGAGCGATGAAAGATCTCTTCATATCGTCACAGAATGTCCCGCCCTTATTCATGCGAGTGAACTGAGAGGCTCATTAACTTCCTGACATTCTCTTGGAGCAGACAAACTGCTCTAAACACATGGGACAGCACAATAGGTCTCTATATTAGACCGCAGTGCTAGAGTGTACAAACCGCTCCCAAATATTGGGGGTCCACATGTATGGGTGGGTGGTGGCTGGGTGGACAGCGTGTTGTCTGTAGGGTCTCCAATGTCAAGCAGCGTCGGTCGCTGTGAGTGAAAAGATGGCGGACCGCATGGGAACTCGTCGGGGAAAAAAAAGTAAGAGCAAAGCAGTGTTTCTCGCTGCTAGCCAAATGTTGGGGGTCCACATGTATGGGTGGGTGGTGGCTGGGTGGACAGCGTGTTGTCTGTAGGGTCTCCAATGTCAAGCAGCGTCGGTCGCTGTGAGTGAAAAGATGGAGGACCGCATGGGAACTCGTCGGGAAAAAAAAAGTAGGAGCAAAGCAAGTGCGTCTCCATGGTGGGATTCGGTTCTCTCTCGTCCGCTCGCGGGAGCAGGCACTATCAGCACTTTGGTGATGGATGGGGATCGCGAGATCAGCAGTCGGCGCCTAACATTTGACCCGGCAACACGTATTCTTGGAAATCCGCCAAATTCTTCATTCGTCATTTGCAATAAAATTGGCGCCTTCCTGTGAATAGTGGCGGGCGAACTTGGCCCACTTCTTAGCGGCAGAAATTATACTTTCTTCACTGACGAGATGATATTTGTTAGAACTGTGTGATATACTTTGTTTCTCTTTTGCATGTCATTCTTACAATCCACCTCCATTCTCACTTGCTTTTCCCAGTGATGGTGACTCCTATTCGTCAGCTGTGCGTCACCTTTTTTCTTGACCGACAGGCTCTTCTTCGGTATTCAGTCATTGGAACCCGGGGATCTCGTATTGTTCGGCTAGTTGCTCGGATCGCTGCTAGTCCACGTGCCGTTTACTTTTCCTAACAATCGGCGACATGGTTCCCTGTATTGGCCGGTTTGAGAGAAGATTTGTGTGCGTAGGTGCACAAACACCCTGCGGTCAGCTTAAGAGGAATTAATTGCGGAAAAGTTCAGTAGTGAAAAGCATCCTTGAATTGCCTCGATCGTGCTGCACGTATCGGTGATCTATTTAGCGGGGTTGTTTTGTGTATGCCGATTGTGGGAGGTGGGACTGAGAGGCATTCGGATTTTCTTTGTAAAAAGAAAGTTGGAAGACTTGCATTTCGACTCTTTGAACGTCTCGCGATCATCGCAAGCAATTGCTGGGGTGATTTCCGTGTGAAAACCCGAGAAATTGAGCGAAAACGGTTGGTGAGGGCGTGAAAATTGAAAGAATGGAAAAAATCCGGGAAATAACAACAAAAACAACGGAAGGCAAAAAATTTAAATTAATTGTTGTTGTTGTTGCTGAGTATCTTAAGCGGTGGGAGGTGGGCCAGAGCCACAGTCTTGAGGCGACCGCCGGGGTGATCACATCGTGGAGTGCTGAGGTCGGAGATTCTTTGTTGTTGTTGTAAATACACAGGCCTTTGTAGTGAGAGGGCCTCGGGTGTTGAAGTGAGAGAGGACAATAGAGAGAGTGAGAAAGACCAAGCCTTATACATATACTCAAATTGTCAAGTGTTTATACAAAGGGTTAGGCAAGTGGTCAACACACTCATTTACGCATTTGCAATTTTTTTTTATTAATTTTTGTTTTCATACAATGTCGCAGCTGTAGTACACCCCCACACAGAGGACGCGCCTCTGCCTATACCCATACACAATCCTCCCCGCACACGTACGCACCACCTCATGCACTCACCCGCGCGCTTTATAATCCGATCCGTAGCCGTGAGTGCAGTCCCTCAAATGGGCATTATGTATTGAGCGGACTTGTGTATATATGTATGTGTGTTCCTGAAGCTGAGGCCGAATGGCCATTTGGGTTTCAGTCAGTGTGAGGTAGCAGCAACAGCAGCGACAAGCCGTTTTCCACACAGACTAACCCACACATCATTCTACAAGACTCATCAAACAACAGAACACATCATACTTCAAGTTTATTCTTCAAGACCATCGCAAGTTGAACATGGAGCTTGCTGTGATATCAGGTTAGTACCCTTTTTTTACTATATTACCTCTCATATTGCCCCTGAATAAGTCCACCCAAGTCTGCAAGTCTTTTCACACTTAAGTAAGTGGCTTTCCTTCTGAAACCACTTAACGACACAACACCCAAGTCTCTTTCCTTCTGAAAGCCCCTGAACAAGCCCACCCAAGTCTGCTAGTCTTTCTTACAATACACTTAGTGTCTTTCCGTCTGAAAGCCCCTACCAAGAACACCCAAGTCTGCAACTCTTCTTTACACATATATAAGTGCTTTCGATTCTAACGGCCTTAAGCCTTCCTTATAACAATCCATGGGTTTTTCCTTCTGAAAGCCCAATCAACTCAACTCAGGGCCTTAAGCCATCTTTGCCATAAAATCAGTGCTTTCTTCCACAGCTGCTTTCAACGATCACACCAAGCCGACCATGCAACTTGCTGACAAGCTGACAACACAATACTGGGTGAGTCTTGTGGTTACTATATTACTAATTACACATATTATACAAACAATTATATTTTATTTATTATATTGCCCTTGACATTTACATATATATAAGCCCATGTCCCTGAACAAGCCAACCCAAGTCTCTAGGCCCCTTTCTCATTAAACAAGCGACTTTCCTTCTGAAAGCCTTGTCAATCCCCCCAGTCTGCAAGCTTTCTTTTTGAAAGCACTTAGCAAAACCACCCAAGTCTGCAAACTTTCCTTCTGAAAGTACCCAAAAAGCCCACCCAAGTCTCTTTCACTTTGAAAACCCCTGACAAGCCCACCCAAGTCTGCAAGTCTCTTTTCAATAAAATCAGTGTCTCCCCATCATTTCCTTCTGCCCACCCCTCATTCCTAGTTCCTTTCAATCCTCAATTAAAGAAGAGAGCTCTCGGTCTTGTGACTTCCACCGTCGAATCAAAGAAGACATGTCAATAGCTCAACACTATTACCGTCGCAATTCCTTGACGCTTCTTGCGTGTCATTGTATGTGGAGCCCTGCACCGCGTTTCAGATGTCTCCGGGACGGGCACTTGCAAGTGTCTTTTTAGTTAAAGGTTGATTTCGTTCGGCGAAAACTTAGCCTATAGATAGATGAACGGTCCGACCAAGGTGCGTAGACCTGTGGGGCAGGGACGGGAGTATAGGTAGAGCGAAGGGAAGGGCGGGTAGGGTCAAGGGCATACATTTGCATGTGATTTGCTTTACCTAAGCGTTGATTTCGTTCGGTAAACCCTTAGCCTTGAGCCAGACGAACGGTCTGGAGTCTCTGTCGGATGGACGGTCCGACCAATTTGCGTACACCGGTGTGGCAGGGACGAGAGTATAGGTAGGGCGAAGGGATGGCGGGTAGGGTCAGGGGCATATACTTGCAAGTGATTTGCTTTACCTAAGCGTTGATATCGTTCGGTAAACTCTTAGCCTAGAGCCAGACGGAAGGTCTGGAGTCTCTGTCGGACGGACTGTCCGACCAATTTGCGTACACCGGTGTGGCAGGGACGAGAGTATAGGTAGGGCGAAGGGAAGGGCGGGTAGGGTCAGGGCGGGTAGGGTCAGGGCGGGAAGGGTCAGGGGCATATACTTGCAAGTGATTTGCTTTAAATAAGGGTTGATTTCGTTCGGTAAACCCTTGGCCTAGAGCCAGACGGACGGTCTGGAGTCTCTGTCGGACGGACGGTCCGACCAATTTGCGTACACCGGTGTGGCAGGGACGAGAGTATAGGTAGGGCGAAGGGAAGGGCGGGTAGGGTCAGGGCGGGTAGGGTCAGGGGCATACGCTTGCAAGTGATTTGCTTTACCTAAGGGTTGAATTCGTTCGGTTAACCCTTAGCCTAGAGCCAGACGGAAGGTCTGGAGTCTCTGTCGGACGGACGGTCCGACCAATTTGCGTACACCGGTGTGGCAGAGACGAGAGTATAGGTAGAGCGAAGGGAAGGGCGGGTAGGGTCAAGGGCATACATTTGCAAGTGATTTGCTTTACCTAAGCGTTGATTTCGTTCGGTAAACTCTTAGCCTAGAGCCAGACGGACCGTCTGGAGTCTCTGTCGGACGGACGGTCCGACCAATTTGCGTACACCGGTGTGGCAGGGACGAGAGTATAGGTAGAGCGAAGGGAAGGGCGGGTAGGGTCAAGGGCATACATTTGCAAGTGATTTGCTTTACCTAAGCGTTGATTTCGTTCGGTAAACCCTTAGCCTTGAGCCAGACGAACGGTCTGGAGTCTCTGTCGGATGGACGGTCCGACCAATTTGCGTACACCGGTGTGGCAGGGACGAGAGTATAGGTAGGGCGAAGGGATGGCGGGTAGGGTCAGGGGCATATACTTGCAAGTGATTTGCTTTACCTAAGCGTTGATATCGTTCGGTAAACTCTTAGCCTAGAGCCAGACGGAAGGTCTGGAGTCTCTGTCGGACGGACTGTCCGACCAATTTGCGTACACCGGTGTGGCAGGGACGAGAGTATAGGTAGGGCGAAGGGAAGGGCGGGAACGAGAGTATAGGTAGAGCGAAGGGAAGGGCGGTTAGGGTCAAGGGCATACATTTGCAAGTGATTTGCTTTACCTAAGCGTTGATTTCGTTCGGTAACCCCTTAGCCTTGAGCCAGACGAACGGTCTGGAGTCTCTGTCGGATGGACGGTCCGACCAATTTGCGTACACCGGTGTGGCGGGAACGAGAGTATAGGTAGAGCGAAGGGAAGGGCGGGTAGGGTCAAGGGCATACATTTGCAAGTGATTTGCTTTACCTAAGCGTTGATTTCGTTCGGTAAACTCTTAGCCTAGAGCCAGACGGACGGTCTGGAGTCTCTGTCGGACGGACTGTCCGACCAATTTGCGTACACCGGTGTGGCAGGGACGAGAGTATAGGTAGGGCGAAGGGAAGGGCGGGTAGGGTCAAGGGCATACACTTACAAGTGACTTCTTTTGCTAGGGGTTGATTTCGTTCGGTAAACCCTTAGCCTAGAGCCAGACGGACGGTCTGGAGTCTCTGTCGGACGGTCTGTCCGACCAATTTGCGTACACCGGTGTGGCAGGGACGAGAGTATAGGTAGGGCGAAGGGAAGGGCGGGTAGGGTCAGGGCGGGTAGGGTCAGGGGCATATACTTGCAAGTGATTTGCTTTACCTAAGCGTTGATTTCGTTCGGTAAACCCTTAGCCTAGAGCCAGACGGACGGTCTGGAGTCTCTGTCGGACGGACGGTCCGACCAATTTGCGTACACCGGTGTGGCAGGGACGAAAGTATAGGTAGGGCGAAGGGAAGGGCGGGTAGGGTCAAGGGCATACACTTGCAAGTGATTTGTTTTGCTAAGGGTTGAATTCGTGCGGTAAACCCTTAGCCTAGAGCCAGACGGACGGTCTGGAGTCTCTGTCGGACGGACGGTCCGACCAATTTGCGTACACCGGTGTGGCAGGGACGAGAGTATAGGTAGGGCGAAGGGAAGGGCGGGTAGGGTCAAGGGCATACACTTACAAGTGACTTCTTTTGCTAGGGGTTGATTTCGTTCGGTAAACCCTTAGCCTTGAGCCAGACGGATGGTCTGGAGTCTCTGTCGGACGGACGGTCCGACCAATTTGCGTACACCGGTGTGGCAGGGACGAGAGTATAGGTAGGGCGAAGGGAAGGACGGGTAGGGTCAGGGGCATATACTTGCAAGTGATTTGCTTTACCTAAGCGTTGATTTCGTTCGGTAAACTCTTAGCCTAGAGCCAGACGGACGGTCTGGAGTCTCTGTCGGACGGACGGTCCGACCAATTTGCGTACACCGGTGTGGCAGGGACGAAAGTATAGGTAGGGCGAAGGGAAGGGCGGGTAGGGTCAAGGGCATACACTTGCAAGTGATTTGTTTTGCTAAGGGTTGAATTCGTGCGGTAAACCCTTAGCCTAGAGCCAGACGGACGGTCTGGAGTCTCTGTCGGACGGACGGTCCGACCAATTTGCGTACACCGGTGTGGCAGGGACGAGAGTATAGGTAGGGCGAAGGGAAGGGCGGGTAGGGTCAAGGGCATACACTTACAAGTGACTTCTTTTGCTAGGGGTTGATTTCGTTCGGTAAACCCTTAGCCTTGAGCCAGACGGATGGTCTGGAGTCTCTGTCGGACGGACGGTCCGACCAATTTGCGTACACCGGTGTGGCAGGGACGAGAGTATAGGTAGGGCGAAGGGAAGGGCGGGTAGGGTCAAGGGCATACACTTGCAAGTGACTTCTTTTGCTAGGTGTTGATTTCGTTCGGTAACCCCTTAGCCTAGAGCCAGACGGACGGTCTGGAGTCTCTGTCGGACGGACGGTCCGACCAATTTGCGTACACCGGTGTGACAGGGACGAGAGTATAGGTAGGGGGAAAGGAAGGGCGGGTAGGGTCATTGGCATACACTTGCAAGTGATTTCTTTACCTAAGGGTTGATTTCGTTCGGTAACCCCTTAGCCTAGAGCCAGACGGGCGGCGGGCGCACTTGGCGCCAAAATTTATTCTTTTATCTCACTGACGAGATGCTACTTGTTAGAACTGTGCGATATACTTTGTTTCTCTTTTGCATGTCATTCTTACAGTTTCTTACAATCCACCTCCATTCTCACTTGCTTTTCCCAGTGATGGTGACTCCTATTCGTCAGCTGTGCGTCACCTTTTTTCTTGACCGACAGGCTCTTCTTTCATCTTCGGTGTTTACTTTTCCTAACAATCGGCGACATGGTTCCCTGTATTGGCCGGTTTGAGAGAAGATTTGTGTGCGTAGGTGCACAAACACCCTGCGGTCAGCTTAAGAGGAATTAATTGCGGAAAAGTTCAGTAGTGAAAAGCATCCTTGAATTGCCTCGATCGTGCTGCACGTATCGGTGATCTATTTAGCGGGGTTGTTTTGTGTATGCCGATTGTGGGAGGTGGGACTGAGAGGCATTCGGATTTTCTTTGTAAAAAGAAAGTTGGAAGACTTGCATTTCGACTCTTTGAACGTCTCGCGATCATCGCAAGCAATTGCTGGGGTGATTTCCGTGTGAAAACACGAGAAATTGAGCGAAAACGGTTGGTGAGGGCGTGAAAATTGAAAGAATGGAAAAAATCCGGGAAATAACAACAAAAACAACGTAAGGCAAAAAATTTAAATTAATTGTTGTTGTTGTTGCTGAGTATCTTAAGCGGTGGGAGGTGGGCCAGAGCCACAGTCTTGAGGCGACCGCCGGGGTGATCACATCGTGGAGTGCTGAGGTCGGAGATTCTTTGTTGTTGTTGTAAATACACAGGCCTATGTAGTGAGAGGGCCTCGGGTGTTGAAGTGAGAGAGGACAATAGAGAGAGTGAGAAAGACCAAGCCTTATACATATACTCAAATTGTCAAGTGTTTATACAAAGGGTTAGGCAAGTGGTCAACACACTCATTTACGCATTTGCAATTTTTTTTTATTAATTTTTGTTTTCATACAATGTCGCAGCTGTAGTACACCCCCACACAGAGGACGCGCCTCTGCCTATACCCATACACAATCCTCCCCGCACACGTACGCACCACCTCATGCACTCACCCGCGCGCTTTATAATCCGATCCGTAGCCGTGAGTGCAGTCCCTCAAATGGGCATTATGTATTGAGCGGACTTGTGTATATATGTATGTGTGTTCCTGAAGCTGAGGCCGAATGGCCATTTGGGTTTCAGTCAGTGTGAGGTAGCAGCAACAGCAGCGACAAGCCGTTTTCCACACAGACTAACCCACACATCATTCTACAAGACTCATCAAACAACAGAACACATCATACTTCAAGTTTATTCTTCAAGACCATCGCAAGTTGAACATGGAGCTTGCTGTGATATCAGGTTAGTACCCTTTTTTTACTATATTACCTCTCATATTGCCCCTGAATAAGTCCACCCAAGTCTGCAAGTCTTTTCACACTTAAGTAAGTGGCTTTCCTTCTGAAACCACTTAACGACACAACACCCAAGTCTCTTTCCTTCTGAAAGCCCCTGAACAAGCCCACCCAAGTCTGCTAGTCTTTCTTACAATACACTTAGTGTCTTTCCGTCTGAAAGCCCCTACCAAGAACACCCAAGTCTGCAACTCTTCTTTACACATATATAAGTGCTTTCGATTCTAACGGCCTTAAGCCTTCCTTATAACAATCCATGGGTTTTTCCTTCTGAAAGCCCAATCAACTCAACTCAGGGCGTTAAGCCATCTTTGCCATAAAATCAGTGCTTTCTTCCACAGCTGCTTTCAACGATCACACCAAGCCGACCATGCAACTTGCTGACAAGCTGACAACACAATACTGGGTGAGTCTTGTGGTTACTATATTACTAATTACACATATTATACAAACAATTATATTTTATTTATTATATTGCCCTTGACATTTACATATATATAAGCCCATGTCCCTGAACAAGCCAACCCAAGTCTCTAGGCCCCTTTCTCATTAAACAAGCGACTTTCCTTCTGAAAGCCTTGTCAATCCCCCCAGTCTGCAAGCTTTCTTTTTGAAAGCACTTAGCAAAACCACCCAAGTCTGCAAACTTTCCTTCTGAAAGTACCCAAAAAGCCCACCCAAGTCTCTTTCACTTTGAAAGCCCCTGACAAGCCCACCCAAGTCTGCAAGTCTCTTTTCAATAAAATCAGTGTCTCCCCATCATTTCCTTCTGCCCACCCCTCATTCCTAGTTCCTTTCAATCCTCAATTAAAGAAGAGAGCTCTCGGTCTTGTGACTTCCACCGTCGAATCAAAGAAGACATGTCAATAGCTCAACACTATTACCGTCGCAATTCCTTGACGCTTCTTGCGTGTCATTGTATGTGGAGCCCTGCACCGCGTTTCAGATGTCTCCGGGACGGGCACTTGCAAGTGTCTTTTTAGTTAAAGGTTGATTTCGTTCGGCGAAAACTTAGCCTATAGATAGATGAACGGTCCGACCAAGGTGCGTAGACCTGTGGGGCAGGGACGGGAGTATAGGAAGGGCGAAGGGAAGGTCGGGTAGGGTCAGGGGCATACGCTTGCAAGTGATTTGTTTTGCTAAGGGTTGAATTCGTTCGGTAAACCCTTAGCCTAGAGCCAGACGGAAGGTCTGGAGTCTCTGTCGGACGGACGGTCCGACCAATTTGCGTACACCGGTGTGGCAGGGACGAGAGTATAGATAGGGCGAATGGAAGGGCGGGTAGGGTCAGGGGCATATACTTGCAAGTGATTTGCTTTACCTAAGCGTTGATATCGTTCGGTAAACTCTTAGCCTAGAGCCAGACGGAAGGTCTGGAGTCTCTGTCGGACGGACTGTCCGACCAATTTGCGTACACCGGTGTGGCAGGGACGAGAGTATAGGTAGAGCGAAGGGAAGGGCGGGTAGGGTCAAGGGCATACATTTGCAAGTGATTTGCTTTACCTAAGCGTTGATTTCGTTCGGTAAACCCTTAGCCTTGAGCCAGACGAACGGTCTGGAGTCTCTGTCGGATGGACGGTCCGACCAATTTGCGTACACCGGTGTGGCAGGGACGAAAGTATAGGTAGGGCGAAGGGAAGGGCGGGTAGGGTCAAGGGCATAAACTTGCAAGTGACTTCTTTTGCTGTGGCTTGATTTCGTTCGGTAAACTCTTAGCCTTGAGCCAGACGGACGGTCTGGAGTCTCTGTCGGACGGACGGTCCGACCAATTTGCGTACACCGGTGTGGCAGGGACGAGAGTATAGGTAGGGCGAAGGGAAGGGCGGGTAGGGTCAGGGCGGGTAGGGTCAAGGGCATAAACTTGCAAGTGACTTCTTTTGCTGTGGCTTGATTTCGTTCGGTAAACTCTTAGCCTTGAGCCAGACGGACGGTCTGGAGTCTCTGTCGGACGGACGGTCCGACCAATTTGCGTACACCGGTGTGGCAGAGACGAGAGTATAGGTAGGGCGAAGGGAAGGGCGGGTAGGGTCAAGGGCATAAACTTGCAAGTGACTTCTTTTGCTGTGGCTTGATTTCGTTCGGTAAACTCTTAGCCTTGAGCCAGACGGACGGTCTGGAGTCTCTGTCGGACGGACGGTCCGACCAATTTGCGTACACCGGTGTGGCAGGGACGAAAGTATAGGTAGGGCGAAGGGAAGGGCGGGTAGGGTCAAGGGCATAAACTTGCAAGTGACTTCTTTTGCTGTGGCTTGATTTCGTTCGGTAAACTCTTAGCCTTGAGCCAGACGGATGGTCTGGAGTCTCTGTCGGACGGACGGTCCGACCAATTTGCGTACACCGGTGTGGCAGGGACGAAAGTATAGGTAGGGCGAAGGGAAGGGCGGGTAGGGTCAAGGGCATAAACTTGCAAGTGACTTCTTTTGCTGTGGCTTGATTTCGTTCGGTAAACTCTTAGCCTTGAGCCAGACGGACGGTCTGGAGTCTCTGTCGGACGGACGGTCCGACCAATTTGCGTACACCGGTGTGGCAGGGACGAGAGTATAGGTAGGGCGAAGGGAAGGGCGGGTAGGGTCAGGGCGGGTAGGGTCAAGGGCATAAACTTGCAAGTGACTTCTTTTGCTGTGGCTTGATTTCGTTCGGTAAACTCTTAGCCTTGAGCCAGACGGACGGTCTGGAGTCTCTGTCGGACGGACGGTCCGACCAATTTGCGTACACCGGTGTGGCAGAGACGAGAGTATAGGTAGGGCGAAGGGAAGGGCGGGTAGGGTCAAGGGCATACACTTGCAAGTGATTTGCTTTACCTAAGCGTTGATTTCGTTCGGTAAACTCTTAGCCTAGAGCCAGACGGACGGTCTGGAGTCTCTGTCGGACGGACTGTCCGACCAATTTGCGTACACCGGTGTGGCAGGGACGAGAGTATAGGTAGGGCGAGGGGAAGGGCGGGTAGGGTCAAGGGCATACACTTACAAGTGACTTCTTTTGCTAGGGGTTGATTTCGTTCGGTAAACCCTTAGCCTTGAGCCAGACGGATGGTCTGGAGTCTCTGTCGGACGGACTGTCCGACCAATTTGCGTACACCGGTGTGGCAGGGACGAGAGTATAGGTAGGGCGAAGGGAAGGGCGGGTAGGGTCAAGGGCATACACTTGCAAGTGATTTGCTTTACCTAAGCGTTGATTTCGTTCGGTAAACTCTTAGCCTAGAGCCAGACGGACGGTCTGGAGTCTCTGTCGGACGGACTGTCCGACCAATTTGCGTACACCGGTGTGGCAGGGACGAGAGTATAGGTAGGGCGAAGGGAAGGGCGGGTAGGGTCAAGGGCATACACTTGCAAGTGATTTGCTTTACCTAAGCGTTGATTTCGTTCGGTAAACTCTTAGCCTAGAGCCAGACGGACGGTCTGGAGTCTCTGTCGGACGTACTGTCCGACCAATTTGCGTACACCGGTGTGGCAGGGACGAAAGTATAGGTAGGGCGAAGGGAAGGGCGGGTAGGGTCAAGGGCATAAACTTGCAAGTGACTTCTTTTGCTGTGGCTTGAATTCGTTCGGTAAACCCTTAGCCTAGAGCCAAACGGACGGTCTGGAGTCTGTCGGACGGACGGTCCGACCAATTTGCGTACACCGGTGTGGCAGAGACGAGAGTATAGGTAGGGGGAAGGGAAGGGCGGGTAGGGTCAAGGGCATACACTTGCAAGTGATTTGCTTTACCTAAGCGTTGATTTCGTTCGGTAAACTCTTAGCCTAGAGCCAGACGGACGGTCTGGAGTCTCTGTCGGACGGACTGTCCGACCAATTTGCGTACACCGGTGTGGCAGGGACGAGAGTATAGGTAGAGCGAAGGAAAGGGCGGGTAGGGTCAAGGGCATACATTTGCAAGTGATTTGCTTTACCTAAGCGTTGATTTCGTTCGGTAAACCCTTAGCCTTGAGCCAGACGAACGGTCTGGAGTCTCTGTCGGATGGACGGTCCGACCAATTTGCGTACACCGGTGTGGCAGGGACGAGAGTATAGGTAGAGCGAAGGGAAGGGCGGGTAGGGTCAAGGGCATACATTTGCAAGTGATTTGCTTTACCTAAGCGTTGATTTCGTTCGGTAAACCCTTAGCCTTGAGGCAGACGAACGGTCTGGAGTCTCTGTCGGATGGACGGTCCGACCAATTTGCGTACACCAGTGTGGCAGGGACGAGAGTATAGGTAGGGCGAAGGGAAGGGCGGGTAGGGTCAGGGCGGGTAGGGTCAGGGGCATATACTTGCAAGTGATTTGCTTTACCTAAGGGTTGATTTCGTTCGGTAAACCCTTAGCCTAGAGCCAGACGGACGGTCTGGAGTCTCTGTCGGACGGACGGTCCGACCAATTTGCGTACACCGGTGTGGCAGAGACGAGAGTATAGGTAGGGCGAAGGGAAGGGCGGGTAGGGTCAAGGGCATAAACTTGCAAGTGACTTCTTTTGCTGTGGGTTGATTTCGTTCGGTAAACTCTTAGCCTTGAGCCAGACGGACGGTCTGGAGTCCTTGTCGGACGGACTGTCCCACCAATTTGCGTACACCGGTGTGGCAGGGACGAGAGTATAGGTAGGGCGAAGGGAAGGGCGGGTAGGGTCAGGGGCATACGCTTGCAAGTGATTTGTTTTGCTAAGGGTTGATTTCGTTCGGTAAACTCTTAGCCTTGAGCCAGACGGACGGTCTGGAGTCTCTGTCGGACGGACTGTCCGACCAATTTGCGTACACCGGTGTGGCAGGGACGAGAGTATAGGTAGAGCGAAGGGAACTGCGGGTAGGGTCAAGGGCATACATTTGCAAGTGATTTGCTTTACCTAAGGGTTGATTTCGTTCGGTAAACCCTTAGCCTTGAGCCAGACGAACGGTTTGGAGTCTCTGTCGGATGGACGGTCCGACCAATTTGCGTACACCGGTGTGGCAGGGACGTGAGTATAGGTAGGGCGAAGGGAAGGGCGGGTAGGGTCAGGGCGGGTAGGGTCAGGGGCATATACTTGCAAGTGATGTGCTTTACCTAAGGGTTGATTTCGTTCGGTAAACCCTTAGCCTAGAGCCAGACGGACGGTCTGGAGTCTCTGTCGGACGGACGGTCCGACCAATTTGCGTACACCGGTGTGGCAGAGACGAGAGTATAGGTAGGGCGAAGGGAAGGGCGGGAACGAGAGTATAGGTATAGCGAAGGGAAGGGCGGTTAGGGTCAAGGGCATACATTTGCAAGTGATTTGCTTTACCTAAGCGTTGATTTCGTTCGGTAAACCCTTAGCCTTGAGCCAGACGAACGGTCTGGAGTCTCTGTCGGATGGACGGTCCGACCAATTTGCGTACACCGGTGTGGCAGGGACGAGAGTATAGGTAGAGCGAAGGGAAGGGCGGGTAGGGTCAAGGGCATACATTTGCAAGTGATTTGCTTTACCTAAGCGTTGATTTCGTTCGGTAAACTCTTAGCCTAGAGCCAGACGGACGGTCTGGAGTCTCTGTCGGACGGACTGTCCGACCAATTTCCGTACACCGGTGTGGCAGGGACGAGAGTATAGGTAGGGCGAAGGGAAGGGCGGGTAGGGTCAAGGGCATACACTTACAAGTGACTTCTTTTGCTAGGGGTTGATTTCGTTCGGTAAACCCTTAGCCTTGAGCCAGACGGATGGTCTGGAGTCTCTGTCGGACGGACGGTCCGACCAATTTGCGTACACCGGTGTGGCAGGGACGAAAGTATAGATAGGGCGAAGGGAAGGGCGGGTAGGGTCATTGCGGGTAGGGTCAGGGGCATACGCTTGCAAGTGATTTGTTTTGCTAAGGGTTGAATTCGTTCGGTAAACCCTTGGCCTAGAGCCAGACGGACGGTCTGGAGTCTCTGTCGGGCGGACGGTCCGACCAATTTGCGTACACCGGTGTGGCAGAGACGAGAGTATAGGTAGGGCGAAGGGAAGGGCGGGTAGGGTCAAGGGCATACACTTGCAAGTGATTTGCTTTACCTAAGCGTTGATTTCGTTCGGTAAACTCTTAGCCTTGAGCCAGACGGACGGTCTGGAGTCTCTGTCGGACGGACTGTCCGACCAATTTGCGTGCACCGGTGTGGCAGGGACGAGAGTATAGGTAGGGCGAAGGGAAGGGCGGGAACGAGAGTATAGGTATAGCGAAGGGAAGGGCGGTTAGGGTCAAGGGCATACATTTGCAAGTGATTTGCTTTACCTAAGCGTTGATTTCGTTCGGTAAACCCTTAGCCTTGAGCCAGACGAACGGTCTGGAGTCTCTGTCGGATGGACGGTCCGACCAATTTGCGTACACCGGTGTGGCAGGGACGAGAGTATAGGTAGAGCGAAGGGAAGGGCGGGTAGGGTCAAGGGCATACATTTGCAAGTGATTTGCTTTACCTAAGCGTTGATTTCGTTCGGTAAACCCTTAGCCTTGAGGCAGACGAACGGTCTGGAGTCTCTGTCGGATGGACGGTCCGACCAATTTGCGTACACCGGTGTGGCAGGGACGAGGGTATAGGTAGGGCGAAGGGAAGGGCGGGTAGGGTCAGGGCGGGTAGGGTCAGGGGCATATACTTGCAAGTGATTTGCTTTACCTAAGGGTTGATTTCGTTCGGTAAACCCTTAGCCTAGAGCCAGACGGACGGTCTGGAGTCTCTGTCGGACGGACGGTCCGACCAATTTGCGTACACCGGTGTGGCAGAGACGAGAGTATAGGTAGGGCGAAGGGAAGGGCGGGTAGGGTCAAGGGCATAAACTTGCAAGTGACTTCTTTTGCTGTGGCTTGATTTCGTTCGGTAAACTCTTAGCCTTGAGCCAGACGGACGGTCTGGAGTCCTTGTCGGACGGACTGTCCGACCAATTTGCGTACACCGGTGTGGCAGGGACGAGAGTATAGGTAGGGCGAAGGGAAGGGCGGGTAGGGTCAGGGCGGGTAGGGTCAGGGGCATACGCTTGCAAGTGATTTGTTTTGCTAAGGGTTGATTTCGTTCGGTAAACCCTTAGCCTTGAGCCAGACGAACGGTCTGGAGTCTCTGTCGGATGGACGGTCCGACCAATTTGCGTACACCGGTGTGGCAGGGACGAGAGTATAGGTAGAGCGAAGGGAAGGGCGGGTAGGGTCAAGGGCATACATTTGCAAGTGATTTGCTTTACCTAAGCGTTGATTTCGTTCGGTAAACCCTTAGCCTAGAGCCAGACGGACGGTCTGGAGTCTCTGTCGGACGGACGGTCCGACCAATTTGCGTACACCGGTGTGGCAGAGACGAGAGTATAGGTAGGGCGAAGGGAAGGGCGGGTAGGGTCAAGGGCATAAACTTGCAAGTGACTTCTTTTGCTGGGGGTTGATTTCGTTCGGTAAACCCTTAGCCTTGAGCCAGACGAACGGTCTGGAGTCTCTGTCGGACGGACGGTCCGACCAATTTGCGTACACCGGTGTGGCAGAGACGAGAGTATAGGTAGGGCGAAGGGAAGGGCGGGTAGGGTCAAGGGCATAAACTTGCAAGTGACTTCTTTTGCTGGGGGTTGATTTCGTTCGGTAAACCCTTAGCCTTGAGCCAGACGAACGGTCTGGAGTCTCTGTCGGACGGACGGTCCGACCAATTTGCGTACACCGGTGTGGCAGAGACGAGAGTATAGGTAGGGCGAAGGGAAGGGCGGGTAGGGTCAAGGGCATAAACTTGCAAGTGACTTCTTTTGCTGTGGCTTGATTTCGTTCGGTAAACTCTTAGCCTTGAGCCAGACGGACGGTCTGGAGTCCTTGTCGGACGGACTGTCCGACCAATTTGCGTACACCGGTGTGGCAGGGACGAGAGTATAGGTAGGGCGAAGGGAAGGGCGGGTAGGGTCAGGGCGGGTAGGGTCAGGGGCATACGCTTGCAAGTGATTTGTTTTGCTAAGGGTTGATTTCGTTCGGTAAACTCTTAGCCTTGAGCCAGACGGACGGTCTGGAGTCTCTGTCGGACGGACTGTCCGACCAATTTGCGTACACCGGTGTGGCAGGGACGAGAGTAAAGGTAGAGCGAAGGGAAGGGCGGGTAGGGTCAAGGGCATACATTTGCAAGTGATTTGCTTTACCTAAGGGTTGATTTCGTTCGGTAAACCCTTAGCCTTGAGC
Source organism: Matsumyia berberina (assembly GCA_917880715.2). Lineage (NCBI taxonomy): Eukaryota > Metazoa > Arthropoda > Insecta > Diptera > Syrphidae > Matsumyia > Matsumyia berberina. Next base: position 42,333,411 of record OU862872.1, read on the forward strand.
CAGACGAACGGTCTGGAGTCTCTGTCGGATGGACGGTCCGACCAATTTGCGTACACCGGTGTGGCAGGGACGAGAGTATAGGTAGAGCGAAGGGAAGGGCGGGTAGGGTCAAGGGCATACATTTGCAAGTGATTTGCTTTACCTAAGCGTTGATTTCGTTCGGTAAACCCTTAGCCTTGAGCCAGACGAACGGTCTGGAGTCTCTGTCGGATGGACGGTCCGACCAATTTGCGTACACCGGTGTGGCAGGGACGAGAGTATAGGTAGAGCGAAGGGAAGGGCGGGTAGGGTCAAGGGCATACATTTGCAAGTGATTTGCTTTACCTAAGCGTTGATTTCGTTCGGTAAACCCTTAGCCTTGAGCCAGACGAACGGTCTGGAGTCTCTGTCGGATGGACGGTCCGACCAATTTGCGTACACCGGTGTGGCAGGGACGTGAGTATAGGTAGGGCGAAGGGAAGGGCGGGTAGGGTCAGGGGCATATACTTGCAAGTGATTTGCTTTACCTAAGCGTTGATTTCGTTCGGTAAACTCTTAGCCTAGAGCCAGACGGACGGTCTGGAGTCTCTGTCGGACGAACTGTCCGACCAATTTGCGTACAAAGGTGTGGCAGGGACGAGAGTATAGGTAGGGCGAAGGGAAGGGCGGGTAGGGTCAAGGGCATACACTTACAAGTGACTTCTTTTGCTAGGGGTTGATTTCGTTCGGTAAACCCTTAGCCTTGAGCCAGACGGATGGTCTGGAGTCTCTGTCGGACGGACGGTCCGACCAATTTGCGTACACCGGTGTGGCAGGGACGAGAGTATAGATAGGGCGAAGGGAAGGGCGGGTAGGGTCAGGGCGGGTAGGGTCAGGGGCATACGCTTGCAAGTGATTTGTTTTGCTAAGGGTTGAATTCGTTCGGTAAACCCTTGGCCTAGAGCCAGACGGACGGTCTGGAGTCTCTGTCGGACGGACTGTCCGACCAATTTGCGTACACCGGTGTGGCAGGGACGAGAGTATAGGTAGGGCGAAGGGAAGGGCGGGAACGAGAGTATAGGTATAGCGAAGGGAAGGGCGGTTAGGGTCAAGGGCATACACTTGCAAGTGATTTGCTTTACCTAAGCGTTGATTTCGTTCGGTAAACTCTTAGCCTAGAGCCAGACGGACGGTCTGGAGTCTCTGTCGGACGGACTGTCCGACCAATTTGCGTACACCGGTGTGACAGGGACGAGAGTATAGGTAGGGCGAAGGGAAGGGCGGGTAGGGTCAAGGGCATACACTTACAAGTGACTTCTTTTGCTAGGGGTTGATTTCGTTCGGTAAACCCTTAGCCTTGAGCCAGACGGATGGTCTGGAGTCTCTGTCGGACGGACTGTCCGACCAATTTGCGTACACCGGTGTGGCAGGGACGAGAGTATAGGTAGGGCGAAGGGAAGGGCGGGAACGAGAGTATAGGTATAGCGAAGGGAAGGGCGGTTAGGGTCAAGGGCATACATTTGCAAGTGATTTGCTTTACCTAAGCGTTGATTTCGTTCGGTAAACCCTTAGCCTTGAGCCAGACGAACGGTCTGGAGTCTCTGTCGGATGGACGGTCCGACCAATTTGCGTACACCGGTGTGGCAGGGACGAGAGTATAGGTAGAGCGAAGGGAAGGGCGGGTAGGGTCAAGGGCATACATTTGCAAGTGATTTGCTTTACCTAAGCGTTGATTTCGTTCGGTAAACCCTTAGCCTAGAGCCAGACGGACGGTCTGGAGTCTCTGTCGGACGGACTGTCCGACCAATTTGCGTACACCGGTGTGGCAGGGACGAGAGTATAGGTAGGGCGAAGGGAAGGGCGGGTAGGGTCAGGGCGGGTAGGGTCAGGGGCATACGCTTGCAAGTGATTTGTTTTGCTAAGGGTTGATTTCGTTCGGTAAACTCTTAGCCTTGAGCCAGACGGACGGTCTGGAGTCTCTGTCGGACGGACTGTCCGACCAATTTGCGTACACCGGTGTGGCAGGGACGAGAGTATAAATAGAGCGAAGGGAAGGGCGGGTATGGTCAAGGGCATACATTTGCAAGTGATTTGCTTTACCTAAGGGTTGATTTCGTTTGGTAAACCCTTAGCCTTGAGCCAGACGAACGGTCTGGAGTCTCTGTCGGATGGACGGTCCGACCAATTTGCGTACACCGGTGTGGCAGGGACGAGAGTATAGGTAGGGCGAAGGGAAGGGCGGGTAGGGTCAGGGCGGGTAGGGTCAGGGGCATATACTTGCAAGTGATTTGCTTTACCTAAGGGTTGATTTCGTTCGGTAAACCCTTAGCCTAGAGCCAGACGGACGGTCTGGAGTCTCTGTCGGACGGACGGTCCGACCAATTTGCGTACACCGGTGTGGCAGAGACGAGAGTATAGGTAGGGCGAAGGGAAGGGCGGGTAGGGTCAAGGGCATACACTTGCAAGTGACTTGTTTTGCTAGGGGTTGATTTCGTTCGGTAAACTCTTAGCCTTGAGCCAGACGGACGGTCTGGAGTCCTTGTCGGACGGACTGTCCGACCAATTTGCGTACACCGGTGTGGCAGGGACGTGAGTATAGGTAGGGCGAAGGGAAGGGCGGGTAGGGTCAGGGCGGGTAGGGTCAGGGGCATACGCTTGCAAGTGATTTGTTTTGCTAAGGGTTGATTTCGTTCGGTAAACTCTTAGCCTTGAGTCAGACGGACGGTCTGGAGTCTCTGTCGGACGGACTGTCCGACCAATTTGCGTACACCGGTGTGGCAGGGACGAGAGTATAGGTAGGGCGAAGGGAAGGGCGGGTAGGGTCAGGGCGGGTAGGGTCAAGGGCATACGCTTGAAAGTGATTTGTTTTGCTAAGGGTTGAATTCGTTCGGTAAACCCTTAGCCTAGAGCCAAACGGAAGGTCTGGAGTCTCTGTCGGACGGACGGTCCGACCAATTTGCGTACACCGGTGTGGCAGAGACGAGAGTATAGGTAGGGCGGGTAGGGTCAAGGGCATACACTTGCAAGTGATTTGCTTTACCTAAGCGTTGATTTCGTTCGGTAAACTCTTAGCCTAGAGCCAGACGGACGGTCTGGAGTCTCTGTCGGATGGACTGTCCGACCAATTTGCGTACACCGGTGTGGCAGGGACGAGAGTATAGGTAGGGCGAAGGGAAGGGCGGGTAGGGTCAAGGGCATACACTTACAAGTGACTTCTTTTGCTAGGGGTTGATTTCGTTCGGTAAACCCTTAGCCTTGAGCCAGACGGATGGTCTGGAGTCTCTGTCGGACGGACGGTCCGACCAATTTGCGTACACCGGTGTGGCAGGGACGAAAGTATAGGTAGGGCGAAGGGAAGGGCGGGTAGGGTCAAGGGCATACACTTGCAAGTGATTTGTTTTGTTAAGGGTTGAATTCGTTCGGTAACCCCTTGGCCTAGAGCCAGACGGACGGTCTGGAGTCTCTGTCGGACGGACGGTCCGACCAATTTGCGTACACCGGTGTGGCAGGGACGAGAGTATAGGTAGGGCGAAGGGAAGGGCGGGTAGGGTCAGGGCGGGTAGGGTCAGGGGCATACACTTGCAAGTGATTTGTTTTGTTAAGGGTTGAATTCGTTCGGTAAACCCTTGGCCTAGAGCCAGACGGACGGTCTGGAGTCTCTGTCGGACGGACTGTCCGACCAATTTGCGTACACCGGTGTGGCAGAGACGAGAGTATAGGTAGGGCGGGTAGAGTCAAGGGCATACACTTGCAAGTGATTTGCTTTACCTAAGCGTTGATTTCGTTCGGTAAACTCTTAGCCTAGAGCCAGACGGACGGTCTGGAGTCTCTGTCGGACGGACGGTCCGACCAATTTGCGTACACCGGTGTGGCAGGGACGAGAGTATAGGTAGGGCGAAGGGAAGGGCGGGTAGGGTCAAGGGCATACACTTACAAGTGACTTCTTTTGCTAGGGGTTGATTTCGTTCGGTAAACCCTTAGCCTTGAGCCAGACGGATGGTCTGGAGTCTCTGTCGGACGGACGGTCCGACCAATTTGCGTACACCGGTGTGGCAGGGACGAAAGTATAGGTAGGGCGAAGGGAAGGGCGGGTAGGGTCAAGGGCATACACTTGCAAGTGATTTGTTTTGCTAAGGGTTGAATTCGTGCGGTAAACCCTTAGCCTAGAGCCAGACGGACGGTCTGGAGTCTCTGTCGGACGGACGGTCCGACCAATTTGCGTACACCGGTGTGGCAGGGACGAAAGTATAGGTAGGGCGAAGGGAAGGGCGGGTAGGATCAAGGGCATACACTTGCAAGTGATTTGTTTTGCTAAGGGTTGAATTCGTGCGGTAAACCCTTAGCCTAGAGCCAGACGGACGGTCTGGAGTCTCTGTCGGACGGACGGTCTGACCAATTTGCGTACACCGGTGTGGCAGGGACGAGAGTATAGGTAGGGGGAAAGGAAGGGCGGGTAGGGTCAAGGGCATACACTTACAAGTGACTTCTTTTGCTAGGGGTTGATTTCGTTCGGTAAACCCTTAGCCTTGAGCCAGACGGATGGTCTGGAGTCTCTGTCGGACGGACGGTCCGACCAATTTGCGTACACCGGTGTGGCAGGGACGAAAGTATAGGTAGGGCGAAGGGAAGGGCGGGTAGGGTCAAGGGCATACACTTGCAAGTGATTTGTTTTGCTAAGGGTTGAATTCGTGCGGTAAACCCTTAGCCTAGAGCCAGACGGACGGTCTGGAGTCTCTGTCGGGCGGACGGTCCGACCAATTTGCGTACACCGGTGTGGCAGGGACGAAAGTATAGGTAGGGCGAAGGGAAGGGCGGGTAGGGTCAAGGGCATACACTTGCAAGTGATTTGGTTTGCTAAGGGTTGAATTCGTGCGGTAAACCCTTAGCCTAGAGCCAGACGGACGGTCTGGAGTCTCTGTCGGATGGACGGTCCGACCAATTTGCGTACACCGGTGTGGCAGGGACGAGAGTATAGGTAGGGCGAAGGGAAGGACGGGTAGGGTCAGGGGCATATACTTGCAAGTGATTTGCTTTACCTAAGGGTTGATTTCGTTCGGTAAACCCTTAGCCTAGAGCCAGACGGACGGTCTGGAGTCTCTGTCGGACGGACGGTCCGACCAATTTGCGTACACCGGTGTGGCAGGGACGAGAGTATAGGTAGGGGGAAAGGAAGGGCGGGTAGGGTCATTGGCATACACTTGCAAGTGATTTCTTTACCTAAGGGTTGATTTCGTTCGGTAACCCCTTAGCCTAGAGCCAGACGGGCGGCGGGCGCACTTGGCGCCAAAATGTATTATTTTATCTCACTGACGAGATGCTACTTGTTAGAACTGTGCGATATACTTTGTTTCTCTTTTGCATGTCATTCTTACAGTTTCTTACAATCCACCTCCATTCTCACTTGCTTTTCCCAGTGATGGTGACTCCTATTCGTCAGCTGTGCGTCACCTTTTTTCTTGACCGACAGGCTCTTCTTTCAACTTCGGTGTTTACTTTTCCTAACAATCGGCGACATGGTTCCCTGTATTGGCCGGTTTGAGAGAAGATTTGTGTGCGTAGGTGCACAAACACCCTGCGGTCAGCTTAAGAGGAATTAATTGCGGAAAAGTTCAGTAGTGAAAAGCATCCTTGAATTGCCTCGATCGTGCTGCACGTATCGGTGATCTATTTAGCGGGGTTGTTTTGTGTATGCCGATTGTGGGAGGTGGGACTGAGAGGCATTCGGATTTTCTTTGTAAAAAGAAAGTTGGAAGACTTGCATTTCGACTCTTTGAACGTCTCGCGATCATCGCAAGCAATTGCTGGGGTGATTTCCGTGTGAAAACCCGAGAAATTGAGCGAAAACGGTTGGTGAGGGCGTGAAAATTGAAAGAATGGAAAAAATCCGGGAAATAACAACAAAAACAACGGAAGGCAAAAAATTTAAATTAATTGTTGTTGTTGTTGCTGAGTATCTTAAGCGGTGGGAGGTGGGCCAGAGCCACAGTCTTGAGGCGACCGCCGGGGTGATCACATCGTGGAGTGCTGAGGTCGGAGATTCTTTGTTGTTGTTGTAAATACACAGGCCTTTGTAGTGAGAGGGCCTCGGGTGTTGAAGTGAGAGAGGACAATAGAGAGAGTGAGAAAGACCAAGCCTTATACATATACTCAAATTGTCAAGTGTTTATACAAAGGGTTAGGCAAGTGGTCAACACACTCATTTACGCATTTGCAATTTTTTTTTATTAATTTTTGTTTTCATACAATGTCGCAGCTCTAGTACACCCCCACACAGAGGACGCGCCTCTGCCTATACCCATACACAATCCTCCCCGCACACGTACGCACCACCTCATGCACTCACCCGCGCGCTTTATAATCCGATCCGTAGCCGTGAGTGCAGTCCCTCAAATGGGCATTATGTATTGAGCGGACTTGTGTATATATGTATGTGTGTTCCTGAAGCTGAGGCCGAATGGCCATTTGGGTTTCAGTCAGTGTGAGGTAGCAGCAACAGCAGCGACAAGCCGTTTTCCACACAGACTAACCCACACATCATTCTACAAGACTCATCAAACAACAGAACACATCATACTTCAAGTTTATTCTTCAAGACCATCGCAAGTTGAACATGGAGCTTGCTGTGATATCAGGTTAGTACCCTTTTTTTACTATATTACCTCTCATATTGCCCCTGAATAAGTCCACCCAAGTCTGCAAGTCTTTTCACACTTAAGTAAGTGGCTTTCCTTCTGAAACCACTTAACGACACAACACCCAAGTCTCTTTCCTTCTGAAAGCCCCTGAACAAGCCCACCCAAGTCTGCTAGTCTTTCTTACAATACACTTAGTGTCTTTCCGTCTGAAAGCCCCTACCAAGAACACCCAAGTCTGCAACTCTTCTTTACACATATATAAGTGCTTTCGATTCTAACGGCCTTAAGCCTTCCTTATAACAATCCATGGGTTTTTCCTTCTGAAAGCCCAATCAACTCAACTCAGGGCGTTAAGCCATCTTTGCCATAAAATCAGTGCTTTCTTCCACAGCTGCTTTCAACGATCACACCAAGCCGACCATGCAACTTGCTGACAAGCTGACAACACAATACTGGGTGAGTCTTGTGGTTACTATATTACTAATTACACATATTATACAAACAATTATATTTTATTTATTATATTGCCCTTGACATTTACATATATATAAGCCCATGTCCCTGAACAAGCCAACCCAAGTCTCTAGGCCCCTTTCTCATTAAACAAGCGACTTTCCTTCTGAAAGCCTTGTCAATCCCCCCAGTCTGCAAGCTTTCTTTTTGAAAGCACTTAGCAAAACCACCCAAGTCTGCAAACTTTCCTTCTGAAAGTACCCAAAAAGCCCACCCAAGTCTCTTTCACTTTGAAAGCCCCTGACAAGCCCACCCAAGTCTGCAAGTCTCTTTTCAATAAAATCAGTGTCTCCCCATCATTTCCTTCTGCCCACCCCTCATTCCTAGTTCCTTTCAATCCTCAATTAAAGAAGAGAGCTCTCGGTCTTGTGACTTCCACCGTCGAATCAAAGAAGACATGTCAATAGCTCAACACTATTACCGTCGCAATTCCTTGACGCTTCTTGCGTGTCATTGTATGTGGAGCCCTGCACCGCGTTTCAGATGTCTCCGGGACGGGCACTTGCAAGTGTCTTTTTAGTTAAAGGTTGATTTCGTTCGGCGAAAACTTAGCCTATAGATAGATGAACGGTCCGACCAAGGTGCGTAGACCTGTGGGGCAGGGACGGGAGTATAGGAAGGGCGAAGGGAAGGTCGGGTAGGGTCAGGGGCATACGCTTGCAAGTGATTTGTTTTGCTAAGGGTTGAATTCGTTCGGTAAACCCTTAGCCTAGAGCCAGACGGAAGGTCTGGAGTCTCTGTCGGACGGACGGTCCGACCAATTTGCGTACACCGGTGTGGCAGGGACGAGAGTATAGGTAGAGCGAAGGGAAGGGCGGGTAGGGTCAAGGGCATACATTTGCAAGTGATTTGCTTTACCTAAGCGTTGATTTCGTTCGGTAAACTCTTAGCCTAGAGCCAGACGGACCGTCTGGAGTCTCTGTTGGACGGACGGTCCGACCAATTTGCGTACACCGGTGTGGCAGGGACGAGAGTATAGGTAGAGCGAAGGGAAGGGCGGGTAGGGTCAAGGGCATACATTTGCAAGTGATTTGCTTTACCTAAGCGTTGATTTCGTTCGGTAAACCCTTAGCCTTGAGCCAGACGAACGGTCTGGAGTCTCTGTCGGATGGACGGTCCGACCAATTTGCGTACACCGGTGTGGCAGGGACGAGAGTATAGGTAGGGCGAAGGGAAGGGCGGGTAGGGTCAGGGCGGGTAGGGTCAGGGGCATATACTTGCAAGTGATTTGCTTTACCTAAGCGTTGATTTCGTTCGGTAAACCCTCAGCCTTGAGCCAGACGAACGGTCTGGAGTCTCTGTCGGACGGACGGTCCGACCAATTTGCGTACACCGGTGTGGCAGGGACGAGAGTATAGGTAGGGCGAAGGGAAGGGCGGGTAGGGTCAAGGGCATACACTTGCAAGTGATTTGCTTTACCTAAGCGTTGATTTCGTTCGGTAAACTCTTAGCCTAGAGCCAGACGGACGGTCTGGAGTCTCTGTCGGACGGACTGTCCGACCAATTTGCGTACACCGGTGTGGCAGGGACGAGAGTATAGGTAGGGCGAAGGGAAGGGCGGGTAGGGTCAAGGGCATACACTTGCAAGTGATTTGCTTTACCTAAGCGTTGATTTCGTTCGGTAAACTCTTAGCCTAGAGCCAGACGGACGGTCTGGAGTCTCTGTCGGACGGACTGTCCGACCAATTTGCGTACACCGGTGTGGCAGGGACGAGAGTATAGGTAGGGCGAAGGGAAGGGCGGGTAGGGTCAGGGGCATACGCTTGCAAGTGATTTGTTTTGCTAAGGGTTGAATTCGTTCGGTAAACCCTTGGCCTAGAGCCAGACGGACGGTCTGGAGTCTCTGTCGGATGGACGGTCCGACCAATTTGCGTACACCGGTGTGGCAGAGACGAGAGTATAGGTAGGGCGAAGGGAAGGGCGGGTAGGGTCAAGGGCATACACTTGCAAGTGATTTGCTTTACCTAAGCGTTGATTTCGTTCGGTAAACTCTTAGCCTAGAGCCAGACGGACGGTCTGGAGTCTCTGTCGGACGGACTGTCCGACCAATTTGCGTACACCGGTGTGGCAGGGACGAGAGTATAGGTAGGGCGAAGGGAAGGGCGGGAACGAGAGTATAGGTAGAGCGAAGGGAAGGGCGGTTAGGGTCAAGGGCATACATTTGCAAGTGATTTGCTTTACCTAAGCGTTGATTTCGTTCGGTAAACCCTTAGCCTTGAGCCAGACGAACGGTCTGGAGTCTCTGTCGGATGGACGGTCCGACCAATTTGCGTACACCGGTGTGGCAGAGACGAGAGTATAGGTAGGGCGAAGGGAAGGGCGGGTAGGGTCAGGGGCATATACTTGCAAGTGATTTGCTTTACCTAAGGGTTGATTTCGTTCGGTAAACCCTTAGCCTAGAGCCAGACGGACGGTCTGGAGTCTCTGTCGGACGGACTGTCCGACCAATTTGCGTACACCGGTGTGGCAGATACGAGAGTATAGGTAGGGCGAAGGGAAGGGCGGGTAGGGTCAAGGGCATACACTTGCAAGTGACTTCTTTTGCTAGGGGTTGATTTCGTTCGGTAAACCCTTAGCCTAGAGCCAGACGGATGGTCTGGAGTCTCTGTCGGACAGACGGTCCGACCAATTTGCGTACACCGGTGTGGCAGGGACGAGAGTATAGGTAGGGCGAAGGGAAGGGCGGGTAGGGTCAGGGCGGGTAGGGTCAGGGGCATACGCTTGCAAGTGATTTGTTTTGCTAAGGGTTGATTTCGTTCGGTAAACTCTTAGCCTTGAGCCAGACGGACGGTCTGGAGTCTCTGTCGGACGGACTGTCCGACCAATTTGCGTACACCGGTGTGGCAGGGACGAGAGTATAGGTAGGGCGAAGGGAAGGGCGGGTAGGGTCAAGGGCATACATTTGCAAGTGATTTGCTTTACCTAAGGGTTGATTTCGTTCGGTAAACCCTTAGCCTTGAGCCAGACGAACGATCTGGAGTCTCTGTCGGATGGACGGTCCGACCAATTTGCGTACACCGGTGTGGCAGGGACGAGAGTATAGGTAGGGCGAAGGGAAGGGCGGGTAGGGTCAGGGCGGGTAGGGTCAGGGGCATATACTTGCAAGTGATTTGCTTTACCTAAGGGTTGATTTCGTTCGGTAAACCCTTAGCCTAGAGCCAGACGGACGGTCTGGAGTCTCTGTCGGACGGACGGTCCGACCAATTTGCGTACACCGGTGTGGCAGAGACGAGAGTATAGGTAGGGCGAAGGGAAGGGCGGGTAGGGTCAAGGGCATACACTTGCAAGTGATTTGCTTTACCTAAGCGTTGATTTCGTTCGGTAAACTCTTAGCCTAGAGCCAGACGGATGGTCTGGAGTCTCTGTCGGACAGACGGTCCGACCAATTTGCGTACACCGGTGTGGCAGGGACGAAAGTATAGGTAGGGCGAAGGGAAGGGCGGGTAGGGTCAAGGGCATACACTTGCAAGTGATTTGTTTTGCTAAGGGTTGAATTCGTGCGGTAAACCCTTAGCCTAGAGCCAGACGGACGGTCTGGAGTCTCTGTCGGACGGACGGTCCGACCAATTTGCGTACACCGGTGTGGCAGAGACGAGAGTATAGGTAGGGCGAAGGGAAGGGTGGGTAGGGTCAAGGGCATACACTTGCAAGTGACTTCTTTTGCTAGGGGTTGATTTCGTTCGGTAAACCCTTAGCCTAGAGCCAGACGGATGGTCTGGAGTCTCTGTCGGACAGACGGTCCGACCAATTTGCGTACACCGGTGTGGCAGGGACGAAAGTATAGGTAGGGCGAAGGGAAGGGCGGGTAGGGTCAAGGGCATACACTTGCAAGTGATTTGTTTTGCTAAGGGTTGAATTCGTGCGGTAAACCCTTAGCCTAGAGCCAGACGGACGGTCTGGAGTCTCTGTCGGACGGACGGTCCGACCAATTTGCGTACACCGGTGTGGCAGGGACGAGAGTATAGGTAGGGCGAATGGAAGGGCGGGTAGGGTCAGGGGCATATACTTGCAAGTGATTTGCTTTACCTAAGCGTTGATATCGTTCGGTAAACTCTTAGCCTAGAGCCAGACGGGCGGCGGGCGCACTTGGCGCCAAAATGTATTATTTTATCTCACTGACGAGATGCTACTTGTTAGAACTGTGCGATATACTTTGTTTCTCTTTTGCATGTCATTCTTACAGTTTCTTACAATCCACCTCCATTCTCACTTGCTTTTCCCAGTGATGGTGACTCCTATTCGTCAGCTGTGCGTCACCTTTTTTCTTGACCGACAGGCTCTTCTTTCAACTTCGGTGTTTACTTTTCCTAACAATCGGCGACATGGTTCCCTGTATTGGCCGGTTTGAGAGAAGATTTGTGTGCGTAGGTGCACAAACACCCTGCGGTCAGCTTAAGAGGAATTAATTGCGGAAAAGTTCAGTAGTGAAAAGCATCCTTGAATTGCCTCGATCGTGCTGCACGTATCGGTGATCTATTTAGCGGGGTTGTTTTGTGTATGCCGATTGTGGGAGGTGGGACTGAGAGGCATTCGGATTTTCTTTGTAAAAAGAAAGTTGGAAGACTTGCATTTCGACTCTTTGAACGTCTCGCGATCATCGCAAGCAATTGCTGGGGTGATTTCCGTGTGAAAACCCGAGAAATTGAGCGAAAACGGTTGGTGAGGGCGTGAAAATTGAAAGAATGGAAAAAATCCGGGAAATAACAACAAAAACAACGGAAGGCAAAAAATTTAAATTAATTGTTGTTGTTGTTGCTGAGTATCTTAAGCGGTGGGAGGTGGGCCAGAGCCACAGTCTTGAGGCGACCGCCGGGGTGATCACATCGTGGAGTGCTGAGGTCGGAGATTCTTTGTTGTTGTTGTAAATACACAGGCCTTTGTAGTGAGAGGGCCTCGGGTGTTGAAGTGAGAGAGGACAATAGAGAGAGTGAGAAAGACCAAGCCTTATACATATACTCAAATTGTCAAGTGTTTATACAAAGGGTTAGGCAAGTGGTCAACACACTCATTTACGCATTTGCAATTTTTTTTTATTAATTTTTGTTTTCATACAATGTCGCAGCTCTAGTACACCCCCACACAGAGGACGCGCCTCTGCCTATACCCATACACAATCCTCCCCGCACACGTACGCACCACCTCATGCACTCACCCGCGCGCTTTATAATCCGATCCGTAGCCGTGAGTGCAGTCCCTCAAATGGGCATTATGTATTGAGCGGACTTGTGTATATATGTATGTGTGTTCCTGAAGCTGAGGCCGAATGGCCATTTGGGTTTCAGTCAGTGTGAGGTAGCAGCAACAGCAGCGACAAGCCGTTTTCCACACAGACTAACCCACACATCATTCTACAAGACTCATCAAACAACAGAACACATCATACTTCAAGTTTATTCTTCAAGACCATCGCAAGTTGAACATGGAGCTTGCTGTGATATCAGGTTAGTACCCTTTTTTTACTATATTACCTCTCATATTGCCCCTGAATAAGTCCACCCAAGTCTGCAAGTCTTTTCACACTTAAGTAAGTGGCTTTCCTTCTGAAACCACTTAACGACACAACACCCAAGTCTCTTTCCTTCTGAAAGCCCCTGAACAAGCCCACCCAAGTCTGCTAGTCTTTCTTACAATACACTTAGTGTCTTTCCGTCTGAAAGCCCCTACCAAGAACACCCAAGTCTGCAACTCTTCTTTACACATATATAAGTGCTTTCGATTCTAACGGCCTTAAGCCTTCCTTATAACAATCCATGGGTTTTTCCTTCTGAAAGCCCAATCAACTCAACTCAGGGCCTTAAGCCATCTTTGCCATAAAATCAGTGCTTTCTTCCACAGCTGCTTTCAACGATCACACCAAGCCGACCATGCAACTTGCTGACAAGCTGACAACACAATACTGGGTGAGTCTTGTGGTTACTATATTACTAATTACACATATTATACAAACAATTATATTTTATTTATTATATTGCCCTTGACATTTACATATATATAAGCCCATGTCCCTGAACAAGCCAACCCAAGTCTCTAGGCCCCTTTCTCATTAAACAAGCGACTTTCCTTCTGAAAGCCTTGTCAATCCCCCTAGTCTGCAAGCTTTCTTTTTGAAAGCACTTAGCAAAACCACCCAGGTCTGCAAACTTTCCTTCTGAAAGTACCCAAAAAGCCCACCCAAGTCTCTTTCACTTTGAAAGCCCCTGACAAGCCCACCCAAGTCTGCAAGTCTCTTTTCAATAAAATCAGTGTCTCCCCATCATTTCCTTCTGCCCACCCCTCATTCCTAGTTCCTTTCAATCCTCAATTAAAGAAGAGAGCTCTCGGTCTTGTGACTTCCACCGTCGAATCAAAGAAGACATGTCAATAGCTCAACACTATTACCGTCGCAATTCCTTGACGCTTCTTGCGTGTCATTGTATGTGGAGCCCTGCACCGCGTTTCAGATGTCTCCGGGACGGGCACTTGCAAGTGTCTTTTTAGTTAAAGGTTGATTTCGTTCAACGTACTTAGCCTATAGATAGATGAACGGTCCGACCAAGGTGCGTAGACCTGTGGGGCAGGGACGGGAGTATAGGAAGGGCGAAGGGAAGGTCGGGTAGGGTCAGGGGCATACGCTTGCAAGTGATTTGTTTTGCTAAGGGTTGAATTCGTTCGGTAAACCCTTAGCCTAGAGCCAGACGGAAGGTCTGGAGTCTCTGTCGGATGGACGGTCCGACCAATTTGCGTACACCGGTGTGGCAGGGACGAGAGTATAGGTAGAGCGAAGGGAAGGGCGGGTAGGGTCAAGGGCATACATTTGCAAGTGATTTGCTTTACCTAAGCGTTGATTTCGTTCGGTAAACTCTTAGCCTAGAGCCAGACGGACCGTCTGGAGTCTCTGTTGGACGGACGGTCCGACCAATTTGCGTACACCGGTGTGGCAGGGACGAGAGTATAGGTAGAGCGAAGGGAAGGGCGGGTAGGGTCAAGGGCATACATTTGCAAGTGATTTGCTTTACCTAAGCGTTGATTTCGTTCGGTAAACCCTTAGCCTTGAGCCAGACGAACGGTCTGGAGTCTCTGTCGGATGGACGGTCCGACCAATTTGCGTACACCGGTGTGGCAGGGACGAGAGTATAGGTAGGGCGAAGGGAAGGGCGGGTAGTGTCAGGGCGGGTAGGGTCAGGGGCATATACTTGCAAGTGATTTGCTTTACCTAAGGGTTGATTTCGTTCGGTAAACCCTTAGCCTAGAGCCAGACGGACGGTCTGGAGTCTCTGTCGGACGGACTGTCCGACCAATTTGCGTACACCGGTGTGGCAGGGACGAGAGTATAGGTAGGGCGAAGGGAAGGGCGGGTAGGGTCAGGGCGGGTAGGGTCAGGGGCATATACTTGCAAGTGATTTGCTTTACCTAAGGGTTGATTTCGTTCGGTAAACCCTTAGCCTAGAGCCAGACGGACGGTCTGGAGTCTCTGTCGGACGGACGGTCCGACCAATTTGCGTACACCGGTGTGGCAGGGACGAGAGTATAGGTAGGGCGAAGGGAAGGGCGGGTAGGGTCAGGGCGGGTAGGGTCAGGGGCATACGCTTGAAAGTGATTTGTTTTGCTAAGGGTTGAATTCGTTCGGTAAACCCTTAGCCTAGAGCCAGACGGACGGTCTGGAGTCTCTGTCGGACGGACGGTCCGACCAATTTGCGTACACCGGTGTGGCAGGGACGAGAGTATAGGTAGAGCGAAGGGAAGGGCGGGTAGGGTCAAGGGCATACATTTGCATGTGATTTGCTTTACCTAAGCGTTGATTTCGTTCGGTAAACCCTTAGCCTTGAGCCAGACGAATGGTCTGGAGTCTCTGTCGGTTGGACGGTCCGACCAATTTGCGTACACCGGTGTGGCAGGGACGAGAGTATAGGTAGGGCGAAGGGAAGGGCGGGTAGGGTCAAGGGCGTACAAATGCAAGTGACTTCTTTTGCTAGGGGTTGATTTCGTTCGGTAAACCCTTAGCCTTGAGCCAGACGGACGGTCTGGAGTCTCTGTCGGACGGACGGTCCGACCAATTTGCGTACACCGGTGTGGCAGGGACGAGAGTATAGGTAGGGCGAAGGGAAGGGCGGGTAGGGTCAGGGCGGGTAGGGTCAGGGGCATACGCTTGAAAGTGATTTGTTTTGCTAAGGGTTGAATTCGTTCGGTAAACCCTTAGCACAGAGCCAAACGGACGGTCTGGAGTCTCTGTCGGACGGACGGTCCGACCAATTTGCGTACACCGGTGTGGCAGAGACGAGAGTGTAGGTAGGGCGAAGGGAAGGGCGGGTAGGGTCAAGGGCATACACTTGCAAGTGATTTGCTTTACCTAAGCGTTGATTTCGTTCGGTAAACCCTTAGCCTTGAGGCAGACGAACGGTCTGGAGTCTCTGTCGGATGGACGGTCCGACCAATTTGCGTACACCGGTGTGGCAGGGACGAGAGTATAGGTAGGGCGAAGGGAAGGGCGGGTAGGGTCAGGGGCATATACTTGCAAGTGATTTGCTTTACCTAAGGGTTGATTTCGTTCGGTAAACCCTTAGCCTGGAGCCAGACGGACGGTCTGGAGTCTCTGTCGGACGGACGGTCCGACCAATTTGCGTACACCGGTGTGGCAGAGACGAGAGTATAGGTAGGGCGAAGGGAAGGGTGGGTAGGGTCAAGGGCATACACTTGCAAGTGACTTCTTTTGCTAGGGGTTGATTTCGTTCGGTAAACTCTTAGCCTAGAGCCAGACGGACGGTCTGGAGTCCTTGTTGGACGGACTGTCCGACCAATTTGCGTACACCGGTGTGGCAGGGACCAGAGTATAGGCAGGGCGAAGGGAAGGGCGGGTAGGGTCAGGGCGGGTAGGGTCAGGGGCATACGCTTGCAAGTGATTTGTTTTGCTAAGGGTTGATTTCGTTCGGTAAACTCTTAGCCTTGAGCCAGACGGACGGTCTGGAGTCTCTGTCGGACGGACTGTCCGACCAATTTGCGTACACCGGTGTGGCAGGGACGAGAGTATAGGTAGAGCAAAGGGAAGGGCGGGTAGGGTCAAGTACATACATTTGCAAGTGATTTGCTTTACCTAAGGGTTGATTTCGTTCGGTAAACTCTTAGCCTTGAGCCAGACGAACGGTCTGGAGTCTCTGTCGGATGGACGGTCCGACCAATTTGCGTACACCGGTGTGGCAGGGACGTGAGTATAGGTAGGGCGAAGGGAAGGGCGGGTAGGGTCAGGGCGGGTAGGGTCAGGGGCATATACTTGCAAGTGATGTGCTTTACCTATGGGTTGATTTCGTTCGGTAAACCCTTAGCCTAGAGCCAGACGGACGGTCTGGAGTCTCTGTCGGACGGACGGTCCGACCAATTTGCGTACACCGGTGTGGCAGAGACGAGAGTATAGGTAGGGCGAAGGGAAGGGCGGGTAGGGTAAAGGGCATACACTTGCAAGTGATTTGCTTTACCTAAGCGTTGATTTCGTTCGGTAAACTCTTAGCCTAGAGCCAGACGAACGGTCTGGAGTCTCTGTCGGACGGACTGTCCGACCAATTTGCGTACACCGGTGTGGCAGGGACGAGAGTATAGGTAGGGCGAAGGGAAGGGCGGGTAGGGTCAAGGGCATACACTTACAAGTGACTTCTTTTGCTAGGGGTTGATTTCGTTCGGTAAACCCTTAGCCTTGAGCCAGACGGATGGTCTGGAGTCTCTGTCGGACGGACGGTCCGACCAATTTGCGTACACCGGTGTGGCAGGGACGAGAGTATAGATAGGGCGAAGGGAAGGGCGGGTAGGGTCAGGGCGGGTAGGGTCAGGGGCATACGCTTGCAAGTGATTTGTTTTGCTAAGGGTTGATTTCGTTCGGTAAACTCTTAGCCTTGAGCCAGACGGACGGTCTGGAGTCTCTGTCGGACGGACGGTCCGACCAATTTGCGTACACCGGTGTGGCAGAGACGAGAGTATAGGTAGGGCGAAGGGAAGGGTGGGTAGGGTCAAGGGCATACACTTGCAAGTGACTTCTTTTGCTAGGGGTTGATTTCGTTCGGTAAACTCTTAGCCTAGAGCCAGACGGACGGTCTGGAGTCCTTGTCGGACGGACTGTCCGACCAATTTGCGTACACCGGTGTGGCAGGGACGAGAGTATAGGTAGGGCGAAGGGAAGGGCGGGTAGGGTCAGGGCGGGTAGGGTCAGGGGCATACGCTTGAAAGTGATTTGTTTTGCTAAGGGTTGAATTCGTTCGGTAAACCCTTAGCCTAGAGCCAGACGGACGGTCTGGAGTCTCTGTCGGACGGACGGTCCGACCAATTTGCGTACACCGGTGTGGCAGAGACGAGAGTATAGGTAGGGCGAAGGGAAGGGTGGGTAGGGTCAAGGGCATACACTTGCAAGTGACTTCTTTTGCTAGGGGTTGATTTCGTTCGGTAAACTCTTAGCCTAGAGCCAGACGGACGGTCTGGAGTCCTTGTCGGACGGACTGTCCGACCAATTTGCGTACACCGGTGTGGCAGGGACCAGAGTATAGGTAGGGCGAAGGGAAGGGCGGGTAGGGTCAGGGCGGGTAGGGTCAGGGGCATATACTTGCAAGTGATTTGCTTTACCTAAGGGTTGATTTCGTTCGGTAAACCCTTAGCCTGGAGCCAGACGGACGGTCTGGAGTCTCTGTCGGACGGACGGTCCGACCAGTTTGCGTACACCGGTGTGGCAGGGACGAGAGTATAGGTAGGGCGAAGGGAAGGGCGGGTAGGGTCAAGGGCGGGTAGGGTCAGGGGCATATACTTGCAAGTGATTTGCTTTACCTAAGGGTTGATTTCGTTCGGTAAACCCTTGGCCTGGAGCCAGACGGACGGTCTGGAGTCCTTGTCGGACGGACTGTCCGACCAATTTGCGTACACCGGTGTGGCAGAGACGAGAGTATAGGTAGGGCGAAGGGAAGGGTGGGTAGGGTCAAGGGCATACACTTGCAAGTGACTTCTTTTGCTAGGGGTTGATTTCGTTCGGTAAACTCTTAGCCTAGAGCCAGACGGACGGTCTGGAGTCCTTGTCGGACGGACTGTCCGACCAATTTGCGTACACCGGTGTGGCAGGGACGAGAGTATAGGTAGGGCGAAGGGAAGGGCGGGTAGGGTCAGGGCGGGTAGGGTCAGGGGCATACGCTTGAAAGTGATTTGTTTTGCTAAGGGTTGAATTCGTTCGGTAAACCCTTAGCCTAGAGCCAGACGGACGGTCTGGAGTCCTTGTCGGACGGACTGTCCGACCAATTTGCGTACACCGGTGTGGCAGGGACGAGAGTATAGGTAGGGCGAAGGGAAGGGCGGGTAGGGTCAGGGCGGGTAGGGTCAGGGGCATATACTTGCAAGTGATTTGCTTTACCTAAGGGTTGATTTCGTTCGGTAAACCCTTAGCCTGGAGCCAGACGGACGGTCTGGAGTCTCTGTCGGACGGACGGTCCGACCAATTTGCGTACACCGGTGTGGCAGAGACGAGAGTATAGGTAGGGCGAAGGGAAGGGTGGGTAGGGTCAAGGGCATACACTTGCAAGTGACTTCTTTTGCTAGGGGTTGATTTCGTTCGGTAAACTCTTAGCCTAGAGCCAGACGGACGGTCTGGAGTCCTTGTCGGACGGACTGTCCGACCAATTTGCGTACACCGGTGTGGCAGGGACCAGAGTATAGGTAGGGCGAAGGGAAGGGCGGGTAGGGTCAGGGCGGGTAGGGTCAGGGGCATATACTTGCAAGTGATTTGCTTTACCTAAGGGTTGATTTCGTTCGGTAAACCCTTAGCCTGGAGCCAGACGGACGGTCTGGAGTCTCTGTCGGACGGACGGTCCGACCAATTTGCGTACACCGGTGTGGCAGGGACGAGAGTATAGGTAGAGTGAAGGGAAGGGCGGGTAGGGTCAAGGGCATACATTTGCAAGTGATTTGCTTTACCTAAGGGTTGATTTCGTTCGGTAAACCCTTAGCCTTGAGCCAGACGAACGGTCTGGAGTCTCTGTCGGATGGACGGTCCGACCAATTTGCGTATACCGGTGTGGCAGGGACGAGAGTATAGGTAGGGCGAAGGGAAGGGCGGGTAGGGTCAGGCGGGTAGGGTCAGGGGCATATACTTGCAAGTGATTTGGTTTACCTAAGGGTTGATTTCGTTCGGTAAACCCTTAGCCTAGAGCCAGACGGACGGTCTGGAGTCTCTGTCGGACGGACGGTCCGACCAATTTGCGTACACCGGTGTGGCAGAGACGAGAGTATAGGTAGGGCGAAGGGAAGGGCGGGTAGTATCAAGGGCATACACTTGCAAGTGACTTCTTTTGCTAGGGGTTGATTTCGTTCGGTAAACTCTTAGCCTTGAGCCAGACGGACGGTCTGGAGTCTCTGTCGGACGGACGGTCCGACCAATTTGCGTACACCGGTGTGGCAGGGACGAGAGTATAGATAGGGCGAAGGGAAGGGCGGGTAGGGTCAGGGCGGGTAGGGTCAGGGGCATATACTTGCAAGTGATTTGCTTTACCTAAGGGTTGATTTCGTTCGGTAAACCCTTAGCCTAGAGCCAGACGGACGGTCTGGAGTCTCTGTCGGACGGACGGTCCGACCAATTTGCGTACACCGGTGTGGCAGGGACGAGAGTATAGGTAGGGCGCAGGGAAGGGCGGGTAGGGTCAGGGCGGGTAGGGTCAGGGGCATACGCTTGAAAGTGATTTGTTTTGCTAAGGGTTGAATTCGTTCGGTAAACCCTTATCCTAGAGCCAAACGGACGGTCTGGAGTCTCTGTCGGACGGACGGTCCGACCAATTTGCGTACACCGGTGTGGCAGAGACGAGAGTATAGGTAGGGCGAAGGGAAGGGCGGGTAGGGTAAAGGGCATACACTTGCAAGTGATTTGCTTTACCTAAGCGTTGATTTCGTTCGGTAAACTCTTAGCCTAGAGCCAGACGGACGGTCTGGAGTCTCTGTCGGACGGACTGTCCGACCAATTTGCGTACACCGGTGTGGCAGGGACGAGAGTATAGGTAGGGCGAAGGGAAGGGCGGGAACGAGAGTATAGGTAGAGCGAAGGGAAGGGCGGTTAGGGTCAAGGGCATACATTTGCAAGTGATTTGCTTTACCTAAGCGTTGATTTCGTTCGGTAAACCCTTAGCCTTGAGCCAGACGAACGGTCTGGAGTCTCTGTCGGATGGACGGTCCGACCAATTTGCGTACACCGGTGTGGCAGGGACGAGAGTATAGGTAGGGCGAAGGGAAGGGCGGGTAGGGTCAGGGCGGGTAGGGTCAGGGGCATATACTTGCAAGTGATTTGCTTTACCTAAGGGTTGATTTCGTTCGGTAAACCCTTAGCCTAGAGCCAGACGGACGGTCTGGAGTCTCTGTCGGACGGACTGTCCGACCAATTTGCGTACACCGGTGTGGCAGGGACGAGAGTATAGGTAGGGCGAAGGGAAGGGCGGGTAGTATCAAGGGCATACACTTGCAAGTGACTTCTTTTGCTAGGGGTTGATTTCGTTCGGTAAACTCTTAGCCTTGAGCCAGACGGACGGTCTGGAGTCTCTGTCGGACGGACGGTCCGACCAATTTGCGTACACCGGTGTGGCAGGGACGAGAGTATAGATAGGGCGAAGGGAAGGGCGGGTAGGGTCAGGGCGGGTAGGGTCAGGGGCATATACTTGCAAGTGATTTGCTTTACCTAAGGGTTGATTTCGTTCGGTAAACCCTTAGCCTAGAGCCAGACGGACGGTCTGGAGTCTCTGTCGGACGGACGGTCCGACCAATTTGCGTACACCGGTGTGGCAGGGACGAGAGTATAGGTAGGGCGCAGGGAAGGGCGGGTAGGGTCAGGGCGGGTAGGGTCAGGGGCATACGCTTGAAAGTGATTTGTTTTGCTAAGGGTTGAATTCGTTCGGTAAACCCTTATCCTAGAGCCAAACGGACGGTCTGGAGTCTCTGTCGGACGGACGGTCCGACCAATTTGCGTACACCGGTGTGGCAGAGACGAGAGTATAGGTAGGGCGAAGGGAAGGGCGGGTAGGGTAAAGGGCATACACTTGCAAGTGATTTGCTTTACCTAAGCGTTGATTTCGTTCGGTAAACTCTTAGCCTAGAGCCAGACGGACGGTCTGGAGTCTCTGTCGGACGGACTGTCCGACCAATTTGCGTACACCGGTGTGGCAGGGACGAGAGTATAGGTAGGGCGAAGGGAAGGGCGGGAACGAGAGTATAGGTAGAGCGAAGGGAAGGGCGGTTAGGGTCAAGGGCATACATTTGCAAGTGATTTGCTTTACCTAAGCGTTGATTTCGTTCGGTAAACCCTTAGCCTTGAGCCAGACGAACGGTCTGGAGTCTCTGTCGGATGGACGGTCCGACCAATTTGCGTACACCGGTGTGGCAGGGACGAGAGTATAGGTAGGGCGAAGGGAAGGGCGGGTAGGGTCAGGGCGGGTAGGGTCAGGGGCATATACTTGCAAGTGATTTGCTTTACCTAAGGGTTGATTTCGTTCGGTAAACCCTTAGCCTAGAGCCAGACGGACGGTCTGGAGTCTCTGTCGGACGGACTGTCCGACCAATTTGCGTACACCGGTGTGGCAGGGACGAGAGTATAGGTAGGGCGAAGGGAAGGGCGGGTAGGGTCAGGGCGGGTAGGGTCAGGGGCATATACTTGCAAGTGATTTGCTTTACCTACGGGTTGATTTCGTTCGGTAAACTCTTAGCCTTGAGCCAGACGGACGGTCTGGAGTCTCTTTCGGACGGACTGTCCGACCAATTTGCGTACACCGGTGTGGCAGGGACGAGAGTATAGGTAGGGCGAAGGGAAGGGCGGGTAGGGTCAGGGCGGGTAGGGTCAGGGGCATATACTTGCAAGTGATTTGCTTTACCTAAGGGTTGATTTCGTTCGGTAAACCCTTAGCCTAGAGCCAAACGGACGGTCTGGAGTCTCTGTCGGACGGACGGTCCGACCAATTTGCGTACACCGGTGTGGCAGAGACGAGAGTATAGGTAGGGCGAAGGGAAGGGCGGGTAGGGTCAAGGGCATACATTTGCAAGTGATTTGCTTTACCTAAGGGTTGATTTCGTTCGGTAAACCCTTAGCCTTGAGCCAGACGAACGGTCTGGAGTCTCTGTCGGATGGACGGGCCGACCAATTTGCGTACACCGGTGTGGCAGGGACGGGAGTATAGGTAGGGCGAAGGGAAGGGCGGGTAGGGTCAGGGCGGGTAGGGTCAGGGGCATATACTTGCAAGTGATTTGCTTTACCTAAGGGTTGATTTCGTTCGGTAAACCCTTAGCCTAGAGCCAGACGGACGGTCTGGAGTCTCTGTCGGACGGACGGTCCGACCAATTTGCGTACACCGGTGTGGCAGAGACGAGAGTATAGGTAGGGCGAAGGGAAGGGCGGGTAGGGTCAAGGGCATACACTTGCAAGTGACTTTTTTTGCTAGGGGTTGATTTCGTTCGGTAAACTCTTAGCCTTGAGCCAGACGGACGGTCTGGAGTCCTTGTCGGACGGACTGTCCGACCAATTTGCGTACACCGGTGTGGCAGGGACGTGAGTATAGGTAGGGCGAAGGGAAGGGCGGGTAGGGTCAGGGGCATACGCTTGCAAGTGATTTGTTTTGCTAAGGGTTGAATTCGTTCGGTAAACCCTTAGCCTAGAGCCAGACGGACGGTCTGGAGTCTCTGTCGGACGGACGGTCCGACCAATTTGCGTACACCGGTGTGGCAGGGACGAGAGTATAGGTAGGGCGAAGGGAAGGGCGGGTAGGGTCAGGGCGGGTAGGGTCAGGGGCATACGCTTGAAAGTGATTTGTTTTGCTAAGGGTTGAATTCGTTCGGTAAACCCTTAGCCTAGAGCCAGACGGACGGTCTGGAGTCTCTGTCGGACGGACGGTCCGACCAATTTGCGTACACCGGTGTGGCAGGGACGAGAGTATAGGTAGGGCGAAGGGAAGGGCGGGTAGGGTCAGGGCGGGTAGGGTCAGGGGCATACGCTTAAAAGTGATTTGTTTTGCTAAGGGTTGAATTCGTTCGGTAAACCCTTAGCCTAGAGCCAAACGGACGGTCTGGAGTCTCTGTCGGACGGACGGTCCGACCAATTTGCGTACACCGGTGTGGCAGAGACGAGAGTATAGGTAGGGCGAAGGGAAGGGCGGGTAGGGTCAAGGGCATACACTTGCAAGTGATTTGCTTTACCTAAGCGTTGATTTCGTTCGGTAAACTCTTAGCCTAGAGCCAGACGGACGGTCTGGAGTCTCTGTCGGACGGACTGTCCGACCAATTTGCGTACACCGGTGTGGCAGGGACGAGAGTATAGGTAGGGCGAAGGGAAGGGCGGGTAGGGTCAAGGGCATACACTTGCAAGTGATTTGCTTTACCTAAGCGTTGATTTCGTTCGGTAAACTCTTAGCCTAGAGCCAGACGGACGGTCTGGAGTCTCTGTCGGACGGACTGTCCGACCAATTTGCGTACACCGGTGTGGCAGGGACGAGAGTATAGGTAGGGCGAAGGGAAGGGCGGGTAGGGTCAAGGGCATACGCTTGCAAGTGATTTGTTTTGCTAAGGGTTGAATTCGTTCGGTAAACCCTTGGCCTAGAGCCAGACGGACGGTCTGGAGTCTCTGTCGGACGGACTGTCCGACCAATTTGCGTACACCGGTGTGGCAGAGACGAGAGTATAGGTAGGGCGAAGGGAAGGGCGGGTAGGGTCAGGGCGGGTAGGGTCAGGGGCATACGCTTGCAAGTGATTTGTTTTGCTAAGGGTTGATTTCGTTCGGTAAACTCTTAGCCTTGAGCCAGACGGACGGTCTGGAGTCTCTGTCGGACGGACTGTCCGACCAATTTGCGTACACCGGTGTGGCAGGGACGAGAGTATAGGTAGGGCGAAGGGAAGGGCGGGTAGGGTCAGGGCGGGTAGGGTCAGGGGCATACGCTTGAAAGTGATTTGTTTTGCTAAGGGTTGAATTCGTTCGGTAAACCCTTAGCCTAGAGCCAGACGGACGGTCTGGAGTCTCTGTCGGACGGACGGTCCGACCAATTTGCGTACACCGGTGTGGCAGGGACGAGAGTATAGGTAGGGCGAAGGGAAGGGCGGGTAGGGTCAGGGCGGGTAGGGTCAGGGGCATACGCTTGAAAGTGATTTGTTTTGCTAAGGGTTGAATTCGTTCGGTAAACCCTTAGCCTAGAGCCAAACGGACGGTCTGGAGTCTCTGTCGGACGGACGGTCCGACCAATTTGCGTACACCGGTGTGGCAGAGACGAGAGTATAGGTAGGGCGAAGGGAAGGGCGGGTAGGGTCAAGGGCATACACTTGCAAGTGATTTGCTTTACCTAAGCGTTGATTTCGTTCGGTAAACTCTTAGCCTAGAGCCAGACGGACGGTCTGGAGTCTCTGTCGGACGGACTGTCCGACCAATTTGCGTACACCGGTGTGGCAGGGACGAGAGTATAGGTAGGGCGAAGGGAAGGGCGGGTAACGTCAAGGGCATACACTTGCAAGTGATTTGCTTTACCTAAGCGTTGATTTCGTTCGGTAAACTCTTAGCCTAGAGCCAGACGGACGGTCTGGAGTCTCTGTCGGACGGACTGTCCGACCAATTTGCGTACACCGGTGTGGCAGGGACGAGAGTATAGGTAGGGCGAAGGGAAGGGCGGGTAGGGTCAGGGGCATACGCTTGCAAGTGATTTGTTTTGCTAAGGGTTGAATTCGTTCGGTAAACCCTTGGCCTAGAGCCAGACGGACGGTCTGGAGTCTCTGTCGGACGGACGGTCCGACCAATTTGCGTACACCGGTGTGGCAGAGACGAGAGTATAGGTAGGGCGAAGGGAAGGGCGGGTAGGGTCAAGGGCATACACTTGCAAGTGATTTGCTTTACCTAAGCGTTGATTTCGTTCGGTAAACTCTTAGCCTAGAGCCAGACGGACGGTCTGGAGTCTCTGTCGGACGGACGGTCCGACCAATTTGCGTACACCGGTGTGGCAGGGACGAAAGTATAGGTAGGGCGAAGGGAAGGGCGGGTAGGGTCAAGGGCATACACTTGCAAGTGATTTGGTTTGCTAAGGGTTGAATTCGTGCGGTAAACCCTTAGCCTAGAGCCAGACGGACGGTCTGGAGTCTCTGTCGGACGGACGGTCCGACCAATTTGCGTACACCGGTGTGGCAGGGACGAGAGTATAGGTAGGGCGAAGGGAAGGGCGGGTAGGGTCAAGGGCATACACTTACAAGTGACTTCTTTTGCTAGGGGTTGATTTCGTGCGGTAAACCCTTAGCCTAGAGCCAGACGGACGGTCTGGAGTCTCTGTCGGACGGACGGTCCGACCAATTTGCGTACACCGGTGTGGCAGGGACGAAAGTATAGGTAGGGCGAAGGGAAGGGCGGGTAGGGTCAAGGGCATACACTTGCAAGTGATTTGGTTTGCTAAGGGTTGAATTCGTGCGGTAAACCCTTAGCCTAGAGCCAGACGGACGGTCTGGAGTCTCTGTCGGACGGACGGTCCGACCAATTTGCGTACACCGGTGTGGCAGGGACGAGAGTATATGTAGGGCGAAGGGAAGGACGGGTAGGGTCAGGGGCATATACTTGCAAGTGATTTGCTTTACCTATGGGTTGATTTCGTTCGGTAAACCCTTAGCCTAGAGCCAGACGGACGGTCTGGAGTCTCTGTCGGACGGACGGTCCGACCAATTTGCGTACACCGGTGTGGCAGGGACGAGAGTATAGGTAGGGGGAAAGGAAGGGCGGGTAGGGTCATTGGCATACACTTGCAAGTGATTTCTTTACCTAAGGGTTGATTTCGTTCGGTAACCCCTTAGCCTAGAGCCAGACGGGCGGCGGGCGCACTTGGCGCCAAAATTTATTCTTTTATCTCACTGACGAGATGCTACTTGTTAGAACTGTGCGATATACTTTGTTTCTCTTTTGCATGTCATTCTTACAGTTTCTTACAATCCACCTCCATTCTCACTTGCTTTTCCCAGTGATGGTGACTCCTATTCGTCAGCTGTGCGTCACCTTTTTTCTTGACCGACAGGCTCTTCTTTCATCTTCGGTGTTTACTTTTCCTAACAATCGGCGACATGGTTCCCTGTATTGGCCGGTTTGAGAGAAGATTTGTGTGCGTAGGTGCACAAACACCCTGCGGTCAGCTTAAGAGGAATTAATTGCGGAAAAGTTCAGTAGTGAAAAGCATCCTTGAATTGCCTCGATCGTGCTGCACGTATCGGTGATCTATTTAGCGGGGTTGTTTTGTGTATGCCGATTGTGGGAGGTGGGACTGAGAGGCATTCGGATTTTCTTTGTAAAAAGAAAGTTGGAAGACTTGCATTTCGACTCTTTGAACGTCTCGCGATCATCGCAAGCAATTGCTGGGGTGATTTCCGTGTGAAAACCCGAGAAATTGAGCGAAAACGGTTGGTGAGGGCGTGAAAATTGAAAGAATGGAAAAAATCCGGGAAATAACAACAAAAACAACGTAAGGCAAAAAATGTAAATTAATTGTTGTTGTTGTTGCTGAGTATCTTAAGCGGTGGGAGGTGGGCCAGAGCCACAGTCTTGAGGCGACCGCCGGGGTGATCACATCGTGGAGTGCTGAGGTCGGAGATTCTTTGTTGTTGTTGTAAATACACAGGCCTTTGTAGTGAGAGGGCCTCGGGTGTTGAAGTGAGAGAGGACAATAGAGAGAGTGAGAAAGACCAAGCCTTATACATATACTCAAATTGTCAAGTGTTTATACAAAGGGTTAGGCAAGTGGTCAACACACTCATTTACGCATTTGCAATTTTTTTTTATTAATTTTTGTTTTCATACAATGTCGCAGCTCTAGTACACCCCCACACAGAGGACGCGCCTCTGCCTATACCCATACACAATCCTCCCCGCACACGTACGCACCACCTCATGCACTCACCCGCGCGCTTTATAATCCGATCCGTAGCCGTGAGTGCAGTCCCTCAAATGGGCATTATGTATTGAGCGGACTTGTGTATATATGTATGTGTGTTCCTGAAGCTGAGGCCGAATGGCCATTTGGGTTTCAGTCAGTGTGAGGTAGCAGCAACAGCAGCGACAAGCCGTTTTCCACACAGACTAACCCACACATCATTCTACAAGACTCATCAAACAACAGAACACATCATACTTCAAGTTTATTCTTCAAGACCATCGCAAGTTGAACATGGAGCTTGCTGTGATATCAGGTTAGTACCCTTTTTTTACTATATTACCTCTCATATTGCCCCTGAATAAGTCCACCCAAGTCTGCAAGTCTTTTCACACTTAAGTAAGTGGCTTTCCTTCTGAAACCACTTAACGACACAACACCCAAGTCTCTTTCCTTCTGAAAGCCCCTGAACAAGCCCACCCAAGTCTGCTAGTCTTTCTTACAATACACTTAGTGTCTTTCCGTCTGAAAGCCCCTACCAAGAACACCCAAGTCTGCAACTCTTCTTTACACATATATAAGTGCTTTCGATTCTAACGGCCTTAAGCCTTCCTTATAACAATCCATGGGTTTTTCCTTCTGAAAGCCCAATCAACTCAACTCAGGGCGTTAAGCCATCTTTGCCATAAAATCAGTGCTTTCTTCCACAGCTGCTTTCAACGATCACACCAAGCCGACCATGCAACTTGCTGACAAGCTGACAACACAATACTGGGTGAGTCTTGTGGTTACTATATTACTAATTACACATATTATACAAACAATTATATTTTATTTATTATATTGCCCTTGACATTTACATATATATAAGCCCATGTCCCTGAACAAGCCAACCCAAGTCTCTAGGCCCCTTTCTCATTAAACAAGCGACTTTCCTTCTGAAAGCCTTGTCAATCCCCCTAGTCTGCAAGCTTTCTTTTTGAAAGCACTTAGCAAAACCACCCAAGTCTGCAAACTTTCCTTCTGAAAGTACCCAAAAAGCCCACCCAAGTCTCTTTCACTTTGAAAGCCCCTGACAAGCCCACCCAAGTCTGCAAGTCTCTTTTCAATAAAATCAGTGTCTCCCCATCATTTCCTTCTGCCCACCCCTCATTCCTAGTTCCTTTCAATCCTCAATTAAAGAAGAGAGCTCTCGGTCTTGTGACTTCCACCGTCGAATCAAAGAAGACATGTCAATAGCTCAACACTATTACCGTCGCAATTCCTTGACGCTTCTTGCGTGTCATTGTATGTGGAGCCCTGCACCGCGTTTCAGATGTCTCCGGGACGGGCACTTGCAAGTGTCTTTTTAGTTAAAGGTTGATTTCGTTCGGCGAAAACTTAGCCTATAGATAGATGAACGGTCCGACCAAGGTGCGTAGACCTGTGGGGCAGGGACGGGAGTATAGGAAGGGCGAAGGGAAGGTCGGGTAGGGTCAGGGGCATACGCTTGCAAGTGATTTGTTTTGCTAAGGGTTGAATTCGTTCGGTAAACCCTTAGCCTAGAGCCAGACGGAAGGTCTGGAGTCTCTGTCGGATGGACGGTCCGACCAATTTGCGTACACCGGTGTGGCAGGGACGAGAGTATAGGTAGAGCGAAGGGAAGGGCGGGTAGGGTCAAGGGCATACATTTGCAAGTGATTTGCTTTACCTAAGCGTTGATTTCGTTCGGTAAACTCTTAGCCTTGAGCCAGACGGACCGTCTGGAGTCTCTGTTGGATGGACGGTCCGACCAATTTGCGTACACCGGTGTGGCAGGGACGAGAGTATAGGTAGAGCGAAGGGAAGGGCGGGTAGGGTCAAGGGCATACATTTGCAAGTGATTTGCTTTACCTAAGCGTTGATTTCGTTCGGTAAACCCTTAGCCTTGAGCCAGACGAACGGTCTGGAGTCTCTGTCGGATGGACGGTCCGACCAATTTGCGTACACCGGTGTGGCAGGGACGAGAGTATAGGTAGGGCGAAGGGAAGGGCGGGTAGGGTCAGGGGCATATACTTGCAAGTGATTTGCTTTACCTAAGCGTTGATATCGTTCGGTAAACTCTCAGCCTAGAGCCAGACGGATGGTCTGGAGTCTCTGTCGGACGGACTGTCCGACCAATTTGCGTACACCGGTGTGGCAGGGACGAGAGTATAGGTAGGGCGAAGGGAAGGGCGGGTAGGGTCAGGGCGGGTAGGGTCAGGGGCATATACTTGCAAGTGATTTGCTTTACCTAAGCGTTGATTTCGTTCGGTAAACCCTTAGCCTAGAGCCAGACGGACGGTCTGGAGTCTCTGTCGGACGGACGGTCCGACCAATTTGCGTACACCGGTGTGGCAGGGACGAGAGTATAGGTAGGGCGAAGGGAAGGGCGGGTAGGGTCAGGGCGGGTAGGGTCAGGGGCATACGCTTGCAAGTGATTTGTTTTGCTAAGGGTTGAATTCGTTCGGTAAACCCTTGGCCTAGAGCCAGACGGACGGTCTGGAGTCTCTGTCGGACGGACGGTCCGACCAATTTGCGTACACCGGTGTGGCAGAGACGAGAGTATAGGTAGGGCGAAGGGAAGGGCGGGTAGGGTCAAGGGCATACACTTGCAAGTGATTTGCTTTACCTAAGCGTCGATTTCGTTCGGTAAACTCTTAGCCTAGAGCCAGACGGACGGTCTGGAGTCTCTGTCGGACGGACTGTCCGACCAATTTGCGTACACCGGTGTGGCAGGGACGAGAGTATAGGTAGGGCGAAGGGAAGGGCGGGTAGGGTCAGGGCGGGTAGGGTCAGGGGCATACGCTTGCAAGTGATTTGTTTTGCTAAGGGTTGAATTCGTTCGGTAAACCCTTGGCCTAGAGCCAGACGGACGGTCTGGAGTCTCTGTCGGACGGACGGTCCGACCAATTTGCGTACACCGGTGTGGCAGAGACGAGAGTATAGGTAGGGCGAAGGGAAGGGCGGGTAGGGTCAAGGGCATACACTTGCAAGTGATTTGCTTTACCTAAGGGTTGATTTCGTTCGGTAAACTCTTAGCCTAGAGCCAGACGGACGGTCTGGAGTCTCTGTCGGACGGACTGTCCGACCAATTTGCGTACACCGGTGTGGCAGGGACGAGAGTATAGGTAGGGCGAAGGGAAGGGCGGGAACGAGAGTATAGGTAGAGCGAAGGGAAGGGCGGTTAGGATCAAGGGCATACATTTGCAAGTGATTTGCTTTACCTAAGCGTTGATTTCGTTCGGTAAACCCTTAGCCTTGAGCCAGACGAACGGTCTGGAGTCTCTGTCGGATGGACGGTCCGACCAATTTGCGTACACCGGTGTGGCAGGGACGAGAGTATAGGTAGAGCGAAGGGAAGGGCGGGTAGGGTCAAGGGCATACATTTGCAAGTGATTTGCTTTACCTAAGCGTTGATTTCGTTCGGTAAACCCTTAGCCTTGAGCCAGACGAACGGTCTGGAGTCTCTGTCGGATGGACGGTCCGACCAATTTGCGTACACCGGTGTGGCAGGGACGAGAGTATAGGTAGGGCGAAGGGAAGGGCGGGTAGGGTCAGGGCGGGTAGGGTCAGGGGCATATACTTGCAAGTGATTTGCTTTACCTAAGGGTTGATTTCGTTCGGTAAACCCTTAGCCTAGAGCCAGACGGACGGTCTGGAGTCTCTGTCGGACGGACGGTCCGACCAATTTGCGTACACCGGTGTGGCAGATACGAGAGTATAGGTAGGGCGAAGGGAAGGGCGGGTAGGGTCAAGGGCATACACTTGCAAGTGACTTCTTTTGCTAGGGGTTGATTTCGTTCGGTAAACTCTTAGCCTTGAGCCAGACGGACGGTCTGGAGTCCTTGTCGGACGGACGGTCCGACCAATTTGCGTACACCGGTGTGGCAGGGACGAGAGTATAGGTAGGGCGAAGGGAAGGGCGGGTAGGGTCAGGGCGGGTAGGGTCAGGGGCATACGCTTGCAAGTGATTTGTTTTGCTAAGGGTTGATTTCGTTCGGTAAACCCTTAGCCTAGAGCCAGACGGACGGTCTGGAGTCTCTGTCGGACGGACGGTCCGACCAATTTGCGTACACCGGTGTGGCAGATACGAGAGTATAGGTAGGGCGAAGGGAAGGGCGGGTAGGGTCAAGGGCATACACTTGCAAGTGACTTCTTTTGCTAGGGGTTGATTTCGTTCGGTAAACTCTTAGCCTTGAGCCAGACGGACGGTCTGGAGTCTCTGTCGGACGGACTGTCCGACCAATTTGCGTACACCGGTGTGGCAGGGACGAGAGTATAGGTAGAGCGAAGGGAAGGGCGGGTAGGGTCAAGGGCATACATTTGCAAGTGATTTGCTTTACCTAAGGGTTGATTTCGTTCGGTAAACCCTTAGCCTAGAGCCAGACGGACGGTCTGGAGTCTCTGTCGGACGGACGGTCCGACCAATTTGCGTACACCGGTGTGGCAGGGACGAAAGTATAGGTAGGGCGGAGGGAAGGGCGGGTAGGGTCAGGGGCATACGCTTGCAAGTGATTTGTTTTGCTAAGGGTTGAATTCGTTCGGTAAACCCTTAGCCTTGAGCCAGACGAACGGTCTGGAGTCTCTGTCGGATGGACGGTCCGACCAATTTGCGTACACCGGTGTGGCAGAGACGAGAGTATAGGTAGGGCGAAGGGAAGGGCGGGTAGGGTCAGGGCGGGTAGGGTCAGGGGCATATACTTGCAAGTGATTTGCTTTACCTAAGCGTTGATTTCGTTCGGTAAACCCTTAGCCTAGAGCCAGACGGACGGTCTGGAGTCTCTGTCGGACGGACGGTCCGACCAATTTGCGTACACCGGTGTGGCAGAGACGAGAGTATAGGTAGGGCGAAGGGAAGGGCGGGTAGGGTCAAGGGCATACACTTGCAAGTGATTTGCTTTACCTAAGCGTTGATTTCGTTCGGTAAACTCTTAGCCTAGAGCCAGACGGACGGTCTGGAGTCTCTGTCGGACGGACTGTCCGACCAATTTGCGTACACCGGTGTGGCAGGGACGAGAGTATAGGTAGGGCGAAGGGAAGGGAGGGGAGGGTCAAGGGCATACACTTACAAGTGACTTCTTTTGCTAGGGGTTGATTTCGTTCGGTAAACCCTTAGCCTAGAGCCAGACGGACGGTCTGGAGTCTCTGTCGGACGGACGGTCCGACCAATTTGCGTACACCGGTGTGGCAGGGACGAGAGTATAGGTAGGGCGAAGGGAAGGACGGGTAGGGTCAGGGGCATATACTTGCAAGTGATTTGCTTTACCTAAGGGTTGATTTCGTTCGGTAAACCCTTAGCCTAGAGCCAGACGGACGGTCTGGAGTCTCTGTCGGACGGACGGTCCGACCAATTTGCGTACACCGGTGTGGCAGGAACGAGAGTATAGGTAGGGGGAAAGGAAGGGCGGGTAGGGTCATTGGCATACACTTGCAAGTGATTTCTTTACCTTAGGGTTGATTTCGTTCGGTAACCCCTTAGCCTAGAGCCAGACGGGCGGCGGGCGCACTTGGCGCCAAAATTTATTCTTTTATCTCACTGACGAGATGCTACTTGTTAGAACTGTGCGATATACTTTGTTTCTCTTTTGCATGTCATTCTTACAGTTTCTTACAATCCACCTCCATTCTCACTTGCTTTTCCCAGTGATGGTGACTCCTATTCGTCAGCTGTGCGTCACCTTTTTTCTTGACCGACAGGCTCTTCTTTCATCTTCGGTGTTTACTTTTCCTAACAATCGGCGACATGGTTCCCTGTATTGGCCGGTTTGAGAGAAGATTTGTGTGCGTAGGTGCACAAACACCCTGCGGTCAGCTTAAGAGGAATTAATTGCGGAAAAGTTCAGTAGTGAAAAGCATCCTTGAATTGCCTCGATCGTGCTGCACGTATCGGTGATCTATTTAGCGGGGTTGTTTTGTGTATGCCGATTGTGGGAGGTGGGACTGAGAGGCATTCGGATTTTCTTTGTAAAAAGAAAGTTGGAAGACTTGCATTTCGACTCTTTGAACGTCTCGCGATCATCGCAAGCAATTGCTGGGGTGATTTCCGTGTGAAAACCCGAGAAATTGAGCGAAAACGGTTGGTGAGGGCGTGAAAATTGAAAGAATGGAAAAAATCCGGGAAATAACAACAAAAACAACGTAAGGCAAAAAATTTAAATTAATTGTTGTTGTTGTTGCTGAGTATCTTAAGCGGTGGGAGGTGGGCCAGAGCCACAGTCTTGAGGCGACCGCCGGGGTGATCACATCGTGGAGTGCTGAGGTCGGAGATTCTTTGTTGTTGTTGTAAATACACAGGCCTATGTAGTGAGAGGGCCTCGGGTGTTGAAGTGAGAGAGGACAATAGAGAGAGTGAGAAAGACCAAGCCTTATACATATACTCAAATTGTCAAGTGTTTATACAAAGGGTTAGGCAAGTGGTCAACACACTCATTTACGCATTTGCAATTTTTTTTTATTAATTTTTGTTTTCATACAATGTCGCAGCTGTAGTACACCCCCACACAGAGGACGCGCCTCTGCCTATACCCATACACAATCCTCCCCGCACACGTACGCACCACCTCATGCACTCACCCGCGCGCTTTATAATCCGATCCGTAGCCGTGAGTGCAGTCCCTCAAATGGGCATTATGTATTGAGCGGACTTGTGTATATATGTATGTGTGTTCCTGAAGCTGAGGCCGAATGGCCATTTGGGTTTCAGTCAGTGTGAGGTAGCAGCAACAGCAGCGACAAGCCGTTTTCCACACAGACTAACCCACACATCATTCTACAAGACTCATCAAACAACAGAACACATCATACTTCAAGTTTATTCTTCAAGACCATCGCAAGTTGAACATGGAGCTTGCTGTGATATCAGGTTAGTACCCTTTTTTTACTATATTACCTCTCATATTGCCCCTGAATAAGTCCACCCAAGTCTGCAAGTCTTTTCACACTTAAGTAAGTGGCTTTCCTTCTGAAACCACTTAACGACACAACACCCAAGTCTCTTTCCTTCTGAAAGCCCCTGAACAAGCCCACCCAAGTCTGCTAGTCTTTCTTACAATACACTTAGTGTCTTTCCGTCTGAAAGCCCCTACCAAGAACACCCAAGTCTGCAACTCTTCTTTACACATATATAAGTGCTTTCGATTCTAACGGCCTTAAGCCTTCCTTATAACAATCCATGGGTTTTTCCTTCTGAAAGCCCAATCAACTCAACTCAGGGCGTTAAGCCATCTTTGCCATAAAATCAGTGCTTTCTTCCACAGCTGCTTTCAACGATCACACCAAGCCGACCATGCAACTTGCTGACAAGCTGACAACACAATACTGGGTGAGTCTTGTGGTTACTATATTACTAATTACACATATTATACAAACAATTATATTTTATTTATTATATTGCCCTTGACATTTACATATATATAAGCCCATGTCCCTGAACAAGCCAACCCAAGTCTCTAGGCCCCTTTCTCATTAAACAAGCGACTTTCCTTCTGAAAGCCTTGTCAATCCCCCCAGTCTGCAAGCTTTCTTTTTGAAAGCACTTAGCAAAACCACCCAAGTCTGCAAACTTTCCTTCTGAAAGTACCCAAAAAGCCCACCCAAGTCTCTTTCACTTTGAAAGCCCCTGACAAGCCCACCCAAGTCTGCAAGTCTCTTTTCAATAAAATCAGTGTCTCCCCATCATTTCCTTCTGCCCACCCCTCATTCCTAGTTCCTTTCAATCCTCAATTAAAGAAGAGAGCTCTCGGTCTTGTGACTTCCACCGTCGAATCAAAGAAGACATGTCAATAGCTCAACACTATTACCGTCGCAATTCCTTGACGCTTCTTGCGTGTCATTGTATGTGGAGCCCTGCACCGCGTTTCAGATGTCTCCGGGACGGGCACTTGCAAGTGTCTTTTTAGTTAAAGGTTGATTTCGTTCGGCGAAAACTTAGCCTATAGATAGATGAACGGTCCGACCAAGGTGCGTAGACCTGTGGGGCAGGGACGGGAGTATAGGAAGGGCGAAGGGAAGGTCGGGTAGGGTCAGGGGCATACGCTTGCAAGTGATTTGTTTTGCTAAGGGTTGAATTCGTTCGGTAAACCCTTAGCCTAGAGCCAGACGGAAGGTCTGGAGTCTCTGTCGGACGGACGGTCCGACCAATTTGCGTACACCGGTGTGGCAGGGACGAGAGTATAGATAGGGCGAATGGAAGGGCGGGTAGGGTCAGGGGCATATACTTGCAAGTGATTTGCTTTACCTAAGCGTTGATATCGTTCGGTAAACTCTTAGCCTAGAGCCAGACGGAAGGTCTGGAGTCTCTGTCGGACGGACTGTCCGACCAATTTGCGTACACCGGTGTGGCAGGGACGAGAGTATAGGTAGAGCGAAGGGAAGGGCGGGTAGGGTCAAGGGCATACATTTGCAAGTGATTTGCTTTACCTAAGCGTTGATTTCGTTCGGTAAACCCTTAGCCTTGAGCCAGACGAACGGTCTGGAGTCTCTGTCGGATGGACGGTCCGACCAATTTGCGTACACCGGTGTGGCAGGGACGAGAGTATAGGTAGGGCGAAGGGATGGCGGGTAGGGTCAGGGGCATATACTTGCAAGTGATTTGCTTTACCTAAGCGTTGATATCGTTCGGTAAACTCTTAGCCTAGAGCCAGACGGAAGGTCTGGAGTCTCTGTCGGACGGACTGTCCGACCAATTTGCGTACACCGGTGTGGCAGGGACGAGAGTTTAGGTAGGGCGAAGGGAAGGGCGGGTAGGGTCAGGGGCATATACTTGCAAGTGATTTGCTTTACCTAAGCGTTGATATCGTTCGGTAAACTCTTAGCCTAGAGCCAGACGGACGGTCTGGAGTCTCTGTCGGACGGACGGTCCGACCAATTTGCGTACACCGGTGTGGCAGGGACGAGAGTATAGGTAGAGCGAAGGGAAGGGCGGGTAGGGTCAAGGGCATACATTTGCATGTGATTTGCTTTACCTAAGCGTTGATTTCGTTCGGTAAACCCTTAGCCTTGAGCCAGACGAATGGTCTGGAGTCTCTGTCGGATGGACGGTCCGACCAATTTGCGTACACCGGTGTGGCAGGGACGAGAGTATAGGTAGGGCGAAGGGAAGGGCGGGTAGGGTCAGGGGCATATACTTGCAAGTGATTTGCTTTACCTAAGCGTTGATATCGTTCGGTAAACTCTTAGCCTAGAGCCAGACGGAAGGTCTGGAGTCTCTGTCGGACGGACGGTCCGACCAATTTGCGTACACCGGTGTGGCAGGGACGAGAGTATAGGTAGGGCGAAGGGAAGGGCGGGTAGGGTCAGGGCGGGTAGGGTCAGGGGCATATACTTGCAAGTGATTTGCTTTACCTAAGGGTTGATTTCGTTCGGTAAACCCTTAGCCTAGAGCCAGACGGACGGTCTGGAGTCTCTGTCGGACGGACGGTCCGACCAATTTGCGTACACCGGTGTGGCAGGGACGAGAGTTTAGGTAGGGCGAAGGGAAGGGCGGGTAGGGTCAGGGGCATATACTTGCAAGTGATTTGCTTTACCTAAGCGTTGATATCGTTCGGTAAACTCTTAGCCTAGAGCCAGACGGAAGGTCTGGAGTCTCTGTCGGACGGACTGTCCGACCAATTTGCGTACACCGGTGTGGCAGGGACGAGAGTTTAGGTAGGGCGAAGGGAAGGGCGGGTAGGGTCAGGGGCATATACTTGCAAGTGATTTGCTTTACCTAAGCGTTGATATCGTTCGGTAAACTCTTAGCCTAGAGCCAGACGGAAGGTCTGGAGTCTCTGTCGGACGGACGGTCCGACCAATTTGCGTACACCGGTGTGGCAGGGACGAGAGTATAGGTAGAGCGAAGGGAAGGGCGGGTAGGGTCAAGGGCATACATTTGCATGTGATTTGCTTTACCTAAGCGTTGATTTCGTTCGGTAAACCCTTAGCCTTGAGCCAGACGAATGGTCTGGAGTCTCTGTCGGATGGACGGTCCGACCAATTTGCGTACACCGGTGTGGCAGGGACGAGAGTATAGGTAGGGCGAAGGGAAGGGCGGGTAGGGTCAGGGGCATATACTTGCAAGTGATTTGCTTTACCTAAGCGTTGATATCGTTCGGTAAACTCTTAGCCTAGAGCCAGACGGAAGGTCTGGAGTCTCTGTCGGACGGACGGTCCGACCAATTTGCGTACACCGGTGTGGCAGGGACGAGAGTATAGGTAGGGCGAAGGGAAGGGCGGGTAGGGTCAGGGCGGGTAGGGTCAGGGGCATATACTTGCAAGTGATTTGCTTTACCTAAGGGTTGATTTCGTTCGGTAAACCCTTAGCCTAGAGCCAGACGGACGGTCTGGAGTCTCTGTCGGACGGACGGTCCGACCAATTTGCGTACACCGGTGTGGCAGGGACGAGAGTATAGGTAGGGCGAAGGGAAGGGCGGGTAGGGTCAAGGGCATACACTTGCAAGTGACTTCTTTTGCTAGGGGTTGATTTCGTTCGGTAAACTCTAAGCCTTGAGCCAGACGGACGGTCTGGAGTCCTTGTCGGACGGACGGTCCGACCAATTTGCGTACACCGGTGTGGCAGGGACGAGAGTATAGGTAGGGCGAAGGGAAGGGCGGGTAGGGTCAGGGCGGGTAGGGTCAGGGGCATACGCTTGCAAGTGATTTGTTTTGCTAGGGGTTGATTTCGTTCGGTAAACCCTTAGCCTAGAGCCAGATGGACGGTCTGGAGTCTCTGTCGGACGGACGGTCCGACCAATTTGCGTACACCGGTGTGGCAGAGACGAGAGTATAGGTAGGGCGAAGGGAAGGGCGGGTAGGGTCAAGGGCATACACTTGCAAGTGATTTGCTTTACCTAAGGGTTGATTTCGTTCGGTAAACCCTTAGCCTAGAGCCAGACGGACGGTCTGGAGTCTCTGTCGGACGGACGGTCCGACCAATTTGCGTACACCGGTGTGGCAGAGACGAGAGTATAGGTAGGGCGAAGGGAAGGGCGGGTAGGGTCAGGGGCATATACTTGCAAGTGATTTGCTTTACCTAAGGGTTGATTTCGTTCGGTAAACCCTTAGCCTAGAACCAGACGGACGGTCTGGAGTCTCTGTCGGACGGACGGTCCGACCAATTTGCGTACACCGGTGTGGCAGGGACGAGAGTATAGGTAGGGCGAAGGGAAGGGCGGGTAGGGCCAGGGCGGGTAGGGTCAGGGGCATATACTTGCAAGTGATTTGCTTTAATTAAGGGTTGATTTCGTTCGGTAAACCCTTAGCCTAGAGCCAGACGGACGGTCTGGAGTCTCTGTCGGACGGACGGTCCGACCAATTTGCGTACACCGGTGTGGCAGAGACGAGAGTATAGGTAGGGCGAAGGGAAGGGCGGGTAGGGTCAAGGGCATACACTTGCAAGTGATTTGCTTTACCTAAGCGTTGATTTCGTTCGGTAAACTCTTAGCCTAGAGCCAGACGGACGGTCTGGAGTCTCTGTCGGACGGACGGTCCGACCAATTTGCGTACACCGGTGTGGCAGAGACGAGAGTATAGGTAGGGCGAAGGGAAGGGCGGGTAGGGTCAGGGCGGGTAGGGTCAGGGGCATATACTTGCAAGTGATTTGCTTTACCTAAGCGTTGATTTCGTTCGGTAAACTCTTAGCCTAGAGCCAGACGGACGGTCTGGAGTCTCTGTCGGACGGACTGTCCGACCAATTTGCGTACACCGGTGTGGCAGGGACGAGAGTATATTTAGGGCGAAGGGAAGGGCGGTAACGAGAGTATAGGTAGAGCGAAGGGAAGGGCGGTTAGGGTCAAGGGCATACATTTGCAAGTGATTTGCTTTACCTAAGCGTTGATTTCATTCGGTAAACCCTTAGCCTTGAGCCAGACGAACGGTCTGGAGTCTCTGTCGGATGGACGGTCCGACCAATTTGCGTACACCGGTGTGGCAGGGACGAGAGTATAGGTAGAGCGAAGGGAAGGGCGGTTAGGGTCAAGGGCATACATTTGCAAGTGATTTGCTTTACCTAAGCGTTGATTTCATTCGGTAAACCCTTAGCCTTGAGCCAGACGAACGGTCTGGAGTCTCTGTCGGATGGACGGTCCGACCAATTTGCGTACACCGGTGTGGCAGGGACGAGAGTATAGGTAGGGCGAAGGGAAGGGCGGGTAGGGTCAGGGCGGGTGGGGTCAGGGGCATATACTTGCAAGTGATTTGCTTTACCTAAGGGTTGATTTCGTTCGGTAAACCCTTAGCCTAGAGCCAGACGAACGGTCTGGAGTCTCTGTCGGATGGACGGTCCGACCAATTTGCGTACACCGGTGTGGCAGGGACGAGAGTATAGGTAGGGCAAAGGGAAGGGCGGGTAGGGTCAGGGCGGGTAGGGTCAGGGGCATATACTTGCAAGTGATTTGCTTTACCTAAGGGTTGATTTCGTTCGGTAAACTCTTAGCCTAGAGCCGGACGGACGGTCTGGAGTCTCTGTCGGACGGACGGTCCGACCAATTTGCGTACACCGGTGTGGCAGGGACGAAAGTATAGGTAGGGCGGAGGGAAGGGCGGGTAGGGTCAAGGGCATACACTTACAAGTGACTTCTTTTGCTAGGGGTTGAATTCGTTCGGTAAACCCTTAGCCTAGAGCCAGACGAACGGTCTGGAGTCTCTGTCGGACGGACGGTCCGACCAATTTGCGTACACCGGTGTGGCAGGGACGAAAGTATAGGTAGGGCGGAGGGAAGGGCGGGTAGGGTCAGGGGCATACGCTTGCAAGTGATTTGTTTTGCTAAGGGTTGAATTCGTTCGGTAAACCCTTGGCCTAGAGCCAGACGGACGGTCTGGAGTCTCTGTCGGACGGACGGTCCGACCAATTTGCGTACACCGGTGTGGCAGGGACGAGAGTATAGGTAGGGCGAAGGGAAGGGCGGTTAGGGTCAAGGGCATACATTTGCAAGTGATTTGCTTTAGCTAAGCGTTGATTTCGTTCGGTAAACTCTTAGCCTTGAGCCAGACGGACGGTCTGGAGTCCTTGTCGGACGGACTGTCCGACCAATTTGCGTACACCGGTGTGGCAGGGACGAGAGTATAGGTAGGGCGAAGGGAAGGGCGGGTAGGGTCAAGGGCATACATTTGCAAGTGATTTGCTTTACCTAAGGGTTGATTTCGTTCGGTAAACCCTTAGCCTAGAGCCAGACGGACGGTCTGGAGTCTCTGTCGGACGGACGGTCCGACCAATTTGCGTACACCGGTGTGGCAGGGACGAAAGTATAGGTAGGGCGGAGGGAAGGGCGGGTAGGGTCAGGGGCATACGCTTGCAAGTGATTTGTTTTGCTAAGGGTTGAATTCGTTCGGTAAACCCTTGGCCTAGAGCCAGACGGACGGTCTGGAGTCTCTGTCGGACGGACGGTCCGACCAATTTGCGTACACCGGTGTGGCAGGGACGAGAGTATAGGTAGGGCGAAGGGAAGGGCGGTTAGGGTCAAGGGCATACATTTGCAAGTGATTTGCTTTACCTAAGCGTTGATTTCGTTCGGTAAACTCTTAGCCTTGAGCCAGACGGACGGTCTGGAGTCCTTGTCGGACGGACTGTCCGACCAATTTGCGTACACCGGTGTGGCAGGGACGAGAGTATAGGTAGGGCGAAGGGAAGGGCGGGTAGGGTCAAGGGCATACATTTGCAAGTGATTTGCTTTACCTA
Source organism: Matsumyia berberina (assembly GCA_917880715.2). Lineage (NCBI taxonomy): Eukaryota > Metazoa > Arthropoda > Insecta > Diptera > Syrphidae > Matsumyia > Matsumyia berberina. Next base: position 42,374,006 of record OU862872.1, read on the forward strand.
AGGGTTGATTTCGTTCGGTAAACCCTTAGCCTAGAGCCAGACGGATGGTCTGGAGTCTCTGTCGGACGGACGGTCCGACCAATTTGCGTACACCGGTGTGGCAGGGACGAGAGTATAGGTAGGGCGAAGGGAAGGGCGGGTAGGGTCAAGGGCACACACGTGCAAGTGATTTTTTTTGCTAAGGGTTGAATTCGTTCGGTAAACCCTTAGCCTAGAGCCAGACGGACGGTCTGGAGTCTCTGTCGGACGGACTGTCCGACCAATTTGCGTACACCGGTGTGGCAGGGACGAGAGTATAGGTAGGGCGAAGGGAAGGGCGGGTAGGGTCAAGGGCGTACAAATGCAAGTGACTTCTTTTGCTAGGGGTTGATTTCGTTCGGTAAACCCTTAGTCTTGAGCCAGACGGACGGTCTGGAGTCTCTGTCGGACGGACGGTCCGACCAATTTGCGTACACCGGTGTGGCAGGGCCAAGAGTATAGGTAGGGCGAAGGGAAGAGCGGGTAGGGTCAAGGGCATACATTTGCAAGTGATTTGCTTTACCTAAGGGTTGATTTCGTTCGGTAAACCCTTAGCCTAGAGCCAGACGGGCGGCATCACTGGCGAGATGCTACTTGTTAGAACTGTGCGATATACTTTGTTTCTCTTTTGCATGTCATTCTTACAGTTTCTTACAATCCACCTCCATTCTCACTTGCTTTTCCCAGTGATGGTGACTCCTATTCGTCAGCTGTGCATCACCTTTTTTCTTGACCGACAGGCTCTTCTTTCATCTTCGGTATTCAGTCATTGGAACCCGGGGATCTCGTATTGTTCGGCTAGTTGCTCGGATCGCTGCTAGTCCACGTGCCGTTTACTTTTCCTAACAATCGGCGACATGGTTCCCTGTATTGGCCGGTTTGAGAGAAGATTTGTGTGCGTAGGTGCACAAACACCCTGCGGTCAGCTTAAGAGGAATTAATTGCGGAAAAGTTCAGTAGTGAAAAGCATCCTTGAATTGCCTCGATCGTGCTGCACGTATCGGTGATCTATTTAGCGGGGTTGTTTTGTGTATGCCGATTGTGGGAGGTGGGACTGAGAGGCATTCGGATTTTCTTTGTAAAAAGAAAGTTGGAAGACTTGCATTTCGACTCTTTGAACGTCTCGCGATCATCGCAAGCAATTGCTGGGGTGATTTCCGTGTGAAAACACGAGAAATTGAGCGAAAACGGTTGGTGAGGGCGTGAAAATTGAAAGAATGGAAAAAATCCGGGAAATAACAACAAAAACAACGTAAGGCAAAAAATTTAAATTAATTGTTGTTGTTGTTGCTGAGTATCTTAAGCGGTGGGAGGTGGGCCAGAGCCACAGTCTTGAGGCGACCGCCGGGGTGATCACATCGTGGAGTGCTGAGGTCGGAGATTCTTTGTTGTTGTTGTAAATACACAGGCCTATGTAGTGAGAGGGCCTCGGGTGTTGAAGTGAGAGAGGACAATAGAGAGAGTGAGAAAGACCAAGCCTTATACATATACTCAAATTGTCAAGTGTTTATACAAAGGGTTAGGCAAGTGGTCAACACACTCATTAACGCATTTGCAATTTTTTTTTATTAATTTTTGTTTTCATACAATATCGCAGCTCTAGTACACCCCCACACAGAGGACGCGCCTCTGCCTATACCCATACACAATCCTCCCCGCACACGTACGCACCACCTCATGCACTTACCCGCGCGCTTTATAATCCGATCCGTAGCCGTGAGTGCAGTCCCTCAAATGGGCATTATGTATTGAGCGGACTTGTGTATATATGTATGTGTGTTCCTGAAGCTGAGGCCGAATGGCCATTTGGGTTTCAGTCAGTGTGAGGTAGCAGCAACAGCAGCGACAAGCCGTTTTCCACACAGACTAACCCACACATCATTCTACAAGACTCATCAAACAACAGAACACATCATACTTCAAGTTTATTCTTCAAGACCATCGCAAGTTGAACATGGAGCTTGCTGTGATATCAGGTTAGTACCCTTTTTTTACTATATTACCTCTCATATTGCCCCTGAATAAGTCCACCCAAGTCTGCAAGTCTTTTCACACTTAAGTAAGTGGCTTTCCTTCTGAAACCACTTAACGACACAACACCCAAGTCTCTTTCCTTCTGAAAGCCCCTGAACAAGCCCACCCAAGTCTGCTAGTCTTTCTTACAATACACTTAGTGTCTTTCCGTCTGAAAGCCCCTACCAAGAACACCCAAGTCTGCAACTCTTCTTTACACATATATAAGTGCTTTCGATTCTAACGGCCTTAAGCCTTCCTTATAACAATCCATGGGTTTTTCCTTCTGAAAGCCCAATCAACTCAACTCAGGGCGTTAAGCCATCTTTGCCATAAAATCAGTGCTTTCTTCCACAGCTGCTTTCAACGATCACACCAAGCCGACCATGCAACTTGCTGACAAGCTGACAACACAATACTGGGTGAGTCTTGTGGTTACTATATTACTAATTACACATATTATACAAACAATTATATTTTATTTATTATATTGCCCTTGACATTTACATATATATAAGCCCATGTCCCTGAACAAGCCAACCCAAGTCTCTAGGCCCCTTTCTCATTAAACAAGCGACTTTCCTTCTGAAAGCCTTGTCAATCCCCCTAGTCTGCAAGCTTTCTTTTTGAAAGCACTTAGCAAAACCACCCAAGTCTGCAAACTTTCCTTCTGAAAGTACCCAAAAAGCCCACCCAAGTCTCTTTCACTTTGAAAGCCCCTGACAAGCCGACGGTCAGCACGTGCTGGTCCTTGTCGGCGCGTGCCGGTCCGTGTCGACACGTGTCAGTCCGTGCCGTTTCGTGTCCGCACGTGCCTGTCCGTGTCAGTTCGTATCGCCACCTACCAGTCCGTGTCTTCATGTGGCAGTCCGTGCCGGTCCGGAATTAATATTGATGGTATCACGGACGGTACGATCAAACAACAAATCCAAACCAAACGAGACCTCCAGAGCAACTGGATGCAGCTGACTGAATATTAAGCTGGCTGGAGACGCTTGTTAGTTGAGACCCAAGTTATAATGGTTTCAAAGCCGGGAAAACCGCCAAACGACAAAAAGTCGTACAGACCGATATCGCTCCTGCCGATAATATCAAAGGTTTTTGAAAAACTCTTATTGAAACGTTTAAAACCGGTAATTGAAGAAAGACGTTTGATTCCTGATCAACAATTCGGGTTCAGAATCAAGCATTCCACAATTGACCAGGTTTATAGAATAACCAATGAAATTGAGAAGGCCATAGAAGAGAAAAAGATATGTTCTAGTGCTTTTCTTGACGTTTATCAAGCCTTCGACAAGGTGTGGCACGAAGGCTTGAATTATAAACTAAGACAGGTACTTCCCAAAGAGTTGTACAACATTTTAGAGTCGTACTTGGAGAACAGACTTTTCCGTGTCAAACACGGAGCCGAATACTCGGAATTCAAAGAAATCGCTGCCGGAGTTCCACAAGGAAGTGTCCTTGGTCCAGTCTTGTTCTTGCTCTATACTCGAGATATACCTCAAGAAGAAGGCACCGTTGTTGCTACGTTCGCGGACTATACGGCTATCCTGGCAACAGAAAATTCAGTTGAATCAGCAACTGTAAAGCTTCAACAAGCCTTGGATAAAATCTGCGAATGGACAAAGGTTTGGCGCATTGTTCTCAACAAACCAAATCTACGCATGTTAACAAGAAAATAAACAACTTACCCGTTTTCATTAACTCGGTACAAATACCGTATGCAAACGAAGCAAAATATCTAGGAATGACACTAGATGCGAAACTCAAATGGAAGCCGCACGTTTTAGATTTAGAGAAATGTATTGGCTGCTTGGAAGATATTCCAAATTAAGCATGTATAACAAATTGCTCTTATATAACCAAGTCTTAAAACCTGTATGGACGTATGGTATACAACTTTGGGGTTGTACCAAAACCAGCAATAGAAACATTTTACAAACCTTTCAAAATAAGGTCCTTAGAACAATCGTTAATGCGCCGTGGTACATTAGAAACGAAGATATCCATAGAGACCTCGGTCTAGCTACCGTCGAAGATGAAATAACAAATTTTGCTCGCAAACTCCGTGTTCGCCTTCATGGACATTGCAATAACGCCGTACTCCAAATTCTGGACGTGACAAACCTTGTGCGCCGACTACAAAGAACGAAACCGTTCGATTTAGCGCAATGAGGAATAGCCGCAAGTAATGAAGGTATTAGCAGGTGCGTTTACTGGAAAGCTACCAGCACAACGCGAATTTTTATTGTCGAAAGTTAAACTACTTGATAAGGCTCTTTTGTACTTAGGAAAGGGGAGGTGTTTTTAGTGAGTAAGAATCTCACACTACCATGAGCACGTGCGATAGATCCTCATGGTGTCTCATGAAAGATTTTCACCTACCCTCGTAAAAAAAAAAAAAAAAAAAAAAATTGAGGCCCAGGTCTACCCCGGACTATAGCTCCACCTTAAGATTTAGGGGTTTTTCTTTTATCAACGGGGGGAAATCTAGGGGGATGAAATACCTAGGGGGAAATCTGGGGTTTTTTTTTTTAATTCGAACATGAACCGCTCGCTTAGTAGTCCGACGCACTAACCACAGACTTAACACTTATCCTGTACTTAAAAAAAAACACGCACATGGTATTTGTGGGTCAAATTTGCCCAATACATTTTTTGTTTAGCAAACACAATTTCCACATGTAATTCTTTGTTCGGAATGATTTTTACAAATAAATGTTGAATATTTTAAATATTTTGTTGAATATCTTGTACTGTTGGAGCGATTCGGACAGATGTGGCAGCGAGATCGCTTCAAAGTTGACACTGTAGTTTATTCTTGAGGGTTTTCTTGCCGATGTTTACCCATTGATCTTGCCGAAGCCGTATGTGGAAGAGAAGTTCGACATGCGTTTAGCGTGTGTTAACCATCGAACAGCTTGTATCCGCGATCTTATTCTTTGGGTCATTACCCAAACCTCACGACCATAGGTGAGGGTCGGAACAAACACTGAATTAAAGACCGATAGCTTAGCTCCGATGCCAATTATCAGCCGTCCTGATAATAGATTGACCAAGCTGTCTCAAAATTGCTCCAGTCCGATTAATCCTGCAGGATAACTCAGTATTGCTCCTACCATCAATCATGAATAGGACCCCGAGATACTAAAACTTCTCCACTTTTTTCAATGGGACTCCACTAAAGTGCAAGTGCATTGAAAAGGCTTTCGGGAAATTGCCATTACCTCCGATTTGTTCACATTTACCTTCATCCCAACTTCGGCACAGTCGGCGACGAACCTATCTTATGCGCGCTGTTCGATCTCGGTGGACGTAAAGACGATCAAGTCATCAGCGAAAAGCAGGGGCCTATAACACAAAACTACAAGTCTACAAGTCAAATACACTTGTTGAACTATGTTTGTTTGACAAGTGTAGATTATTGCTGTAACACAAAGAAAATCTTTACAGTTGTAGAAAAGAGAAATTTCCCTCGACTTGTTAAAATATAGTTGACAAGTGTGCATCGAAAAGTATGCAGCGTGCAATGAGTGCGGATAGAAAAATTGTGATTCTAGCAAGAATTAGAATTATTATCGGGTAAACTCGTAGACGATTTAAACACAGAAATTTTTCTTTTAAGACTTTAAATGTACACTCCACAAAACGTCGTATTCGTTTATAAGCACTGTTGTATCGGGCTATAGAGGCGCTGTCATAAGCCAAGTTTTCAAAGGATATGCGCTATCTCTTAAGATAACGGCATTGGGAAGAGGTCGCCATCCGTCGGGTCTACACACTGCCATACAATTTAGAGTGTGTTTACCATGCCGAACCACGAAAGCTGCTTCTTTATTTGTCTGATTATCGATGTCGATAAGAATGTTTTATTTTAAAAAATGTTGAATCTTCTGGCCAACAAAGTTGTCTTTGAAATTCCATCTCGTTTAATGCAGAAGTAAATTCGTGATTGCACCGGCATACTGTCATTTTACTGACACCATGGTTATCCCCTATATGTAGTATGGTAGTGGGATCCAGAACCAAACCAATGCAAGACAATCAAGACCTTGTCTTTAACACTCAACGCTTTGCTTTTATTAGTTGGCGACCGTAACTTATGCAAAAGTCGTTCAAGAAGATATTCGACGACGGGATGTTGTTCTCGAAATTTTTCTGAAAACAAGTGATCTTCAATTGCAAAGTTTACCCTGTCTTTATAAATTTAAACTCTATTTTGAAAATCATCACCATCACTGTCCTGTCACTGAAATGAAAAAAATACGTAATGTTTTTTGTTTTGTTAATATCTATTTATGTTAAACACGCACTGAAATTAACTCTCCTTTTCCTTCCTTATCTATTTGACTGAATGCTTAATTTTCTCTTCTTACAAGTCTTAAATCACCTGTAAGATTTGATCAACCATTCAACCAGTGACGTTTAATTTTTTTCTACACTTGTAGCTTCCAGTTACAGAAAGAGGGAAATTATCAAATTGACCATGACACTTGTAAAACTGTCCGTTGACTTGTCGTTTTGTGTTACACGAATATGCTACACATGTGGAATTTCACTTGTTCAACAAGTACTTGTAGTATTGTGTTATAGGCCCCAGATGACTTATCCTTGAGTCCGGCCACTGTCTTCTCAGGAAGCACACTAAAAGATTAGGGTTCTCAGCCACAGATGTCTGCAGATTCTGCAACGACCTATGCGCCACTGAGGACATAACACACATATTATGTGAATGTTAGGGAATTGCCAGGACTCGCATGAAAATTCTCGGCAACTGTTTCTTTAGTAATCTAAAGGAGCTAGGTTATGACAGCTATAGGAACATGGTAAAACTCTGCAGGGAAATCAGTAAATGATTTATGTAGGTTTTGCCTTTTTGGTTTCACAGGGATCGCGATGGGCCCACTATGGAGCCTAGTGTCTTATGCAAACGCTGGCTGCATAACTCTACTCTACCTAATCTAACCTAACCTATCCTTAAGTCTTCCAATTCGAACAGTTCTCCGCTACGGCTGCGCTGTAACATCCAATTCATATACACAATGAAAAGCAGAGGTGACAGAACGCACACCAGGCGAGGTCAGCGCTCACAGTGAAATGTGTCGACTTAATGCCGTTCACCTGAACACACCTCTTACAGTTAGCGTACAGAGATTTAATGGCCCTCGGAAGAGAATCGTCAATCCCATAGTCCTGCAATACACTCCAGAGTTTACCTCGAGGGACCCGATCTTATACTTTTTCCAAATCTACAAACACTGTAGATAGGTTGCATACTACCAGGCCTTCCCAAGTACCATTCTGAGAGTGAATAGCTGGTCGGTTGTGCTTCTGCCTGGACGAAAGCCGCCATATCATCGCCCAACCTGGATTCGACCACAGCTTTGGAACGCGCTTCCAACGCATTAGCAAAGACTTTTCCGGGGAGATCGAAAAACTCCGACCAGCAAAATGACCTTTGGTTGTTATGCATTTTTAACCGTCACGCATTTAGAAAAAAATTGTGTACTCTAAAAACAAAGGGCCATATTCATAGATGTTTGACAAGTTCATACTAAGTCGTTGCTAAGCTAAACCGGAGTTTATATTATTCATAGTCAAATTAAATCCATGTCTAAACGAAAAACTCGAGTCTAACAATAAACACGGCTGCACGGCTGCACGTATGTTTAAGTTGTTTTTAGATTTGTCAAACGTCAAAGACTAGCAAACAAAAATGAAATTTCAGTAAAGAATTTAGCAAATGTAATCCTTACCTTGTATTAATTGGGGGAACAATTTAACTTGCGTTGTTTCTTGTTTTCTTTGAGAATCTTTGTTTTTATTTTCTTATATTTTAAATAACGATAGCAAAAAAACTGTTTATTTGACACTTTGCTTGCTAGGTTGAAAGAAAATTGTAGCAAAGTTGTAATAGAACACTCCTTAAACTCGTTTCTAATTAAACACAGCTAACAATTTATCTATGAATATCAGCTGTGACTAAGCTGTGTGTTATAGCTAGACTCCGGTTAAGTTAGACCTGGGCTTAACGCACTTCTATGAATAGGGGCCAAAGTGTAACCGTATAAGCTAACACAAGTAGTAGAAATTAACCTAGATAGGATTTTATGTAAAACAAATTATCAGCAACATTAGTTGCAAAACCATATTGGGCAGTTTTGAGCCACGAATACAACGTACGTTTTTTGCAAAAATCTTATCCTAAAATCTCATAAATGAACAAATATGATAAAAGTTCATCAAAGCTGTATTAAGTTCCTAAAAAGAATAAAAGTCAAGAAATTTCAAATAAAAATGTTCAAAAATAAGCGAAATAATCGCTATAAAAGGTGCGTTTGGGCAATTTTGACCCATGTGTACAGGATAAGAGTTAAGGCATGCTCAATGGCACTATTGATTTCTCCATTCTACTCAGCCAATAACAATTCATTTTCGGTTTTTTATTATCAGTACAACAACAACAAGGGGTGGGTATAAGCAATTTTTTCAGCAATTCCTGGAAATTTTACACTCTGTGTGCAATGTCGCTTTCGTTGAGTGGTGTTGAAGTATTAAGTCCATGTTAAACATACAGCACACACGCACACTGTTGCATTCGCGAAAGTCCATATTCTGTCGACAACTTTTGATCTTCTTTCCATAGTCGAGGGGAAGCCTATGTTTTGTTTTGCTTCAAATTTGTTTTGTTTTTCACTCGTTTTGTTTTCGGATAGGTTTATTCCAGTTACATAAATGAAGACGATGACAATCATATTTTGGAATTATTTTCGGAAACTAAACTCATTTTTTTTTATTGATTTTAAACTTTTTGAATATAATTAAGTTTCTTAATTTCCATGCAAACCGAGTTGGGGACATGCGTTTGACGTGTCCAAACCATCGAAGTATGGACCTCTCTGTACGAAGAAGTAGCTGCTTGACATTGAGTGCTTCGCGTATTCTGGTATTCCTAACCCGATCTCGGCGAGTCACCCCAACAATACATCGAAAAAATCTTATTTCGGCAGCTTGTATCCGCGATCTTATTCTTTCGGTCATTACCCAAACCTCATGACCATAGATGAGGGTCGGAACAAACACTAAATTAAAGACCGACAACTTAGCTTCGAGCCCCCTCGTGCAGCTGACCTCCTCGCGGTGGGGGGCGGGCAACATGTCTGGGAAGTGCGGGTAGAGTAGCTATAGTTGAGCTACCCGTACTGCTCAGATATGGCTAACGAAGCGCAACCCCCCAATGATGACAAGACGGAGACACATGGCCTCGGATATTGCCAAGCCTGCTATGCCAGGGCGCCCTTCGGAGCCAGGCCTAGAGGGTGGCAGCATGCGAGCGTCTGGTGGTCGGCTTGTCCCGCTCGGCAGCCGGCCGGGTTCAACCCGAAACGGCTACGAGCTTCCCGGCAATGGTCTCGCAAACCATTACGGGGGCAAAGGGGAGATGCGCTATGCCCCGAGGGGGGCATAAGTGGACTTTCGGTTTTTCGACAACGGCATCGACTTAGGATATGCACGTGGAACATTTTTTCGCTCACAGGAAAAGACCTTGAGCTCATTGGGGAGGCTACTAAATATCGACTAGATATAGTTGGTATCTCCTCAACAAAGCAAAGGGGTTCTAGAACTGTGGACCTTTCGGATGGGTGGGAACTCTTCATGTCAGGAGTAGCACATTCAATGTCTGCTCAGGCGGGAGTGGGGATACTCACGAGTCCCAGGCTGGCAGGCAGAGTACTGGAGTGGATACCATTGGGAGGGAGAGTTGCGATCTTAAAGCTTAAGCTTGAAAGGTCAACTCTGGCTCTGGTGCAGGTATATGCGCCGAATCTGGAGTCGGAGTATGCAGCTTTCTTGGATGAAGTAGATGCCGCCTTAGAACAGGTGGCAGATATGGATTCTTATCTCCTGATGGGGGACTTCAATGCTCACGTGGGTGTGGACGTAATGACATGGGGAAGTGTGATTGGGAGGAACGGCGACCCGGATCAGAATGCGAACGGAGAGAAGTTGTTGGACTTTTGCTGTGCAAATGGCATGTCCATTATGAACATCTTCTTTCCGCACAAAAACATCCATAAATACACATGGTACCGTCAGAGTCTTCAGCAGAAATCGCTGATAGACTTCTTTGTGGTACCATCGTGTGTTAAAAGGATGGTTTGTGACGTTCGTGTTGTGAGAGGGGCTGACCTGTCAACTGATCATCACCTCGTGTTGTGCAATTTGTATCTCAACGATAAAGTACCTGTCCTACCAAAGCGTAAACCAAGGCTGGTGACACGCATACGGTGGGAGAGTTTACAGAACGATGAGATACGGGAGGAGTTTGCACGACAGGTATCCGAAAGGTTTGAACAAATTCCAACTGTTCCGACAAATGTAGAGGAAGAATGGCGGTTGTTTTCAACAGCAGTCATTGCCTCTGCAGGAGGTGTTTGCGGAGTGAAGCGGCTCGGTGTGGCGGCTGGTGGTGAGAAACGAACTGCGTGGTTTAAAACACCCGGAGTACAAGAAGCCATCAGAGAGAAGAAGGAAGTCTTCAAGGTGTGGATACACTTGGGGGATTCAGCTTCTCGGAACCGGTACATGGAGGCGCGAAGAACTTGCAAGCTGGCTGTTAAAGCAGCTAAGGAGCAGTCTTGGAAGGAGTTCGGTGAGAAATTGGACTGTGATCACAGATCTGCAAACAAGGTGTTCTGGCAGACCATCCGCCGTCTCAGAGGAAGGAAGTTTAATATCATCGAAGGAGTCAAATCCAAAGATGGTGTACTTCTTTCCGATGACAAGGACATCTTGCGCAGATGGAGCGAGCACTTTTCGGAGTTGCTCAATCCCGAACAGGGCACTGAGGATGGCAGACCCATGGTTTTGAGTAGGGCGGAGAATAGTCCCACCGTAGAGGAGGTGACTTTGGCGATTAAAACGCTAAAAGTCGGCAAATCTGCTGGTGTGGATGAAATCCGGCCAGAAATGCTCAAGGCTTTGGGTAAAGAGGGAGTGGAATGGCTCTCTCGTGTCATTAAAGTGGCCTGGGAATGCGGTGAAACACCTAGTGATTGGCAAACTGGGGTGATTGTTCCTCTTTTTAAAAAAGGGGATAAGAGGGATTGCTCCAATTATAGGGGTATATCTCTTTTAAGTCTCCCCGGAAAAGTATTTGCAAAGGTGTTGGAAACGCGTTCCAGAGCTGTGGTCGAGTCCCGGTTGGGCGATGAGCAGTGCGGCTTTCGTCCAGGTAGAAGCACAACCGACCAGCTGTTCACTCTCAGAATGGTACTTGAGAAGGCCTGGGAGTATGCCAAACCTATCTACAGTTGTTTTGTGGATTTGGAGAAAGCATATGATCGGGTCCCTCGAGGTAAACTCTGGAGTGTATTGCAGGAGTACGGGATTGACGGTTCTCTTCTGAGGGCCATTCAATCTCTGTACACTAACTGTAAGAGCTGTGTTCGGGTGAACGGCGTTAAGTCGACACCTTTCACTGTGGGCGTTGGACTTCGCCAGGGGTGCGTTCTGTCACCTCTCCTTTTCATAGTGTATATGGATTGGATGTTACAGCGCAGCCTTGGTGAGGAACGTTTCGAATTGGGAGACTTAAGGATAAGTCATCTGCTTTTTGCTGATGACTTGGTCATCCTTACGTCCACCCAGACCGAACTTCAGCGCGCACTAGACAGGTTCGTCGCCGTCTGTGTTGAAACTGGGATGAAGGTAAACGTGGACAAATCAGAGGTAATTGTAATTTCCAGAACACCTGTTCAATGCACTCTGCATGTTAGTGGAGTCCCATTGAAACAGGTGGAGAAGTTTAAGTATCTCGGGGTCCTATTCACGAGTGATGGTAGGAGCAATACTGAGTTATCCTGTAGGATTGGTCAGGCTGGAGCAATTTTGAGACAGCTTGGTCAATCTGTTATCAGGAGGGCCGAACTTGGCATCGAAGCTAAGTTGTCGGTCTTTAATTCAGTGTTTGTTCCGACCCTCACCTATGGTCATGAGGTTTGGGTAATGACCGAAAGAATAAGATCGCGGATACAAGCTGCCGAAATGAGATTTCTTCGTTGTATTGCTGGGGTGACTCGACGAGATCGGGTTAGGAACACCAGAGTACGCGAGGCACTCAATGTCGAGCAGCTACTTCTTCGGACGGAGAGGTCCATACTTCGATGGTTTGGGCATGTCAAACGCATGTCCCCAACTCGGTTTCCAAGACGTGCCATGGAATTCGTGCCATCGGGTACGCGTCCCCTGGGCAGGCCTAGGTTGAGATGGCTGGACCAAGTCCGAAATCTCACCTCTACCCGTATGGGGATTGCCCCTGATGAGTTAGAGTCGATGGCGGAAGATCGGCAAATGTGGAGAGTCCACTTAAGCTCCCTAAACCCGCGACCTCATAGTGGATAAGCGGGCTATTAAAAGATGATGATAATGATGAATTTCCATGCATAAAAAAAAATTGCCGGGGGTTTATTTTAAAAAAAGTACCAAATCTGGGGGTTTATAAGGTTTTTCTGGGGGGGAAATAATTTGAACGTCTGGCAACGCTTAGAGTACACTGCCGCGGTTTAGAAGATTTATCGACTAAGTGATGGTGGGTTCTATTGCCAGTGTCATTTCCCATTTCCCCCTTTTTCCATTTCAATCTTAGGCCATACGTTTGAATTAGGGTTCTGAAATTCGCTTCCCATTTCAGAGGCTTCTTATTCTTTCTTATTGTAAACCTCCTACCTATGATGAAACTGGGGCTCAACTAACAAGCCCCTTCAGTTAGCTCAGTCCTTAGCTAACTGCCTCCAGTTGCACACGTCAAGTTGGTTGAGGTCCCCTTCTACTTGTGGGAGTCACCTTAGGAGGAGGACTTCCGAGGACTTCCTCTACTGCGTTGTCCCTCCGGGTTAGATTCGAATACTCTGCGTGCCGAAGCGTTAGCGTCCATTCGCTCTACATATCCTAGCCATCTTAAACGTCCAATGCGCAGTTTTGCAGTTGTACAGCTCGTATAGTTCGTGAATAAATCTTGTACGCGATGTTGAGGAGGCTGATACCCCTGTAGTTGGCGCAGTTGAGGGGGTCTACTTTCTTGTGGATCGGGTAAACGATGCTGATATTCCAATCATCAGGCATACACTCATCTGACCAAATCTTAGAAATGAGTTGGTGTACGCTCTGTCATTTCCAGCTGCTTTAAATACCTCAGCCGGAAGGCCGTCGGGTGCAGCAGCCTTGTTGGATTTTAGTTTATATATTGTTATCCGCACTTCGTTTTGGTCAGGTGGACGGAAGTTTTGGCTATCATCGTTTAGGTTGAATGGTCCGTTCTACCTGACAGCGGGATGTTGGTCTTCGTCGCCGTTATACAGTCTGCAGAAATAGTTTTTCCAAATTCTCAGCACCGACTGTGACTCTACTACGAGGTTTTCTTCTTCATCTCTACAGGTTTCCGTACGGGTTCTGCTTCCCTGACACGTTCTCTTTACCGTACGTTGTTTCTGAAGTATAATCTCTCAATACCCTCGATCGCGATCTTCTCATGCTCTTTCTCTTTCTTTTGGTGAAGTCGGTGTTCTTCCCGTCTCTTTTGCTCGTAGAGCTCGCGAGCAGCTCTCGCCCTTCTCTGCAGCGCCGCTTTATATGCCTCTTGTTTGGCTGTATTCACTTGCCGGCATTCTTCGTCAAACCAGGTGTTTCGGGGTGGCGGTCGTGTGAAACCCAGTACATCAGTTGCGGCGTTTCTGATGACCTGTTGGCAGCGTTGGCACTGGTCTTCAACATTTGATGCTAGCGGAATAGGACTTGTTGAGAGATTTCATGATACGCGTTCGTCGAAGATTCTGGCAGTCTCTTGCGATTGCAGCCTGTTGACGTTGTATCTTCGCTTGGGATATCCGCATTCGCACCTTGGTTACAACAGGGTTGTGATCCGAGTTTATGTTGCGTCGATCGCAATGTGATCTATTTGATTGACCGTTTGATGATTAGGAGACCACCATGTCACCTTATAAATATTGAGTTGAGGAAACCGTGTGCTTGCTATAGCGACGTTTCGTCCTGCAAAGAAGTCTATTAGCCTCTTTCTATTAGTCTATTAGTCCTGCTTTCCCTATTTTGGCGTTAAAATCACCCAGTACGATCTAAATTCTTAACGTCATATTTAGGACATTGTCGAGGAACTCGTAGAAACATTTTTTGGTGGCGTCGTCCTTGTCTTCTGTAGGGGAATGAGCGCATAACAGGCTAATGTTGGCTTAAGACTTTTTCCCTTAAGGGGGTAGACCCAGTTAGAATTTTAAAAAAATCAATTTTTTTGCATTTTCTCAAAGTAAAATATTTCAAAAGTATTCTCTTAAAATTTCAGACAAATTGGACCGTTGTTTATGGAGATAAATAATTTTGAACGGAGTCGTCTCTAGTGCATAACTACTCGTACTCAAAACTTTAAACGCGTTTTTCTTGAAACCGTGTTTTCGAAGTCGGTGATCACTGTAACTTGAGAACGGCTTTGCCGATTGGTTTGAAATTTTTCTCACTTATTCTATACATAATTGTTCTCCGGTTGAACGAAGGATTTTTTTTTGACGATAATTTTTTTTTTAGCCGAAAATGCGAGTGAAATTGTAGTCAAATTAAGAATTTTGACTTTCAACATCCGCCATTTTGTGAAAGTTCGAAATTTTTCAAATCTCTTCGTTTAATCGGAGCATTATGGCATTAACTAATCATCCCTTTTGTTTTTTTTAAATTCGCATGATCCAGTGACGAGCAGCAGTGATCACCGCAAAAAAACTTTTTTTTTGGAACTCTACCAAATTTGCTGTATCCCACCAATTTTTAATATTTTGTCATAAAAAAATTTTAATAGTTTCTGGAAATAAATATCTTTCATGTGAAAAAACATTTGTTATAAATTATTTTATATATTATTTTCCTACCTAAACCTTAAATTCAACAACGAGAACTTCTGGATCATCCCTTCGTATGTTAACTATAATCATTGGGAAGAGGATTTGGAGGAGATAATTGCGTGCAGCGAAGATAAAAATATATTGGTTCTGGGAGATTTCAACGCAAGAATCGGCAAAGAAGCAGGGAGTGAAAACGTCTCAGCAGGTATTAATCGGAAGTTCAAAGACACAGTCTGTAATGCGAAAGGTTCACGGTTGCTCGATATGTGTAACTCCTTCGCTCTTAGAATTGTAAACGGAACAAGTGCATCTGACAAAGAAGGCGACTTTACTTTTGTGGGTCATCAAGGGACTTCGGTTATCGATTTAAGTTTAGTGAGGGGAAATTGGAACCGTTATGTAACTGATCTGGAGATTGCACATGTCCCTTACTCTGAACATTTGCCAGGTATAGTAACGTTCGAACTTTCGAGCAATGATAGCGAAAGAACTAGGAATATGGGGTTGCTGCCTAAATTAGCTTGGAAAGAGGCTTATGCCCTCACGTATAGAACCAACCTAAATAGAGAACTTGCATTCGATCATGAAATTGATATTGGAGGTTTAGTGAATGTTATCAAGACGTCGTATCCCGGATCAGAGCGGAACACGAGCAAAATGGAGGAGAAACGTGAACCCTGGTTCGACAGTGAATGTAGGCGAGCAAGGCGAATATCATTTGCGTGGCTGAAATTGTTGCGGCATTCCAGTGATGAGCACTTTAAACAGCAGTATCTAAAAGCAAACAAGGAGTACAAGGAGCTGTATTAAAGAAAAAAGACTTCCTTCGCCCGATCGGAGGCGGTAAGATTAGCTAGCTGTAGGAACGCGGCAGATTTTTGGAAGGTTGCCAAAAAAATCAACGGAAAACAGTTTACCATCAGTCGAGATCTTTCCGCAACAGTATTATTTACTTATTTTAAAGGACTGTTAATCCCGGAAATTAGTACCAGGAGCTTCCAGTATGCTTTACCGGGTCATTTCAACCCTATTCTTGATGTCCCGATAACCCAAGCAGAGGTTTCGGAGTCATCAAGGAATCGCTGATATTTCCGTTGCATAAGAAGGGTTGTAAATCTGATCCAGGCAACTACAGGGGTATCTCGTTCCTGAACGCTGTGTATAAAATTTTCACGACAGTCTTACAAAAATGGCTTGTTAGATGGGTAAAAACGGAGCATCTTCTGAAAGAATATCAAGCGGGTTATCGGCCAGTTTATTCCACAGTTGACCACATCTTCGTACTGTCGAGTGTAGCTGAACATTTTCTGCGTCAAAATAAGAAGTTGTATGTATTTTTTGTGGACTTTAAGGCGGCTTTTGACTCAGTAAACCGGAACGCATTATTTTATAAGCTGTATAACATGGGAATTTCGCTCAAGTTTGGAAAAATACTTCAAGGTCTGTACGGGGATACACGAGCAACAGTGTGGAATGGTGTGGAGATTTCGGATTGGTTTCGAACTGAGTTTGGTATTAGACAGAGTTGCGCATTGAGTCCCTGACTTTTTGCGCTCTTCATCGAGGACATTGTGAATTTTTTACCTGGAGGGATCGAATATGCCGGTACTCTTATCAAGGCTCTCCTATTCGCTGAAGATATAGTGCTTCTTGCACAATCACCGGAAACGCTCCAGCTTATGATAAATCGACTCTCGGAGTACTGCAGTTTGTGGAGCCTAACGGTAAATCTGGAGAAATCAAAGGTAATGATCTTCAAAAACGGAGGAGGGAGGAATAGAGGCAACGAAAAATGGTCCTATAATGGAGAAGACATTGAAGTAGTCAACGAATATAAGTACCTTGGAGTTTATTTCACAAAAAACCTAAGCATGGAAAAACACCTGAAGGAAAAGCTTGTGAAAGCCAAAACCGCGATAAACATGATTTGGAAAAGGTGCTGTTCAAATAAAGGCATACCCCACAGCTGCAAATATAGGACATTTGAAGCAGCATCAGAATCCATCTTGTTGTATGCGGCTCAAGTATGGGGAGTCAAAAAATATAATACAGTGGAGAAACTCTCAAGGTATTTTATTAAAAAAATATTTCGTCTGCCATCTAGCACGCCGAACTACCTTATCATGTTGGAAACCGGAGTAGCTCCTCTCTTTATAAAGACCCTTAAACTCCAGGTTGATTATGTCCTAAAAGTTCTGCGAATGTCGGAAGAAAGGCTACCCAGAAAAGTTGCTTGCAAAATCATATCCAATAAAAGCAGTTGGTATAGTGAATGGCAGATCTTAGCCCAGGAATATGGGATGGAGTTGAACTTGCAAGCAGCAGAATTTTCGACTTCGGTACTTTATGAACTAATTGGGAAGGTGGATTTAATGTGGCGGGAGAAATTTTTAGATGAGGCATCAACTTCGTTGCACAGATCAGTCTACCGACGCTTAAGCCAGAATATGGGAGACCGAAACTATTTTCGAGACGAGTATAAAGTGGAGGAAATAGCGATGATAGCGAAATTGAGGGGAGAAATGCTAATGCTAAACTATATTCCCCATAGAGATGACCTTCCCATCATATGCGGTATATGTAATGTAGGCCAACGTGAGGATACGCTTCATTTTGTTGGAAAGTGCCCAACTCTAAGAGAAACGCGGCGTAGTATCTTTGGCACCGACTATCTATCCGACGAACAAGTAATTGATCTACTCAATGAGCTAAATGTCCCTAAACTATTCAAATACTGCAAAATCGCCTTGGCATATCGAGACCGAATAATCCATGAAAATTTCTAAAAAAAATGTTGGTAAAACCAAAATAATTATTTTGAATTCTATAAAGTTTTACCATAAATTTTCAGTGTAATGTTAAATTCTATTTGTCAATCGGCAGACGGCAATGCCATGCTATATATTGATATATATTATTATTAAGTGCAATAATCGAAAATAAAATCAAATTCAATTCAATTCAATTCAATAAATTATTTTAATGCGACGCCACAAAAAACTCCTAAAATAGAGCGTTTTGTGGCAGTCCCAACTGGGTCTACCCCCTTAATCTGCCGTCTACGACAAACCCGCATCCAAATAATTGCTGCTTCTTCTCCCTGTAATAATGTCCATAGTAGATGTCACAGTTCTTCATCCTCTTTATATCCGGTCCATCCCATCGTACTTCCTGGATGGCGGTTAGGTATAGCAGTTCAGAACCTCTCGAATAGCTGTCCGGGCTGCAAGCGGCCTGTTGAGGGTGCGAACATTCCACGTGCAGAACCGAAAATGTATGTTCCTTTTTCGTTTGCCAGGGTCGTCAACAGTAAAATCATCCGTATCCGAGGCTCTTGGTCGTTCCGGAACAATTGTTGTCTTGCATGGCGGAGCTGTCAACCGCGCGCACAACCCCCAACTTGGAGGGGCAGGTCTTATGCTACGCCCCTCGGACAAGAGGGATCGGGTATACCGATTCTTATTGGCCTGAAATTTCGAGTAGCCTAAATAAGGAGTTCACCAAGTAGTCAGACCTAACTGGAACTGTAAACGCCACCGTTTATTCCATCGTGGGAAGTCTTCCGCTGGCGTCTGGATGCGAGGGAGAGTGCCTCTCGTCTGCTGCCACCAACAACCTTCCACACGGGTTTAACCCTATCTTCAGTTCACCGTGAGGAGTTGGTAGACAGAGGTTGGTTAAGAAAACCTGTGGACGCTTGTGTCCTCTTCAATGCACGTGTCAACCCTTTAAACAGCGAATACCAGTGATTGGAAAGCCATAGAGCGGTCAAAAACTCAGTTGATGGTGTTATTTAATATTTTATTGGTAGAAATTCAAATGTTACATGTAAATGTACGCAAAAAACATTAAAATTAATTCAACTATAATAAAATAATCCATTCGTACATTAAATGTACACATGATAAAAATTCAACAAAAAGTTGTGCTAAAAAAATTCTTTAAAAGTTATTAGAATGAAAAAGTGCATTATAGGTAAATTTTGTAAATCAATGGAAGACATTTTGTTTTAGTATATTGCAATTCTTCAGTTAGCTGATGTAGCATTTACTAAAAAAAAATAAACAAAAATAATAAAATAAGTTTTAATTAGCATTAGCACTAGAAAAAAAGAAATATTTTCTTTTTCGTTTAAATATTGTCAATTGACGACAGGCATTCAGGCAGTTAGTAGTTTCATGATAAATATTATATATATAAGTGTATAGAATATATGTAAGTATGTATTGCAAGAAGGCTGTTATTTGTTTGGTTTAACTATCCTAACGGTCATGTGTGTATATCGATCATAATTTGGGAGTTCCGATTTTGCTTTTGGCTTATCTCTAAGACTTGGAACATTTCCTGGAGGGCTTCGTTTGTTCGGGTTTTTCTTCGATTGCGTCGTAGTGTTACTTTGCCAGACTTAAGTTCGCGTACTAAAGCGTCAAGACCTGAAATTAAAATTTCATTCAATTGGAGTACATTTAATATGTAAATTAAAATTTCATGATTTTTAAATACAAGTTAGAAATTTACCACTTTAATAATTGTATGTACAGCGATGATTCAGATGATCCAAGTGTGAGTTAAGTGTTAAAAGAAACAAACAATGAATAAATGTATGTATGTATAAAGCAATGCTGTGAATTAGTGTTTAATTTATGATTAAAAGTTTTGTGTTTGGGGATGGTTATACATAAGTAAGTGAGTATTACGACGAAAGCGGCTAGAATGGGTTTAACCAGTCAACGAGGTGCAAAACAAAGTATATGTCGTCAATAAAAATTACATCCAGCAGCGACGATTTGTATGGAAAGACTAACATTAGATATCCTAGAAGAAGGATCTTCCGTTGGTCTTGTTGCCCGCAATCATTCACGTTGTGCGTATTACATTTTTCGTACGAAGGGAAGGCACCTACAATTCATTGGCGACTTCTTTATGACAAATCATACTCTCCGGGTACCACGCAAGGTACGAATGCGGATATTCCAAGCACCACAACAAACTTGAATCTATGTAAGAAGAACCCACTACAACAGGGTGCAACGGCAAAAGATGGCCGGTATCTTTGCCGAATAATCTCTCAACAACTCCTATGGCGTCAAATGCCAAAGACCAGCGGCAACGCTACAACTGTTTCACTCGATCGTCATCACGAAACGCCTGGTTTGACCAAGAATGCCAGCAAGCATATGCAGCAAAAGAAGGGAAATATTAAGCGGCGCTGCAAAGAAGGATAAAGGGCGGCTTGTGAGCTCTATGAACAAACGAGACGGGAATCGGCTTTTCCAAAAGAAGAAGAAAGAGCACGAGAAGTGCGCGATTGACATTAAGAGATTATACTTCAGGAATGGAATTCTTACCAAAACGTGAAAAGATCGTGTAAGGGTAGCGAAACCCCTACAGACACTTGCAAAGGTGAAGAAGGAAATATTGTAGTAAAGTAACGACGACGAAGACCAGGCAGAATGAATCATTCAACCAAGACGATGATAATCAAAACTTCCGTCAAAACTTCCATCTGATCAAAAGGAAGTGCGAATAGCAATACCCAAACTAAAATCTAATTAAGCCGCTGGATTTGACGGCCTTCCGGCCGAGTTGTTTATAGCAGCTGAAGATGACTTGGTAGAGAGAATAAACTAACTGATTTGGTCAGATACATAAGTGTACGACTGACGAATGGAATCTCAGCATTGTTTGCCTGATCCACAAAAATGGAGACTCCTTAGCCTACATAGAAGATCTATACCTGATTGGCCCCTATTAGTCCAGTTTTAAGCAAGGAAAGACCACAATTGACCAAATTTTCACAACTCTGCCTGATCCTGGAGGAAACCTAAGAAGTCTGAATCGATATCCGCCATTCTCTTTACGCGTATGGCCTATGACAGTGTTTAGCTTAGGCAGCACTGCAAATAACATACGTCAAAAAGGATTTACATTGTAATCTCTCATAAAGGGACACCGACGGTTCCGAGAAAATTGTCTGCTTATAAGAGGTGTCCGCTTGTGAGAAAATAACCAAAATTAAGATATTATTCTCCGTTCTTTCAAATTTGTTATGAGGGTTGTCCGTAAGGAGAGAGTACACCGAAATACCATACTCACAAGCCAACATCAGAGGTACAGTCTTTCACACGTCTGTGCAACACCTTGCAACGCGCTTTGGCGGCCTTTGAAGGAGGAGATTCAACCACAAACTTTCACATGAGCTGTACGGTATGGTAGTATGGAAGGCTCTTCACTTAGACTTCTGTCGGGCCCCTTGTGTTCCCCTCATTTGATCGTCGAAACTGCAGAGATAGGTTTGGCTAGGGACGTATGTTGGGAGGGATCTAGGGAAGGAAAAATTATGGAGTTGACACTACATAGTGTACGTGGGGTCTGGCAAATCTTCCTGTTTGTTTGGTGAAAGGCCAGGATGCCCCCGATTCCTTTTTCCTTGAGATGTTTCAGGTCCAGTATCCACATGGACCCCAGGGTCTTCTGTCGCATTCTTGCTAGGGCTGGGCAATGGCATAGAAAGTGTTCGAAGTCTTCTTCTTCCCCCCCCCCCCGTTCCTGCATATTTCCGTGCCAGCGAGGCCCATTCTATGCATGCGTTTGTTGAGGTTAATATGGCCTGTGATGAGTCCCACCACCAGCCTCAATTGCTCTCTGCTTGAACCTAGAGCCTTCCTGGTGAGCAGGTTGCTAGGTTTACTCACGAGTGATCTAGCCCCTTTGCACATCGGGAGGTTTGCCCATTGGTCCTTGAAATTCCTTTGCATCCTCTCGTTAGTATGTAGAGCGAATTGACACCAACACACTCAGGGTCATCATTTGTACGCTATACTGGAGCACTCAGACGCAACTGGTCCATTGTACTACCAGAAAGCAGGACCCAGTTTTTGTCCATTTTACTGGAATTTCCTCGACTTTTGGAGAAAACCGAGAAGGGACTTCAATGATGAGGAGCTTACAGTATCAGTATTCACCAGATCAGCACCGAAAATCTGCCAACCTGATCCGAGCAAAGGCAGGACTTCCTTTGCAAGTGATTCGAAGTATCATCGCCCTCTCCAAAGGCCTCATAGACAGTAGTGTTACTTAAGCCTAACACACTAAGATGCTTGGCAAAAGCAAAGTGTCCCGTTAGAATGCCAATAAGTCTCTACTGCTGAATGACAGCAAGAATGCCACTGATTTCTTACAGACGTTCGGGAGCATTCATTTAATCTGCCTGCATCCTAGAGAGCCGTGCCACACACAATTGTGTTCGTAGGAAACCCAATTGTCAATGGAGGTCCTGACCGAGGACGCGGAAAGACCCAACGCAGGTTCAGGTCCTGAGAAAACATCCTCTGAGCCTTGTCTAGCAATCTCTTCGGAGATCTCGTTTCCAGAGATCCCAGTGTGACCTGGGACCCAGACAAGAGTCAGCCTTGCCTTGAGTTCAGTCTTGCGACCGAATTCAGAGAGTTCTTGCATTCCTTAAGCATAAGGCCTTAAGAACAGATCCTTCGACCCTTCCACCTATTCTTAACAATATAGTACATCGATATTTCTAACTACAGACCCATTGCCAAACTATCTTGCATCCCAAAGTTATTTGAAAGCATTGTCTATGACTCAATGTTCTTTCACTGCAAACCACTATTTTCCATCAAACAACACGGATTTTTAAAGGGTAGATCTACAACCACGAACCTTACCGAATTCGTATCTTCAGCACTGAATGCATTAGAAGACGGAAAAGAAGTTGACTTAGTAACAACCGACTTCAGTAAGGCTTTCGATAAAATTTCCCACCGTATTATAGACCTCAAACTCACGGCACTTGCCTTTCCACCCTGCTTTATTTATTGGAATAAATCCTACCTGGAGAAACGTCAATATAAAGCCCTCTTCACATCTGCAGTCTCTGAACCCATCATCGCTACTTCCGGGGTTCCGCAAGGTAGTCATCTGGGCCCTTTCATCTTCGTTTTAACAATTAACGACGTAGATCATATCTTGAAAGATTCAGATCTATCTGTATACGCGGATGACATGAAAATTTTCAAAAAGATACCATCCCCATTAGACTCCTGTTTACTTCAACAAGATCTTAATAGATTCTCACTTTGGTGTAGTAAAAACTTCTTAGAGCTCAACATCAGTAAATGTAAAGTCATTACCTTCTCCCGCAAGCGCCTTTCCGTTCCTCCCAGATCATATTACTTTCACGATGAGCTGATATCCGCAGTCAACGTAGTTCGCGATCTGGGTGTTTTATGTGATAGCGAACTGAATTTTCGCTCACATTTTCGCTGGTCAAAAGAATTCTCGGATCCTTACGTCACAAAATTCCTTTACACCACTTTTGTCAGACCCCTCCTTGAATACGCCAGCCAAGTTTGGTGTCCATATCATGCTACACACTCCCAGAGAATTGAAGCTGTCCAGCGTTCATACGTTTCGCTCTACGTGGTCTCTCCTGGACCGACACCTTTAATTTACCCCCCTACGAAGACAGACTAAAACTAATTATTCTCAATCGGTTAAAGAACGTCGTGATGTTACCGATGTACTTTTTGTTCATCAATTGTTAGCTGGCACCATCGACTCCCCCGCACTACTTCAAATGATCTCCCTAAACACAAATCCTCGTAACCTTAGGTCCGTACCCCTCTTTCGCCTGGCTGCCCATCGGACCAATTATGGCCAATTCGAACCGCTGTCTAGAATGTTGCGTAAAGCCAATAGCACGCAAAACTTCTTTGACTTTCATTCCACCAAATTCTTCATCAGAAGTTCGCTCCACCACTCATACCTCGATTCATCTCCTCCCAATTTAACATTAGTTTTAAGTTCCAATTTGTTATTAGTTTAAGTTTTAGTGTTAAGTTCTTCTTGCTTGTATTAAGCTAATTAAATAAATAAATTAATAAATAGAATGTGGCTATTAGGATAGCAAAGGTATTTGAGAATAGAGAAGTCTAGTGTCATCGACCTCCACCCAGGATCCAGGACCATCATCATCATCATTTTCAATGACCCGCTTTTTCACTATGAGAGTCGCGGGGTTAGGGTGCCTATGTAGACTCTCCACATCTCCCGATCTTCCGCCATCGACTCTAAATCATCAGGGGTTATTCCCATTCATGTAGACAAGTCTTGGTCTAACCATCTCATTTTTACCCCTTGGAAGCCGAGTTGGGGACATGTGTTTAACGTGTCCAACCCACCGAAGCATGAACCTTTAAGTTCAAAGAAGTAGCTGCTCGACATTGAGTGCTTTACGTATTCTGGTGTTTGTAACTCGATCTCGACGAGTTACCCCAGCAATACAACGAAGATTTCGGCAGCTTGTATCCACTATCTCATTCTTTCGGTCATTATTGCATTCAGAGTCTTCGAATCCAACCCGGAGGGACAATGCAGTCGAGGAAGACCTCACCTAGAGTGGCACGCATAAGTAGAAGGGGACCTGCACCAACTTGGGTTGCACAACTGGCGGAAGTAACCTAGGAAAGACCGGGCTAACTGGAGATTAATTAATGGATTGTTGGATTTGTTGAGACCCAGGTACACCCCAAAGTAAAGTGAGTTAAACCAAGTTTCTATTGAAAGAATAAGTCACCAAAAATTTCATGACTTCAAGTCATGAGTGGACACACTGGATTTTCCATAACAGTCTGTGTCTTTGTCAATTTTGAATTTAAATTATTGTGTCACGGTTAATTGATGATCAAACAGACACTCAATTCGTTTAAGCACGCAATGGCCTAATTAAATCGTTTATAGCATCTTCACTCTTTAATTAGGGACATTTTCAACGCCCCAACACCCCATTATCAGAGACAATAACGAAAGAAAAATTACACCACCCAGCCCCGAGCCCCTTTCCCAAATTGAGAAATGAAACGAAATTGACACGCAAAAATCATTTACCACAACCCAATAACCATAACCACACTTGTAGTCGCAGTCCCAGCAAATACAACAAACCACCGAGGAGGAGACTCATTTAGCTATGAAATCATTTCCCTGTTATTATGTCCCAAACAGCAAAAAGCAATCTCTAATGATTCCCACACAAGGCACTGCCGAAAATCCCCGTTCCCCCATGCCCATCAGCCCCTGAGAACACAACACTCGGCACGAGAATCAACTCAAATTGGGCGTTGCACTGAGAGAATGAGGAGAAAGGGATTTTGATATAAATAAAGTCGAAAAGTTGACAATTTGAACAGAGTGCCCTCGGGACGACGGATGGATGGATACAGAACGCAGAAAACCCCACAAAAAAAAAAAGTATGAAGTACACACCACATAGAACACAGCTTACAGGACGAAAGCCAATATTGATGATGATGATGATGTTGATAATGTTCCTGCGCGCTTTCAACAAGGATTCTCCTCCACCAGTAGAGTGAAGTTACTAAAAACAACAGTTATTGCCGGTAAAACTCGATTCGGTTAACACCGTCAAATCTAAACCTCATCACCCCCCTTGGTTGCTAATGATTTAGGGGCGCGCAAAATAAAAGAAAAACAGAAGGCGTACGATATCTCCGCAAAGTTCCTTTCATTCGAGGGAAATTTAATTAAAAAAAAAAATGTATAAACGAAATAATTATAAATATTGATTTTGTGGAACTGTCCGTGAACTTTATTTTTGTGATTCTTAGCGTCTCCACTAATGAGCTGCATTTGACCATGTTCATAACAAAGGCGTGTGTATGCTGCATACCCCTAACGAAGTCGATGGCAATGGCATACTCCCAGTCGATGTCGTTGCGCCTTATTATATCGGAAAAGATGAAAATCCTTACCATGCGGGAAGGGTATTAATTTTTTTTTTTGTTTTTTCTGCAATATATCATAATATATTGACGCAATAAGAACCTGTAGGGAACTTCAAACCACAAAATGTGGAAAGAGTATTGGATGCTCAGGGCGGGATTGAGGGTGGAACAGAACAGTGGGGCGCTCGAAGACAACACAGAAGTGTGTTAACAAGAAAGCAAGGGAATCGAAGGATCATGACCTTCTGGGACTCGCAGCTTACATCTTCAAGGGTCAAATCAATAGTAGGTTAGGTTATTGG